>CM055068.1:10425790-10548591 GCA_029204045.2 Tillandsia leiboldiana
GGAAAAGTGGTCGTTGACCGTGTTACCCACAGGATGGAGTGGGACCCTTTAGTTGTGGGGCTTGATGCGCCAAGGTGTGAGCGGCGCGGACCCGTCGGTTTAGTTGTCGGCGGGGGAGCGGTGGGACCGTCGGTTTGTTGTCGGGGGGGAGCGGTGCGACCATTCGGTCTTAGTGTCGACTTGGGCGTGGTGCGATCCGTCGGTTTAGTGGTCCGGCGGGATAGGGTATTGCAGTGGTTCGCCTAGTGTTGATGTAATTTTCCCTTGCGAGGGTGGTTGCTCGGATAGGCTACGGTTGGACGTTGTTTTCTTTACTGCTTGGTACTATATCAGTGTTAATCTAGTTGCTGACTTCCCACTTTGCGACGGGTCCTCCCGGGGGGGAGAGTAGGCGACGGTGCGACGCGCGGCGAGAGATTCTGGGTCCTGGAGGACCTGAACAGTATTTTTATCTCTTTCTTAGCATTCCATTGCTATTTGTAGATGTGGCACGGTTCTCGATACCCTTTTCGGTTGGGGGGTGGTGGATGTCGGTATGGTGAAGTATTAATTTCTTTGTCTTTCCTTATTCTCTGTTGGCCGTTTTGGAAAATAAAAGAGTAAACCAAAGAAAGATGCGAAAACTTCTATTTCAAAACTCGGGTGTCGTGTGGGCACCGCTTTCAAAACCCTGAGTTTATGATGCTTCCGAAAATAGGTTTCAAAAATCTAAGTGGTCGTGTGGGCACTTACTTTCCAAAACCCTGAGTTTATGTTGCTTTCGAAATGGGTTTTCAAAATATGGGTGCCGGGTGGGTACCGTTTCAACCTTGTGGATTTATCCTTTCAACTGAACGGCCGTGAGCCTTATTCAACGCAGTGTGAATGGTGTATGTTCTGGATTGTTGTGATTGATCGTTTACTACCTTATGAACATTGTACAAACCGTTACGTCGTGCATATACAGGGGAGACTCTGTCCGTTTGTAGAGTGATCCTGTATATGCGGCGGATCTGGCACGTGCTGGGGAAGAAGGTTTTCAAAAAAAAAATTTTACTACCTTTTGTAATTCGTTTCCGCTAAAAATAATCCCCCGGGGCGTGACAGATTAAGATGGTATCAGAGAGTCGCTTCAATCACAACAGTCGGTGCCGACGTCCACAGGAATACCCACTTAACTACAAAGGAATGGAATGGATAGGTCGTAGGAGAGTAGGGCGCGAGTGATCGAGGGGGGAAAATAAGTCCGAGTCCTCTTCTCTCGACCGAGGGTTCGTTGCCCCATCGCTAATTGGCAAAAGGCTAGAGCTGACTTTCTTCGTGTGTATACAGATAGAGGGCCGACTTAGCAAGCAACCGGCGACGGGAATGGACATCGCCGACGAAGAAATCGCCTGCTCCGCACCAGCTGCGCGACGTGGCTGGGCAACTACTGACCCTCGCGGAGCACCTGAGCATACTGATACGGGAACTCGAGGGCGTCGATCACTGCCGATGCGGCACCCAGAGACGTCGCCCCTCGCGGGATGCCCAGATGGGCCCTCCCACCTTCCAGGAGGCGGTTAACCTGGCCGGGATCCCGAGCTAGAGTGCGCCGGCAGGCATACCCTTACCCCCGTCCGCCGCAGAGGACCCCTATCGGAAGGGCCCAGGCGAGCAACGCCCGAGAACGGGACAGAACCTTGGGCAGACGACGAAGGAAGGACTTAGGCCACCGAAGCAGGGCGTCATAGGTGGCGACGCGCAACCCCGTGACGAGTTGCCCATGGCGGGCGGACACTGTTTCCGATGTGGCAGGGCGGGCCCCACGCGTTACGAGTGCCCTCTGAAGCCGGCTACCACTAGACCCCTGGCACGCAATCGGAGAGAGCCAGAAGAGCCGAGGATGCCGCGGCACCCCGAACCGGCCCTATGGGAACGAACGGAGGCCCACGCGCGATGAACCCCAACAACACGGGATCCCCACCCCGCCACGCATACGTCGCTGGCCAAGGGTTGCGGGCGGACCTCCCCGGCCGCCCTGGCGGACGACGCGACGTCCCAAATCGGGGAATGACAAGTACTTTTTTTATCTTGTTTTACTTTTTCCTTTCCGGTTCCTAGATAGGAGTACCCCTCGGGTCGGAGCAACCCGCCCCTGTCGGACCTTGCGAACCTTGTGCCTTTTGTTTACCTTTCAGGTTTCCTCGACCGTTTCGACTCCCACACGCGTTTGGGGGGGGGGGGGGGGGGGGGGGGGGGCGAAACCCCACGGAAGACTGTTCGGCTTTACCCACGACTTCTTTCCTTTTTCCTCCCTTACCTCCGAGGTCCTTCATAGCTGTCCTCTTCGGACCAAGCCGAAATAGGCCTCGGCTAGTAAGTTGTTTCTTCCATGCACCCTGCAACCCAGCGCCAGTTACGGGCCCCCAGTGACAGTACGCCCAAGTTCGACTGTGAGAAACGACAGGTGCGACTACAAGAACCGGGCTTTTCCTGAGCATGAGTATGTGGCGGGCAAGAGCATCCCCTTCCCGGCGGTCATCTCAGCGGCACGGGCCAGAAGGTTGGTAGAGGGTGGGTGTGTGGCCTACATAGCATCGGTGGACTTAGTTACCCGACCCTCGACGACATCCTGATCTATTCACCACCGACGAGGAGCACGAGGACCGTTGCGAATGATTCTCCAGACTCTTAGAGAGCAGAAGTTGTCCGCTAAACTCAAGAAGTGTGAAATCTGGCTACGCGGAGTGGGTTTCCTAGGGCATGTGACCTCGGCGAAGGGAATCACCGTGGACCCCAAGGAAGTGGAATCAGGTGGTCGACTGGCAGCCGCCGACGACGGTGACAGAGGTCCGTAGTCCCTAGGCCTGGCCGGACGTTACAGACGCTTCGTCGAAGGTTTTCACGAAGATTGCTGCCCCTTTGAACCGGTTGACCAGAAAAGGGGAAAAGTAATAGCCCATGCTTCCAGGTGATTAAAGGATTACGAAAAGAACTACCCGATACGCGACTTAGAACTGGCCATAATGGACTTCGTTTTAAAATTGTGGAGGCGCTACCTCTTTGGAGTCCACTGTAACGTCTTCTCGGATCACCAAGGTCTTAAGTACATTTTTACCCAAAAGGAATTAAACCTGCGGCGGAGGTGGTAGCTAGAGTTACTGAAGGATTACGACTTGACGATTCAATACCACTCCGGGAAGGACAACAGACCGACTCACACCCTACAGCGCGTATGAGACAAGATCTCCCTGGACCAAGAGGGCGATTTTACAGTGGAAGGCGACGGCACCCTACGGTTCTACCAGGCACGACTAGGAGTTTCCGGATAAAGGGTTTTTTTTTTGACCGGGGGTGACGCCTTGGGGCGCACCCGTGACTTCGTGCGAAAGAAGAACAGAAGTCTACGTCTACGCATCGACTACAGGAAGATAAGCAAGGTTACAGTGAAGAACGACCCAGGACTGACGACCTCTTTAATCAACTGCAAGAATTTCAGGGACCAGGAGCTGGTCGCTAAGTTTAAGAGATGCGAGTTCTGACTTCGCAAAATGGACTCTCGGGGCACATCGTGTCAGCGACGGGAATCACAGAGAATATGAGCGGATGTTTTGAGCAAGAAGGGTCAAATCGGGGAGGAAATCGATGAGCGCGAGTACTCAGCAGGACCGGTACCGTCGCGCGACCTATTGTCCTTAATGATCAAGCCAACCCTGTTAGAGAAATCTTGGAGGGTCAGAATAACAGGCGTACGGATACAGCTTATCCGAAACAAGACCCCCGGACCACGCAAGCGACTTTTCGGCGAGTGCGAACAACGCAATACATTTTCGAGGGCGGACTTGCGTGCCCGAACTGCTAATATTGAAGAAGGAGTTACCGTCAGAGGCGCACGGCGCTCCCTCTGCAGCGCATCCAGGCGACATGAAGATGTACCGAGGACCTCAAGCAGAAATTTTGGTGGACTAGGGACACTCTACTGTGTCGAACCTTTGGCAAGTCCTGCACGAGCTCTAGAGACCAAACCACACCGCAGCGCGGCGTCTCACCCCCAGACCGGCGGACAGCCCGAGCGAATAAGACGGATTCTCGAAGAGGTGCTCTGAACTTACTTACTTGATTTTGGGTGACGGATGGTCACTGCCTTGAGCTTAGAGAGGTACCCGAGCTTCGACGGAACACCGGTGCGAACCTTAGCACGAGAGGACAAAAGGATTGCGCAACCGGGCGATCCCCTATGGGAAGGCGCTGTGGACAACCAAGAAGAACGCGAAAGCGACTTAGGAACGGGAGTTAAAGATGGAGGAGTGCTACTCAGTTTTATGCGTCGCGGACCAGGGTTAAGTTTCGAGGACGAAACTTTTTTTTTAGTGGTGAGTGATGTAGAGTCCTGGCGTTCCCTTGCCCTTGTGTACCTCCCTTTTATTTTGACGGGACTGATAGGTAAACTTTCCACCGTTTTCTGCAATGGACTGACCGGGGCCGCCAGTATTTTTCTGCGATTGAGCTCGAAGAACGGAGGGCGGCAAAGCGAACGGATTCGGATTCCGATTTACGGATCTCCAGAAATGGGGGTCAAAGCGTTTGCCTTTGAGTGGCGCATCGGAATCCGTGTTAAGTGGTCGGCACGTTCTTCGAGGCGACCGGACGGGGAACCTGCTGTGATCGGAATTCTCATCGGTTTAGGGCACTGGGTTATTTTATTTATGTGGGGATACTTCGACCTTCCGGTTTTCTATCTTGGGTCCTAACCGAATGTTTTCAGTTGATTAAGGAGGGGTTGAAATTCGAGAAATTCTAGGCTGGTTGTCGGGACTTGCGGATAATTTTTGGTGTTAGAGCTCGCAAAACGGTGAACGGGGACGCGATCGGATTCGAATTCCGACTCCCGGATCTTCCAGAATAAATTTTTGAAGTTTGGGCCCCTTTCAGGGTGCTCCAGGATCCGTGCGAGCGATTGACACGCTTTTCGGGACAATCTTAGCCGTCGGTTTTGATTTCGGTTAATTTAGGGTTTTTCCCTTGACGGCTAGGGTTTAAGGCGGCCCTGTTAAGAAAGAGAAGGGGAAAATAAAACCCCAATCTATATTTCCTCTCTTTTCAACCGAGGGCGCGAGGAACCGAGACGGAGACGAGGAGAAGGAAGGATGATCGCACGCCCTGCGGAACCCGGCGAACGAGAGCGGGACGATCCTCTTCCTTCCTCCCTCACCGACGAAAACAAGGTAAACGGTTCGGGCCTTCCCGGTTATCTTTTTCGATTTAGGGTTTTCCTTCTTGTCGTGTTGCGTGCAAGGCGTTGTGTCGAACGGGAGGCCGCCGCCGCCGTTGTTAGACGGGAGGCTGCCGCCGCCGTTACCGTGTTCGCGGGGTCGTCGCCGGAGTCGCACGGGAGCGAAAACGGAGAGAAAACGCGAAAACTAGGGCTCACTGTGCTGCCCGTACGGCCGCGGGTCCACAGGCCCAGGCGTGCACCCGGTGCACGCCCCGCAGCCTCGGAGGTGCAGACCCGGCGCACGAAATCGTGCACCGGGCTGCACACCGTGCGCGGTGCACGCTCCAGGCGTGCACCCGGCGCACGCGTCGGCAGCCAGAGCCGCGGACCCGGCGCCCGCTTTCGTGCGCCGGCCCGGCCCGCTCGGGTGCGGTGCACGCTACGGGGTGCACCCGGTGCTCACCGCAGGCCCCTGTGGCCGTGAGCCCGGTGCACGCTCGTGTCGTGCACCGGCCCGGCCCAGGATGCGCGGTGCACGCTTCCTGCGTGCACCCGGCGCATGCGGCGCAACCGCCGACGCTGTAAACCCGGTCCACGCCTGGACCGTGCACCAGCCTTCTGCCAAAGAGCCCAGAAGCTCCGTTTTTAGCCCGTTTCGCCCCGTTTTTGAGTGTTTTTGACCCCGACGATGTTATTAACGATACTTCTTACTGTAGTTCTTTTCGGGCTCAAGGTGGGAGCATTTTAACTGAAGTTCCCACACACTTTCTTCACGTTTCAGGTGGGTACACCCTTAGAATCCCCTTATGCGTAATTTCGTTATGATCAGGTTTATTATGTAGTGGGTTGTTATTTTCTTTGTCCTAGCATCTAACTCTATCATGTTGGACGGGGTCAACTCTAAGTGTACTGGGGTTTAATATTGATGGGTGATAGCTTATGCATGTTCGTGGGTTCTTCATAGTGTTTAGCGTCGGTCTCCGACGGCCGTCCTCCTTCTGATATTTATATGTTGGCGGGCTACCTTCGAGTGCACGTATTATTGCCTTGACTTTGATTATACATGATAGTGGGTTACCTTCGATCACATATGCTACGGTTTTACTTTTGATTATACATGTTGCCGCTTTACTCTTGTTATATATATTATGATGCTGACATGATGGTGCTTATGGTTACTTGGCTCGAGGCTGCAACACGCGCACCCGCGGTTTGGCCACCGCAAAGGGTGCGCTTTTCCGGAAAAGTGGTCGTTGACCCGTGTATACCCACAGGATGGAGTGGGACCCCTTTAGTTGTGGGGCTTGGATGCGCCAAGGTGTGAGCGGCGCGACCCGTCGGTTTAGTTGTCCGGCGGGGGAGCGGTGCGACCCGTCGGTTTAGTTGTCCGGCGGGGGAGCGGTGCGAACCATTCGGTTTAGTTGTCCGACTTGGGCGTGGTGCGATCCGTTGGTTTAGTTGTCCGGCGGGATCGGGTATTGCAGGTTCACAGGTGGTTGATTTAATTTTTCCCTTGCGAGGGTGGTTGCTCCGGATAGGCTACGGTTGGACGTTGTTTTCTTTACCTGCTTTACTATTATCATTGTTATCTAGTCGCTGACTTCCCACTTTGCGACAGGGTCCTACCGGGGGGAGAGTTAGGCGACGGTGAGGCCGCGGCGAGAGATTCTGGGTCCCTGGAGACCTGAACAGTATTTTTATCTCTTTCTTTCGCATTCCATTTGCTATTTGTAGATTGTGGACGGTTCTCGATACCCTCGTGGGGTCGGTGTGGATGTCGGTATGGTGACTATTTAATTTCTTTGTCTTTCCTTATTTCTCTGTTGGCCGTTTTGGAAAATAAAAGAGTAAACCAAAGAAAAGATTGCGAAAACTTCTATTTCAAAACTCGGGTGTCGTGTGGGCACCGCTTTCAAAACCCTGAGTTTATGATGCTTCCGAAAATAGGTTTCAAAAATCTAAGTGTCGTGTGGGCACTACTTTCCAAAACCCTGAGTTTATGTTGCTTTCGAAATGGGTTTTCAAAATATGGGTGCCGGGTGGGCACCGTTTCAACCTTGTGGATTTATCCTTTCAAACTGAACGGCCGTGAGCCTTATTCAACGCAGTGTGAATGGTTGTATGTTCTGGATTGTTGTGATTGGTCGTTTACTACCTTTATGAACATTGTACAAACCGTTACGCCGTGCATATACAGGGGAGACTCTGTCCGTTTGTAGAGTGATCCTGTATATGCGGCGGATCTGGGCACGTGCTGGGGAAGAAGGTTTTCAAAAAAAAAAATTTACTACCTTTTGTAATTCGTTTCCGCTAAAAATAATCCCCCGGGGCGTGACAAGGTCGAAGTGGACCAAGGAAGAGTTAGATTCGTCTTCTTACAATGGCAAGGGAATTAATGCTATTTTTAATGCCTTATCTCAAACTGAATTCTCTCGCGTCTCGGCATGTGAGACTGCGAAAAAAATCTGGGATGTTCTTCAGGTTACACATGAGGGAACTAACCTCGTGAAGATTCAAAAGCTGCAAATGCTTACGAGCAGATTTGACTCTATTTTCATGGCAGAAAATGAATCTTTCACGGACTACTATACACGATTGCAAGACATCGTAAACTCATGTGCTAACCTGGGAGAGAAGATTCCAGAATTTAAGGTTGTAAGAAAGATCTTAAGAACTCTTCCTGAACGATTTCGCCCAAAGGTTACAGCCATTGAAATTATTAAACACCCGGACGAAATGCGTGTAGAAGAACTAGTTGGTTCATTACAAACTTATGAAATGACATTTACTACTAACTATTCTTCGGGAAAGGCATCCTCTTCTAAGTCTTCAGGTTATGCTTTGAAAACAACAAAGGAAGAAGACACGGATTCATCCTCCTCAGACGATGACGAGAATCTATCTATGGAGCAATTTGAGAAGCAGCTCGCTGTCTTGACAAGGAAGTTTCGCCGCAACTTTCGAAGGGGTAATTCAAGTAAAACTCCATCCTTCGGAAAGTCGAAGAAAGGCAAGGGTACTTCAAGTTACAAGTCAAGAAAGCAAGAGAACTTTTCAAAGGATAAGAAAAGCTCAGAAGGACAAGTCCAATGCTTCAAGTGCCGAGGATACGGCCATATCTCAACGGAGTGTCCAACTAAGAATCCGTCGAAGAAGAAAGCGATGCAAGTCGTCACATGGGATGACAACTCAACGTCAAATGAGTCATCCTCAAGTGATGAAGAAGAAAGCGCAACGGCATTCCACGCGTCCACATCTTCACCCTTCTTGTGCTTAATGGCAAGTACTTTAGATTCATTGTCCAACTCCTCCCGGGTTGAAAAAACTGCAACGGATGATGAATCAAGTAACTCTGAAGGTGAAGATTTTGTTTTAGCCTACCACAGACTTTTGAGGGATTCAAAGAAACTGGCTAAACAAAACAAGGGGTTGAGAGGGAGATTACAGGATCTCGAAGTAGAAGTAAAAAGGGTAACTTCTCTCTCGATCGATCTTGAAGTGGAAAGGGATAATCTGATAAAAGCAAATGTTTCCCTTCAAGAGTCCAATGAGCTTTTTGAGAAGGAACATACAAAACTGGTGGATAAAGCAGATCACTTCTCAAAGCTCTACATCGAGGCCCAACAAGATAAATTGGAAATGACAAAGACCATTCTCCACCTAAAGGATGACTTAAAGAGATTTTCTTCTGGAAGGAGTAAGTTGGATAAGCTTCTTGGTCTTGGTCAAACAAATCGGTTCGCCCTCGGGTACACTCAAACTGGAAACAGTCCAAGTTCGAGTGGGACAGTTTTTGTGCCTCAGTCGGTATCTCCTCCTCCGACACCGGAATTCACGACAAACAATGACAACAAGCCTAATTCTTTCTCTTCGGGATCGTCAAGCGCAAAGGTATGTTTTCGTTGTGGTATTTCAGGGCACATAAGGAGATATTGCAAGACAGGAGCCAAACGCTCAACTCAGACATTTCTTGCAACGACTACCAAAAAGGTGATTCCTCATAAATCAAATGCAAATCATACAAAGGAAAAGAGACTTGGTAGTTCACCGCACAAGACGACATCATCAAGGAGCAGCAATCGATCTAACAAGACGCCTTCACCTAGGAGAATAACCTCACGACCATTACCGACGCATTCCAAAAGGTTTTGGGTGCGCAAAGGTGAAATCTTTCCTTGTCTTGTTACCAATGTTTCCTTGCATGCATATGATAATTCGTCTTGGTATCTGGATAGCGGGTGTTCCCGTCACATGACCGGTGACAAAAATAGTTTTCAAAACTTTGAGAAAATCTCCGGAGGACTCGTTGTTTTCGGAGACGGTCGATCTTCCAAAATTGTTGGAAAAGGAACGGTAGCTATTCCAGATGGCCCGATTTTGAAAAACGTGTTATTTGTGGATGGCCTTAAGACTAACCTCATTAGCATAAGTCAACTTTGCGACAATGGTTTTTCAGTTAACTTTTCATCTGTTGAATGTGTTGTAACTGATAAGGACCATGTCTTCTTTTTAAAAGGGGTTAGATCTGAAAACAATTGCTATGTTGTTCCTAATAAAATTTCAGAAAAATGTAACCTAGTTTCTTTGGATAATGAAACACTTTGGCATGAAAGACTAGGTCACATAAATTTTAAAGAACTAGCAAAGATTTCAAATAAAGACGTGGTTAAGGGGGTTCCTAAACTTTTATTTAAAAACAACATTGTGTGCGGAGGTTGTCTTAAGGGAAAACAATCAAGGGCTGCACACAAGAACCTGAACCACGTCAACCCGTCAACCATCTTTGGGAGGTACCAAACGGCCCTTGGAATTACTGCACATGAATTTAATGGGGCCGACCCGTCAACCATCTTTGGGAGGTAAATGGTATATTTTCTTATTGGTTGATGATTTCTCTAGATTTTCATGGGTAGCATTTTTAAAAGAGAAAGCTGATACGTTTGATTCTTTTCATGAGAGTTGCCATCGTATTATGATTGAAAAGAATGAAAAGATCATTCGTGTTAGAAGTGATAGAGGTGGAGAATTCATTAATTCTAAATTCATTGATTTTTGCACTTCCAACGGCATAAAACATGAATTCTCAGCACCCTATACACCTCAGCAGAATGGTGTTGTTGAGCGCAAAAACAGGGTTGTTCAAGAGATGGCGCGTGTGATACTTCATAGCCGGAATTTACCGCTATATTTTTGGGCTGAAGCTGTGAACACCGCTGTCTATGTCATTAATCGAGTGTATTTGCGCCCAGGAACTTTAAATACACCATATGAGCTGTGGTTTAGTAGAAAACCGGATATCAAATACTTTCGTATCTTTGGGAGTCGATGTTTTATTTTGCGTGATCGCAAAAATCTTGGTAAGTTCGATTCTCGAAGTGACGAAGGGATCTTTTTGGGTTATTCTACAAATAGCAGAGCATATCGGGTATTTAACATGGAATCTAAAACGATTGTAGAATCTATAAATGTTAAAGTAGATGAAGCTTTTCACTTTGCATCTGAAAAATCTACCCTCGATATCTCTCTTGATGATGATACTCCTGTAAGTGCATCTTCTCATGATAATACTTCCAATATTAATGATGCATCTAATGGTTCTTCAAGTTTATCTGATATGCAGGAATCATCTCATGTACCTCCGAGTACTCCGTTACAACAAACGTTACGAATCTCCAAGGATCATCCTGAATCAAACATCATTGGAGACCCACAAGAAGGAGTCAAAACTCGGAGACAGTTGGTTTGCGGATTCGCTTGCTACGTTTCCTTGATCGAACCAAAGAACATCGATGAAGCTCTTCAGGATGACTACTGGATTAAAGCAATGCAGGAAGAGCTCCATCAGTTTGAGCGGAACAAAGTCTGGGAATTAACAAAGCCTCCAAAGCAACACAATGTGATAGGTACCAAATGGATTTTCAAGAATAAGAAAAATGAAGATGGTACCATCATCAGGAACAAAGCACGTTTAGTTGCTCAAGGCTACTCTCAAGTAGAAGGTATGGACTTTGATGAAACTTTCGCCCCTGTAGCTAGACTCGAGTCCATTCGTATCTTATTCGCGATAGCTTGTCATTTTAAAATAAAATTATTTCAAATGGACGTTAAGAGCGCGTTTTTAAATGGGTTTTTAAATGAGGAAGTTTATGTGGCTCAACCGAAAGGTTTTGTAGACTGTAAACTACCTAACCATGTTTTTCGTTTGAAAAAGGCTCTTTACGGTTTAAAACAAGCACCGCGAGCATGGTACGAAAGGCTAACAAAGCACCTATTGGATAAGGGCTATACTCGAGGGGGAGCTGACAGGACTCTCTTTGTGAAGCATTATCAAAATAACTTCATTGTTGCACAAATCTATGTCGATGACATTATTTTTGGAGCAACAAAGGATAATGATGCTTCTAAATTCGCTGAAACCATGGAAAGCAAATTTGAGATGTCAATGATGGGCGAATTGACTTATTTCCTTGGATTGCAAGTGAAACAGAGTGACGAAGGCATCCATTTGTGTCAATCCAAGTATGCTTTGGAGTTGGTCAAAAAGTTTGATCTAGAAAATTGTAAAGATTTTCCAACTCCAATGGGAACTAGCAATAAAGGATTAGGAAGTGAATCTTTTAGTGAGAATGTAGACGAGAAACTTTATAGGAGTATGATTGAAAGTCTACTTTACCTCACGGCTAGTCGCCCGGATATATCTTTAGGTGTTGGGATCTGCGCGAGATATCAATCTGCACCAAAGGAGGTTCACCTGAAAGCGGTGAAACGGATCATCCGATACATTAAAGGAACCATAAATTTCGGAATTTGGTATCCTATGGGAACAAGTTTAGATATTATTGGATACTCAGATGCCGATTGGGCAGGATCTGTGGATGATCGGAAAAGTACGAGTGGTGCATGTTTTTATTTAGGCCATTGCCTTGTTGCATGGCACAGTAAAAAGCAAAACTGCATTGCACTCTCGACTGCCGAAGCGGAATATATTTCAGCGGGTAGTTGTTCAACCCAACTCATTTGGATGAAAAGTGTGTTGAGCGACTTCCGGATTTCAGCAACTTCGGTAACAATTCTTTGTGACAACACTAGTGCTATAAACATTTTCAAAAACCCTGTGTTGCACTCTAGAACAAAACACATTGAACTCAGATATCATTTTCTTAGAGAGCTAGTTGAATCAAATACTCTTCAACTGTCATATATTTCAACTGAAGATCAATTAGCTGATATTTTAACAAAACCTTTGGATCAAAAACGTTTTATTCATTTGCGTAAAGCAATTGGAATGCTTTCCTTGAAATAAACTTCTTTTTGAAACTTTTGCTTAGGTTAGGTTTTGTTTTTGTGTTTTTGTTCATTATCTATGCTTAGACATAGAATATTAATTGAGCATTAGTTTGATTGACTTTAACTGCATCCTTTTATATATTTAGAAATCTATTATGCTTTAGATGTCATAATATTTCATTTGATGCAATGATCATTTATGTCAATTAACTCATCTTTGTTTTGATCAAAGTCAATTTCTCTCTCGATGATCTCTTGGTATAGTTTTTATCTTATTTGACTGTTTAGTCGAGTATGAAATCGAGATCAATATTTGGCTAAATACTTTATATCTTAAATAATTGATAGCCAATTGAGGGGGAGTCAAAGAAAAAGTATTATGCTCAAAAGATGTGGAAAGAGTTACATCCCAATGAGGAGTGTGAAAACTACCACCACATGGAGGAAAGAGCTACCACCTCGGTCGTCCGAGTACTGTGTGCAGCTACCACATGTATACCAAGCAAGGTTTTTCAAGTTTGATTAAATAAAATGCATGTTGAAATACTTGACTCTGTCAAAATTTTAAGGTTGGTATAAGGTGGGATTTTTAATGAAAGATGCTCAAAGAGCCACTCTCTTCAATAAATTGACTAGATACATTATCTAATTTATCTGGGATGTTAGACATCTATTGATCTTTGTATTTCATTTTCTTTACCAAATTGATGATTTGATAAAGGCATTACTCATAAGATCAAGTTAGATGTAATTGAAGTTGTTCAACTTTAAGGGATTTAATTTTTATAAATTTTTGTTTCATTTGTTGGATGTTATTGATAGATTTGGTATAATCTAGTTCTTGTTGTATGAAACGATGATTTTCATTTAAAGTTGATACACAAAAGTGCTTACAATCTTTTTCTGGTTTTTCTAGAATTTTTCTGAAATTTTTTAAAGAAAAAGTTGGAGCCGATCCGGATTGGACCTGCCGATCCGGATCCCGAACACAGTTTTTCACTGCGGGTAGCCGATCCGGATCGTAATCACGGACTGATCCGGATCGCGGCTAGGGTTTTATAAAGAACAAAAGGGTTTTGATTTCTTTTACTCCAATCTTTTGTTCCAAAGTTTCCAGAGCTTCTCTCTCTAGATTTCATCCATCTTGGAAGCTTTCAAACTCAAGTTCTTCAATTCCAAGTAAGTTTTGTTGATCAAAATCTCGGTTTTTCACCGTTTTTCTTATTCCTCCTCAAAACGTGATGATTTTCTTGTATCAATTTCGTTTGTGGATGGTTTTTGATCAAATTTCTTTTGAAATAAGAACTCTGGGTAGATTAGTTTTGATTATATGCTAGGTATTCTCAAGATAAACGGATTTTTGGTCTTCGATTTCAAAAATTTCGATTTTAGGGCATATAATGGGAATTTTCCAAAATCATGCAATTGATCTATTTTTAAATTTCCTTTTACAAAACTAATTTGATTCCTAGTTGTTGGGTTATATGTAATAAGGATCTAAATAGGGAAAAAAACACCTAGAGGGGGGTGAATAGGTGTAAACGTATAAACACTCAAAAATCGTTGCGATAAAAAACCCAATGCGGAAATAAAAATAATACGCAAGATTTTTACGTGGAAAACTCCATCACCGGAGTAAAAAACCACGGGACCGATAACACGGCAGAAATCCACTAGAATTAAAACACGTACAAGGTGATTTACCGTACACAATTACGACTCAACCTTTTCCATACGCTCCTAGAGGATCTTCTCCGCTCGCTCCGCGACGCTTCTCGAATCCACGATCTGCGCCCAACGCCGAATCCACGGCGTCCAACGTCGAATCCACGACGTCCGACCGAATCCACGGTCTTCACCCAATAGCACCCTTCGAATCCACGAACGTGCCTCGCCCCGAATCCACGAGAGCGGTTGAACCTTGAATCCACAAGGACACGCGAATTCACGCGCCGATTTTTGGGGTAAATCGTTGTTTTTGGGTGGTGATGATCCGCCGAATACTTAGATCAAAGATAGATCGGAAATACCATCTAAGTATTCATTAGTTTGATTCAACTCAAGATGTGAGTATGAAAACCTAGAATCAAACTAATCAATATAGATGAAGAAACATAGAGTATTCTCTAATGATTTCCTTTCTTCTCTATATGTGGATCTAGAGCCGTATAAGATGATATATGAAAATGACGGCTATCTCGATTCACTGTGGATTAACCCTAGAAAAAGAGTCATAGGGTCTATTTATAGGTTAGAAACCCTAGGAAGGAGATAAGAATCAAAAACCTAACATTTCTGGAGATTTTACGGACGGCGATCCGGATCGGATTAGCTGTGATCCGGATCGTCGTAACGAGTCAGACAATTCCAGAAAAACGAAGGTTCGGGATCCGGATCGAAGTGCTTGATCCGGATCGTTCATACAGTTCACCAAACATCAACGTTCGGGATCCGGATTGGGAAGCCTGATCCGGATCGTTCAAGGAAGATGGTAAACTCAGTGTTCGGGATCCGGATCAAGAGAGGCTACGATCCGGATTGAACTGGTGTATGAACGAACCACCTTCGGGATCCGGATCGAACAACCTGATCCGGATCCTGAACATGTCCCAAGTCCAGTTTTTGATTTTTATGCAATGAAAGATTCTTCCAAGTGTTTCTACACTACAAGAAGTATTCGGATCACACAAAATCTTAGGTTAAACATACCTGATCCTTTTGAATTCTTCTTTCTTGAGATTGAGTTAAGCGATCCAACTTTCTTCACCTTCAATCTTCAAGACTTGAGACTTTCACGAAACTACGCCAACTCAAATTCCGTAACACTAGTCTCTCTACACGATAATGTTTGTTTGGGTACAATTTTTCAAATTTTTGAAAATTAACAATTTTTCGTGTTCTTGAGTTGTTGCTCACAGGATTTTCTTCTCACAAGAAACCAATAGCAATGGTGATCACGTGGATCATTCTCCTTCTGGCTGCTATGGTAAATACGAGAGACATGTCAAGCCCAAGAGGGCTAAAAAGGATGAAGTCAATTGGGATGAGTTGTCAGATGATGAAACACATCCTGGAAAATCGCCACAGAAAACCTCTGTTGCATCGAAAGGGAAAGCCCGTGCAGAGACATCAAAGGAAAAGGCTCCGCCTACTACTACGGAAAAAGGAAAAGCACCAATGACCTCTTCATCCATACTAAAAAGAAAAAGACTCGCTCGACGACCTGGACGAGCTCGAGGTATTGAAATAAATGAACCATGTCAAGAGAATCCAAAGAATATCTCTCAAATTGACACTGAATCTGAAGACGAAGAAGATTGGGACACATTTCTTGATGAAGTACAACAAGGTATTGATGAAGAAAATAAGGTTTACCTAAAGAACAAGAAGCTACTAAAGTCTTCCTCAATACTTAAGCAACAAGCAAGGAAAAAGAATGTGCCAAGCAATGAACCTCTTGACAATTCACCTTCTTTGCCAAGACGATCTCCTCGGAATGAAGGACAGACTGCTCCGTCAATCGTCACACAACGTTCTTCAACTTCAAGAAGAATTGACCAAAAGGGAAACCTGGAGTCTTCCATCAAACAAGAACAAGACAAAATGGCTCTAGGACTCAGAAAGATGTCCAAGGACATACATGAGATGAAATAAGAGTGTTCTACGATTTCGGGATTGCTTAAAGGAATTTTGAAAAAGCTGGGTTGCACGAGCTCTGAGGACTCCGCCTCGGATGACTCAGATTCAGATGCTTGAATTGTTTGCTTTATCCTTCTCTTGTGCAGGAACTTCATTTTTTTTTACTTTCTTTTGTGCAGGTCTTTATGTTTTAGTTTTAGTTTTTAGTTCTCAAACTTGAACTGTTAACCATTCTCTCCATTTTGGTAATCTTTGGCTAATTTTTTGTGACAAAAAGGGGGAGAGAGAAGTATAAACTATTGAGACATTGATACAATGTGGTTGTGAGAAACTTGAAACTATAGAGGTAAGTATAACCTCAACTTGACCTCAACTTGAAAGGTAAGTAGAACTTCAACTTTCGGTTTTCATTTGTGTTTGAATGCATGCCTCGGCTAACTATTCGTCTAACTATTTGGGCATGTAATATAACTAACAAGTTGATGTTCACTAACATGACATTTGGATTTTGATTGCATAGAAGATATGTTGGTGTTTTAACTATGATCAGTTTACATATCTGAATGTATAAATGTCATGGTAAGTGTAAATGAGTATAAACTTCATCTCTGTATGTGGTTTTTGAATGATATAAAATTCTTGGGGTATCTAACGATTTCTTTTGTCAAGAATGATTTCTTTTTGCAGAGGGTACAGATGTCTAAGTCTAGAGTCTGTTTTAGGAGTTTAACTCATGTATTTTATTTTGGATCTCCATTGTAAATTTTTGTTGTATGGTGATACCAACAAAAATATCTTTTTGAATTTTCTTGAGTGGATCTATGTTTTGTCACGAAACCGCCAAAGGGGGAGATTGTTAAGGATTTTGTTTTGGCGCATTTCGTGAAAGTGTTAAGTCTTGAAGATTGAAGATGAATGAAGTTTGGATCATATACCTCAATCTCAAGAAAGAAGAATTCAAAAGGATCAGGTAAGTTTAACTAAATATTTTTGGTGATCCGAATACTTCTTGTAGTGTAGAAACACTTGGAAGAATTTCTTATTGCATAAAAATCAAGAACTGAGCATGAGACTTGTTCAGGATCTGGATCAGATTGTTCAATCCGGATCCCGAAGGTGGTTCGTTCATACACCAGTTCAATCCGGATCGTAGCTTCCCTTGATCCGGATCCCGAACATTGAGTTTACCATTTTCCTTGAACGATCCGGATCAGGCTTCGCAATTCGGATCCCGAACGTTGATGTTTAGTGAACTGTATGAACGATCCGGATCAAGCACTTCGATCCGGATCCCGAACCTTCGTTTTTCTAGAATTGCCTGACTCGTTACGACGATCCGGATCACAGCTAATCCGATCCGGATCGCCGTCGTAAAAATTTCCAGAAACGACAGTTTTTGATCCTTATCTTCTTCCTAGGGTTTCTAACCTATAAATAGACCCTATGATTCTTTTTCTAGGGTTAATCCAGATAATCCACATAGAGCCGTCATAATCAAATATCATCTTATACGTCCCTAGATCAGCATATAGAGAAGAAAGGAAATCATTAGATATTACTCTATGTTTCTTCATCTATATTGATTAGTTTGATTCTAGGTTTTCATACTCACATCTTGAGTTGAATCAAACTAATGAATACTTAGATGGTATTTCCTATCTATCTTTGATCTAAGTATTCGGCGGATCATCACCACCCAAAAACAACGATTTACCCCAAAATTGGCGCGTGGACTCGCGTGGCCTTGTGGATTCAAGGTGCAACCGCTCTCGTGGATTCGGAGTGAGGTACGTTCGTGGATTCGAAGCGTGCTACTGGGTGAAGACCGTGGATTCGGTCAGACGTCGTGGACTCGACGTTGGACGCCGTGGATTCGGCGTTGGACGCAGATCGTGGATTCGAGACGCGTTGCGGAGCGAGCGGAGAAGATCAACTAGGAGCGTATGGAAAAGGTTGAGTCGTCTGTGAGTACGGTATATCACCTTGTACGTGTTTAATTCTAGTGGATTTCACCGTGTTATCGGTCCCGTGGTTTTTTACTCCGGTTTGGAGTTTTCCACGTAAAAATCTTGCGTGTTCATTTATATTTCCGCATTGGGTTTTTATTGCGCAATGATTTTTTGAGTGTTTATTGTTTACACCTATTCACCCCCCTCTAGGTGTTTTTTTCCCCTATTTAGATCCATTACTACATATAACCCAACACTTACTACCAACAACTGTTGTTCCCTTATGTCACGTGATTCCTAGGGTTATACCCTAACATACTCATAATCATGAATAGCTAATCATTTTCATGCATGCAATTATTTTCATCTCATTCATAAAATAATAATCCTCTACGCATGCATATTCATCATATATGTTTGGCAACCAACAGTTGCACTTTTCCTCTGTGTCTATTTGCACATGCACAACTATTCCCCTATCTCTGGCAACCAACAGTTGCACTTTTCCCATCTGAATCCATCTATACAGGCAATCAATATCATAATTACCTAACGCCTCTAACAGGCTACTATCATACTTCGAATCGAAAACCAAAGGAGCAAGGGGAGAGGCCACCCAATTTCGGCAGAATTCCCCACCGTGTAGTGTACCCAATTGCTTGTAGACACTTGCAATTGGTCTCCGCGCGATTCCACTTGTCTCCTCGAGCATGCACGCAAACGGTGCACTTCCCTCGAGTCCGCACGCAAAACGGTGCACGTCCACCGAACCTGCACGCAAAACGGTGCGCGTTAGTAAAATCCACACGCAAAACGATGCGCGCCACTTCAATCGGCACGCAAAACGATGCGCGTCAACTCAACCTGCACGCAAAACGGTGCACGTACCTCGAATCTGCACGCAAAACGGTGCATGTTCGACTGTAGGATTGCACGCAAAACGATGCACGTTTTTCTAGCCCTGCACGAAAAATGATGCATAATATTAGGGTCGGCACGCAAAACGGTGCGCGACAACACGATCGGCACGCAAAACGGTGCACATACCTCAAATCTGCATGCAAAACGATGCACGTTCGACTGTAGGGTTGCACGCAAAATGATGTACATTTTTCTAGTCCTGCACGAAAAATGATGCATAATATTAGGGTCGGCACGCAAAACGGTGCGCGACAACACGATCGGCACGCAAAACGGTGCACGTCCCTCAAATCTGCACGCAAAACGATGCACGTTTAACTGTAGGGTTGCACGCAAAACGGTGCACGTTTTCCTAGTTTGCGCCCAAAACTGTACATTTTCGCCGAATCCGCACGCAAAACGGTGTATTTTTCTACAAACTGGCACGCAAAACGGTGCGCGCCCAAAATGCCCGCGACAGTCCGCGCTGCAAAACGGCACAGTAGAACTCGGTCCCTAATACGCAAAACAGTACGGGGTCAAATCTTACTCTAAAAAGAAAACTTAACTGTGCCAAAAATACCGCAAAATAACGTGCGGTGCTTACCTCGCACAGTCGCGCCGCCCACGAGGTCCATGACGCGCCGCACCATCTCCCACGAAATTCCCCCTCCCCTATTTTCTCTCTCTCTCTCTCTCCCTCTCTCTCACTCTCGTTCGTGCTCGGGTAGAGAAGAAAAGGAAGAAGGAGAGGAGAGTCTGCGGGGGAGAAGGAAGAAGAAGAAGAGAAAAAGGAAGGAAAAAGGGAGGGGAAGGGTCCGTAGACCCGGTCCACGGGCCCCCCAATGGGGGCCCGCCACCTGGCGGCCACCCCCCACACGGCGCACGCACTGCACGCCCTGCGCCATGCGGGCGCGCGCCCCCGCGCCCTGTGCGCGCCAGCTGTGCGCGTGGCGCAACGCGCCGCGCGCCTGGAAATCCCTTTTTGTCTCGTTTTCTATCCGTTTTTCGTCCGTTTCCGTCCAAATTTGACAGGCAGCTTCGTTTCAGCCTAATTTACCACAGAAAATTTTAAATTTTTAGTTTGGGCCATTTCTGGGCCACCAAAAGCCTCGCTGTATCTAGAATCATTGGCGGACCCCGTTCTCACAATCCGGGTATCCGATTAACACGAAACTTTTACTGTGACCTTAAAACATAATTACGAAGCTCTCCAAATTTTCTCAGAATTTTCCGACACTGTTGGTGGAGCCCGTTCTCACTATCCGGCATCCGATCAACGCGAAACTTTTTCTGTGGTCTTAGAACATATTTACGGGGCTCCCGTAATTTTCTCGGAATTTTCCGACACTGTGAATTTTCCACTAAAAATCTGGGCCCCCTTTCTCAAATAAATTTTTAGATCTCTCCATTTTAACCCGATTTGGGCCCAACTCGCGTCCAAATGTTCTTTACTTCCCTAACTTTCATAACACTAGTATTTCATACCGCCTTTATTTACATTTATTTATGTGCCGAAAATCCGGTACTTTACACATCTTCTCCTGTTCCTACCTCAGCTGTTACTGCTTCTTCTGATCGAGGCGAGGGAGTCGCGAGCTAGATCCCTACCTATCTTTGGAGAGTAGTTGTACCCCCTTGTTGGAGATTTACATTACAGTCAGTTAGATTTGTTTTCTTTTTTTTTGAGAGATTGATGTATTGTGAAGATCTGACTTGTATTGTGAGCCTGTACACTGATGTTTTTTTATTTTAGTTTACCTCCCCATTTGGGTTCTTAGATGTTGTATCATAGGATGATGTATGATGATTATTTTTGGAAGGTGGATATTGTATTTTTATTTCCATTTGTACAGTGGTTGGATTTTAGTTTTACAGCAGTTTACTTTCAAGCTCTGATATTTATTTAGTTGTAGTTTTATCCTTACAGGTTGGACGCTTCGCCTATGCGGGTTTTTCCGTATAGGTGGCCGGATCTGTTGGCGAGCCCGGGTCACAGTTTCGACCCCGGGGCGTGACATAGTGGATATAGTAAGCTAAGCCCTAAATGGTCACTCTGTGATGACTTGGATCTCTGCAAAGCTGTGGTAGAGTCATTGGTGACATCTGGGGAGCTTGTACTGTGTGTTGGAGGTGTTTGTGCACCAATTGGGCAGTTGTGGCGGACTTCGGGCTTACTGGATCACGTGGGTGATCAATGGACTCCGTCGGATCGTTAGAAGTGGTTTTGCACGATGCGGATATTAAAAATGGACTCAGCGCGAAGTTTGGACCAAGGGATACCTTTCCGGATGCCATCGACAAATTTTGGGATTGGAATTTGGCAAAATGGACATCAAATTCGGATTCAGCGCGCGAAAACGGTCAAAACGGACTATCCACTTGTTATTTTTGAGCATCGGGTACTGTTCATGCCGGAACAGTGTCTCCGGCCGCCGGCGGGCAGCGGCGGCGGCGGCGGGCAGCGGCGGAGCGGCCGCGGGCAGCGCGGCGGGCAGAGGTGCGGGCCGCCCGGTCCACGCGGCAGGCGTGCACCGGGGGCGGGACGCGTGGCGGCACGGGAGTGGGCCGGTCCGCGGGGCGGGGTCTACGGAGAGTGCGGGGCGCACGGTGGACCGGGGTGGACACGTGGCGGTTTCTGGTTGGCGGGCTCACGCAGGCTGGGACCACGGAGCGTGGAGTGCCTCGGAACAGTGCGCGGCAGGGGGCGACAGGCGGCGCGCCAGGGTTGGTCGGAGAGGATAGTGCGGGCCAGGTGGCGCCCTGTGATTCGCGGGCGCCACCCACCCGCGTTGACCAGGCGGGCCACGCGGCACTGCGCGGGAGGCGGGGATGGCTGTTGCCTATGCGGGGGGGCGACGTGGAGGCCCGTGGCGATTTCGGGCGCGCACAGTGTTGGGCCGGGCCCAACACTGTAGCCGCCCGAAAATCGGGAGCGCCCGAAAGTGGGGACCCATTGGTCATTTCCCCAATTGTTTTTCCTGGCCTATAAATAGGCCGAGTTCTGCAGTGAAGAACTCTTTCCCTGTTCCTCCTTTCACAGTGCCACCTTCACGAGATTTCTTCATCTCCCAGAGCCGGATCCATCTGCAGAGTTTCGGATTTTTCAGCAGCACGCATCCCGAGGTTACCATTTTTACGGCGCGGCGCGACGCTCGTTCGTTTGTGGTCTTCTCCGTCGCGTTTTGGTGCGAGGACTCCCCCGGCTTACCCCGAGCACCTTTTTCTGTGATTCTTGCACCGTTGGCTTCACGACAGGTAGGGCTACGTTTCCCATGTATACTAGTTTTTCCCATTCCGAGCTTTTCATGGGTTTTTCAGATCATCTTGTGACCTCATTTTCTGGGGCGGAGTTTTGGGACAGCGGTGCGGTATTTTGGCGATATCTTCGCGCACAGGCATCGGATTGGGGCGATTCAAAAGGCGTTTTGCATCTACACATCACGAGGAATATCCCCAAATTTTCTTGGAATTTTCTGAATAATTTTCGAAGGTGAGAAATCTCTGTGTACAGAAGTGTTTGCTACAGTTTTTGAGAGCAGTTTATTTCGAGGTGGTTCCCTTGCCGGATTTATTTCTCAGTGTAGGAAACTCGGATTTGAGCGTGCAGGTACTCGTTTCGACGGGTTCGTCGCGAGGATCGTGAGAGTATTTTTCTTGGAATTTTCTGGGCACTTCTCGCAGGTAAAAACAGGGCATCTTTGGGACTGAATTCTGGACAGCATGTATGGGTACTTGTGTGCTTATTTGTGTGTGATTGGGGATATTTTGTACAGTGATCGCGGCGGTTTGGCTTGTTTGGGCGAGAGCACTTTTTGGACAGGAAATTAGCGATCGAGGTGGGTGGTTGTTATACTCCTCAATTTTCTGACATGCCCCTAGGAATATTGGAGAGATCCTCCAATTGGTTTATTGAATGATTAATTATGAACATGCATGCTTAAAGTAAATGATTGTGAGCCTATCATATGAAAATTACTATTGTGGAACTTTGATAGTGGTTGGGACTTATACATGTTGGTATGGATGGAATGTTAGCGGTTAACCTTGCATGTGGGTTGGGTTATTTATTTTGGGCTTTATGATTATCCTGTTAGTGGTTGGTGCTAATGAGGATCTTATGACATGCATAGGAGGCTAGTGATGTTTTACTATGGAACGTGGATTTTAGACATGTGTGGTTGGATAATATTTTAGCATGATGGTTATATCTATGCGGATCTATTAATTGTTACACATGTGGAACCCCTATTGGTTGCCTTTTCTTTATTTCCTTGAGAACACTTGCATGCTTGTTTGGACATCTAGGTAGGCCATCTTTTATCGCTACACTTTCATGCTGGAACTTGACTTAGGAGAAACCTTGTTTGCTTCTTTCTCCTTTTCGTTAGTCAGGTGGGTTTGCTCGGGTTTGAGCAGGGGTTTGGGATAGTGTAGCCGGGGTCTGGATTATGGATCATGGGTTTTAGCGGCGACCGCGGATTTTGGGCGGTTGACCGAAGGTCGGTTGTGAGACCTGGTCGTGGATTGTGGGGTATTTGCGGCAATCGCGGATATTGGGCGATTGACCGGATGGTTACTTTTGCATCTGATTGGGGAATCAGTTTTCTTTTAGTGGAGGGTTGTGTTCCACTGGGGGGTTTTATAGTTGTGATCCAATCCTGCTTTTATCACCGGCGCGGTTATTGCCCGGTGAGGCTTTTATTACCCCGGCGCGGTTATTGCCCGGTGGTGCTTTACTCGTGTGGGTAGCTCCCCTCGAGATCCCCTTCGGAGGCCGGGGCTGGACAGTTATGGACAGGGTTTGCTATCACATCGGCGCGGCTTATTGCCCCGATGATGAGGGCGGTAGCAGGAATTTTGCTATCACATCGGCGCGGCTTATTTGCCCGATGATGAGGGCGGCACAGATTGGGTTTATTTGGGACGGTTGGTTACTGTTGCACACGGTTGTTCCAGACTAGGACTGTATTTTAGAGGCATAGTAGTGGTAGATTTCCCCTTTTGCAGCGGTTTCTCTTCTTTCCTTTTTGCCTCTGGTAGACCTAGTGGGTGTGTTAGAGTTTGAGGTTTTACCCACTAGGGGAGGCTACTGGTTTACTAGTAGTTCTCACCCCCATTCTTCTTTTTCTTTTCTTCTCCTTTGTTTTGCAGAGCCTTCTGCGGGTGCTGCTGGATTTACAGCGGCGGGTCGAGGAGAGAGGACGGCTGAGTAGCTAGACAGCGGGCCCGACAGTGAGTAGCTAGACTGTACCTCTTATGTATCCTATCTCAGACGGTTGTACTTTTACTTTTGGGGTCTGGCTTTAGCCAGCTGGTTGTATTTTGTGGTGAGCTGGGAGAGAAACTTGTACTTTATTCTACAGTCTTTTTTTCTTGTATTTTTACTTCCTGTTCAGTCTGAGATGTAGTATTTTTTTCAGTTCAGCTCTGTTGTATTGCTCTATTTTGTATCTTTATTATTTGAGCAGGTTACCGGCGCTTCGTGTATGCGGAAAATTCCGTGTGCACGGCGGATCTGTAGACGAGCCCGAGTTCTGGTTTACACTCGGGGCGTGACAGATTAGGTGGTATCAGAGCTTAGGGATAGGTCAGTTGGGACTTAGGAAACCCTAGGCTTTTGGTTAGCCCTAGGATGATAGGGCGTGAGGGACGTGACAAATTGCGAAAGTCGGTGATTTAGTTTTTGACTCTTCCAGAGAGTGAAGAGGGATCGACATACCCCGTTTTCTATGGTACAGTTATGTTGGCTGCAGACAACATAAAGTTACAGAAATAGGGGGAATGTCCTTGACTTTCGCTAGATTGGGTCGTGTGGGGTTGTGTGGCTGACTTGTGGTTTCTTGTGGCAGATGCCTCCCCGACGTCGGATTCCTACCAGGGGTGTCCCTACACCCCCTGTTGAGCCGGGACAGGCTGGACCTTCTGAGATTGCTGAGTTGAGGGCCTTGGTGGCCCAACTGGCTGAGACCAACCGCCGGCAGGAGCAGCGGATTGAGCAGCTACTGGCGCAGAGAGAGGCGCCGCCTCCGGTAGTTCTTGAGGCCCCGGCACCACCTGTGGTACCACTGGTGCCGACGGCACCATCATCGAGTAGCAGGGCTCGGGAAGTGGCGCAGACTTTGACCCCGGCCGAGGAGCAGGATATTGCTGACAAACTTGTTAAGTTTTGTAAGCGCGAACCGCCTAGATTCTCGGGGCGGGACATGCAGCCGTGGGAGGTTGGGACATGGCTATCAGGGATGGAGAAGATTTTCAGGGATTTCTTCATCGACCCGAGGTACAGAGTTCATCTGGCGGTACATTGCCTGGATGGAGATGCAGATGTTTGGTGGCGTCGAGTGGAGCCACGGGATTTCCAGATTTCTCGACAGTTACCCTGGTCTGAGTTTCGGCGTATGGTATTGGATACCTATTTTCCGACGAGCGTGAAGAGAAAACTGGAGGATGATTTGAAGAACCTTCAGCAGGGCGATCGGCCGGTTCAGGATTACTATCAGGAGTTCATACAGTTGCTTAACTGCGTGCCCTTTGTCGCCCGTGATGGACCACACCAGGTCGAGTTATTCGAGGCAGGCCTCCGCAGCGAGATTTATACCCTAGTGCATGCACAGCGACTCCAGACTCTTAAGGAGGCCGTCGAGCATGCCGAATGGGTGGAGAGAGGCGACGCAGTGGTGGCGAGGCGAGGCGGGATGGTCGCACAGAGTTTCGTTAGGAAACGACCAGTACCCGAGGACGAGGGATCGGCTAGCGTGTGGAGACCGCCGCGGTCTCAGTTACCTAGCCGTGGGCGTGCGGATCAGCGAGAGCCTAGTGGATCTCAGAGGCCATCGCAGCAGCAGCCGGAGTTTCAGCATCAGACACAGGGACAGCATCAGCCGGGACAGCCACGGCTTCGCGACAGAGACAGATGTATATTCTGCGGGGGATCTCATTTGTCGCACACCTGTGATCAGAGGTGGGGTCGTTGTTACAGGTGTGGACAGCCAGGCCACATTCGGGCTTTGTGCCCCTTTTCGACTCCAGCGGCACCTTCATCAGCATCGGCTCCTTTTCTGCCTCAGCAGCAGCTGTCAGCTCAGCGGCCTTATGCTCCAGCGAGCGGGTCACCTTCTTTTTACCCGGCGGATCACCGGCCACCGGCTCAGAGCGGTCGGGTCTACGCCGCTCAGGTGGAGGATTTTACGGCAGCCGACCTTGTGGTGACAGGTATTATTTCTGTTATTTTATTTTATTTACCGGCATTGGTTTTGCATTGTCTAGCATTGGAGCATCCTAGTCATTGGTTAGGGGTAGGACGGTTATCTTGTGTTCGGGAGGTTTATATTCTCGATCCTCGGCTTGTAGGGGAGTGTTGTTGGTCCTGCCCGGTGTAGTTGAGTCCTTGATAGTACCGGTAGACCTGATGGTCTTATGCTAGTTTTGGGTTTTGGATTTGGTACTTAGGACGGTTTGGCTGGCTCGGTTTTCTTCTTTTCGCGGCGGCTGATTTGTGCCGCGAGGACGGTCCTCTAGGGAGGGGCTAGGCCAGGGGTAGATGGTGTGTTGGGGTTGCTCGGGGGCTATCTTTGCCTCTATGGTTTCGACTTTGTGAGCGGGGCGGGTGTCCCGCCGTGGGGGCGCAGCCTTTCTGGCTAGCGTGGTTGTGGGATACCCCGGGAGTGCGGAGGTACTCACGTTGAGCTTGTTGCTCTTGGACTTGGTAGCTCGAGCGGTTAGCCCAGTTGTACTTGATCGAGGTGGTGCGGTTTTCTGGGGTGCCCGCCTCTTTTCTGTTCTTGTAAAAGACCCGAGGTTTGCGTCGCGTCTCTGGAGGAGGTACTTGACAGCTTTGGGAGCTTGAGTGGTGGATGATTGGATTTTATACTCCCTCTATTTGGTTGAGGTTTCGGGTTGAGGATTGATTTTAGTTTCGAGGACGAAACTTTCTTTTAGTAGGGGAGGATGTGATGACTTGGATCTCTGCAAAGCTGTGGTAGAGTCATTGGTGACATCTGGGGAGCTTGTACTGTGTGTTGGAGGTGTTTATGCACCAATTGGGCAGTTGTGGCGGACTTCGGGCTTACTGGATCACGTGGGTGATCAATGGACTCCGTCGGATCGTTAGAAGTGGTTTTGCGCGATGCGGATATTAAAAATGGACTCAGCGCGAAGTTTGGACCAAGGGATACCTTTCCGGATGCCATCGGCAAATTTTGGGATTGGAATTTGGCAAAATGGACATCAAATTCGGATTCAGCACGCGAAAACGGTCAAAACGGACTATCCACTTGTTATTTTTGAGCATCGGGTACTGTTCATGCCGGAACAGTGTCTCCGGCCGCCGGCGGGCAGCGGCGGCGGCGGCGGGCAGCGGCGGCGGCGGCGGGCAGCGGCGGAGCGGCCGCGGGCAGCGCGGCGGGCAGAGGCGCGGGCCGCCCGGTCCACGCGGCAGGCGTGCACCGGGGGCGGGACGCGTGGCGGCACGGGAGTGGGCCGGTCCGCGGGGCGGGGTCTACGGAGAGTGCGGGGCGCACGGTGGACCGGGGTGGACACGTGGCGGTTTCTGGTTGGCGGGCTCACGCAGGCGGGGACCACGGAGCGTGGAGTGCCTCGGAACAGTGCGCGGCAGGGGGCGACAGGCGGCGCGCCAGGGTTGGTCGGAGAGGATAGTGCGGGCCAGGTGGCGCCCTGTGATTCGCGGGCGCCACCCACCCGCGTTGACCAGGCGGGCCACGCGGCACTGCGCGGGAGGCGGGGATGGTTGTTGCCTGTGCGGGGGGGCGACGTGGAGGCCCGTGGCGATTTCGGGCGCGCACAGTGTTGGGCCGGGCCCAACACTGTAGCCGCCCGAAAATCGGGAGCGCCCGAAAGTGGGGACCCATTGGTCATTTCCCCAATTGTTTTTCCTGGCCTATAAATAGGTCGAGTTCTGCAGTGAAGAACTCTTTCCCTGTTCCTCCTTTCACAGTGCCACCTTCACGAGATTTCTTCATCTCCCAGAGCCGGATCCATCTGCAGAGTTCCGGATTTTTCAGCAGCACGCATCCCGAGGTTACCATTTTTACGGCGCGGCGCGACGCTCGTTCGTTTGTGGTCTTCTCCGTCGCGTTTTGGTGCAAGGACTCCCCCGGCTTACCCCGAGCACCTTTTTCTGTGATTCTTGCACCGTTGGCTTCACGACAGGTAGGGCTACGTTTCCCATGTATACTGGTTTTTCCCATTCCGAGCTTTTCATGGGTTTTTCGGATCATCTTGTGACCTCATTTTCTGGGCGGAGTTTTGGGACAGCGGTGCGGTATTTTGGCGATATCTTCGCGCACAGGCATCGGATTGGGGCGATTCAAGAGGCGTTTTGCATCTAAACATCACGAGGAATATCCCCAAATTTTCTTGGAATTTTGTGAATATTTTTCGAAGGTGAGAAATCTCTGTGTACAGAAGTGTTTGCTACAGTTTTTGAGAGCAGTTTATTTCGGGGTGGTTCCCTTGCCGGATTTATTTCTCAGTGTAGGAAACTCGGATTTGAGCGTGCAGGTACTCGTTTCGACGGGTTCGTCGCGAGGATCGTGAGAGTATTTTTCTTGGAATTTTCTGGGCACTTCTCGCAGGTAAAAACAGGGCATCTTTGGGACTGAATTCTGGACAGCATGTATGGGTACTTGTGTGCTTATTTGTGTGTGATTGGGGATATTTTGTACAGTGATCGCGGCGGTTTGGCTTGTTTGGGCGAGAGCACTTTTTGGACAGGAAATTAGCGATCGAGGTGGGTGGTTGTTATACTCCTCAATTTTCTGACATGCCCCTAGGAATATTGGAGAGATCCTCCAATTGGTTTATTGAATGATTAATTATGAACATGCATGCTTAAAGTAAATGATTGTGAGCCTATCATATGAAAATTACTATTGTGGAACTTTGATAGTGGTTGGGACTTATACATGTTGGTATGGATGGAATGTTAGCGGTTAACCTTGCATGTGGGTTGGGTTATTTATTTTGGGCTTTATGATTATCCTGTTAGTGGTTGGTGCTAATGAGGATCTTATGACATGCATAGGAGGCTAGTGATGTTTTACTATGGAACGTGGATTTTAGACATGTGTGGTTGGATAATATTTTAGCATGATGGTTATATCTATGCGGATCTATTAATTGTTACACATGTGGAACCCCTATTGGTTGCCTTTTCTTTATTTCCTTGAGAACACTTGCATGCTTGTTTGGACATCTAGGTAGGCCATCTTTTATCGCTACACTTTCATGCTGGAACTTGACTTAGGAGAAACCTTGTTTGCTTCTTTCTCCTTTTCGTTAGTCAGGTGGGTTTGCTCGGGTTTGAGCAGGGGTTTGGGATAGTGTAGCCGGCGTCTGGATTATGGATCATGGGTTTTAGCGGCGACCGCGGATTTTGGGCGGTTGACCGGAGGTCGGTTGTGAGACATGGTCGTGGATTGTGGGGTATTTGCGGCAATCGCGGATATTGGGCGATTGACCGGATGGTTACTTTTGCATCTGATTGGGGAATCAGTTTTCTTTTAGTGGAGGGTTGTGTTCCACTGGGGGGTTTTATAGTTGTGATCCAATCCTGCTTTTATCACCGGCGCGGTTATTGCCCGGTGAGGCTTTTATTACCCCGGCGCGGTTATTGCCCGGTGGTGCTTTACTCGTATGGGTAGCTCCCCTCGAGATCCCCTTCGGAGGCCGGGGCTGGACAGTTATGGACAGGGTTTGCTATCACATCGGCACGGCTTATTGGCCCGATGATGAGGGCGGTAGCAGGAATTTTGCTATCACATCGGCGCGGCTTATTTGCCCGATGATGAGGGCGGCACAGATTGGGTTTATCTGGGACGGTTGGTTACTGTTGCACACGGTTGTTCCAGACTAGGACTGTATTTTAGAGGCATAGTAGTAGTAGATTTCCCCTTTTGCAGCGGTTTCTCTTCTTTCCTTTTTGCCTCTGGTAGACCTAGTGGGTGTGTTAGAGTTTGAGGTTTTACCCACTAGGGGAGGCTACTGGTTTACTAGTAGTTCTCACCCCCATTCTTCTTTTTCTTTTCTTCTCCTTTGTTTTGCAGAGCCTTCTGCGGGTGCTGCTGGATTTACAGCGGCGGGTCGAGGAGAGAGGACGGCTGAGTAGCTAGACAGCGGGCCCGACAGTGAGTAGCTAGACTGTTCCTCTTATGTATCCTATCTCAGACGGTTGTACTTTTACTTTTGGGGTCTGGCTTTAGCCAGCTGGTTGTATTTTGTGGTGAGCTGGGAGAGAAACTTGTACTTTATTCTACAGTCTTTTTTTCTTGTATTTTTACTTCCTGTTCAGTCTGAGATGTAGTATTTTTTTCAGTTCAGCTCTGTTGTATTGCTCTATTTTGTATCTTTATTATTTGAGCAGGTTACCGGCGCTTCGTGTATGCGGAAAATTCCGTGTGCACGGCGGATCTGTAGACGAGCCCGAGTTCTGGTTTACACTCGGGGCGTGACACACTCGATGGCTCTTAAGATGTTCCAGCAGTTGGCTGCACCCTCAGGGTGAGCCTCTGAGTTTCTTCGATCTACTGAGCACGATGCTCACCCTAAATTTGGGTTTGGTCAAGTGTAAGTATGAAAACTTGCAACTTGGGCTTATTTGCATATTATATGTTGACCCGAAGTTGTCCTCGAGTTATATGCTGCTCCCAAATGGTGAGAACGACATTCAGTGCATCAAGACCCACCTACTGGTGGCCTCGTTTCAGTTCAAAAGCATTCAAAAATAAAATTCAAGTGTAAAAGACCTTAAAAAACATGTAATTATGCAATTTTATAAAACCCTAGGGGTATAATTGCAATTGTAGCCTCATGGGCTGTTTTGGGCTGTGTGCCCATGATCTCTAAACCCTTCGTTGGAGATCTAACAACTTTCGTTGAGCCGAAATTAGATTCCGGACTGTAAATCAACAAAATCGTCGGTTTATCGGCGACTCGTTATGGAATCACGCAATTCGAGGAATTGTGATGATTATTTATTAATGCCGGATGTTCCTGGTTGTTCCCGATGCTGTCATGGCGGGCTCAGTGACTTCGGTTTAGCGTTGGTGGTTTCTCAAGCCGAAATCGACTTTTCCGGAGGTGTATTCAGTGTTTATGGCACAGATTGAGTACAGAGTCGCACCCAGTGGAGTTTGAGTGCCCGAACGTCTTCAGTGAAGCGTTCTGGAGTAGCACGTCAAGTTCCGTTAAATTCGGAGACCTGTAGTTTCAGATTGGATCATAGTGATCGGTCGGCGGATTTTCAAAAATTCTGGAAGATCTCAGGACTTAAGCGAAGTTTTCCGTTTAGCTTGTCTGCACTCAGTGAGTCAATGGATTAGGTATGAGTGAGTCTTTTTCTGACCTGTGATTATGATTCAGGTCCCAGTAGTCAGTCGCCAGTTCGTGAGCCATCCAGCGGTTCCCACGATCGTCTACCCTGAGGTGGGTTTATTTTCGGTCCGGGCCTTATCATTTCGGCCCTATGGGGTACCGTGGTAGGTCGGTCCCCTATTTTTGGTGTAGCCTTGATCCTATGGTTGAGCCTTTCTATTTGCTTTCATTCTAGCATTCAGTCATTACAGCTATATTGCCTTGATCTTACAGTTGAGCTCTTTATATGTTTTCATTCTCAGCACTTAGTATGTATAGTGATATACATCTGGACATATGCTATGCCTGATTGGATATTAGCTAGAGTGATTATCAGTTCACTTCATATCAGCATTTACTATTCTTCTCCTGCATGTTGGAAAAGGAGTTCAGCTTCTACTATACAATTCAGTTTACATTTCTGCCATTCAATTTAGTTTCTCGTTATGATTTCATATTTAGTATTTGGTATATCCATATATACAGCTTGACATATGTCATGTTTGCTTTGTCACCAGTCTAGTTATATTAGTCTTTCCTGTTCTATGTTGCATGATAGAATAGGAGTACAGTTCTGTTATTCAGCTTCAGTTTTACAGCTCTGATATTCAGTTTCTGTTGTTCAGATTCAGTTATACAACACCAGTTGAGATTACAGTTTCAGCATCCCGACAGGAATTTTTCGGCTTTATGCCGTGTGTTTGGTCTTTAGACCATGAGCTTGAGCATCAGCATTATGATCGCCACAGAGTCAGCTGTTATTTCATGTACTGTAGGGCCCCTGAACCCCATGTAGCTTTTCCCGTGAATCCACTATGTTAAACACCTATTGATGGTGTATCTGGCCCATAGTGCATCAAAGGGATGCCACAGATGGACCCTGTGTGATATTAATAGCTGGATTGGCCTTCGGCTGCTTTTGCCGAATTTTAGAAAAGGTTTTAGGCCAAACAGAGGTCGGATTTGGATTCAGCGCGGAAAAGTGCTTGAAAACGGCTATTTGCTTGTTAAATTCTGAGTCCGGATGCCCAAAAAGGACTCCCGGAAGTTTTCAATGGATTTTGGTGCACGGGGGAGGCCGTAGACCGACTGGGTGCCACGTGGCGGCCTATTATTGGCCGGTTCGCAGTGCACGGTCCACAAAGCAGCGTCGGGTGGCGCATGGACCCGGCACGGGGACACGTGGCACCCCAGGAGCGGCCGGCGCGCGATGCGCGGTCCATGGAACCCCGCGCTGGTGCATAGACCGGGTGCGGGGACACGTGGCAGCAGGAGATTGGCGGGCCTTTTCGGCGCGGTCCATGGAAGGGTGCGCCGGCGCCTCGGGGCGCGTGTCACGCCCCCGGGGGTTTTTGAGTCTATCAAAGCGGAAAATTACGTGTATTATTTTTTTTTCTTCTTAACAAGGTAACTTAAACCTCATCCCCGGTGCGTGGCAGACCGCCACATACACAAATTCTCTCTGCCCACGGACAGAGTCTCCTTTGTATATGCACGGCGTCTCATTTACAACAACATACCTCAACCATCAACCATACAATAGACATACATCGTCAAACAGAGTACAGTAGTTTAACTAATGTTTTAAAAAGACTGGTGTCCACTCGACACCTTGTTGTTTTATTTTCAAGCGGAATATTAAAGCGGCATCAGTGTTTAGAAAGGATAAAACCAACGGTTGCAAGACCCGTGCCCACACGGCACTTCGTTCTGAGAAAACGTTTTCGAAATCATTTGGTTCGTCATGAAAACGTGCCGCATACGAAAACATCACTAAAAACATCAAAGCATAAAAGTACACCTCATCCACAGCGCTACGTATTACATGTCCACGGCTAATACGATCCACAAGCAAATTAACTAAAAGAAGCATAAGGGAAATGAGATAATAAACCCAAGTATCTGACTACGGTCCTCGCGACGCAGTCTCACCGCCCTCCCGGCTAACACACCTCGTAACACCTGTCACGGAGTGGGTAATGTCAGTGACAAACAAAGTAGATGTCTAATAACAATAAGGAATAAGGAGCAAACCGAAAACACCGGAACCTTTCGCTAAAACCCTGCACATAATTAAGCTGGGCCCCAACCCCAGATTTATCAATTAAGTTGGGCACCAACCCCAGAGTCCCTGTCGGGGAGACTAAAGTCTCCCCTCGTGCGCAAACACCTCTTTGATGCTTTTAACCTCTTCACGGTGCTGGTGTGCTATTTTCAGCGGGCGCGAAGAGGTCCTCACGGCACCCACCCCTTTGTGAGGTACACGGGTCAAAAGAGACCACTTCTCCAGAAAAGTACACCCATGCGAAGGCCAATCCGCCTGTGTACGTGCAGCATCCGAAACGGATTTGCCGAGATCGGCGTGTAGTGAGCACCGCGACCGTAGCCGCTTCAATTGTTAGATGAAATACAATTATGCGAAAGGTTAAACTGTCCATCTACTTTGTTAGATAAATTAAGAGCACTTTAATGACGATAGATGCACTTACTGCACTTGTTGCACTTATCGCAACCGTACCCACCTATTTGAAGAGAAATCGGAACACCTGAATCCTTCGCGCACCCCCGCTGCGCACTTGGACCTAAAGAAAAGTCCGCAAGGATAATTATAGTCAAAAACGTGTACTAACATCCGAAAACAAAAGACCCAATTTACTCTTTTCGACGGAAAAGTCCAACACCGTCCGGGTTGACGAAAACGGGAATCCCGCGCCGCCGTCGTCGTCCGCCGGAGCCCCGCGCGGTTCAGAACCGCACGGCGTGTCCCCGCGGTGACGCCCACGCGGCGCGGTGCCTCGCGCGGGTGTTGCCCGTGCGGCGGCCGCGCGGTGCCCACGCGGGTGCGGCCCCGCACGGCGCCCGCGCGGTTGCGGGTCCGCGCGGGTGCCGCCAGCGCGGTGCCCGCGCGGTTCCGGGTCCGCGCGGGTGCCGCCCGCGCGGCAGCCGCGCGGCGCCCGCGCGTTGCCCGCACGGTTGCGGGTCCGCGCTGGTGCCGCCCGCGCGGTTGCGGGTACGCGCGGGTGCCGCCCGCGCGGCAGCCGCGCGGCGCCCGCGCGGTGCCCGCACGGTTGCGGGTCCGCGCAGGTGCCGCCCGCGCGGTGCCCGCACGGTTGCGGGTCCGCGCGGGTGCCGCCCGCACGGCAGCCGCGCGGCGCCCGCGCGGTACCCGCGCGGTTGCGGGTCCGAGCGGCGGCCGCGCGGCGCCCATGCGGTGCCCGCGCGGTTGCGGGTCCGCATGGGTGCCGTCCGTGCGGTAGCCGCGCGGCGCCCATGCGGTGCCCACGCGGTTGCGGGTCCGCATGGGTGCCGTCCGTGACTCTCCTCCGCGCGATGCCCTAGCGGCACCGCGCGCCTCCGCCGTCCGTTCCGTGCCCTAGCATGGCGACGTTGACGGTGACGGCGACGGATACGACGGAGAAACCCAAGAACTCAACAAAAGGGACGACGGAAAAATCCCAAATAAATTATAACAATTATTTTACTAACCGAAGATCGACCGGAAGGTTGTCCGGTCGCGTTCTTGCCTTCGGTTCGATGTCCGGGAAGATCGGGCTCCTTCTCTTTCTCCTTTCCCTTTCTTCTGGCTAGGGTTCCGTGTTTTCTTTTCTTTTCTTTCCGATAATCGGGACCCCTTATATAGCTCGTATTAAATCTTTAATTAATTTTCTTTTTAATTAGTACGTAAGAGAATTCTATTTTCCCTCATGGATAATTAATTAACTAATTAATTATCCCCTACGAGATAACCCACCTTATCTCTAACGGGTGCAAGATATTTTGCACGGATTCCGATGCATAACTAATCACCGTATCACCAGGAATTCCGTTCCGGGAGATCCCGGTATCGGATTTCAGATCCGATCGCACCGTCGGCCTTCTTTTTCCGCGCTCTATCACAGAAAAATACTAGCACCACACACCGGCCAACTTTTAAGAATTGAATAATTTTATTTCACTTAGAAGCTTAAATGACTACATGTAAGTCAAAAATACCCCGAAAGGCCGGATCACTACAGCGCGTGCGTGCGTGCGGGGCAGGTGGCACGACCGGCCAGGCGGCCGGCCGGTCGGGGGGTCGCGTGGGTGGGCCACATGGCGCCCACCCATTGGCAGGCGCCACCTACTTTGTTGACCGGGTGCAGGACACGTGGCATCACCCGGGCACGCTTGGACCGCTGTTGCCTGTTCGGCGGACACGTGGCGCACGCTGGTGGATTCGGGCACTGGTCGGACAGGGCGGCGGCGTTGTAATTGTGCGACTAACAGATTCGGGCGCCCGAAAAGTTGCGCCCGAATCCGTAAAAAGTGCACATTGGACTTTTGCCTATAAATTGGCCCTTTGGGCCTTCATTTGTGGGTTTGCTAGGCCATTTCAGAGAGAGAGCCCTATAGAGTTTTTGCTCACCTATTTATTCTACACCTTGTGGGGGAGTTCCAGGATTTTTTGTGGCACACACTTCGAGATTGCATTTTTCTGGCGCACTGCGACACACTTTCCTTATTTGCCCTTTTCGGCGCGTTTCGGTCGGAGGACTCCCCTGGACTACTCCGACCATCGTTTTCGATGATTCTTGCGCCGGTGAGTTCCTGAGAGGTAGGGCTTCGTTTTTTGTGTTGGTCGTTTCATCGTATTCCAGACTTTTGGCATGGTTTCCGAGGCACTTTTAACCCCCCTATTTGTTGTGTGGTTGTTGGACAGCACCGGAGTATTTTGTCGATATCTTCATGCTCGGACATCGGATTGAGGCGTGCCAATACTCGATTTATATCTACGCATCGCAAGGATCATCATCTTATTTTTCTTGGATTTTTTTGAGTTTTCCCCGAAGGTGAAAATCCCACTTTTTCAGAGCAAAGTTCTACAGATTTTGTACTTGGGATTTTTTTGAGGTAGTCACCTTGTCGATTTTGTAACTTGACCTACAAAACTCGGTTTGGGACGTACAGATACTCGTTTCGAAGGGCTCAACGCGACGATCGCAGCAGTATTTTTGTTTGATTTTTCGGAGTCCGTCTTATAGGTGAAAATCGAGCATCTTCTTGACTGATTTTGGGGACAGCGATTGATTGTGGAATTGTATGTTTAATTGGACATCGGTTGGTATGTTTGCAGTGTATCGCAGTTCTCGTATTGTGGAGATTATTGGAGATTGAGGATCTTGGCAGCGAGGGATCTCATTTTGTTATAGTGCACGCTTTTCGAGGTGGGTGGTTGTTGTATTCCTCTCTTTTGGTATGCTCACTAGGAACCCCAAAATATTCCGATGTTAATAAATGCTGAACATGATACTAATAGACCTTGCATGCAAAAAGGGATTAAATAATTGATAGCTTATCTATGTGATTGAGATATTGGTATTTGGACACGATTATTATACCCTAATCACTCCTGTTAAAGTAAGTAATTATCTGTAATAGCATGAGCAGTTGTATGTTAGTACCTAGAGATTATGCAAAAAGGGGATCATCACTTTGAGACATTAGTGTTGGCGCTCGTTGCTATGTCATAACTATTCATGTGAAATAGATTAAAATATTGGGACATTTGCATGCTTGAATAGACATATAGATATACTATTTACTGCTACACTATTATTGGGATTCGACTTAGGAGAAACCATGTTGGCACTTCTTCTCCTTTCATTATGATACTTGGGGTATTGCTCGGGTTGAGCAGGGTTGTAGGATAGTGTAGCCGGGTTTGTTGAGTGGGATTGTCATACCAGATTGTGGTTTTGGGTTATTGCGGCGACCGCGGACATTGGGCGGTCGACCGGATATTTACTTGTGCATCAGATTGGGGATAGGATTCCTCTAGTGGATGGAGTTTTCCACTTATTGATTATTATTGCATTGATTGGGGGTTTGGGTTATCTTTGGTGGAGAATTTTTTCCACTTCGATAAGAGTCGTGGTCCAGTCCTGCTATACAGGGTTACTTGTTACAGGTGTTACTTTACTCGTGTGGGTCGCTCCCCTCGAGTGCCACTCCGGAGGTAGGCCTATGACCGAGCCATGTGTGCCGGTTTGATACTTATTTTGGGATGCGAGCCAAGTGTGCCGATCCCGCGGATTCAAGCCATGTGTGCAGATTCCGCTACTCAGATCTTGAGTTTGACAGCAGAGCAGGCAGTACCAGTTTTTACTGGTGATTAGATTGGGTTATTCGGTCAGGCACATACACTGATGCATTCGTATAGTTTCATATTTCTGACTCTGCATTTAGAGGCATAGTAGTGGTAGCTTCATGTTATTCGCAGTCCTATTTATAGCTTACCACCTCCTCTTCTTTCCTTTTTGCCTCTGGTTGACCTAGTGGGCATGCCCGAGTGTGAGGCTTTACCCACTAGGGGAGGCTACTGTTTTTATAGTAGTTCTCACCCCCCATCGTCTTTTTCTTTGTTTTTCCCCCTTGTTTTGCAGAGTCCTCTGCGGGAGTTGCTGGGCCGTCAGCAGCAGATCGAGGTAAGAGGATAGCGGACTAATTAGAGTGTCCACCCGACACCTGCTAGCTGGATTTTTTTGGTGTACCCTATCTTCTCAGACAGCTTTGTTGCATTTTATTTTGGGTCTGGCTTTAGCCAGCTAGTTGTACATTTGTGGTGAGCTGGGAGCGATACTTGTACTTTTGACAGATGTTCTTTACTTTATTTCCAGCTTTTGTCTGAGATGTAGTAGTTTTAGTTCAGCTCTGATTTTATGCTCTTTTATTATTATTTCTTATATCTGAGCAGGTTACCAATGCTTCGTGTTCGCGGGAAATACTGTGTGCACGGCGGATCTGTAGACGAGCCCGGGTTCTGGTTTACACCCGGGGCGTGACAGATTAGGTGGTATCAGAGCTTAGGGATAGGTCAGTTGGGACTTAGGAAACCCTAGGCTTTTGGGCAGACCCTAGGATGATAGGGCGTGAGAGGCGTGATATTTTGCGAAAGTCGGTGATTTATTTAGTTGACTCTTCCTGTGAGTGAAGAGGGATCGACATATTCTATTTCTGTTGAACAATTATGTTGGCTGCAGACAACATGAAGTTACAGAAATAGGGGAATGTCTTTTGACTTTCGCTAGATTGGGTCGTGTGGGGTTTTGTTGCTGATGTTTGGTTTCTTGTGGCAGGATGCCTCCCCGACGCCAGATCCCTACCCGGGGTACTCCTATACCCCTGGATGAGCCGGAGCAGTCCAGACCCTCTGAGCTTAGTGAGTTGAGGGGCATGGTGGCCCAGTTGGAAGAGAGTCATCGCCGACAGGAGCAGAGGATGGACCAGTTTCTTGCCCAGAGAGAGGCACCACCCCCGGCTGTTTTTGAGGCCCCTGTGCCTCCAGTTGTACCATCAGTGCCGACGGCACCATCGTCTAGTAGCGAGCTATCCAGCCATTGACTGCGGAGGAGGAGCAGGACATCGCTGACAAACTCACCAAGTTCTGTCAGCGAGGACCGCCTAGATTTTCAGGGCGGGATGCACAGCCCTGGGACATTGGGATGTGGCTTTCTGCGATGGAGAAGCTTTTCAGGGACTTCTTCATCAATCCGAGGTACCGAGTGCACATAGTGGTGCACTGTTTGGATGGTGATGCAGATGCTTGGTGGCATCGGGTAGAGCCTCTAGAGTTCCAGATTACCCGACAGCTACCGTGGGCCGAGTTTCGACGGATGATATTGGATACCTACTTCTCGACCAGCGTGAAGAGGAAACTGGAGAATGATTTGAAGAACCTTCAGCAGGGCGACCGGTCGGTTCAGGCATATTATCAGGAGTTCATGCAGTTGCTCAACTGTGTGCCTTTCGTCGCTCGTGATGGTCCCCACCAGGTGGAGTTATTTGAGGCAGGCCTCCGTACCGAGATTTACACTTTAGTGCATGCCCAGAGGCTCCAGATTCTCGAGGAGGCCACGGAGCATGCTCAGCGGGTTGAGAGAGGAGATCATGTGGTTGCTAGACGGGGGGGTATGGTCGCGCAGAGCTCCGACAGGAAGCGACCAGCCCCAGATGACGGGGGACAGGCCAGTTCATGGAGACCGCCACGACCGCCGCGGCCCTAGTTTTCTGGCCGTGGGCGTTCAGAAAGGCGAGGGCCTGGTGGATCCCAGAGGCCACCTCCGCAGCAACAGCATCAGCAGCAGCAGAGGTCACAGTCGAGGCAGCATAGGTCCCAGCGGCAGTCTCAGAGGCCACCACAACAGCCAACACAGACCCGGTTCCCTGACAGGTGTATTTTCTGCGGAGGACAGCATCCCGCTAATACTTGTGGTCAGCGGTGGGGACGCTGCTATATTTGTGGGCAGTCTGGACATCTGCGATCGTCATGCCCTCTTTCGACATCAGCGGCACCTTCTTCAGCATCGGCCCCCTTCGCACCTCAGCAGCGGCCGACAGCTCAGCGACCCTATGCTCCAGCGAGCAGGCCATCTTCTTCCCACTCCACCGATTACCGGCCTCCAGCACAAAACGGGCGAGTATATGCCGCCCAGATAGCGGACTCCTCAGCGGCCGACCAGGTGGTGGCAGGTATTATCTTACTTTCTGGCATTAGGACTCGCACCTTGTTTGACACTAGAGCATCTCATTCTTTTATTAGTCGAGCATTTGCATCCCTTCATGGTATAGAGATAGAATCCTTGTCGCATGCATTAGAGGTTCGGATTCCTGATCATGTTTTGCATGTCGAGGAGTGTTGTGTGGCATGCCCGGTACAGTTGGAGTCTTGGATCTTGCCGGCAGACTTGCTTGTCTTGCGGCAGCTCCAAGATTTTGACGTGGTATTAGGGATGGATTGGTTGTCGCGGTATTTTGCCACTATTGACTGCAGAGAGAGAACGGTGACTCTCCGCGAGCCAGGACAGGAAGAGTTTATCTTCAGAGGTTGCCAGAGCACACTGTTCGCAGCGACTATTTCTTCGACGAGGGCTAGGCGGATGTTGAGCAAAGGTTGCACTGCCTTTCTGGCCACTATTGTGGAGGTGCCTACGGCGGCACTGGGACTCGAGGATATCCCCATTGTCCGCGAGTTTCCAGATGTGTTTCCCCTCGAATTGACGACTATGCCGCCGGAGAGGGAGATAGAGTTTGTGATTGAAGGGGTCCCGGGAACCACGCCAATCTCGAAGGCACCTTATCGGATGGCGCCTCCCGAGTTGAGAGAGCTGAAGGCGCAACTACAGGATCTGATGGACAAGGGTTTTGTTAGACCCAGCGTGTCACCGTGGGGAGCGCCTGTCCTATTTGTGAAGAAGAAGGATGGTTCGCTTCGTCTGTGTGTGGATTATAGGGAACTGAACAAAGTGACCATCCGAAACAAGTATCCATTACCGCGGATCGACGATTTGTTTGATCAGCTACAGGGAGCTTCGGTATTTTTGAAGATTGATCTTCAGTCCGGTTACCACCAGTTGAGGGTGAGGGCCGAGGACATCTCCAAAACGGCATTCAGATCTCGGTACGGGCATTATGAGTTTACGGTGATGCCATTTGGATTGACTAATGCCCCTGCCGCATTTATGGATTTGATGAACAGGGTATTTCAGCCGTTTTTGGACCGGTTTGTGGTAGTGTTTATTGATGATATACTGATTTACTCCCGGAGTGATGAGGAGCACGAGGAGCACTTGAGGACAGTGCTACAGCTTCTGCGAGAGAAGAAGCTGTATGCCAAGCTTAAGAAGTGCGAATTTTGGCTCCGGAAGGTCGCCTTTTTGGGCCACGTAGTCTCAGCTACGGGAGTGGCGGTTGATCCGGCCAAGGCGGATGCTATTCGAGATTGGCCGAGACCGACGACTATCACCAAGGTGCGGAGTTTTCTGGGTTTGGCTGGCTATTATCGGCGATTTGTGGAAGGCTTTGCGAAGCTTTCCACCTCCCTCACACGTCTGACCAGGAAAGGGGTTAAGTTTATTTGGAGTGAGACTTGTCAGAGCAGTTTTGAAGAGCTGAAGCAGAGGTTGATGACAGCTCCGATCCTTGCTCTTCCGGTTATGGGAGAGGGATTTGTGATCTACAGTGACGCCTCTCACAGTGGTCTGGGGTGTGTACTGATGCAGCATGGTAGGGTAATTGCCTATGCATCATGGCAATTGAAGGACTATGAAAAAAATTACCCTACTCATGATCTTGAGTTGGCAGCGGTGGTGTTTGCTCTGAAGTTGTGGCGGCATTATTTGTATGGAGAGCACTACGAGATTTACACTGATCATAAAAGCTTGAAGTATCTGTTCACTCAGAAGGAGTTGAACTTGAGGCAACGCCGATGGTTAGAGTTGTTAAAGGATTATGATTTGAGTATCCTTTATCATCCCGGCAAGGCCAATGTTGTGGCAGATGCTTTGAGTAGGAGGACGAGTCTGAGTATGATGATCACGCAGCAGGCACCGTTGGTTGAGCAGATGAGACGGTTATAGATTGAGGTTGTATCCCGTGGGGTCTCTGCTAGACTTATGTCTTTGGTCGTACAGCCTACTCTGTTGGACAGGATTCGAGAGAAACAGAGTGCGGACCCCCACTTGTTGAGGATCCGAGGGCAGATTCAGACGGAGTTGACAGGGGATTTTTCAGCTGATGCTTCGGGAGTACTGCGGTACAGGGACCGAGCTTGTGTGCCTATGGATTCAGAGATTCGAGAGCAGATCTTGAGGAAGGCCCATTATACACCTTATACCATTCATCCTGGTGGGACTAAGATGTATAAGGACCTCAAGGCACATTTTTGGTGGAGTGGTATGAAGAGAGACATTGGGAGATTCATGGCTCACTGCTTAACTTGTCAGCAAGTGAAGGCTGAGCATCGTGTACCTGCTGGCAAGTTGCAGAGTCTCCCAATCCCTGAATGGAAATGGGATCATATCACTATGGATTTTGTTACTGGGTTGCCGAGAGCGCAGACTGGAGCTGATGCGATCTGGGTAGTCGTGGATAGACTCAACAAGTCTGCTCACTTTCTACCGGTGCAGGTGACTTGGCCTTTGGAGCGACTGGCACAGTTATACTTGGCTGAGGTGGTGAGGTTGCACGGTGTACCTGTCTCCATTGTATCAGATAGAGACCCGAGGTTTGTCTCATATTTCTGGCGGAGTTTACAGACAGCCTTGGGGACGCAGCTCCGATTTAGCACAGAATTCTACCCACAGACCGATGGACAGTCTGAGCGCACCATACAGACCCTCGAGGATATGTTGAGAGCGTGCGTCCTGGATTTTGGAGGAGGGTGGTACCGACACTTGGGACTGGTTGAGTTTGCGTACAACAACAGCTATCAAGCGAGCATTCAAATGGCTCCGTTTGAAGCATTGTATGGACGCAAGTGTCGGTCACCCCTATATTGGAGTGACGTGGGTGAGAAGAAGACTTTGGGTCCTGATTTACTGTCAGAGGCAGAAGAAAAGGTCAGATTGATACGACGACATCTTAAGACCGCCCAGAGTCGACAAAGGAGTTATGCTGATACCCAACGGCGAGACTTAGAGTTTCAGGTTGGTGATCATGTCTTCTTGAAAGTCTCGCATTCGAAGGGGGTCCGGAGATTTGGAGTTCGTGGGAAGATTAGTCCCCGGTTTATTGGACCCTTTGAGGTACTGGAGAGGGTTGGCCCTGTTGCTTATCGAGTAGCTCTTCCTCCACGCCTGGCAGGAGTTCATGATGTGTTTCACGTCCTTGCTCTGAGGAAGTATGTATTTGACCCTACGCATGTGATTGACTTCACCCCACTGGAGATTGGGGAGGACCTTGGGTACGAGGAGCGCCCGTTGCGAATTCTGGCTCGCGAGGTGAGAGAATTGCGCAATCGGGTGATACCTTATGTGAAGATTTTATGGAGCAATCACGAGGAGCGGGAGGCCACTTGGGAGCTAGAGGAGGTGATGCGGGATACCTACCCTTTCTTATTTGAGGCTTCTGGCCGAGGTACGTCTATCTTGTTTTCTAGTTTCGTGGACGAAACTTTTTTTTAGTGGGGGAGGATGTAGGGCCCCTGAACCCCATGTAGCTTTTCCCGTGAATCCACTATGTTAAACACCTATTGATGGTGTGTCTGGCCCATAGTGCATCAAAGGGATGCCACAGATGGACCCTGTGTGATATTGATAGCTGGATTGGCCTTCGGCTACTTTTGCCGAATTTTAGAAATGGTTTTAGGCCAAACAGAGGTTGGATTTGGATTCAGCGCGGAAAAATGCTTGAAAATGGCTATTTGCTTGTTAAATTCTGAGTCCGGATGCCCAAAAAGGACTCCCGGAAGTTTTCAGTGGATTTTGGTGCATGGGGGAGGCCGTAGACCGGCTGGGTGCCACGTGGTGGCCTATTATTGGCCGGTTCTGTGGTGACCTGGATCTCTGCAGGGCTACTACAGTATGACCAGCAGCTTCTGGAGGCTTACGTGGTGTGTCGGTGATGTTTGTGCACAATTTGGACACAAGTGATGGACTTCGGGCTTAAAATGGATCACGTGAGTGATCGGAGGACCCCGTCGGATGTTTAGAAGTGGTTTCGCGCGAAATGGATATTAAAATTGGACTCAGCGCGAAGTTTGGACCAAGGAACACCTTTCCGGATGCCTTCGGCAATTTTTAGAGTTGGAATTGGGCAAAACGGACAGCGGATTTGGATTCAGCGCGCGAAAACGATCGAAATGGACTATTTACTTGTATTTTTCGGAGCCCGGATGACCCGGCACGAATTTCGAGGCAAGGGGGCACTGTTCCGGCGCCGGCGGGCGACGGCGCCGGCGGTGGGCAGCGGCGGCGCGGGCTCGGGCAGGCGGCGGGCGACTGCGGGAAGGCGCGCGGGCGCGGGCAGGCGCTCGGGCAGGCGCGCGGGCGCGCGGGCAAGCGCACGGTCCACGGGCCGTTGTGCACCGGAGGCTGGCGACGTGGCGTGACACGAGTGGTCGGTGCTGTGGACCGGGTCCACGGAGCATGTGGGGCTAGCCTCGGGGCGCGTGCGTGCAGAGGTGCAGGCAGCGTTGCAGGCGCGCACGTGGGCGCGCTGATCGCGGTTTCCCGCGCGTTGGGCACGCCACGTGTCGGCAGCTGGTTGGACCACGTGGCGCGCGGCGGGTGGTCACGTCGGTTGTTCCCTGTTCTGGGGTGATGTGGCGCGATCTGGCACTTTCGGGCGCGCGTTGAACGGTGGATCCGGGCGGCACTGTTTGCGCCCGGAAATTCCGGGCGCCCGAAAATTCACCAGGAAGTGTGCTTTTTCCTTTTTTCTTCAGCCTATAAATAGGCAGTTTAGGCCTTTGGTGCGGGTTTTTCGACTGTTCTAGAGCTCCCCTTTTGCACAGAAGCTTTCTACACTGTACCCTCCCCACTCCGACGGATTTTCGGGATTTTTGGAGACTGCGGCTTCGATGTTATCTGCGACGCGCCGCACAGCGACGCACTTTGGATTTTTGGCTATTACCGTCGCTTTTCAGTCCGCGAGGTACCTCGGATCACCCCGATGGAATTTTGAGCCAATTTTCATGGCAGCGCGTTCATGAGAGGTAAGGCTTCGTTTTCCGTGTTCTTCACTTCTCCTCGTTTCGAGTTTTCGGCACTGTTCCCGAGGTGTTTCTGTGACCCCTTTTCCTGCTGTGAGATTTTGGATGGCGGAGGCTTGTCGATTTTCTATCTCCGCGCTCGGACATCGGATGGAGACGTGCCTCTACACTTTTTGCATCTACACATTGCAAGGAACGTCCTCGAATTTTCCTGGATTTTTTTGAGTTTTTTCCGAAGGTGAAAATCCCCTTTTTCCCAGAGCTATGTGCTACAGTTTTTGTACAGGATTCTTTTGAGAGGGTCACTTTGTCGGATTTTTATCTTGATGTACAAGACTCGGATTGGGACATGCAAGTACTCGTTTCGAAGGACTCGATGCGACGCTCGCGGCAGTATTTTTATTGGATTTTTCTGTGGACTCTACGAAGGTGGGAATTAAGCTTTTTCGGGGTTGTATCCCGTAGTTTTTGCAGTGTAGTGGATTGTCGGCGCCCCGCAGTGTATAATTTATATCTTGGCCTACAAGTGTCGGAACGGGGCGTGTAAATACTCGTTTTGGGGCTACTCGTCACGAGGATCGCAACCGTGAATCTTCTGGAGTTTTTGGAGCGCTGAATGGAGGTGAGAATGCCCTTCTTTGTGCTATTTTGGAAAAATAGCAAGTGTATGTTTGGGGGTATTGATTAGTGAGTTGTGTTGTTTGTTGTTTGTTGTGGTGTTGCATGTTGGGATGATGTTGTTTGGAGCTGAGACTTGCGTAACATGTACCGAGGATGCGGGTTCAGCAGATTATGTTAGCAAGCGGCCATGCTCTACACCGACTTCAGTTTTGCCTGCGAAAAGCGTTTCAGGTGGGTGCTTTGTTTCCAGAACCGGTGGACGGTTCTCTAATTCTGTATGTTAGGATGCATGCATGTTTAGGGTACATGGTTTATATTTGTAAGGTAGGTAAGCTTGATAATGATAATTGTATAGGTGATTGCAAGAATAGCATTTATGATGTATACTGAGGGCTTGCATGATTTGGATATTTATGTGGTGAATAGTGTAAGCTTACCAAGGATAATGTTACCCTATGTGATTATGTAACATGCCATGTTAGCACATAGCCTTTTATGTGGTTGGTCTATGCGTTGGGGCAGGATTTTGTAGCTATGTGCGGATTTTTACTCTGAGGAGTTATTATGATCGAGGATTATGGTCAGGTGTAGGCATGTGGTTTACCTTCTTATATCTTTCTTGAGGACAAATGCATGCTTGTATGGACATATAGTTAGGCCCCCTTTTATTGCTACACTACTTATTGGGACTTGACTTAGGAAAAACCATGCTTTTCCTTTCTCATTCTTTGTTAGTCAGGCGGTCAGTGTTGCTCGGGTTAAAGCAGGGGTCTGGGTAGTGTAGTCGGGACTTTGTGTCTGGGACAGGTTGGATTAGTTGTGGGGCTCTGCGGCGACCGCGGATATTGGGCAGTTGACCGGATATTTACTTATGCATCGGATTGGGTATCAGTTTCCTCTAGTGGATGGAGTTTCCCACTTATCGTTTAGTTGCATCCGATTGAGGTCGGGTCTTTCTTTAGTGGTTGAGTTTCCCACTTTGATCAGAGTTGTGATCAAAGCCCTGCTATACAGAGATACTTGCCACAGAGATACTATACTCGTGTGGGTCGCTCCCCTCGAGTGCCACTCCGGAGTGTGCGATCGGACGGTCCGAGGCCGATCTGTTACTTACTTTGGGATGCGAGCCATGTGGGCCGGTCCCGCGGTTTCGAGCCATGTGTACAGATTTCGCTGAGCAGGCAATGCCAGTTTTACTGGTGGCACAAGATTGGGTTATTACCGGCATTTACCTTCTTGTTGCACTCGTGTCCGGGGGGGACCGAGTGGAGTCTAGTAGCTGTGTTTAGACCAGTGCTAGTGTTGTTAGGAACCGTTTGGGGATTGATGGTGGTCCCGTGGTTATTGTGAGTTGTTGACCGTTGTGCGAGAGGCTTGGTGATCTGGAGTCTATCCGTTCTGAGAGAGAGCGTGGATTTTGACTATAGCCTGCATGAGCCACTACTCGATAGCGAGTTAGTCCGTTTGGACGCCCTACGTAATTCCTGCCCGTCAGCGGGAGGTGGTTGTAGGTGGGCGCATGTTTGACTGAACCCGATGTGGCAGTCAGCTCGATTTGGTCGATTGAGCACCTCGTGTGCGAGTGTTGCATATTTTTTTATCAGAGTTTTTCCCATTTGAGCATTTAGATAGAGGCATAGTAGCTGTTGAGAGTCTCCAGCTTCCTTATTTCAATCTTTACTGCTTTGGTTATCTTATGCCTCTAGTGGACTTAGTGGGCAGATCGTCGGGCCTGGTGGCAGTACCCACTGAGGACTCCCTTTTTAGGTGTAGTTCTCACACCCATTGGGGGTTTTCCCCCTCCTCTTCTTCTTTTCTCTCCTTTGTTTTGCAGAGTCTTAGCAGGTGTTGCTGATTCTGCGGTTGTTGATCGAGGCGAGGGAGTCGCGTGCTAGATCCCTACCCATCGTTGGAGAGCAGCGGTACCCCTTCTGAGGAAAGCTTTAGTAGATTAGCTATTTTATTTTTCTCTTTTGAGAGACTGATGTAGTGAGGACATGATTTGTATTGAGAGCCTGTACACTGGTGTATTTATTGGAGATACCTCCCTGTTGAGTTCTGAGCTTTTTACATGAGGATATTATATAATTATCTTTTTTGGGAGATGGACATTGTTGTATTATTTTCCAGTTGTACAGTGATTGATTTTGGTTTACAGCATATTTTTTTTATTTATAGCTCTGATATCTGTCTAGCTGTAGTACTTTTCTTGCAGGTAGGACGCTTCGCCTATGCGGGAGTGGCATAGGTGGCGGATCTATTGGCGAGCCCGGGTCGCAGTTTCGACCCCGGGGCGTGATAGGTTCGCAGTGCGCGGTCCACAGAGCAGCGCCGGGTGGCGCATGGACCCGACGCGGGGACACGTGGCCCCCCAGGAGTGGCCGGCGTGCGATGCGCGGTCCACGGAATCCCGCGCTGGTGCATAGACCGGGCGCGGGGACACGTGGCAGCAGGAGATTGGCGGACCTTTTCGGCGCGGTCCACGGAAGGGTGCGCCGGCGCCTCAAGGCGCGTGCGCACGTGCAGGGCAGGTGGCGCGATCGGCGAGGTGGCCGGCCGGTCGGCGGGTCGCGCGGGTGGGCCACGTGGCGCCCACCCATTGGCGAGCGCCACCTACTTTGTTGACCGGGTGCGGGACACGTGGCATCACCCGGGCACGCTTGCACCGTTGTTGCCTGTCCGGGGGACACATGGCGCACGCTTGTGGATTCGGGCGCTGGTCGGACGGGGCGACGGCGCTGTAATTGTGCGACTAATGGATTCGGGCGCCCGAAAAGTTGCGCCCGAATTCGGAAAAAATGCACATTGGACTTTTGGCTATAAATAGGCACTTTGGGCCTTCATTTGTGGGTTTGCTGGGCCATTTCAGAGAGAGAGCCCTATAGAGTTTTTGCTCACCTATTTATTCTACACCTTGCGGAGGAGTTCCAGGATTTTTGGTGGCACACACTTCGAGATTGCATTTTTCCGGTGCACTGCGACGCACTTTCCTTATTTGCCCTTTTCGGCGGGTTTCGGTCCGAGGACTCCCCTGGACTACTCCGACCATCATTTTCAACGATTCTTGCACCGGTGAGTTCCTGAGAGGTAGGGCTTCATTTTTTGTGTTGGTTGTTTCATCGTATTCTAGACTTTTGGCATGGTTTCCGAGGCACTTTTGACCCCCTGTTTGTTGTGTGGTTGTTGGACAGCACCGGAGTATTTTGTCGATATCTTCGCGTTCGGACATCGGATTGAGATGTGCCAATACTCGATTTATATCTACGCGTCGTAAGAATCATCATCATATTTTTCCTGGATTTTTCTGAGTTTTCCCCGAAGGTGAAAATCCTACTTTTTTAGAGCAAAGTTCTACAGATTTTGTACTTGGGATTTTTTTGAGGTAGTCACCTTGTCGATTTTTTAACTTGACCTACAAAACTCAGTTTGGGACGTGCAGGTACTCGTTTCGAAGGGCTCGACGCGACGATCGCAGCAGTATTTTTGTTGGATTTTTCGGAGTCCCTCTTACAGGTGAAAATCGAGCATCTTCTTGACTGATTTTGGGGACAGCGATCGATTGTGGAATTGTATGTTTAATTGGACATCGGTTGGTATGTTTGCAGTGTATCGCAGTTCTCGTATTGTGGAGATTATTGGAGATTGAGGATCTTGGCAGTGAGGGATCTCGTTTTATTATAGTGCATGCTTTTCGAGGTGGGTGGTTGTTGTATTCCTCTCTTTTGGTATGCTCACTAGGAACCCCAAAATATTCCGATGTTAATAAATGCTGAACATGATACTGATAGACCTTGCATGCAAAAAGGGATTAAATAATTGATAGCTTATCTATGTGATTGAGATATTGGTATTTGGACACGATTATTATACCCTAATCACTCCTGTTAAAGTAAGTAATTATCTGTAATAGCATGAGCAGTTGTATGTTAGTACCTAGAGATTATGCAAAAAGGGGATCATCACTTTGAGACATTAGTGTTGGCGCTCGTTGCTATGTCATAACTATTCATGTGAAATAGATTAAAATATTGGGACATTTGCATGCTGGAATGGACATATAGATAAGCTACTATTTACTGCTACACTATCATTGGGATTCGACTTAGGAGAAACCATGTTGGCACTTCTTCTCCTTTCATTATGATACTTGGGGTATTGCTCGGGTTGAGCAGGATTGTAGGATAGTGTAGCCGGATTTGTTGAGTGGGATTGTCATACCAGATTGTGGTTTTGGGTTATTGCGGCGACCGCGGACATTAGGCAGTCGACCGGATGTTTACTTGTGCATCATATTAGGGATAGGATTCCTCTAGTGGATGGAGTTTCCTACTTATTGATTATTATTGCATTGATTAGGGGTTCGGGTTATCTTTAGTGTAGGATTTTTCCCACTTCGATCAGAGTCGTGATCCAGTCCTGCTATACAGGGTTACTTGTTACATTTGTTACTTTACTCGTGTGGGTCGCTCCCCTCGAGTGCCACTCCGGAGATAGGCCTATGACCGAGCCATGTGTGTCGGTCTGATACTTATTTTGGGATGCGAGCCATGTGTGCCGATCCCGCGTATTCGAGCCATGTGTGCAGATTCCGCTACTCAGATCTTGAGTTCGACAGCAGAGCAGGCAGTACCAGTTTTTACTGGTGATTAGATTGGGTTATTCGGTCAGGCACATACACGGATGCATTCGTATAGTTTCATATTTCTGACTCTGCATTTAGAGGCATAGTAGTGGTAGCTTCATGTTATTCGCAGTCCTGTTTATAGCTTAGCACATCTTCTTTCCTTTTTGCCTCTGGTTGACCTAGTGAGCATGTCCGAGTGTGAGGCTTTACCCACTAGGGGAGGCTACTGTTTTTATAGTAGTTCTCACCCCCTATCGTCTTTTTCTTTGTTTTTCCCCCTTGTTTTGCAGAGTCCTCTGCGGGAGTTGCTGGGCCGTCAGCAGCAGATCGAGGTAAGAGGATAGCGGACTAGTTAGAGTGTCCACCCGAGCTGCTAGCTGGATTTTTTTGGTGTACCCTATCTTCTCAGACAGCTTGTTGTGGATATCTAGGTCTGTGGATGTTTGTGTAGTTGTGGATATCTAGGATTATGGTTGCTTTATGTCTATGTTAAACCTTGTGGTTGTAATAGAGTAGATGGTTATGTTTACTGCTCAGTTACTGTGGTTGTATCTACTATGATTAAACTGTTGTACTTGCCTAGCCGAGTATGTATAGGGGAGACTCTGTCCGTATGGATTGAGAATTTTTTATGCATGTGACGGTCTGTCTACAATCCAGATTTCAATGTTTTAAACTCTGGAAAAAAAATTAGACCGCTTTTTGAAACTGGGGGCGTGACACCTGGTGTTGCTGCTGCTGCTTGCGGCGCAGCGGTGCTGCTTGCGGCGCAGCGGTGCTGCTGCTACAGCTTGCAACAGCAGCAGCCTGCAGAGCAGCGCAGCACCAGCCTGGTGCTGCTTGTGCTGCTTGTGCTGCTTGTAGCGCTGCAAGCAGCAGAACCAGCCTGGTGCTGTTGCTATTGCTGCAAGCAGCACCGCCGCTGCTGCTTGCAGCGCGCTTCACCACCACGGCACAGCTACACGCAGCAGCAGCAGGCAGCCTGTAGCCAGGTGCTGCTGCTACTCCTTGCAGCGGAGTACAGCAGCCTGGTTCTCCTGCTGTTGCTTGCAGCGCAGCACCACCTAATTTTATGTTTAGATGAAAATGATTATTTTTAAAAATAAGAAAAATAGTGTTTGGATAGTTAGTTTGAAATAGTAAAAATAAAAATAATTATAATTTTAAAATAATAATATTTTATCTAATTAATTAATATATAAATATTAATTAAATAATAATTTAAATTATTTAATTAATTATTGTTGGATAACTCTAAATATTAATTGATAAAATAATTAATAATAATGAGTATTGCGCTACTGCTGCTTGCAACGCAGCACCACCGCGGTGCTGCTGCTGCTGTTTGTAGCGCAGCAGCAGGCAGCCTGGTGCTGCTGCGCTGGTGCTGCTGCTGCTCCTTGCAGCGCAGCAGCACCGTTGCTGCTTCTTGCAGTGCAGCAGCACCGTTGCTGCTCCTTACAGCGCAACAGTAACACAGCACCAGCAGTTAGAATTTAAAATTCAATATTTGGGATCAAATTTCAATTTAAATTTCACAATGAAATTTAAATTTATATCAATTCAAATATCAACCATCCATTTATTTTTTCCCTATTTTTTAAGCTCACGTATTTCTTTTTTATTAAGTCCTCAAGCTATCCAAATGTAGAAATTAGAAACACTTACAAATCAATCAAAAGAAAATAGACTAAAAACAGAAGTGGGAAAACGTAAGAGGAGAAATGAAAACCCTTACAAATCAATCAAAGAAAACAGAGTACGAAGAGAAGCATAAAAATATAATAAGGAAAGTAGGGAAAAATAATTGAAAATATGAAGCTCAGATAATATATATCTCAACTCAATCGAAAAAATGAGTAGAGAATGGAAGGAATACCTTTTTTTTCATATAGTATCATTGTGTAAACAACAATTGTTTGCGGAAGGCCACCGAAAAATACTCATATTTTTACACGAAGGCAACACAAATAGTTAGGCTGGAGCGAGGCAACGGAAAAGAAACAACACACTTATGAACCGATCTAGTTTGGAGAAGGAACATAACATGTAGCTTCCACTACATACTTTCTCGATATGAACAATAAGTATTAGCAATTGGTTGCGAAATAAACATTCGGTTGTTCACAGCCATCAAACATTATCAAACTTTTCTATGCACACCATCACTACCCAAGTAGTAATTTAGCACCCAAGGTCAATCAAAAAATTGTTGTTATTTTTTATGCATCATCATAGCCTCAAAAAAAAATGAACACGAAAAGTAGAATTTAAATTAATTAGAGCCCCAAAAAAAAATTGAACACGGAAAAAAAAATTTAAATTAATTATGAAAAAAGTTTAAAAATCCGAGAAGATGTCAAATTAATCAAGAAATGGAGTAATGAGAAGGTACTAACATTGACATATACATATATATACACATGCAGGAAATGAAAGTTAATTTGGGTAAGTAGAAAAATAAACAATGGAGGAATGAGAAGGTACTAACATTCACATAATTTATAAAAGAGTAAAGAACATAATTTAAAGACTAAAGAATATCTAACATAGTTTATATACAGATATATACGCACGCAGGAAATGAAAGTTGGGACCAAAATTTGAAGCGTGGGAAAATAAGGGAACAATGATACTTGAGCAATGCATGGAATCATCGGTACCTTCCCAAGGCATCTAGTAATATTTTATCCATCCAATAGAGAAATGGATGTATACTGAAATTAGTTTAATTGGTTGCGGAAGGTCATAAGAAATTATTAGGTAAAGAGAACCAGTTGAATACCTAAGACCATCCAAAATTAATACAATTGGTTGCCGAAGGTCATGGCCATCCAAAATTAGCACAATTGGTTGCCAAAAACCATAAGAAAATATTACGGAATATCAGTGTGTTCTTGGAGGGTTCACAAACTACACAATGTGAAATAGACATGGCAAATTCAGGGAGTACAATATAAAGTAATAAATGAAAAATGGTGAAGGTAACTCATGTCAAATTTAGAGAGTACAATATAAAGTACTAAGTAAAAGAGAGCCAAGTAGTAAAGAGGAAAATTGCACATGTACCAACTTAAGCACCGGAAAAGTAAGCAAACAATCTACCAAGCAAAAAATTGAACATTTACCTTGTAGATTTACTGCGGATGAACAGTAGAGAACATCAGTTGGATACCTAAGGCCATCCAAAATTAGTGTAATTGGTTGCCAAATGGCATAAGAAATTATTTGATAGCATCAGTGCGTTGTTGGAGGCTTCAGGAATTGACCATTTACTATTCTTGTGTTCGCCCAATTTATTTTCTCATTTCCTATTGTATCATTCTCATGTTCTTCTAGATTATTTCTACCATATAGAAGAGTAGAATAACAGGATCAATGTGTGAGGCGTAGATTAATTATCTATTCTGTTGCCATGTGGTGTGTCCACATTGGCAGGTTCTATTTTTGACTCAATCCATATGAGATTTGGATTAGGATTTATCCTTTTGTGTTAAGGATAAGATCGGGATTTATCCTTATGGGTTAAAGATAAGGATATGTTTCTTATAGGTTAAGAAACATATCTTAACCCATATCCTAACCATATTCTGTTTATCTCTACGTGAGATAGAGAATATCCTAAAGGGTCATAATAGTCTATAAATAGAACCCCTTCCCCTATACGGGGAAAATAAAACATACGACACACAAGAAGAAAAAAGAGATTTTCTTCTTTCTCATTCTCTCTCTACGTTCTCTCTGGGTTTCCACCTTCATTCCCGGGGTTTTGGAGTGTGGACATAGAAGAGGACTCTGGTAGCCCTCTTCGCATCCGATCCGATCTGCGTATCCGGTCTGCAACCAGGAGATTCGTTGAGAGCCAAGAATTACCAAGAAGACGAGAACAATCCAAAGAAGGCTGGTAAAACAAGCTACCTGATCCAATTCCGGTTCCTGGATACGTTGGCTATCTAGTTTGTAAGTTTCCACTGCCCTTTAATTCCAACAATTGGTATCGGAGCAAGGTTTGCTTGTTTTCGCCTAAAGATCATGCCTGTGTTTGCTTGATTAAATAAAAAAAAAAAAAAATAAATAAATAAATAAATAAATTGTTTCGTTGATCATATTTTTCGTAGATTAGTTCTACAAATTTTTCAGATTCTTTTTCTATGTGAAATTGAATTAAAATAAATAAATAAAAGATAAAGATAGAAAATTAAATTAGTTTTAATTTTTTATATTGATCACGAAATATTTTTTATTTTACATATGTTGTAAATGACCTTTTTTATTATTTACATATGCTGTAAATATTTTTTTTAATATATATAAATAAAAGAAAAAAAGAAAACTAAATTAGTTTTAGTTTTTTATTCTTCTAGAAATATTTTTATTTACATCAGTTGTAAATAAATATTTTTTATTTTTTATTTTCTTTTATGCTATGTGCATTACTCAAAAAAAAAAAAGAAAAAAAAAAAAAAAAAAGCTTCGGGCGCAGGGCCCATCGCGCTGGGTGCGCGTGGCTGGCCCGGCCTGAGTGGCTTCTCGCAATTTTTTTTTAAGAAAATAAGTTTTTTTTTATGCTCCTATGTGGTGCAATTTTTATGTGATTTTTTTTTTATGCTCCTATGTGGTGCAATTTTTTTTATGCGATTTCTTTTATGCTCCTATGTGGTGCGGAATATTTTTTTTATCTTGTGTAGATTTAAATGCTTGTGTAGCTTATTATTAATTGTGTATGTTTTGTGCATATAAGTACTTGTGTTCTTTCGGTGTTTTTCCACAAAATTTAATTTTTAGAAAAGCGGGTTCGGTGTTGTAGTAACCGTAATTTTTAAAATTCAAAATTTAAGTTTAAATAATTTCAGAATTATTAAAATAGCAAAAATGGGCAATTAGTGGGTCAATAGTGGCCCAGAAATATCGACTTTTGATCGGGTTCTGACCTGGAAAATCCGAGATCACCATTGTGATCGTCTCGTCGAAACATAGAAGTTTCATATTCATATGTTTTCGATCCGACGGTCGGATCTTCCAGAAATCAGAAATAAAAAACGGGCCCCGCGACTTAAGTGTGAATAGTAACTCGCGATTTTCGACCCCTCGCGAGCAACAGTTGGCCGATTCACTGTCTAAAACCCTGATATAGGGGTATGAGTAATGGATCCTAACTAATTTCGACGTTCTGAGCGCAATGGCACTGACGGTTTTCGCGTTTGGCGACCCGGGTGCATCGAAGTGCGTGCAACGCACTGTATACTGTCGAATAAGATGGAACGACTTTTTATCTGGTCGTCAAACGAACCAAACAAATACGCTACATGACAGGTCTCGACGAGCCGGACGTCGTGGCGAAGTCCATTTCGCAATTCGTCGAACGGATTTTCTTGAAATGCGTGAAATGCACCAAAAATGGAGTATTTTCAATAAAATGTTAGTATTTTATGTATCTAAATTTAAGGGGCTTATAGGATAAGGTGTTGGGTGCAAATTGCACCTACTGTGCAGACCCCGGATGAGTGGGTTATGTGTGAACCCGGTTTGAGAAGAGAATCTAAAAGAAAATTTGCATTAAATCCAAAGATGGCTTTTGGTCTTCTTTGGTGTGTACACGAGGAGTTGGTTGGGGAATCCTAGGCGTTTCTTGATCCTTTGTATCTCCCAGACCTGGCTTCGGATGCTGGGAACACTAAGGACCAAACACCATTAGAGTTTAAGCCGAGAGAGAGAGAGAGGAGGGTGAAGGATTGGAGCAACTTGCTTCTGAACTTTCTTGAGGATCTTCTCGCAATCTGGGGAGCCTCTGCTACTTCCTGAACCAGCCCGAGGTGCTGATGACCAAAGGAACACCATCACCATTAGAGTAAACCAAGTAAGGGAGAGAAAGAAGAAGTTGGAACCAACTTCCATCAAGTTGGGTTTTGAAGTGCTCTTTGGCTTCCTCTGGATCCGTGGAGTAGTTCTGGAGGTTGCTGAGGTTGCGCGTGGAGAAAGAACCCAGATTCCGGCTTCATCCCTTCTTCCCCGAGCTCGGCCAAGGTAAGAGTCCCTAACCGTTGGTTGTTAGCACCCTAGACCATATGCAGTAGAATTCCTAGGCCCTAAGAATGCTCCCTGCACAAGCCCGAGCTCCCATGCATAGCCGGTTGCCGGCGAGAGAATAATCTCGCCGGAAACCTAATATTGCTCCGCCTCATCACAGCCCTGCAACCAGTGGACCGAATTGGGCCAAACTTGGTAGGCTCGGACTGTAGTGGATGAGGATGAACTCCACCAAATTTGGTGGAGTTTGATCAAGCAGGGAAGTGGCAGTTTGAAGCCCTAGCTTTCGGGATTTTTGCATGTTGGCCGAACTTTCAACTCCGGCGCCGGCGAGCTTCTCCGACGCCGGCCACCTACCCAGGACAGTTTTTGGGACCAAGGGGATCCCAACCATGCAGTTGCATGGCTCCCATGCAAGCCATGGAAGGTACGGCCGAGTTGGGTTCGAAATGGAACCATGAAGCCGCCGCCGGTGCTCCAGCCAACTCCGGCCGGGGTGGTAGGTTCGGGAAGCTTCGTATGATCCCAGGGAAACTCCCATGCAAGTCTGGGGGCTTCTGGTTGGCTCTGTGGAAATCCACCATTAGAGCCCAAGGAGCTCGAGATGGAGCTTCCTTCACCGCCGCCGCCGCCGCACCCCGAGGCCAGCCAAGGGTATGGGACGCTTCAGTGAAGCAAATGGCACCTACTGGTGCTTTTGGTTGAGCCCCAGACCCTTTGGATGAAGCATCACGAATTTCAAAGCACTAGCACATCATCTTCTTCATGGAGCTCGGCCAACCTAGGGTTTTCGGGTTGCTCCAGTTGAGGGGAAGTGTTCCAGGAACTCAGTAGAATAATTTGATCCAAGTTAAAAGGCCTCGGATGCTGTGGTTGCGAAGATCCAGTGTTAAATGTGGGTTGTAAATAAGCTATAAGTAATGCCCACTAAGTGCTTGACAGAATGCTTCAAAGAACTTCCTAGCAGAATTTGACAAAACCTTGTATATGAAAGTTGCTTAGAATTGTTCCCTGAGCTTGATGCTCACTTCAGGTCAACCTGGATCTGTGTGGACAAGTGTATGGTGCATTGTGAACTTATGTAAAAGCAAGGTGATGGATCTGGGTGATCCAGTGGACCTGGGCTGCTAAGGAAGTGAGCCCCAGTGTCCTTGCACTGTTTGGAAACACTTTGATATACAAAGTTTTGATAAATGATGCATAGATGCAAAGTTATGACATAAACAAGCTTAAATGTAATAATTCCTTAAAAACTGTATTAGGGTCTGGGTGAAAAGTTGTAACAGTGTACTCCTAGCTATTTTGGGGTCACTGAACGCGATGCTCGCGTTTATTTTGGGTTTTGGTGAGCCGAAGAAGCGAAAATGCGTTTCGGCTAAGTTAGAGGAGTAATTCATGGCCCGAAGCTTTGCTCGGGCATCGTGCTGCCACAAATGGGTGAGCACGGCATTCAGTAAGTTGAATGTCACCTGCTGGAGGTGACGGCTCGTAAAAATAATTTACCGTTTGAGAGAACGAGCCAAAACAGTGGTTATTTAGTGTATAAAGCCCAGTCTGAGTAAACCCAGGGGCCCTGCTGCAATTGTTACACCCTTGGAAAGGTTAGATAAATATTCTAAAGTAGTGTTGGCCTATTAGTGGAGTTCCTTGGGGTTTCTGAAAAGCTAAATTGCTTTATGTTGCACAAATCGACGAAACGGTCGGTTCGCGCTAGTTGCGCCTTGAGCATTGATAGACCCTGAGTTGTCATCTGGTATTGTTGTAGGGCCCAGTCGTCAGGAGCCAGCTGTGATCCGTCTTGTGGTTATCGCGACCGTCTACCTTCTGGTGGAGTCGTTGTTCCTTCCTATATACAGGTGGGTTATCTTCGGTCCGCGTTTTATCAGGTCGGCCCTATTGGGTGCCGTGGTAGGTCGGACCCCTGTTCTTAGTGTAGCCCTGAACCTATGCTTTAGCCTTACTATATGCTTTCATTCCAGCATTCAGTCATTTCAGCTATATTGCCTGATTATACATATGAGCCTTTCGTTATACTCTATTCTTCACTGCATGTTTAGAATAGGAGTTCTAGTCTCAGTACTTGGCATAATTTGCATCAGTATCGATATCCTAGTGGGGATTTCCTCGGCTTCTCGCCGTCTGTTCGGTCTACCGACCGTGGACTGAGATTTAGCAGTATGATTGCTATTGAGTTCATACCTGCTTTTACTACTTGCTTATATATATCAGCACAAATCTTTACATCTGCATAGCCTTGATCCCACATATGTGTTTATTATGCCTTGATTTCCAGCAGTAGTTATACATCATGCTTACATTTCAGCAGTGTTTGCTTATTATCATATTGAGTTATCTCATGCCTCTATTTCCAGCAGTTGCTTGTTATTCATGTTGAGATATATCATGTTCTTTTCAGTGGTTCATATGCATTTCTTGGACACATGCCATGCTTGATTGGTCACTAGCATAGTCTATACCTGTCTCTATTCTTCACTGCATGATTAGAATAGGAGATACTACTTCAGTATGTGGCATGTTATACTAGTATCCCAGTGGGGATTTTCCTCGGCTTCTTGCCGTCTTGCGGTCAGTGTACCATGGTTTGAGCATCAGCACAGTGTACCATGGTTTGAGCATCAGCATTATGATCGCCGTCGAGCCAAGCTTTCAGTCGCGCACACCGACGGTTTGGCCACCGTCACGGTGTTCTTTACCGGTAGAGAGGTCTGATCGGCCCGTGAGCCTAGTGGGGTTATGATAGCTTGATTGGGTGTCCAAAAGTGGTTGTTGCCTGAGGCCCCAGTGACCAAAAGTGGTTGTTGCCTGAGGTCATATGCTCCATGGCAAATTTAGCCTGAGGCCCTTGTGGCCAAAAGTGGCAGTGATTGGGTATATTTGTGATGATTACTTTTGATGCATTATCCTTGTTTATCATTTACTGCTTGCCAGATTATCAGTGATAGCATGATTGTTTCCTGTTTATCAGTACAGTATATTCATTCCTGCTTGTCAGTTATAGCATGATCATTCATTCCTAATTGTAGTCTTATCAGTGATAGCATGATCAGCTCTATATATGACTACACTGCTCAGTTGATTAATCCATGATTGATGATACTCTGCTGAGATTATATACCTGTTTTCTATCTTCAGTATATCCTACTTTTGCTATCCGCTTATTATTGTACCCAGTAGGTACGGCTTGCTATTTCCCGGCCCGTCGTGCCCACTGGGATACACTCCGGTGTGTCTCACACCCTCGGGTGACTGTTTTTCAGGTCAAGCGGGTGCTGGGATGTCGGGACGAGTTGGTGAGGTTCCGAGTTAGCTTCTACCCCTGGACAGCCGTTATCTTTGTATTAGCAATTGTCAAAGAGGAAAATTGTAATGTAATTGTAATGTTAGTAGTACGTAGTTTAGACTACTCTGATGTTGTTGTGAAAGCTAGCCGTGCATATATAGAAAAGGCTCAATTCCATAGGGGATTGGGACTCTTCTATATATGTGGCGGTCTGTCATTGCCCTGGCTTGGTTTTGAAACTCTGATATAAAAAAAAAAAAAATTTAGACACGGATTTTTGAACTCGGGGCGTGACAGGTGTTTGCAGCATTCCTTTAGAATATGGTTCCCTTTGATGTACATATTTGTAGTGATGTAGTAGGTTTTATTTCTGCAAATGTGATGTAATAATTAAGGTCATGTAAGAGGAATGTGTTTTGCACACCATCGACGTTTTTCAAATTAAATTTTGGCACAAGTACTTATTTTATTATTTTATCTGTGTGATATGAATTCTCTAAGATAAGTTCTTAAAATTTTTTAAAAGATGTGTTCTTTTAATGGATGAGTTCCGATTTTTTGAATAAGTTTCAAAATTAAATAAGAAAAAAAAAAAATTAATAAGATTGAAATTTCTTGAACCGACACTGGGTGATGATTATGAGCCTAGCGAAATTTTCGATCCCGTTGTGAAGGAGATATTTTTTCAATCTTATTAATTTTTTGAAATATGTGCCTAATGCCCAAACCTATTTTTTGATTGTAGTGAAATGGCTTCCAGAAATGTTATAGCTGACCTCACGAGGGGTGATAAGCTAAACGGAAAGAATTATGACATATGGCACAGAAAAATGCAATACCTGCTTAATGAACAAGGAGTTCTTGAAACTCTCTCTGTCAAAAAGACCGTGCCTCTAGATAACTCTACTGCAGAACACAAGCCTGAGCAGGATGTCTATGACAAATGGTTCAAGAAGGATCGTACTGCTCGGTATACTATGTTGTGTGCCATGCAGGATGACCTCATTGGACAGTTTGAGACATTTGAGACTGCCAAAGACATGTGGGAAAATCTGAAGATTGCTTTTGGGCAAACTTCCGTTACGAGGCTGCGTGCCCTAAATCTAAAGTTTCAGCAGTACATTAAGGACCCGAAGCTCTCAATGGTTGAGCACCTTCGTGTGATGAGCACCATGATTCGGGACCTTAAGGCTGCTGGAATTGAGCTCACCGATGAGCAACAGGTTCTCGCGGTGATTCGTTCACTGCCGGACCCTGAATGGTCCCAGATGAAGCTCCTGATGACGCACAGTGAGGGCATTAAAACGTTTAATGACATATTACGTCATCTCGAGCTTGAGGCAGAACGCTTGGATGCGAACCGTTCTGTCGCTCTTGTTGCACGCTCTGAGGAGCGCGGTGGGATTGCACACAAGCGCAAAAAGCGTTACAACAAAGGAGCGCAGAAAAATAAAAATCAAATTCCTCATGGTGGAATTGGAAAGCGCGGCAGAGGCAAGCGCGCTGGCAGCAGAGATGTTGCGAAGCTAAAATGCTATAACTGCAAGAAGAAGGGTCATTTCGCTCGGGATTGTTCTGAGCCGAAAAATGTAACCCTACCACTCTCACACTGTTTTGTTTGCTCTTATGCTTTAGTAGCTAATTCTCTTCCCGATTGGATCGTGGATACAGGAGCAAACAAGCACGTAGTGCGTGATCGAGCGGGATTTGTAGATTACCATCGAGTACCGACTGGCACACAATTTGTCACCCTTGGGAATGGCTCAATGGAAGAAGTTATTGGAGTTGGTTCGTACCGACTCAAGTTGGGTGGTGGCCGCACCTTACTTCTTCAAGATGTGCTATATGCACCCGGTATAAGATGTAATCTATGTTCAGTTTTAGCTTTGCTACATTTAGGCTATTCTTTTCATTTTGACAGAGACCGCCTTGACATTTCCTTTCATGGTACTTTATTTGGTTATGGTACATTAATAAATGGTTTCTTTAAGTTAGATTTGGAGGATGATTCATTTGCTTTTGCTTCTTCTTCTAATTTCTGTGATGAATCCATTAAATGGCATGCCAGACTAGGCCATATAGGTCAAGAAAGAATGAACAGACTGGCTCGAGTAGGCCTTTTGGGGTCTCTCGCCAAAGTTGACCTATCTGTGTGCGAGCCTTGTCTGGCTGGGAAGGCATGTAGAAAGCCTTTTGGTAAGGCTACTCGTGCCTCTCATCCTTTGGAACTGATCCACTCAGACATTTGTGGGCCAATGAATGTGAGGGCCCGGCATGGTGCGTGCTATTTTCTCACATTCATTGATGATTATTCCCGTTATGGCTATGTGTATTTGATTTCTCACCGTTCTGAAGCTTTAGATTGCTTCAAGCGCTTCGTAGCGGGGGCTGAGAATCAAATAGAAAGAAGTGTAAAAGTGCTTCGCACTGATCGAGGACGTGAGTACTTGTCTGATCAGTTCAAGACTTACTGTGAGCAAAAGGGCATTATAAGACAGCTCACTATTCCAGGTACTCCGCAACAAAATGGTGTTGCAGAGCGAAGGAATCGTACTCTACTGGACATGGTTAGGTCTATGATGGCGCATGCTCATCTTCCTATAAGTTTTTGGGGAGATGCTCTTTTGACTGCTGCCTATATTCTTAATCGAGTCCCTAGTAAATCAGTGCCATCTACTCCATATGAGTTGTGGAGTGGTAGAAAGCCAAGTTTACACTACTTACGCCCTTGGGGTTCAGCTGGATATGTTCATAACCCCTCACATAGATTCGGGAAACTCGGCCCTAAAGCAAGCAAGCGTGTGTTCATCAGATACCCTGAAAATTCGAAGGGCTATGTGATGTATGGTGAACACCCAGATGGTGGGATGACCAAGATTGAGTCTCGTAATGTGGAATTCCTAGAGAAGGAATTTCCAAGCATTGGTGAAATGCGAAATGACGTCGGATTGTATGAGTTACAAGACGATGCAATCCCATCTTCTGGTGAGGGTGATCGATCACTTCCCGAAGTCGCTGAAGGAAGTGGTAGCGATCCTCCGGCTAGTGGGAGTGCTTCTATGAGTGGGAGCATACCCTTGGAAGCCGACAGTTTAGGCCCTCAACTGCGTAGAAGTGAACGTGGAATCATTCCCCGTCGACATTTTGAGATCGAAGGGAATATTTTCATGTGCACTCCGCTCGATGATGATGAACCTGCTTCTTATGTAGAAGCGCTACAATCACCAGCTTGTAATGAGTGGATGGCTGCTATGAGAGATGAGATGGATTCCATGAGCAAGAACCAAGTATGGGAGTTGGTTGACCTTCCACCTGAGCGCAAGTCTATTGGAAATAAATGGGTTTTAAAAATTAAGCGCAAGGCGGATGGATCAATCGATAAATATAAGGCTCGACTCGTGGCTAAGGGCTACAATCAAAGGCAGGGGGTAGATTACAACGAGACATTTGCTCCTGTTGTGAGATTTGCCTCTATACGTGTGATTTTAGCCTTAGTGGCTCATCTAGATTTGGAATTGTTCCAAATGGATGTCAAGACAGCTTTCCTCAATGGAGGATTAGCGGAGGAGATCTACATGGATCAACCTGAGGGTTTCGTACTCGAAGGTCAAGAGGACAAAGTATGTCGTCTTAAAAGGTCCATTTATGGTCTCAAACAGTCATCGAGACAGTGGTATTTCAGGCTTCATGAAGCCATCATCTCTATCGGTATGTCCATGATAGAGGAAGACCACTGTGTATATGTCAAGAAGTCAGAGAAGGGAATTATGTTTCTCTCTCTATACGTCGACGACATACTATTGGCTGGGAATGACATCGAGTTGATCAATACCACTAAGGAATGGTTATCTTTCAATTTTGAGATGAAAGATATGGGTGAGGCAAGCTATGTGCTCGGTGTTAAGGTCATCAGAGATCGCTCTAGAAGACTTCTTGGTCTGTCTCAAGAATCTTATATTAAAAGGGTTCTGGAGCGGTTTAGGATGCATCATAGTAAACCCGTTGATACTCCAGTGGAAAAGAATCACACTTTGAGTCTTGATCAGTGCCCTAAAACGGATAAAGAAAAAGAGCAAATGAGTAGGGTTCCTTATGCGAGTGCGATTGGCAGCTTGATGTACGCTATGATGTGTACTCGACCTGACATATGCTTCGCTGTTGGCTTGGTAAGTCGTTACCAGAGCAACCCAGTACCTGCTCATTGGCAAGCGGTCAAGAGGATCCTTCGATACTTAAAGGGAACCAGTGATCTCGTTCTATGCTTTCAAGCTGGGGACTGTTGGGTTATATGTAATATAGATCTAAATAGGAGAAAAAACACCTAGAGGGGGGTGAATAGGTGTAAACAATAAACACTCAAAAAATCATTGCGCAATAAAACCCAATGCGGAAATATAAATGAACACGCAAGATTTTTACGTGGAAAAACTCCAAACCGGAGTAAAAAACCACGGGACCGATAACACGGTGAAATCCACTAGAATTGAAACACGTACAAGGTGATTTAACGTACTCACAGACGACTCAACCTTTTACCATACGCTCCTAGTTGATCTTCTCCGCTCGTTCCGCAACGCGTCTCGAATCCACGATCTGCGTCCAACGCCGAATCCACGGCGTCCAACGTCGAGTCCACGACGTCCGACCGAATCTACGGTCTTCACCCAGTAGCACGCTTCGAATCCACGAACGTACCTTGCTCCGAATCCACGAGAGCGGTTGAACCTTCAATCCACAAGGACACGCGAATCCACGCGCCGATTTTTGGGAAATCGTTGTTTTTGGGTGGTGATGATCCGCCGAATACTTAGATTAGAAGTAGATCGGAAATACCATCTATGTATTCATTGATTTGATTCTACTCAAAATCTGAGTATGAAAACCTAGAATCAAATCAATCAATTATAGATGAAGAAACATAGAATTAAATCTAGTATTTCCTTTCTTCTCTATATGTGGATTATTCTATCACGGCCATCTTTTTCAATATATGCCGCTCTTTTGGATTTACCCTAGAAAAAGAATCATAGGGTCTATTTATAGGTTAGAAACATTTGGAAGGAGATAAGAATAAAAAACCTACCATTTCTGGAAATTTTACGGACGGCGATCCGGATCGGATTTCGGCGATCCGGATTGCAGTAGCAAGAAAGACGGTTTCCAGAAAAACAATAGTTCGGGATCCGGATCGAAATGGCTGATCCGGATCGTTCATACAGTTTCACCAAACATCAACGTTCGGGATCCGGATTGCAAATCCTGATCCGGATCGTGCAAGTAAAAAGGTAAAACTAGTGTTCGGGATCCGGATCATGAGATGCTGCGATCCGGATTGAACCAGTGTATGAACGAACACCCTTCGGGATCCGGATTGGAATGTCTGATCCGGATCCTGAACATGTCCCATGTCCAGTTTTTGATTTTTATGCAATGAAAAATTCTTCCAGGTGTTTCTACACTACAAGAAGTATTCGGATCACCAAAAATCTTTAGTTAAACATACCTGATCCTTTTGAATTCTTCTTTCTTGAGATTGAGTTAAATGATCCAACCTTCTTCACCTTCAATCTTCAAGACTTGAACCTTTCACGAAATTACGCCAACTCAAATTCCGTAACAATCTCCCCCTTTGACGGTTTCGTGACAAAGCACAAATCCACTAAAGAAAATTCAAAAAGATATTTTTGTTGCTATCACCATACAACAAAAATTTACAATGGAGATCCAAAAATTTTAAAAACATGAGATAAACTCCTAAAACAGACTCTAGACTTAGATATCTGTACTCTCTGCACACAGAAATCATTCTTGACAAAAAGAATCGTTAGATACCTCAAGAATTGAAACATACAAAACCAAGTACAGAGATAGAGTTTATCTGATCATCATGACATTTGAGAATTCAGATATGTAAGAGAATCATAGTCAAAAACCAACATATCTTCTATGCATTCAAAAACCAAATGTCACAAAGTGTTAGTCCAACATCAACTTGTTAGTCATATTACATGCCCAAATAGTTAGTCGAATAGTTAGTAGAGACAGGCAACAAATCACAAGATAAAAAACCAAAGTTGAAGTTGAAGTGATACTTACCTTGATGTTCACACATTCACACAGTTTTCACATCATCATTGTTCAAGTTCTCTCTAAACTCTCTCCCCCTTTTTGTCACAAATTAAGTCAAAATTACAAAAATTTAAGGAGAGTTAAAAATTTCAAAATCAAGAAAAACCTGAGAACTAAAACTAAGGCAAAGTAAAAACAGAACATTAAAACCTAAAAACTGAAATCCTGCACAAAAAGATTAGAAAGAAAGTTAAGTCAGTCTGAATCAGAACTAGTGGGATTGGTACAATCCAACTTCTTCAAAATTGCTTGAAGCATTTTTGACATAGTGGAGCACTTTCTTTTCATCTTATGTTGCTCAGAGATAATCTGTTGGAGATTTGTAGACACACTGTCTTGTTCAGCAGACAATCTTCGCTGTTCTTGTCGAATTGAGGACCATACATTCGCTTTTGCTGTGTGTCTCCAGGACGTTGAAGGATGTAGTATAGATCCAGACGGTGCATCTTGACCTTCAGTCCATGGAGATTCTCTAGGGAGAGAGCGAGCTCTGGCGAGGGGTCTATCAATCTGAATTCCAGTTCCCCTCGACTTCTTTCGCCTAGTGTACTGCTTGGTTGTTGAGGAAGATTTCATCAACTTCTTGTTCTTCAAATACAACCTATCTTCTTTGTCAACAGCTTGTTGTGCTTGTTTACAAATCTCTTCCTAGTCTTCTTCATCTGATTCTGAATTATTTTGACAAACTTTCCTTGTCTCTCCTTGATTTGGGTCATCTTGTTCTCTTTTTGTAGAAGATGCACTAGGTCCTACCATTGCTACCAAAAGGAAGATTATCCAGGCGAACGCCATTGGTGCAAGTGCTTAATAGATTTAAAGTCCTGTGAACAATAACTCAAGAACACATGAAAAAATTGTTAATTTCCAAAATTTTGAAAAATTGTACCCAAACAATCATAATCATGTAGAGAGACTAAAAATCAAATTAGTTTTGCAAAAAGAATTTTAAAAATAGATCAATTGCATGTTTTTCAAAAATTTCTATTATATGCCCTAAAACAGAATTTTCAGAAATCGAAGCCCAAAAATTCGTTAATCAGGAGAATACCTAGCATATAATCAAAACTAATCTACCCAGAGTTCTTATTTCAAAAGAACTTTGACCAAAAACCATTCACAAACGAAAAAGATAGAAAAATCTCATCACGTTTTGAAGAAAATAGAGAAAACCTGTGAAAAATGAGATTTTGATCAATAAAACTTACTTGGATTCGAAGAACTTGAGTTAGGAAAGCTTCAAGATGCAAGAATTCTAGAAAGAGAAGCTCTAGAGACTTGAGAACAAAAGATTAGGGTAAAAGAAATCAAAACCCTTTCGTTCTATTAAAAACCCTAGCCGTGATCCGGATCGGATCGAGATTTCGATCCGGATCGGCTAGCCGCAGGAAGAAGCCTGCGTTCGGGATCCGGATCACTTATCCCGATCCGGATCGGCTCCAACTTTTTCTTCAGAAAAATTTAGAAAAATTTCATAAGATCCAGAAAAAGTATGTAAGCACAATTGTGTATTATCAACTTTAAACAAAAACATCGTTTCATACAACAAGAATTAGATTATGCCAAATCTATCAATAATATCCAAAAATGAAACGAAAATTTACAAAAATTAAATCCCCTAAAGTTGAACAACTTCAATCACATCTAACATGATCTTATGCGTAATGCCTTTATCAAATCATCAATTTGGTAAAGAAAATGAAATACCAAGATCAATAGATGTTTGAAATCCCAAATAAGTTAGATAATGTATTTAGACAATCTATTGAAGGAGTGGCTCTTTGAGCATCTTTCTTTAAAATCCCACCTTATACCAACCTTGAAATTTGACAGAGTCAAGTATCTCAATATGCATTTTACTTAATCAAAAATTGAACAACCATGCTTGGTATACATGTGGTAGCTGCACACAGTACTCGGACGACCGAGATGGTAGCTCTTTCCTCCATGTGGTGGTAGTTTTCACACTCCTCATTGGGATGTAACTCTTTCCACATCTTTTGAGCATTTTACTTTTCTTTGACTCCCCCTCAATTGGCTATCAATTATTTAATATATACGGTATTCAACCAAAAATTGATCTCGCATTCATACTCGACTAAGCAGTCAAATAAGATAATGACTATACCAAGAGATCATTGAGAGAGAAATTGACTTTGATCACTTAGAAGATGACTTAATTAACGTAAATGATCATTGCAACAGTGAAATATTATGATGTCAAAAGCATAATAAATTTCTAAATGTGTGAAAAGATGCAATTAAAGTCAATTATGATCTATGCTCAATTAATGTCCTATGTACAAACATAGATAATGAAAAAAACAAAACAAAAACAAAACCTATCCTAAGCAAAGGTTTTAAAAATTATTTCAATGAAAGCATTCCAATTGCTTTTCGCAAATGAATAAAACGTTTTTGATCCAAAGGTTTTGTTAAAATGTCAGCTAATTGATCCTCAGTTGAAATATATGAAAGTTGAAGAGTATTTGATTCAACTAGCTCTCTAAGAAAATGATATCTAAGCTCAATATGTTTTGTTCTAGAGTGCAACACAGGATTTTTAGAAATGTTAATTGCACTTGTGTTGTCACAAAAAATTGTTACCGAAGATGCTGAAATCCGGAAGTCGCTCAACACACTTTTCATCCAAATGAGTTGGGTTGAACAACTACCCGCTGAAATGTATTCCGCTTCGACAGTCGAGAGTGCTATGCAATTCTGCTTTTTACTGTGCCATGCAACAAGGCAATGACCAAGATAGAAGCATGCACCACTCGTGCTTTTCCGATCATCCACTGATCCTGCCCAATCGGCATCTGAGTATCCAACAATATCCAAACTAGTTCCCATAGGATACCAAATTCCGAAATTAATTGATCCTTTGATGTACCGGATGATCCTTTTCACCGCTTTCAGGTGAACCTCCTTTGGTGCTGATTGATATCTCGCGCAAATCCCAACACTAAAGGATATATCCGGGCGACTAGCCGTGAGGTAAAGCAGACTTCCAATCATACTTCGATACAGTTTCTCGTCTACATTCTCACTATGTGATTCACTTCCAAGTCCCTTGTGGCTAGTTCCCATTGGAGTCGGAAAATCCTTCGAATTTTCTAAGTCAAACTTTTTAACCAACTCCATTGCATACTTGGATTAACACAAGTGAATACCTTCATCATTTTGTTTAATTTGCAATCCAAGAAAATAAGTCAATTCGCCCATCATGGACATCTCAAATTCGCTTTCCATGGTCTCCGCGAATTTAGAAGCATCATTATCTCTTGTTGCGCCAAATACAATGTCATCGACATAGATTTGTGCTACAATGAAATTGTTTTGATAATGCTTCACAAAGAGAGTCCTGTCAGCTCCCCCTCGAGTATAGCCCTTCTCCAAAAGGTGCTTTGTCAACCTTTCGTACCATGCTCGCGGTGCTTGTTTCAGACTGTAAAGAGCCTTTTTCAAACGAAAAACATGGTTAGGTTGTTTATGATCTACAAAACCTTTCGGTTGAGCCACATAAACTTCCTCATTTAGAAATCCATTTAGAAACGCGCTCTTAACGTCCATTTGAAATAATTTGATTTTAAAATGACAAGCAATAGCAAATAGTATACGAATGGACTCGAGTCTAGCTACAGGGGCGAAAGTTTCATCAAAGTCTATACCTTCTAGTTGAGAGTAGCCTTGAGCAACTAATCGTGCCTTGTTCCTGATGATAGTACCATCCTCATTTTTCTTATTCTTGAAAATCCATTTGGTACCTATCACATTGTGTTGCTTTGGAGGCTTCGTTAATTCCCAGACTTTGTTTCGCTCAAATTGATGGAGCTCTTCCTGCATTGCTTTAATCCAGTAGTCATCCTGAAGAGCTTCATCTATATTCTTTGGTTCGATTAAAGATACGTAGCAAGCGAATCCACAAACCAACTGCCTCCGAGTTCTAACTCCTTCTTGTGGGTCTCCAATGATGTTTGATTCAGGATGATCCTTGGAGATGCGTAAAGTTTGAGGTAACGGAGTACTCGGAGGTACATGAGACGATTCCTGCACATCAGATAAACTTGAAGAACCATTAGATGCATCATTAATATTGGAAGTATTATCATGAGAAGATGCAATGGCAGGTGTATCATCATCTAGAGATATATCGAGGGTAGATTTTTCAGATGCAAAGTGAAAAGCTTCATCTACTTTAACATTTATCGATTCTACGATCGTCTTAGATTCTAAGTTAAAAACTCGATATGCTCTACTGTTTGTAGAATAACCCAAGAAAATCCCTTCGTCACTTCGAAAGTCAAATTTTCCAAGATTTTCGCGGTCACGCAAAACATAACACCGACTCCCAAAGATACGAAAATATTTGATGTTGGGTTTTCTACCACACCATAGTTCATATGGTGTATTTAACGTTCCCGGGCGCAAATAAACTCGATTAATTACATAGATTGCAGTGTTCACAGCTTCAGCCCAAAAATGTAGCGGTAAATTCCGGCTGTGAAGCATAACACGTGCCATTTCTTGTATAACCCGGTTTTTGCGCTCGACTACACCATTCTGTTGAGGTGTATAGGGTGCCGAGAATTCATGTTTAATGCCATTGGAAGTGCAAAAATCAATGAATTTTGAATTTATGAATTCTCCACCTCTATCACTTCTAACACGAGTAATCTTTTCATTCTTTTCAATCATAATACGATAGCAAATCTCGTGAAAAGAATCAAAAGTATCAGCTTTCTCTTTTAAAAATGCTACCCAAAGATGGTTGACGGGTTGGCCCCATTAAATCCATGTGTAAAAGTTCCAAAGGCCGTTTTGTACCAACGTGGTTCAAGTTCTTGTGTTCAGTCCTGGACTGTTTTCCCTTTTGACAACCGTCGCACACAATGTTTTGTTCAAATGAAAGTTTAGGAACCCCCTTGACCACATCTTTGTTTGAAATTCTAGCAAGTTCCTTAAAATTTATGTGACATAGCCTTTCATGCCAAAGTGTTTCATTATTCAAAGAGGCTAAGTTATAATTTTCAGAAGTTTTACTAGGAACAACATAACAATTGTTTTCAGATCTAACCCCCTTTAAAAAGAATACATGGTCCTTATCAGTTACAACACATTCAACAGATGAAAAGTTAACTGAAAAACCATTGTCGCAAAGTTGACTTATGCTAATGAGGTTAGTCTTAAGGCCTTCTACATATAACACATTATTTAGAACCGGGCCATCTGGAATAGCTACTGTTCCTTTTCCAACAATTTTGGAAGATCGACCGTCTCCGAAAACAACGAGTCCTCCGGAGATTTTCTCAAAGTTTTGAAAACGATTTTTGTCACCGGTCATGTGACGGGAACATCCGCTATCCAGATACCAAGACGAATTATCATATGCATGCAAGGAAACATTAGTAACAAGACAAGGGTAAATTTCACCTTTGCGCACCCAAACCTTTTTGGAATGCGTCGGTAATGGTCGTGAAGTTATATGCCTAGGTGAAAGCGTCTTGTTAGAGTGATTGCTGCTCCTTGATGAAGTCTGTTACGGAATTTGAGTTGGCGTAGTTTCGTGAAAGGTTCAAGTCTTGAAGATTGAAGGTGAAGAAGGTTGGATCATTTAACTCAATCTCAAGAAAGAAGAATTCAAAATGATCAGGTATGTTTAACTAAAGTTTTTTGGTGATCCGAATACTTCTTGTAGTGTAGAAACACCTGGAAGAATTTTTAATTGCATAAAAATCAAAAACTGGTGTTCGGACATGTTCAGGATCCGGATCAGAGCCAGCGATCCGGATCCCGAAGGTTGTTGTTTCATACATTACTTCAATCCGGATCGCAGCATCTCACGATCCGGATCCCGAACGTTGAGTTTTCTGAATTGTATGAACGATCTGGATCAGGCATTCCGATCCGGATCCCGAACGTTTATTTTTCTGGAAACCGTCTTTCTTGCTACTGCAATCCGGATCGCCCAAATCCGATCCGGATCGCCGTCCGTAAAAATTCCAGAAATGTTAGGTTTTTGATTCTTATCTCCTTCCTAGGGTTTCTAACCTATAAATAGACCCTATGACTCTTTTTCAAGGGTAAGCCGATAATCCAAAAAGCCGTCATCTTTCATACGGCCCTAGATCCACATAGAGAGAAGAAAGGAAATCATTAGATAATACTCTATGTTTCTTCATCTATATTGATTAGTTTGATTCTAGGTTTTCATACTCACATCTTGAGTTGAATCAAACTAATGAATACTTAGATGGTATTTCCGATCTATCTTTGATCTAAGTATTCGGCGGATCATCACCACCCAAAAACAACGATTTACCCCAAAATCGGCGCGTGGATTCGCGTGTCCTTGTGGATTCAAGGTTCAACCGCTCTCGTGGATTCGGAGCGAGGCACGTTCGTGGATTCGAAGGGTGCTACTGGGTGAAGACCGTGGATTCGGTCGGACGTCGTGGATTCGACGTTGGACGCCGTGGATTCGGCGTTGGGCGCAGATCGTGGATTCGAGAAGCGTCGTGGAGCGAGCGGAGAAGATCCTCTAGGAGCGTATGGAAAAGGTTGAGTCGTAAGTGTGTACGGTAAATCACCTTGTACGTGTTTTAATTCTAGTGGATTTCGCCGTGTTATCGGTCCCATGGTTTTTTACTCCGGTTTGGAGTTTTTCCACGTAAAAATCTTGCGTGTTATTTTTATTTCCGCATTGGATTTTTTATCGCAACGATTTTTGAGTGTTTATACGTTTACACCTATTCACCCCCCTCTAGGTGTTTCTTCCCCTATTTAGATCTATATTACATATAACCCAACAAGTGGTATCAGAGCGGGAATAGGGTTGTAAACAATGGTTGAAGGTGGAAACATCAATCGACCCCCTTTCTTTGATGGAACAAATTATGCGTACTGGAAAGTACGGATGAAAGCCTTTTTAATTTCCATCGACGAAAGGGTGTGGCAATCAATTGAATTAGGATGGTCTAATCCAACTGAAATTATCTCTGATGTTCGCACCTTAAAACCTAGGTCGAAATGGACCAAGGAAGAGTTAGATTCATCTTCTTACAATGGCAAGGGAATTAATGCTATTTTTAATGCCTTATCTCAAACTGAATTCTCTCGCGTCTCGGCATGTGAGACTGCGAAAGAAATCTGGGATGTTCTTCAGGTTACACATGAGGGAACTAACCTCGTGAAGATTCAGAAACTGTAAATGCTTACGAGCAAGTTTGACTCTATCTTGATGGCAGAAAATGAATCTTTCACGGACTACTATACACGATTGCAAGACATCGTAAACTCATGTGCTAACCTGGGAAAGAAGATTCCAGAATTTAAGGTTGTAAGAAAGATCTTAAGAACTCTTCCTGAGCGATTTCGCCCAAAGGTTACAGCCATTGAAACTATTAAACACCCGGACGAAATGCGTGTAGAAGAATTAGTTGGTTCATTACAAACATATAAAATGACATTTACTACTAACAATTCTTCTGGAAAAGCATCCTTTTCTAAGTCTTCAGGTTATGCGTTGAAAACAACTAAGGAAGAAGACGCGGATACATCCTCCTCAGACGATGACGAGAATCTTTCTATGGAGGAATTTGAGAAGCAACTCGCTCTCTTGACAAGGAAGTTTCGCCGCAACTTTCGAAGGGGTAATTCAAGTAAATCTCCATCCTTCGGAAAGTCGAACAAAGGCAAGGGTACTTCAAGTTACAAGTCAAGAAAGCAAGAGAACTTCTCAAAGGATAAGAAAAGTTCAGAGGGACAACTACAATGCTTCAAATGTCGAGGCTACGGCCACATTGCAACGGAGTGTCCCAACAAGTATCCGGCAAAGAAAAAGGCGATGCAAGTCGTCACTTGGGATGACAACTCAACGTCAAATGAGTCGTCTTCAAGTGATGAAGAAAAGAGCACCACGGCATTCCACGCGTCCATATCTTCACCCTTCATGTGCTTTATGGCAAGTACGTCCGAGTCATTGTCCAACTCCACTGTTGAAAAGATTGCAACGGACAACGAATCGGATGATTCGGAAGGTGAAGATTTTGCTCTAGCCTACCACAGACTTTTGAGGGATTCAAAGAAAATGGCTAAGCAAAACAAGAGTTTGAGAGGGAGATTGCATGATCTCGAAGAAGAAGCAAAAAGGGCAACTTCTCTCTCAAACGCTCTTGAAGTGGAAAGGGAAAATCTGATAAAAGTAAATGTTTCCCTTCAAGAGTCCAATGAGCTTTTTGAGAAGGAACATACAAATCTGGTGGATAAAGCGGATCACTTCTCAAAGCTCTACAACGAGGCTCGACAGGATAACCTGGTAATGACAAAGACCATTTTCCAACTCAAGGATGACTTGCAGCGATTCTCTTCAGGAAGGAGTAAGTTGGATAGGCTTCTTGGTCTTGGTCAAACAAATCGGTTCGGCCTCGGGTACACTCAAACTGGAAACAGTCCAAGTTCGAGTGGGACAGTTTTTGTGCCTCAGTCGGTATCTCCTCCTCCGACACCGGAATTCAAGACAAACAACGACAACAAACCTACTTCATCCTCTTTGGGATCGTCAAGATCTAAGGTATGTTTTCGTTGTGGTGTTTCAGGGCACATAAGAAGATATTGCAAGACGGGAGTCAAACGCTCACTTCAAACACCTCTTGCAATGACTACCACAAAGGTGATTCCTCGGAAATCAATTGCAAATCAATTGAAGGAAAAGAACCTTGGTAATTTACCGCGCAAGACGACTTCATCAAGGAGCAGCAATCGTTTTAACAAGACGCTTTCACCTAGGCATATAACTTCACGACCATTACCGACGCATTCCAAAAAGGTTTGGGTGCGCAAAGGTGAAATCTTTCCTTGTCTTGTTACCAATGTTTCCTTGCATGCATATGATAGTTCGTCTTGGTATCTGGATAGCGGGTGTTCCCGTCACATGACCGGTGACAAAAATAATTTTTAAAATCTTGAGAAAATCTCCGGAGGACTCGTTGTTTTCGGAGACAGTCGATCTTCCAAAATTGTTGGAAAAGGAACAGTAGCTATTCCAGATGGCCCGGTTCTAAATAATGTGTTATTTGTTGATGGTCTTAAGACTAACCTCATAAGCATAAGTCAACTTTGCGACAATGGTTTTTCAGTTAACTTTTCATCTGTTGAATGTGTTGTAACTGATAAGGACCATGTCTTCTTTTTAAAAGGGGTTAGATCTTAAAACAATTGCTATGTTGTTCCTAATAAAATTTCAGAAAAATGTAATCTAGTTTCTTTGATTAATGAAACAATTTGGCATGAAATGCTAGGTCACATAAATTTTAAGAAACTTGCTAGAATTTCAAACAAGGACGTGGTCAAGGGGGTTCCAAAACTTTTATTTAAACAAAACATTGTGTGTGGTGGTTGCCAAAAGGGAAAACAGTCCTGGACTGCACACAAGAACTTGAACCACGTTGGTACAAAACGGCCTTTGGAACTTTTACACATGGATTTAATGGGGCCAACTCGTCAACCATCTTTGGGAGGTAAATGGTATATTTTCTTGATGATTGATGATTTCTCTCGATATTCTTGGGTAGCATTTTTAAAAGAGAAAGCTGATACTTTTGATTCTTTTCACGAGATTTGCCTTCGTATTATGATTGAAAAGAATGAAAAGATCATTCGTGTTAGAAGTGATAGAGGTGGAGAATTCGTTAACTCTAAATTCATTGACTTTTGCACTTCAAACGGTATTAAGCATGAATTCTCTGCACCCTATACACCTCAACAGAATGGTGTTGTCGAGCGCAAAAACAGGGTTGTTCAAGAGATGGCACGTGTTATGCTTCACAGCCGGAATTTACCGCTACATTTTTGGGCTGAAGCTGTGAACACTGCAATCTATGTAATTAATCGAGTTTATTTGCGCCCGGGAACGTTAAATACACCATATGAACTATGGTGTGGTAGAAAACCCAACATCAAATATTTTCGCATCTTCGGGAGTCGGTGTTACATTTTACGTGACCGTGAAAATCTTGGAAAGTTTGACTCTCGAAGTGACGAAGGGATATTCTTGGGGTATTCTACAAATAGTAGAGCATATCGAGTATTTAACTTGGAATCTAAGACGATCGTAGAATCTATAAATGTTAAAGTAGATGAAGCTTTTCACTTTGGATCTGGAAAATCTACCCTCGATATCTCTCTAGATGATGATTCACCTGCCATTGCATCTTCTCATAATAATACTTCCAATATTAATGATGCATCTAATGGTTCTTCAAGTTTATCTGATGTGCAGGAATCATCTCATATACCTCCGAGTACTCCGTTTCAACAAACGCTACGAATCTCCAAGGATCATCCGGAATCGAATATTATTGGAGATCCACAAGAAGGAGTTAGAACTCGGAGGCAGTTGGTTTGTGGATTCGCTTGCTACGTATCTTTAATCGAACCAAAGAACATAGATGAAGCTCTTCAGGATGACTACTGGATTAAAGCAATGCAGGAAGAGCTCCATCAATTTGAGCGAAACAAAGTCTGGGAATTAACGAAGCCTCCAAAGGAACATAATGTGATAGGTACCAAATGAATTTTCAAGAACAAGAAAAATGAGGATGGTACTATCATCAGGAACAAGGCACGATTAGTTGCTCAAGGCTACTCTCAAGTAGAAGGTATAGACTTTGATGAAACATTCGCCCCTGTAGCTAGACTCGAGTCCATTCGTATACTATTTGCTATTGCTTGTCATTTTAAAATCAAATTATTTCAAATGGACGTTAAGAGCGCGTTTCTAAATGGATTTTTAAATGAGGAAGTTCATTATCTATGTTTGTACATAGGACATTAATTGAGCATAGATCATAATTGACTTTAATTGCATCTTTTCGCACATTTAGAAATTTATTATGCTTTTGCCATCATAATATTTCACTGTTGCAATGATCATTTATGTTAATTAAATCATCTTCTAAGTGATCAAAGTCAATTTCTCTCTCAATGATCTCTTGGTATAGTCATTATCTTATTTGACTGCTTAGTCGAGTATGAAATCGAGATCAATTTTTGGTTGAATACTTTATATCTTAAATAATTGATAGCCAATTGAGGGGGAGTCAAAGAAATGTAAAATGCTCAAAAGATGTGGAAAGAGTTACATCCCAATGAGGAGTGTGAAAACTACCACCACATGGAGGAAAGAGCTACCACCTCGGTCGTCCGAGTATTGTGTGCAGCTACCACATGTATACCAAGCATGGTTGTTCAATTTTTGATTAAGTAAAATGCATGTTGAAATACTTGACTCCGTCAAATTTCAAGGTTGGTATAAGGTGGGATTTTAAAGAAAGATGCTCAAAGAGCCACTCTCTTCAACAGATTGTCTAGATAAATTATCTACCATATTTGGGATTTCAAACATCTATTGATCTTTGTATTTCATTTTCTTTACCGAATTGATGATTTGATAAAGGCATTACTCATAAGATCAAGTTAGATGTAATTGAAGGTGTTCAACTTTAAGGGATTTAATTTTTGTAAATTCTCGTTTCATTTTTAGATATTATTGATAGATTTGGCATAATCTAATTCTTGTTGTATGAAACGATGATTTTTGTTTAAAGTTGATACACAATTGTGCTTACATACTTTTTCTGGATCTTATGAAATTTTTCTAAATTTTTCTGAAGAAAAAGTTGGAGCCGATCCGGATCGGGCAAGCTGATCCGGATCCCGAACGCAGGCTTCTTCCTGCGGCTGGCCGATCCGGATCGAAATCTCGATCCGATCCGGATCACGGCTAGGGTTTTAATAAGAACAAGAGGGTTTTGATTTCTTTTACCTTAATCTTTTGTTCTCAAGTCTCTAGAGCCTCTCTCTCTAGAACTATTGCACCTTGGAGCTTTCCAAACTCAAGTTCTTCGAATACAAGTAAGTTTTATTGATCAAAATCCCGTTTTTCACAGTTTTTCTCTATTTTCTTCAAAACGTGATGAGATTTTTCTATCTTTTTCATTTTTGAATGGTTTTTGGTCAAATTTCTTTTGAAATAAGAACTCTGGGTAGATTAGTTTTGATTATATGCTAGGTATTCTCCTGATTAACGGATTTTTAGGCTTCGATTTCTAAAAATTTCGGTTTTAGGGCATATAATAAGGATTTTCGAAAATCATGCAATTGATCTATTTTTAAAAGTCCTTTTGCAAAACTAATTTGATTCTTAGTCTCTCTACATGATTATGATTGTTTGGGTACAATTTTTCAAATCTTTAAAAATTAACAATTTCTCATGTGTTCTTGAGTTGGTCTTCACAGGACTTTAAGTCTGTTAAGCACTTGCACCAATGGCGTTCGCCTGGATAATCTTTCTTTTGGTAGCAATGGTAGGACCTAGTGCATCTTCTATAAAAAGAGAACAAGATGACCCAAATCAAGGAGAGACAAGAAAAGTTTGTCAAAATAATTTGGAATCAGATGAAGAAGACTGGGAAGAGATTTGTAAACAAGCACAACAAGCTGTTGACAAAGAAGATAGGTTGTATTTGAAGAACAAGAAGCTGATGAAATCTTCCTCAACAACCAAGCAGTACACTAGGCGAAAGAAGTTGAGGGGAACTGGAATTCAGATTGATAGACCCCTCGCCAGAGCTCGCTCTCTCCCTAGAGAATCTCCATGGACAGAAGGTCAAGATGCACCGTCTGGTTCTATACTACATCCTTCAACGTCCTGGAGACACACAGCAAAAGCGAATGTAGGGTCCTCATTTCGACAAGAACAACGAAGATTGTCTGCTGAACAAGACAGCGTGTCTACAAATCTCAAACAGATTATCTCTGAGCAACATAAGATGAAAAGAAAGGTCTCCACAATGTCAAAAATGCTTCAAGCGATTTTGAAGAAGTTGGATTGTACCAATCCCACTAGTTCTGATTCAGACTGACTTAACTTTCTTTCTAATCTTTTTGTGCAGGAGTTCAGTTTTTAGGACTTACTCTTAGTTCTAGTTCTTACATTTCGGAACAATTTTTGATCTATTTAACTCTCCTTAAATTTTTGTAATTTTGGCTTTGTTTGTGACAAAAAGGGGGAGAGAGTTTAGAGAGAACTTGAACAATGATGATGTGAATGTGTGAACATCAAGGTAAGTATCACTTCAACTTTGACTTTGGTGAAGGGTAAGTATCACAACTTTGGTTTTTATCTTGTGATTTGTTGCATGATTTGTTGCATGTTCCTACTAACTATTCGACTAACTATTTGGACATGTATTATTACTAACAAGTTGTTTGATTATTATCAAAGCAAAGTTATGACATTTAGAATTTTATTGCTTAGAAGATATGTCAATGTTTGATTGTGATCGTATTACATATCTGAATTACTCAATGTCATGGTGAGCATAAACTCTATCTCTGTTAGGTTTTGAATGCTAAATATTCTTGAGGTATCTAACGATCTCTTTTTGTCAAGAATGATTTCTTTGTGCAGAGAGTACAGATGTCTAAGTCTAGAGTCTGTCTTAGGAGTTTATATCTCATGTTTTTAAATTTTTGGATCTCCATTGTAAATTTTTGTTGTATGGTGATAGCAACAAAAATATCTTTTTGAATTTTCTTTAGTGGATCTGTGTTTTGTCACGAAACCGCCAAAGGGGGAGATTGTTACGGAATTTGAGTTGGCGTAGTTTCGTGAAAGGTTCAAGTCTTGAAGATTGAAGGTGAAGAAGGTTGGATCATTTAACTCAATCTCAAGAAAGAAGAATTCAAAAGGATCAGGTATGTTTAACTAAAGTTTTTTGGTGATCCGAATACTCTTGTAGTGTAGAAACACCTGGAAGAATTTTTAATTGCATAAAAATCAAAAACTGGTGTTCGGACATGTTCAGGATCCGGATCAGAGCCAGCGATCCGGATCCCGAAGGTTGTTGTTTCATACATTACTTCAATCCGGATCGCAGCATCTCACGATCCGGATCCCGAACGTTGAGTTTTCTGAATTGTATGAACGATCCGGATCAGGCATTCCGATCCGGATCCCGAACGTTTGTTTTTCTGGAAACCGTCTTTCTTGCTACTGCAATCCGGATCGCCCAAATCCGATCCGGATCGCCGTCCGTAAAAATTCCAGAAATGTTAGGTTTTTGATTCTTATCTCCTTCCTAGGGTTTCTAACCTATAAATAGACCCTATGACTCTTTTTCAAGGGTAAGCCGATAATCGAAAAAGCCGTCATCTTTCATACGGCCCTAGATCCACATATAGAGAAGAAAGGAAATCATTAGATAATACTCTATGTTTCTTCATCTATATTGATTAGTTTGATTCTAAGTTTTCATACTCACATCTTGAGTTGAATCAAACTAATGAATACTTAGATGGTATTTCCGATCTATCTTTGATCTAAGTATTCGGCGGATCATCACCACCCAAAAACAACGATTTACCCCAAAATCGGCGCGTGGATTCGCGTGTCCTTGTGGATTCAAGGTTCAACCGCTCTCGTGGATTCGGAGCGAGGCACGTTCGTGGATTCGAAGGGTGCTACTGGGTGAAGACCGTGGATTCGGTCGGACGTCGTGGATTCGACGTTGGACGCCGTGGATTCGGCGTTGGGCGCAGATCGTGGATTCGAGAAGCGTCGTGGAGCGAGCGGAGAAGATCCTCTAGGAGCGTATGGAAAAGGTTGAGTCGTAAGTGTGTACGGTAAATCACCTTGTACGTGTTTTAATTCTAGTGGATTTCGCCGTGTTATCGGTCCCGTGGTTTTTTACTCCGGTTTGGAGTTTTTCCACGTAAAAATCTTGCGTGTTATTTTTATTTCCGCATTGGGTTTTTTATCGCAACGATTTTTGAGTGTTTATACGTTTACACCTATTCACCCCCCTCTAGGTGTTTCTTCCCCTATTTAGATCTATATTACATATAACCCAACAAAGTCGTCTTGCGCGGTGAACTACCAAGGTTCTTTTCCTTCAATTGTTTTGCAATTGATTTCCGAGGAATCACCTTTGTGGTAGTCATTGCAAGAGGCGTTTGAGGTGAGCGTTTGACTCCCGTCTTGCAATATCTTCTTATGTGCCCTGAAACACCACAACGAAAACATACCTTAGATCTTGACGATCCCAAAGATGATGAAGTAGGTTTGTTGTCGTTGTTTGTCTTGAATTCCGGTGTCGGAGGAGGAGATACCGACTGAGGCACAAAGACTGTCCCACTCGAACTTGGACTGTTTTCAGTTCGAGTGTACCCGAGGCCGAACCAATTTGTTTGACCAAGACCAAGAAGCTTATCCAACTTACTCCTTCCAGAAGAGAATCGCTGCAAGTCATCCTTGAGTTGGAAAATGGTCTTTGTCATTTCCAGGTTATCCTGTCGAGCCTCGTTGTAGAGCTTTGAGAAGTGATCCGCTTTATCCACCAGTTTTGTATGTTCCTTCTCAAAAAGCTCATTGGACTCTTGAAGGGAAACATTTACTTTTATCAGATTTTCCCTTTCCACTTCAAGAGCGTTTGAGAGAGAAGTTGCCCTTTTTGCTTCTTCTTCGAGATCATGCAATCTCCCTCTCAAACTCTTGTTTTGCTTAGCCAGTTTCTTTGAATCCCTCAAAAGTCTGTGGTAGGCTAAAACAAAATCTTCACATTCCGAATTATCCGATTCGTTGTCCGTTGCAATCTTTTCAACAGTGGAGTTGGACAATGACTCGGATGTACTTGCCATTAAGCACATGAATGGTGAAGATGTGGACGCGTGGAATGCCGTGGTGCTCTTTTCTTCATCACTTGAAGACGACTCATTTGACGTTGAGTTGTCATCCCAAGTGACGACTTGCATCGCCTTCTTCTTTGCCGGATACTTGTTGGGACACTCCGTTGCAATGTGGCCGTAGCCTCGACATTTGAAGCATTGTAGTTGTCCCTCTGAACTTTTCTTATCCTTTGAGAAGTTCTCTTGCTTTCTTGACTTGTAACTTGAAGTACCCTTGCCTTTCTTCGACTTTCCGAAGGATGGAGTTTTACTTGAATTACCCCTTCGAAAGTTACGGCGAAACTTCCTTGTCAAGAGAGCGAGCTGCTTCTCAAATTCCTCCATATATAGGTTCTCGTCATCGTCTGAGGAGGATGTATCCGCGTCTTCTTCCTTAGTTGTTTTCAACGCATAACCTGAAGACTTAGAAGAGGATGCTTTTCCAGAAGAATTGTTAGTAGAAAACGTCATTTCATATGTTTGTAATGAACCAACTAATTCTTCTACACGCATTTCGTCCGGGTGTTTAATAGTTTCAATGGCTGTAACCTTTGGGCGAAATCGTTCAGGAAGAGTTCTTAAGATCTTTCTCACAACTTTAAATTCTGGAATCTTCTCTCCCAGGTTAGCACATGAATTTACGATGTCTTGCAATCGTGTATAGTAGTCCGTGAAAGATTCATTTTCTGCCATAAAAATGGAGTCAAATCTGCTCATAAGCATTTGCAGCTTTTGAATCTTCACGAGGTTAGTTCCCTCATGTGTAACCTGAAGAACATCCCAGATTTCTTTCGCAGTCTCATATGCCGAGACGCGAGAGAATTCAGTTTGAGATAAGGCATTAAAAATAGCATTAATTCCCTTGCCATTGTAAGAAGATGAATCTAACTCTTCCTTGGTCCATTTCGACCTAGGTTTGATGGTGCGAACATCAGCAATAATTTCAGTTGGATTAGACCATCCTAATTCAATTGATTGCCACACCCGTTCGTCGATGGAAATTAAAAAGGCTTTCATCCGTACTTTCCAGTACGCATAATTTGTTCCATCGAAGAATGGGGGTCTGTTGATGTTTCCACCTTCAACCATTGTTTACAACCCTATTCCCGCTCTGATACCACTTGTTGGGTTATATGTAATATAGATCTAAATAGGGGAAAAAACACCTAGAGGGGGGTGAATAGGTGTAAATAATAAACACTCAAAAAATCATTGCGCAATAAAACCCAATGCGGAAATATAAATGAACACGCAAGATTTTTACGTGGAAAAACTCCAAACCGGAGTAAAAAACCACGGGACCGATAACACGGTGAAATCCACTAGAATTGAAACACGTACAAGGTGATTTAACGTACTCACAGACGACTCAACCGTTTACCATACGCTCCTAGTTGATCTTCTCCGCTCGTTCCGCAACGCGTCTCGAATCCACGATCTGCGTCCAATGCCGAATCCACGGCGTCCAACGTCGAGTCCACGACGTCCGACCGAATCCACGGTCTTCACCCAGTAGCACGCTTCGAATCCACGAACGTACCTCGCTCCGAATCCACGAGAGCGGTTGAACCTTGAATCCACAAGGACACGCAAATCCACGCGTCGATTTTGGGGAAATCGTTGTTTTTGGGTGGTGATGATCCGCCGAATACTTAGATTAGAAGTAGATCGGAAATACCATCTAAGTATTCATTGATTTGATTCTACTCAAAATCTGAGTATGAAAACCTAGAATCAAATCAATCAATTATAGATGAAGAAACATAGAATTAAATCTAGTATTTCCTTTCTTCTCTATATGTGGATTATTCTATCACGGCCGTCTTTTTCAATATATGCCGCTCTTTTGGATTTACCCTAGAAAAAGAATCATAGGGTCTATTTATAGGTTAAAAACTTTTGGAAGGAGATAAGAATAAAAAACCTACCATTTCTGGAAATTTTACGGACGGCGATCCGGATCGGATTTCGGCGATCCGGATTGCAGTAGCAAGAAAGACGGTTTCCAGAAAAACAATAGTTCGGGATCCGGATCGAAATGGCTGATCCGGATCGTTCATACAGTTTCACCAAACATCAACGTTCGGGATCCGGATTGCAAATCCTGATCCGGATCGTGCAAGTAAAAAGGTAAAACTAGTGTTCGGGATCCGGATCATGAGATGCTGCGATCCGGATTGAACCAGTGTATGAACGAACACCCTTCGGGATCCGGATTGGAATGTCTGATCCGGATCCTGAACATGTCCCATGTCCAGTTTTTAATTTTTATGCAATGAAAAATTCTTCCAGGTGTTTCTACACTACAAGAAGTATTCGGATCACCAAAAATCTTTAGTTAAACATATCTGATCCTTTTGAATTCTTCTTTCTTGAGATTGAGTTAAATGATCCAACCTTCTTCACCTTCAATCTTCAAGACTTGAACCTTTCACGAAATTATGCCAACTCAAATTCCGTAACAGGGACTTGAGATTGAAAGGATATAGTGATGCTGATTGGGGCGGTGATAGAGATGAGCGCAGGTCCACTTCAGGCTATGTGTTTATGCTTGGAGGTGGGGCAATTTCCTGGTGCAGCAAAAAGCAGAGTTGCATTGCCTTGTCTACCATGGAGGCGGAATATGTTGCTTGTTCAGCAGCCGTTCAGGAGCCTGTTTGGCTGAGGAGATTTCTCCGGCACCTCGACATTGTGACTCGAGCTGATGAGCCTGTTGAGATGGTCTCTGACAGCATGGCTGCTTTGGAGTATGTGAAGGACCCTAAGTATCATGGAATGACCAAGCACATTGACATCCGTTTTCACTACATTCGAGAGACGATTAGGCTAGGCGAGGTGACTCTTAGACATATCTCCACCACTAGGATGGTGGCTGATCCGTTGACCAAGCCGATAGCTAGGGATATGTTCCTGACCCACGTTAGGAGTTTGGGTCTTCGCAGGTTATGATGTATGGACATTATTGAGACTTTTGTATCTTACGATTTTCTTAATAAAAATATGTTTTTTTTTTTATGTATGATAGCGTAATTGATACTAGTAGGCACATATTACCATTAGTCACCAGGCTCAGGTCAGCCCACTCACACGGGTGATCGCCCTGGCACCTAAGTGGTGAGCAGGATGAGACTAAATAATCATATTAAACTTTAGTAGTTGTAATATGATTGCTTTGTTCATATACGTTATGAATAAAGTGTTGATACGATTTGAAAGTCGCCTTAATTAGTTTAAGATGAGACTCTTAGGAGTTGGATATGAGAATTCTTTTGTGAAATTCCATATCAAGCCTGTATAGCAGCCTAACCTAAATACTTGGGTTAGAGAGATGACCTGAGTTGTATAGTGGTTAGATGCCTTAGTGGTGCCTAGACCAAGGTTCGCATGGCGTTTTAGAGCGTGACACGACCCATTGGGTGGGTGCTCCGCCATGGCATACATATCATACTGTATGTGATTGTCGACCAGTTAGTAGAGTGACATATATTCTTCCCTCTATGTCACTGTGTGAGCACTAACCCATTTTTTATATGCCATCGACTTAGAACTACATTATGAAGTAGAGGTCCGATGTAACTAACTTAGCGTGTATCCCAGGGTCATGAGAAAATACGATCTCGCGGAGCATGTCTAGTAAAGTGCTTGGACCAATACAGATTAATGTGAGGGGCCGAGGAAGATGTTTCGATAGCACACCATGAAAGTCTTGTGACTCATTGCCCGGGCGGTTATCTCGGTTGTGTTACTTGAGATAATCATGAGTACGAGAGATGTTGTAGGGTCAAGCCCTGTGATTACAGGAGGGGGATTTGTGATACTTGATCCGGTGTGTGTTGAAACGTCTGGGGCATATACGTTTTAGTCAGTGATGTGCTATGTTAGTTGGGTGGTGACTTAATATGGCACTCCTGCATTGTGATTTTTTCCATCTGGTCGCACGCTCCATTACCCGTATGAAGAGTAGAATGTATATGAGAGAAAATTGGCAAATGTGGCCAAGTGGGAGATTGTTGCCATGTGGTGTGTCCACATTGGCAGGTTCTATTTTTGACTCAATCCATATGAGATTTGGATTAGGATTTATCCTTTTGTGTTAAGGATAAGATCGGGGTTTATCCTTATGGGTTAAAGATAAGGATATGTTTCTTATAGGTTAAGAAACATATCTTAACCCATATCCTAACCATATTCTGTTTATCTCTACGTGAGATAGAGAATATCCTAAAGGGTCCTAATAGTCTATAAATAGAACCCCTTCCCCTATACGGGGAAAATACAACATACGACACACAAGAAGAAAAAAGAGATTTTCTTCTTCCTCATTCTCTCTCTACGTTCTCTCTAGGTTTCCACCTTCGTTCCCGGGGTTTTGGAGTGTGGACATAGAAGAGGACTCTGGTAGCCCTCTTCGCATCCGATCCGATCTGCGTATCCGGTCTGCAACCAGGAGATTCGTGGAGAGCCAAGAATTACCAAGAAGACGAGGACGATCCAAAGAAGGCTGGTAAAACAAGCTACCTGATCCAATTCCGGTTCCTGGATACGTTGGCTATCCAGTTTGTAAGTTTCCGCTGCCCTCTAATTCCAACATATTCAATCCAAACAAAGAGTAGAAAAGAACATAACAAATTGTTGATATTTGTATCCACCAGCATTGCCTCAAAGAGAAGAACAGAAATAATATCTTACAAATAAGAAACGAACAAAAGATGATTGTTTGTAGTACGTGTCATATCTTACAAATAATAGTAAACATAGTTCTATAGTTAATGTTACCTGTCATATCTTACAAATAAGAAACCAAGAAAAGATTATTGTTTGTAGTACCAACTCGAAAGCACAAAAGGAGTTGGTGGTCGTAGTACCAACTCCATAATACAAAAGGAGTTGGGATAATAAGAGAAATAAGTATGCAATAGGTAATACACCATGAAACCCACAAAGAGAGTCTAGCTTTAAGAAACAGATCCTACTTCAGATTGGCCAACCGGAGTGCTACGTTGTTCGGCACGTAGAGAATCGATGATCATACGATATTCATCGATAGTTCGACGCATCTCTACCCGTTCGACTATAAATTCTGTTTTTTCGGCAATGCCGGCGACATAGCACTCTTTTAGAAGATTATATTCTTGCTGAAGGCTATTGAATCGACCCAATTGATCGGCGTATTGGAAGGTCACCTGGTCATACATATTCTTATACAAAATATGATCATCGTAATTTGTGTCCTTTATGTGCAAATCAAATTCAACCTTTATTTTTTGGACCGCAACACGGGCGGCGCCATCTTTTGCAGCTAAAAGATCAGACGATGGGACACCCCAGCAACGTATGGTTTCGATAAATCCGTTGCCGCGCACAATCTGTAGATCTATGTGTCCTAAGAACAATCCTTCTGCAGCAACACTTATCTCACACTGAGGAGTTTCTATTCCTAATTTTTCGGTAATTTCCTCAAGCAACCTACTATAAGAAATCTAGACAACCGCCATCCCAACAACTGCAATCGGAGCAAATACTGGAGAAATAAAGTAGAAAATCAAAGCGGAAGCACAAAAATTGTTTATAACAACACTTCTTATGTAAATTAAACATAAATAATAATCGCAGTTTTATTTTATTCCCCTATATGATTTTTGGTATTCCATTTATTTAAATGCAAACAGTAACTTCGCTATTATTCAAGAGCACATGGAAGAAAATAGGACTACATTTTTTTTTTCCCAAACTATTTTTTTTTTTCCCATGCTAAAGTTGGCATAGCAATTGTGGCCCACAGGGAAGGAAATAGAATGTGAAGAAAATAAAATAGAAATGTCACATATGCCCTTCTAACTTTGTAGCCACCATTCGTAAACCAAAATTGTAAGGTAAAGTAAGTTATATGTTAGGACACATAATATTTTAGAAGGTACACACTTTTAACCTTATTTTTACTCTCCCAATGTCTGAGTACATATAGAGTCAGAGTAGAGAATATGCTCAAATATGAGCAGAGGATAGTGGTTATCCCTTCATTTTTTTAAAGTTAAGAAATTAAAGCGAACCTCGGAATTAGAAGACAAAGAAGCGTAGGTCAATCCAAACACCAATCTAGAAGATAGTAGGCTATGAGGAAATAACCTGTAAGAATATAAGAATACTAAGTAGTAAATTCCTGGACCCTCGAACAACAGATAGATACACTTTTCTTTCTCCCAAAAATAAGGAATGTTAGAACAAACCTTTAGAGATTAGGGATGGAAGCAAAGAGGATGCTCTGCTCATGCATACAGGTATATACATTTATTTATACCTTTATTATATAGGGGAAATGTGAGAGGGAGGGAGATAAAGAAGGAGTAGAGCAATCAAGTGTGCACTGTACAATGAACCGCCGACATTCATACCTCTCGGTAGCACCCCGAAGCAGGGGGGGAGCAAGAAGAAGAAGGATGAGAGGAACCTTCAGGCGCAGAGTGAAGGGGGGGGGGGGGGGGGGTGTTCGTATGCGGCATTCTCGCAATATTCCTACACCACGCCCACACATAGTCCGCACCGTACACCTAGGGCGTCCTGGCAGCACTCTAGCCCGCACCCACCCGCAGGCTGCGAGAGCTCCAAGCCGCGGCTCGTGCCAGCTGCGGGGCAATCGAAGGAAACCAGAGAGAAGAGTTTGGCGTACCCGCGCCAACCCTCCACGCGACATCCGTCCGCCGCTTGTGGGAGCTGCCCGAGGCTCAAAGGTACAATCGTTGTACCCATAGCACGTGACGCGAACGACTGGAAGCGAAGAGGGCTGGGGCGGGTAGAGATGGAAGCGGAGAGTGGTGCAGATCTAAGAAAGGGAAACGGGAAGGAAAAAAAAATACGCGGAGAGATCGACACGTCATGCGCAGAGAAGTAAGGAAAGGGAAACAGAGAAGAGCGGGCACAGAGAGATGGACGCGTGGCGGAGAAGAACTGAGAAATTAATATATATATATATATATATATATATATATATATATATATATATATATATATATATATATAGAGAGAGAGAGAGAGAGAGAGAGAGAGAGAGAGTAGAGTTTTTATTCTTTTAAAAATATATGCACATTCATATTTGTGAATTTTTTATCATTAAATTTGTATTAAAATTTATATTTTTTATTCTATTTTTCTCTTTCTTTAGTTAACTTTACAAAAACATAAATTTCAATGCAAATTCAATGGTAAAAAATGTACATGTATGGATCTGTTTGTGCTTTTAAAAGCATATAATCTCTAATATATATATATATATATATATATATATATATATATATATATATATATATATATATATATATATATATATATATATATATATCTTTTGGATTCGCTCCTCCCCCGTTCCGTTGCTGCGCTCGAAACCCCGTTACGCCCTCCAACGTAACGTTTTTCTACCGCCGAAACGTTACATAAACCCCGTGTTTACCGGTAGTAGCCGGTTAAGCTTAGGGGTGTAAAACGGCCCGGGCGGCCCGTGGCCCGCCTAGCCCGGCACGACTTCGGGTCGGGCCGTGCCCCGGCACGGTTACTATAGCTTCGTGCTGGGCCGTCCCGATCCACATTTTTGGGCTGTGCTGGACTATTACTTCAAGGCCCGTCGGTCCGGCCCTGGGGCGGGCCTGGCCAAGGTGCAAGCCCGCGGCCCGGCACGGCGCGACCATGTGGGCCGTGCCAGCCGGGCCAGCACGGCCCGGACCCCAAGGCTTAAGGTAACTTGCCTTAGGCCTTTAGGTCAACTATTGGGGAGAAGAGCTCTTCTTGGCTCTTCTCCCCATGAGCCTCTTAGGGAGAAGTGCTCTTCTTCGCCCTTCTTCCCATGAGTCCTCATCCCAAGATTTTTATGGCATCTTGGGAGATGTGATTTTGGTCCAATGGACCAAAATTTTATGATCCATTGGACCAAATTTCTTTTTCAAATTTATTTTTTTTAATAAAAAATTATAAATATTTTTTTAAAAATTTAAAAATGTGTTATTTTATAATTATTTTTATAAATTTTAATTTTTTTATTAAATTATAAAATTAAATAGAAATAATTTATTATTTATATTTTTAAATTTTATATTTTTTTAAAAAAATTAAAATAAAAAACGGCCCTACCCGATACGGGCCAAAGGGCCGTGTTGGGCCGGATGCTTAAGAGATCCGGCCCGGCACGACACGGTCCGAATTTGAATTCGGACTGGCCTGGCCCATTTCAGCCCGAAAAATATAGGCGGTGGTCCAGCCCACATTACACCCTAGTTAAGCTACAATACGGCCGCTTGGGAACACCGTCGATCCCTCGAACCCCGCACGGATCGCCGCGAAGGCGACGACTGCCAAACGCCGATTCCGCGTGCTGGGATTCGCGGCCAAAAGCTAGCGCCACGCGGCGATTCCTCATTGGATGCACGAGACTGCGGGGCTACGGCACGGGTGTCATGTGACGGTGTCTCCATCGCTACCTGTACGCATCGCATGCAAGATATTATGCGACTCACTTTTTGACCGTCCGCTGGATTCTTACAGCATCCCATCCGTTGTGAGGGTCGCGACACCATAATTACGTCTATGCGGACGTTCGTTTGGTAGTAGTTGTTTCCGAGGAAAAAGGAAGCGAAAATATTTGCGGAAAAAGGAAACCTCCTTTTTCTTTTTCTTTTTCTTTTTTCTTTTTTCTTTTTATTTTTTTTCTTTTTTTTTTTTGGGGGTATTGTAGAGAGTAAAAGCTCTCTCAGGCGAGAGGAGCATCGCATTTCGCATCGCTTCTAAGGCAAGGAAAAAAAGGTGAAGGGCGAGAAACCCTAGAAAACCCTTTTACTCCCACTTCCCTTTACACCCTGGTCGTCCCCAAATCGCCTCCCATTTTGGCGGCTCCCGATCGATTGAGTCGTCGATTTCGCCCAATGTAGCTCCGATCTGCTCTGGTTCGAGCTCCAATGGCGGCGCGATCGGGATTTGCTGCGGTTTCGATCCATCCTAGGAGTTTGTCGTAGTATGTGAGTGGGATTTGATCTCGGATTGATCCGTTAATGGCGACTCGATTGGGTTCGAAGACGAAGAAGGCGTCGCCGGGGGCGGCGAAGCCGGCGAGTTCGCCGGCTTCGTCGACGACTTCGTCGTCGAGGCCGGTGCCCGAGGCGTCGCTGGATGAGCAGAGCTCGCCGCCGTCGTCGGCGGCGGCGAGGAGCAGGACACATGAGTTCTACGCGGAGAATGCGGCGCTGGATGTGGAGGGGTTCAAGGAGAATGTCACGGTTACGGTGCGGTTTCGACCGCTAAGGTTCGGTTTCTATCTCCTCTGTTCTTCTTCTTTGAGAAAAATGGTAATGCGTGTTGTCTGAGTTGTTGGAGTTCGGTGTCCGTGAAGCCCCCGGGAGATTCGGCAGGGGGAGGAGATTGCTTGGTACGCGGATGGGGATATGATTGTGAGGAATGAGCACAATCCATCCTTGGCGTATGCATATGGTATGTGGTATGTGTTGCAGTAAAATTAGCTTGAACCGTTTGAAGCTCAGTGTTATCAGCATTGATATCTACCATGAATCCAAAATTTGTTTCAATTGGAATTCACTCTAAGGGAAGAAATTGATTTTAAGTTATTTTTAAGTTAAAGCTAGCATGCCCTAGCTTGATTAACAGCAGAGGAAGCACAAAAACTATGATAACTTGTTGGAACATGCAGTCAGTATCGGATATATGTAGTCAGCAATTTTATTACGAATATTGCTTTTTCAAATGAATTGTTAGAATTTTAGTTTATCCAGTCTTATGATTATTCTTACCCTTCAGTGAAGAAAAAATATGCTCTTTTTTGTTCTTTGTATCTGGTATGCGTAGCTTCAAGCAAATAATATAATAATAATTGTGAAATTACTAGTAGCCTCTTGTCTTCCATTAAATTCTCTTCTTTCCGGTGGAGGGCAACCGAAGTAACTCAACTGTAGACATCTTTCCTTAGTAAATTAGTTGTCCCACTTCATGCTGGTTTTATGTATCATATGGAACTTTATCTTGTTCTTAATACAAGCAGAGAAGATCCATAATATTTTTCTTAATACAAGCAGTAAAGATTGGTGTCGGCTAATTATTTTTCTTTTCTTAATCCTCCAGATCGAGTTTTTGGACCTACTACTACGACACGTCATGTTTATGATGTGGCTGCTCAGCATGTTGTCGGTGGTGCTATGGAAGGAATAAATGGTAATTGGTTTTACATGTTATTTCTTTGGTCTAAATCAAACAGTGTAACAAACAATGAAGGAATTGTAAGTCAAATATTATATGTTAATTAGTCACATTATTGTATGTTAGTTCAGTTTTGTTTCAAGTTGATCAATTATGTTTGTGCTTATGATTCTTTAGTCATCAATCCTTTAGATGTTTGTTTCCTTGTTTTAATCAAATTTTCTTGCCTTTTTGGTTGTAGGTACAATTTTTGCTTACGGAGTTACCAGTAGTGGCAAGACGCACTCAATGCATGTAAGAATTGCAACTTTTTTCCTTTTATTTTGTGGAGGAATATTTTTCCTTTCCTCTAAGCTTAATGGACATTGCATTCTGCTTTCATATGTGTATGCTATAGGATTTTTATGTATCATAGGTTAAATTCTGATAAGGCTGCAAAAGAAGTTAGGATTATTCTAACATTTCAATTTTGTCTTTTTCGTGATTCAAATTCAGGGAGATCAAAGATCCCCTGGTATAATACCTTTGGCTGTCAAGGATGCTTTCAGTATCATACAAGAGGTAGTGTACGTTGGCTCTCGTCCATAATCTATCTATATAATATATCCTAGATACCCCAGCCATTTACTTATTCTTGAATATATTTTTTCTGTAGACTCCAAGCCGTGAGTTTCTTCTTCGTGTATCATACATGGAAATCTACAATGAGGTTTGTTGTCTCTCAATTGCTTTGTGTATCATGTCTGCAGTTCTTCATGTAGCATACAAAGGATATGACATTCTGTTTTTTCAAGTTTTTATTTTTTGTTTTATGTTGTATTATACCCTGCATTGTATGTTTATGTACTTCAAACTTTTGATAAACACGGATCTTAGAATGTGACTTTCACTTTCTGAATTTTGATTGCATCCCTAAGATCTTTCAGGATTAAGTGCAAAATGTAGAACAATGACTCTGCTTGGCGGCTTAGCAACTGACTTTGCTGGGAACATTTGCTTGACTATGAGCATGTTTGTTTCACTGTAAGTGGAGGGGAATGAAGTTCTTTTCGGCAGTAAATGTCCACTCCCGTTGTTTGATTCGCCATAAAATAAATTCACACGTAACTCCACTTTCCCAAAATGCCGTAATTGACTTCGCCTTGGGACCTGTTGTGCTGCTGAAGTCAATTACGGGAGAGCAAGAGATAGAAAAAACAAAAAGAATAATTGCTGTAACTTTTTTTTTAATCCTCTTATGTATTGAAAAGTTTCAGTAAAATAAATTAAAGAGGTGGTATGTTACCGCTCCAAATCTCTTGACTTACTATCAAACAAACAACGGTGAAAAAAAAAAAATTTCTTTGAACTTTAGTTCAACTGAAAGTCATTTTAAACCTGAAAGTCACTTACAGACCAACAATCAAACCCTATAGTTCTCTGCATACCATTGTTGCACACAAAAATTGAGAATCTCAAATTGTGGTCCACATGGTAATTGTATTGAAAGGGCATGATACATGAATATTATGCCAATTGATCTTTTAGTTGGATTAAATCAAATTTGAGAGAAAATTGTTTATCCTCTACTTGTGAAATTTGACTGCCCAATAAACAAAGGTGCATTCATGTGTCGCTAGGTTGCTTTGCATTGGACTTCCTCTGGAAATCAATTTAGTAAATGGAAGTTGAAGAAGTTCCTCTTTAAGTAGTCAAATAGAAGTACTACATTTGGTCTTTGAAGTTTGAACTTGTTAAGCCCTGTTGTAAATGCATTTCATTTGAAAGAAGCTAGGTTATTGCTAGGATTTTTGGACAGTGAACTGATCAAAGTAATTTAAGGTGTATTGGCTGTTTTGATTTTTGATATTTTAAGACTTTGTTTCTCCTAGTTTTCGGATTAGTACCTTGACCTGCGTAATTGACTTGAATCAGGTTAAACACACGATAGTTTAGATGGTAAAAAAGTCAATGGTTTTGAAGTCTATCTGTTGATGATACTACTAGTTATTGAGAGTTATATCAGTCCATCCACTGTTTCATATTGCAACTAGCCCATGAGAACTTTCTAAGCAGCTTTCTAAAATTAGGTGTTTGCCACCGAGGTAGTGAGCACTCTGTTGCATTTTGACTTGATCTAGAATGCTATTTCTATTTGATAAATTCTTGTTTCTTTAGCAAGTACTTGTTTTGAATTCTTCATTTTTCTAGAAATTACTTGGTTCTTTCAAAGCTTTATAACATTTTTTTATACTCACTATATTGGTGTTTCAGGTGGTTAATGATCTGCTTAATCCAGCTGGGCAGAATTTAAGAATCAGGGAGGATCTTCAGGTGCTGAATGTCACAATGTTCACTCATAAATGTCTTTCCTCTTTTACCTCGTAGTCTGATTTGCAATCTTCATGAAACTCCTGATGAGTCTTTTAGCTTAACTAATCGACAGTTCTCTTTGAAATTTTATGCAGGTATGATGATATGTGCTTGCTTTTCATTGTAGACTTTTGCTCTCTTAGATTGATATACTGATTGTGGTCTCTAGTTGAGTTTTGGGAGGACAAAACATTACATGCATATCTCTTAGTTGCCTTGAAATATTTCCCTGAATTGCTCAAGTGTGCACTCAAAAATTTAAATCAATAAAATCGTAATAGTTTTTGACAAGTATTTCTGACAAACCAGTAGTTCCTATACAAATACAAAATTGATTTTACTTGGTAATTAACTGATATGAACCTTTATCTGGGTAATATGGTAAATTCTTTTTGCGCTTGTTCTATTCCTTCAATCATGCATGGCTAGTTCATGTTTTAGAGCATGCGTATAGCTTTTGCTGAGTCAGTTGATTGTAAATTGTTGTTGTTTATTGAAATCTGTTAACCTCTCAATGTAGTGACTGCTCGTTTGTGTTTTACATGATCTCAGGGAGCCTTTGTTGAGGGTATTAAAGAAGAAGTTGTTTTATCTCCTGCTCATGCTTTGTCACTTATTGCAGCCGGAGAAGGTTAATATCTTACTTTGTCCATATGAATGTCAAATCCTTTAATTCAGAAAATATTTTGATCTCTCAGACATGCAATTTGCTTTCATAATCATTTGTAGTTTCTAGGTGGGAGTTAATTGGCATAAATATTTTATTTAATTATTCAACTCATTTCGTTGTCTATGACACTTACAGTGTGATCCTAATTTCCAACCCTGTATTGTCCTTGTATACTAGAATGAGCCCATAAGCTTTGTCGATTATACCTCAATAAATTATCTCATTGCGCCTTTTGTTCTAGCATAAATCATTTTTCTTTAGGATACCTTCTTGAGTGAACTTTCTCAGAATGTTCATATCTGTAATCTTGCATAGTCTACACTCCACAGATATTGAAGTAACTAATTTCCAATAAATATTTTCTGATTATTTGTTATATCCGACACCTCCAACTATGACTCCGTTATTTTCTTCTCAGAATTTTCACTCCTATCATATTTCACTTTTCCTGGGGGCATACAGCATCAATTTTTTTGGGTTGATTTATGCTTTGATGACCCCATTTTAAGAGCAGCAGAAATTTGTTTTCTGGAGAAATGTTCTTTCACTTTTGTACTGCCATGAGTTGAAAATTCTAAATTTTAGTATGCAATCTTCTGTTGCTGGTCTACTTATGGCTTATATCTTTTGATACCCTGACAGAGCATAGACATGTGGGTTCCAATAACTTCAATCTGCTGAGCAGCAGAAGTCATACCATTTTCACACTGGTACATCAAATCTACTTATTGCACTTGCTTATTTTGGCATAGAGCAATGTTTGTATCATTGATTAAAGTTTAAATGGAAGAATGATTAGAATGATTTGAAAACAAATGCATATGTTTCTGTGATTTTTATGATAAACAGTTGATAACCAAAAAGCTACTAAGCATAGAAAGCAAGAGAAGATATCACACTCCCTTTATTGATTTAAGACCCTACCAAGAGAGTTCAATTCAGAAGTAGCATGCATGCTACTAGCCATAGTAAGCTATTAACATGAGGCTCTATTGCTGGTGCTGTTGTTTGTTGTCAACAATTTCAACCTTTTTTAGTTTCTCTTGATACTATGACATCAGAAATGTGTGAGAAACATCAGAAGAACACCAGAAGAACTTTTTGTAACCAACTAATATATTATAATGGAACTTATGAGAAAATGAATCTTGTAGCTTTTCTGGTTTTTGTTTCTTTAACTTATTTCTTTCAAATTTGAGTACTTTTAAATTTTCAAGGTCTTTATATTCAAATTGTATATTCAAATTGTAAAATGAAATTTCAAGTCATTGGCCTCCAAATTTGGAAGTCACTTAGTTCTTGTGACACCCCAATAGTCCAACATCAGATGGAATTGGAGTTGTGATTGGGTATATAAGAGATATGGACACTAGTAATAATAACTGGGCTTAAGCATTTTGAGCTGTGGTTTAGGCCCAACATGTTATTATTGCTAGTGGGTCGGGTCGTTGTATTTGGTATCAGAGCCAATCACCAGCTGAAAGTGTGTGACGAATCTCGGCTGAGCCCGAGTCTAGATAACAGGGCTAGCGAGATAAGTCTCACATCGCCTGGTAATCTTGAGCTGTGTGTTTGTTTGGGCTGACGAAAGCGTCAGGTCTAAACGGGGGGAGTCAGTGATATCCCAATAGTCCCACATCGGATGGGAATGAAGTTGTGATTGGGTATATAAGAGATATGGACACTAGTAATAATAACTGGGCTTAAGCATTTTGAGCTGTGGTTTAGGCCCAACATGTTATTATTGCTAGTGGGTCGGGTCGTTATATTTGGTATCAGAGCCAATCACTAGCTGAAAGCGTGTGACGAGTCTCGGCTGAGCCTGAGTCTAGATAACAGGGCTAGCGAGATAAGTCTCACATCGCCTGATAATCTTGAGCTGTGTGTTTGTTTGGGCTGACGAAAACGTCAGGTCTAAACGGGGGGAGTCTGTGATATCCCAATAGTCCCACATCGGATGGGAATGAAGTTGTAATTGGGTATATAAAAGATATGGACACTGGTAATAATAACCGGGCGTAAGCATTTTGGGTTGTGGTTTGGGTCCAACGAGTTTATTATTGCTAGTGGGCTGGGTCGTTACAGTTCCTTCATGATCGGATCAAAGATCTCTTACATTAAAATGTAAAATAAAGAAAATTCAATGATACATTATTCTTGGTCCTCTCACCCACAATTCAAAAACATGTCTCTTATTTATAGGTGTCGCAGAGAAAGATAGTAAAATCTAGATGGACGAACTATTTAGCTTTATTTTGGAAGGTATCATGTTTCTTTTTTGGAAGCTCACTGTGTAGCAGCTTGTGAAATCGTATGTTCTATCTAGCTTTAGGGTATCTGCCAGAAGACAACAAACGCAGTAGTTAGATCTTCATTTGCTTCTTGTAAATAAGGAAGATTATTTTGCGATACTGACTTTATAAAGTATTAATGTCCAAGATACAAAATTAGGTTGTATGTTTTGCGACGAAAATGTTTATCTATCTTCTGTTTTTCTTCTACTTAGCATCCCAACCATGTTTTACAATATTCTTCACTGCTGTGAAAGCACTGTGAAATTCTTTATTTTGAAGCTTCAAGTTGATATTTCCTTGTGCTTTCTAATCACAGACGATAGAGAGTAGCCCCTGCGGTGACTGTAGTGAAGGAGAAGTCAATTTTTCGCAACTAGTGAGTTCATGTTCACAATGCTTTTGACTGGTTCTTCCTAATACAATTGTTTTAAGTTTGTTTTCTTACCAATTTTTAGTTTGTTTACATGATTTGTTTCTACTTAATGTTATTCTATTAGATATTTGTCGTGAGTCAGAAAAAGGGGAAAATATATTATCAAGCTTTAGATGATGGTTTGGTCTATTGACCAAAATTTACTTGATTATTATGCAGTTAGCTATTGATTCCTTGTATTAATTTTCATTTACTCATCTGCAGAACCTCATCGATCTGGCAGGTTCAGAGAGCTCGAGAGCTGAAACTACTGGAATTCGCCGAAAGGAAGGATCCTACATCAATAAAAGCCTGCTAACTCTTGGAACTGTGAGGCTATAAACATAATAAATCTACGCAGAGTTAGAAGTTCACTAAGTTTCCTTCTCGTAAATCCATGTTTTTACCTAATTGTGTTCTTGTGGACCATGGTATTTCAGTTCCATTACTTGATCCATGTTATAATATCCTTTCTATAGCTAGATTCAAATTGGTTCTCATCCTCCAATATATGTTGTATAAGCAATAGCCTTTATTTGATGAGTTTTTCTATGAATTACTCTATCACTAATTGGCTATACTGCTTTCATGTCAAACCTTTTTGGTTTGGTTTTTGTTTAGTCTCATTCCTGGGAACTAAGCACCAAAACATCTTCAGCTTTCCCATATTTTTGCTTTCAAATGTAGCCAATCTCCTATTGTCGGAAGATGGCTTGGACAATGATGTTTATGACCTCCAAATTGAGAACACCAATTAACCTATGTTATACTTGTAGTTATCCAGTGATTAAACAAAAATTCAAATCTGACTGAACGTTCCGGTTTTTCTCATGCTTAGCTTTCCATCTATCATTGAAGATGACAGCTTAAATGAGAAATTCACAAACAAATTAGCATCTATACATTGAAGCTAGTTTAGCTATATAAATATTTATAATTGTAAATCTTACATATGTTTGGGTGAGTATTTCGATTATAGCCAAGATTAAGATAGTTGGGCTTGCACTTTTCAGGTAATTGCGAAATTAACTGATGGAAGGGCTACACATATTCCATATCGTGACTCAAAATTAACACGACTACTGCAATCCTCTTTGAGTGGTCATGGCCGTGTTTCTGTGAGTTGCACTGAACTATGCTCATGCAATTGAAATTGAGCCAATAACTTGTAGTGATTCCTTAAGTTTGGCCATTTTCATTTTGTAATAAAGCTGGAAATTGTTGGTTAGATGTCTAATATTTGCATTCTCTTCTGCAGCTTATTTGCACAGTTACCCCATCATCCAGCAATGCTGAAGAAACGCACAACACTTTGAAATTTGCTAATCGAGCAAAACGAATTGAGATTCAAGCATCGCAAAATAAGGTATATCACTTTGCTTTTACAATTCAATAATTTAGACTATTCTTGGCTGCAGTTCAATTTAACGGAAAATTTTGTTTTGTTTCAAGACAAATATGTCTATTCAATTTTCTGACTTCTATTATATATGTTCTTTTGTTACCTAATATGCTTATTTGACAAATACACGTCCTACGCAGATTATTGATGAGAAATCTTTGATTAAGAAGTATCAAAATGAGATCTACAGATTGAAGGAAGAACTAGAACAACTGAAAAGGGGCATTGTTACTGGCACTCATACTGGAGAAGATGATATTGTCCTGCTGAAACGAAAGGTCAACATAACTTCAAAACATTCAATTCTTTTGGCATCTAGTTTTCAATTTTACCTATCCTTCATAGTGTTCCTTTTCCATGGTGATTTTACTTTATCTTTCCAATATGACTGTACATTTTGACTTGGTGACGGTATTAATTTAAAAGCTAGAAGATGGTAACGTGAAGCTGCAATCGAGATTGGAACAAGAAGAAGACGCTAAAACTGCTTTGCTGGGAAGGATACAGCGTCTAACAAAGCTGATTCTTGTTTCTACGAAGGCAACTCAAGCTTCAAGGTTTCCTCAACGTCCTGGTCCAAGGCGAAGACATTCGTTTGGAGAAGAGGAGGTTTGGCAATTCAAAACTGTTCTTTCCAGCATATTTCTATTTTCTAATCTATTTCCTAATCTTGAGAATGCATTTGTAAATTGCAGCTTGCTTATCTCCCATATAGAAGGCGAGATATGATCTTGGAAAATGAAAGTAGTGACTTTTTCGTCCCAGCCGAAGGATATGGTGAAACTACTGAAGATACTTCAAAGGAGGAGAAGAAAAGCCGCAAGCATGGGCTCCTTAACTGGTTTAAGCAGCGGGTATGGATTATTAAATCCTGGATATCAATTTGCATTTTAGACTTCATATGCATGCCACATGTCTGTTGAGTCATTATCCTTTGATTTCTTTTCTTAACCTTGATTCACTTAGAGGTTGTTTGGTAGCATGTAGTTGCAACTACACTCCAGTTGTAGCTATATGCAAATCCAAATCCGATGTTTGGTTCGATGCGTTTGATACAAGGATTTTAGTATCTACCGTGCCATATCGTGCCAACAAGATACCGGCATGATACATCCCCCGTGCCGATGGCACAACTCAAAACTCTTTTTTTTTTTAAGTTACTAAGTAATTTTCTCAATAAAGTTCAAAATATTTAATAAAGATATATAATAAGCAATTAGAAAAAAAATTTGCTAAAGAAAATAAATATTTCAGGCCATTATGTGTCGGCACACATGTATTTTTTGTGACCGGCACTCATCGACACGGCCCGGCACGCACTGTGAAGTTTTCGGCACGACCCCGTGCCACGGCACTTAAATCTTTGGCTTGATACCAATTGCTGTAGTTGGAACTACACGAAGAGGCCCAACTGTAACAGTTGGAATTATGTCTAAATTGGCCACAGTTCCAACTGCAACAGTTGGAGAGAGAAGAGGTAAGCTTACCCCCTTAATTACTTTTTAAACAAAAAATATTTTTCTTTTTTTTTATTGGAGGTTATTTCACCATCATATATATAAAGTGATAAAATTTTACCAACACACTTCTCAACTACATGCAACCAAACAAATTATTTATAATTGCAGTACTTTCTATAACATTCATCCAAACGAGATATATGTAGTTGTTACTGCTGCACCTCCAACTGCATGCATCTCCAACTACACTGCATTTTTAATTACATCAAACCAAACGGCCCCTTTACAAATCAGTCTAGACTTTGGCCTTCCTTTCCTGGTTTGGTCATTTTCCTTGTGTTTTGCTCTAAGTGATGCACTCAGTTAAGAAACTGGCTGTATAATCTTTTCTAGCTGTTTCTGACTAAGACCATTTTGGTCTTATCCACCCACTGCTGGATCATAATTGGGAAAACATTGCCCGACTATCACATCCGCGTCTAGAATGATCAGATAGAATATGCTGTATATGAGATGCAATATGATTTGGCATTATGTTCTTTGGAAGCTCTGCAGCATATTCATATACTGGTTCATATTCCTGTGGAAACATGCCACAACTTAACTGCTGCAAGTTTTATGTTTTATCTGTCTTTATTTATTCTCATGTAATTTGTACTGCTCCCTGCAGAAAAGAGATAGTAGTGGAACTACACTTACAAGTTCAGATGGGGATAAGTCGAGTGGAACCAAATCATTTACTGCTCCTTCAACTCCTCAAGCAGAGAGTGTAACCTTTCCTCCCGAGCCCAGGATATCGACTTCGATTGCTGCAGAAAATATCACTGCTGATATCTTGGATGCGGGAGATGATAGAGAACCCCCTTCTGACTACCTTTCAAGGGATGAGGCACCTTTGGTATGAGATTTCTGAATTTTCTCAAAAGATAAACAATATATATTCTTTCCTTTCTTGAGAATAGCAATATATGATTTTTTTTAAAAAAATTAAAGCAAGCACCTCATACACCTATTCAAAGAACAGACAAATTTCTAGAAATACAGCTTTAATGTTGAATTTGCTGTTTGTTATAGTTTTCCATCTGTGGATAGCTTCATTATAAGATAGCAATCAAAGAACAAATAAATTTCTAGAAATACTGCTGTAATGTTGGATTTACTCTTTGTTCTGCCACTACAAGTTTGGGCATATGAAAAATGGAAGAGTTTGAACCCTATTGGTATATCTTTCCATCTTTGGATAGCTTTCTTATAAGATAGTAATCGAACTGTCTTCTTCACAAATACATTTTCAAAAAACGAAGCTATGCTGAAATCAAATGATAGTAATCAAAGTCAAACTTTCATCTTCACAAAAACATTTTTGAGAATTGTAGCTCTGCTGAAATCAAACTTTGATAACGAGATGTCCTGACCATTAATATCTAAGTTCTAAATTAGTAATTACGTATTACTCAATAACCACATTACTCTGAGGAGCTGTATCTGCTTTCTCATTATATGTCAGTTGAATTATATAGCTGTTGAGTAACATCATATGCTATGTGCTGACAGGCTAGCATAAAAACTATAGATCATGTTGATTTGCTCAGAGAGCAACTCAAGATTTTGTCTGGAGAAGTTGCACTCCATACAAGTGTCTTAAAGCGGCTCTCAGAAGAAGCAACAAATAGCCCCAAGAAGGAACAGATTTGGGTAATCTTTTACCCACCTGCACCCCATGATCCACCCAAATATACACGACACTAGATAAGCCATTTGTTTGTTGCAGATGGAAATAAAGAAGATTAATAATGAGATTAAGGCCAAGAACCAGCAGATAGCTTCTCTAGAAAAGCAGATGGCTGATTCAATATCAGCTACTCAAGGCAAGACGGATAAATCAGAACTCTCACCGGTAAGACAGTTATTTTCACTCTATGCTACTTGTTATTCTGGATAGTCACTATAAATTGGCGGGGCTAATTTTTCTTGCAGTCTTATGCTCAACTACTCGAGCAACTCAATGAAAAGACCTTTGAATTTGAGGTAATAAAACGTTAGTCCACTGCATTCTCTTTAATGCAAATCGGTCACTTATTTACAGCATAATAAACAATACAAAGTCATGTTGGTTACTATTCAGTGTAGTCTTTTAGGAACTGCTTGAATTGATTGCTGAGGCAATCACTTTGCAATCTATGACAGGTTAAGACTGCAGACAACAGAGTGATACTCGACCAGCTGCAACATAAGGTTGGACTTGATTTGTACAATTAAAAATAACATGCCTAAATTGTAATGAAGAACCTGATCATTATGTTTTAATTTATTCTCCTCGTCAGACACGAGAATGTGAAGTGTTACAGGAAATCGTCGCTTCGCTAAAAGAGCAGCTATCGCAAGCACTTGAAGAAAAGGAATTGTCTTTGTCATGCACTCGATTAGAGAATGATGTTGCAGGGGCTAATGATGGAAAAGAACTGCATGTAGATATTGAAAAGAAAGCAACAAGAGATGTTACTGCTGAGTTATTGCTACAAGCACATCAGGTCACATCTATTTCTCTTCCTTATAATATGTTTGACTTTGATGATCTCAGTACTACGAAATCTATTTGTAAGGTGGTGTTATTCATTTTAGAATTACTTCTCATTCCCTTTTCTGATAACTTTATGACCTTCTTGCCTCTTCATTACTTGTTTTTACTCTCTCAGGCATCTGAGATCGAAGAACTGAAGCAGAAACTCCAGGAATTCATGGAAGCAAAAACCCAACTGGAAGCCCGGAATCAGAAGCTAGTAGAGGAGAGTGCATACGCCAAAGGGTTGGCCTCAGCTGCCGGAGTGGAACTAAAAGCGCTATCCGAAGAAGTCACCAAGCTCATGAACCATAATGAGAGGCTCGCCAATGAATTGGCGTCTGTTAAAAATTCTAATCAACGGAGAGTGAGTAACGGACCAAGAGCTACGAAAAGGGAGAGCCACATTAAGCGCCATGAACCTGTAAATAAGAGGGAGGTGAACGTGAGCTACGAGAGAGAGCTCGCTCTCGAAGCTACAATCCTTGAGAAGGAGCAGAGAGAAGCAGAGCTCCAAAAGAACCTCGAGGAGTCGAAGCAAAAGGAAGCCTTTCTAGAGAACGAGCTGGCTAACATGTGGGTCCTTGTGGCAAAATTGAAGAAGTCGAAAGGGAGTGAGCAAGATGATTCAGATGCCAAATTGAAAGATCCCTAATTGGCAAAGCTTAGGGCGGGAAGATGATAACTAGATTTTAGCCGTCGTGTTGATTCGGGTGTTCTGTATGTAAAAGAGAAGTATTGTATATTTGTGTGCGTCTTTTGTAATATGGATCTGGGTTGTCTCCGTGTTGCTTCTATTCTTTGATTAGTTGCTCAAATTTGTGATAAAATGTCATGTCTGGCAACAAAAAGCATATATTTGATTGCAATGACAGTATTATATGCTCCTGCTCAGTTGCTTATCCAAAATTTTTAGTAAAAGCAGCAGCAAATTATGTTTGGTTCTTTATCAAGCCCTGTAATTTTTATGTCTATTGTGAGAAATGTGAATTGTGAATCTGCTTCTGAAAAATGAGGAAACCTCTTTCGGTATTTTGTTTTTTTGGGTATTTTGAAGATGCCCGCAGGTTACTGGCATACACATTCTATCCGGTCGAGCTCGGAGTTATGATTCAAACCCCAGATTGCAGCGAAGCACAGTTTGATCCTGCCGAACCCCAGATATACCTAAGACATTCAGGGCCTGTTTGCTCCTGGGGGGTTTCTGCATACGAACAAGATGATATAGAGTAAAAACTTTTGTTCTCTAAGTGTTTATAGATAAATGATTATTTTAAATTATCTAATATGATATTAGCACAGGACGTTTGGATTTCAAATTTCATGAGGTCTCTAGTCTAGTAAAGCCTAAGTTCCCCTCTGGATCTGATGCAAATTTTCTTGATTGGCTAAATTCGAACCTTCAAATGAAAAATGCTACTCGTACACTTAAAAAGGAATATACATTTTATAATCCATCTATTTTAGAATAAAGTGAACTTTACTAGTCACATGACTAGTGAAGAATGGATGAGATGTATATCATACATTCCAAATGTGGTGTATGGATAGCAATGCTTATCACCAAATATTTTTTTTCTCAAAAATATTGGCAGAAAAGTTCGTACGACAATGAAGGATAATAAAATTTTTTTCTCAAACTGTGAGGCGCGTAACACATTTGCCCTGAAACTTTTATAGCTCAAACTTTCTATAGCGTTGCAATCAAGCTTTGCAATCAAATCTAGTTGGCTAAACACTGAAATATTGCAAATATAGAAATAATGTGATAAAATTATAATTAATGGTGTAGTAATTATTAAGATGTTATATTACTTTCAAATTATTAATATATTTAGTCAATAAAATTAAATTATAGTATTTTATTGTAACAACTTGAAAAGCTTGAATTAAAAATTACTAAAATTTAATATTTGAGAAGCAAAGTGTTACACCCTCATAGTTTGAGAACTAAAAGGTAATTTACATTTTTCAAAATATTAACAATTTATAAAGATTTTAGTGGTTAATACCAAAGAAAGAGAAGAAAAAGAGCATCGTATATTTTAAAGTATATTTTAAAGAGATGTATATCTTACACTTTATTAATTCTAAAATAAAATAGAGATTTTTTTATTAATCATACTGATGCTGCTGAAGGATAGGATACAAAATAATGTACTCCTAAATGATGTACAAATATCATTTATCATAAGAGAGAGAGAGAGGGAGAGAGAGAGAGAGAGAGAGAGAGAGAGAGAGAGAGAGAGAGAGAGAAGCGTCTTTTTGCATGCTGTAGCAGCGCCACGTGATTACTAAGAGAGCTCGAATCACAACTTGTCATGTGAGCCGAGATCTAATTTTTTATCTCTTACACTGCATGGAATCACTGATGTACGTAAATCATATCTCGGAGTCCTTATTTAGCTTTCTGTCATCACCACTGAAGTCCGGAATTAAAATTCATCCCTGGGGACGAAGATTTAGATTTAGCACGAAAGAAATGGCCCCGAATACTTAAGAAAAGAGTTCGTCAGATTCGCCGGCCACATATGCCAGCGACAGGGACGACCACGATGTGCTCAAAAGGAGTAGAACTAAATTAAGGTGATGGAGGAAAAGGGCCCGGAGGCCCAGAGAAAGATTGGAAACCCAAGAAATTCTAATTTGGTCCCTTAAAAACTAAAGATAAAAAAAGGTACACAAGGTTTACATGAACTATATAATCAACTATTTTAATTTGATTATTTAATCATTCAAAATTTTAATTTTATTATGTATTCTTTAAATTTGTTTGATTTGAATCATGTACGTTACTTTAACTTTAAAATTAAAGCTAGTTATTTTAACAAATTTATAGTTGTAAAAATTAAATAAAATTTACTAACTTAACCTGTAAAGATAATAACGCTTTCAAATTTTAAAATTAAAATACCGTCGTTGTTTGACACTAAATCAAAGAAATTAAAAAAATACGACAGTAAAATTAAAATTTTAAAAACTTAAATAGTCAAATTAAATTGCCCACAATAATTCAGATACTATAAACAACTTATATATAACTTTTAAAAGTTAAAGAGAGGAGCCTCATAAAGTATCCGTCCCTTGCTGTCCTTATAAGTCACACATAGTGCGCTATGTACGTCCGAATAAGATTTAAAGTAATAATTAAGTCATCGATTAATTTTTAATTTTTAAATAAAAAAATAAATATTTATGATAATAAAATTTTAAAATTTAATTAGTGATTAGTAAAATAATATAATTTAACATATCCTAATTAATAGTAGATTCTTATAATAACATAAAAGTAAATTAATACGATAATTAAGTATAATTTTTTTAAAACTTGAAGTTTACCTTACATTTCACGTGGTGCAATGGCTAAGGGAGTGCTTGGTTCCTGACAAATAGCCCAAAAAAACTAGTGTCTTTGACCGCCAAATAAATTTTCGTCCGCTAAATTTTACAAAAATATATTTTTTTTGTCAAATTTTATGAAAATTTAATATTTTGATTTGTTAAATCCTTTATTTTAAAAATAAAAATTATAAAAATAATAAATTTTATAAAAACAAATTTCATGCTTTTCATTCAACCAAATACATCCGGTAAATAAATTTTCTTTTTGTGAAAGAGACTATTTTTTTTTTTTTTTTTTTTTTTTTTGTTTTAGAAATAAACTAAGCTAAAAGTATAAATCAAATAGATTTCGAATCTGAAATCCCGAATACCAACTATTAAGTTTTTAGTTAACTACGCTAAATAGTAAAAAATATTTTCCAAGTAAAACTGTGACGCTCCACTTCTAGGATGTCATCTATTTTAAGATTACTCTGATTTTAGCACACTTAACTCTCACAAACTCTTGGGGCTAACTAACGTCCAAAATATTATAGCCAAATTAAGAGATTTAGCCCTATTATACTATATCTCATATAAAATACTATTCCAAATCGTAAGGCCATCTTATTTCTTCCCCCTTTAAGTCATTGTCACGCCCCGAGTTTAGAAAAAAAATCTTTTTTTTTTTAAAAAATAAAATAAAATAATTCAATAGTTTGAAAATTAAGGCGTGAACAGACTGCCACACATATAAAAAATTCTCTGAATAAACGGACAGAGTCTTCCCTATGTATGCACGACTAGACGAGTACAATAATCAGAGTAGATACAAGTATTAACTGAACATTAAAATAAACATCTACTCTATTACATCCACAAGGTTCCACAAATATAAAGATCCACAATCCTAGATATCCACAACTACACAATATCCAGTCCTAGATATCACCAACTACACAATATCCACAGTTCTAGATATCCATAACTATTTATGATGAAGTAAATAAAGAAATATAGTCCAAAATGCTGAATCATGAACATCCACAAGTCTGTCAGGGGACAACTTTGACGTGTCTGTCATGCCCCGGGGTTGAAACTGTGACCTGCACTCGCCAACAGATTCGCCGCCCATACGGAAAGCCCCCCATAAACGAAGCGTCTAACCTGCAAAAGATGTTACGGAATTTGAGTTGGCGTATTTCGTGAATTCGGTTAAGTCTTAAAGATTGAAGATAAAGAAAGTTTGATCTTTTAACTCAATCTCAAGAAAGAAGAATTCAAAAGGATCAGGTATGTTTAACTAATTATTTTTGGTGATCCGAATACTTCTTATAGTGTAGAAACACTTGGATGAATTTCTTATTGCATAAAAATCAAAAACTGGACATGGGACATGTTTAGGATCCGGATCACACTTTCCAATCCGGATCCCGAAGGGTGTTCGTTCATACATCAGTTCAATCCGGATCGTACCCTCCCTTGATCCGGATCCCGAATACTGGTTTTACCATGTTTTATGAACGATCCGGATCAGGCTTTGCAATCCGGATCCCGAACGTTGGTGTTTGGTGAAACTGTATGAACGATCCGGATCAGGCACTTCGATCCGGATCCCGAACCTTGGTTTTTCTGGAAACTGTTTGTCTCGCTACTGCAATCCGGATCGCCGAAGTCCGATCCGGATCGCCGTCCTGAAAAATTCCATAAATGGTTAGTTTTTGATTCTTATCTTCTTCCAATGGTTTCTAACCTATATATAGACCCTTTAATTCATCTTTTAGGGTAACCCACGAAAAAGAAAAAAAAAGACGACCGAATTAGATAGATCCACAAATAGAGAAGAAAGGAAATCAATAGATTAAATCTTATGTTTCTTCATCTATATTGATTGATTTGATTCTAGGTTTTCTTACTCACATTTTGAGTAGAATCAAATCAATGAATACTTAGATGGTATTTCCGATCTATTTCTAATCTAAGTATTCGGCGGATCATCACCACCCAAAAATAACGATTTTCCCAAAATCGGCGCGTGGACTCGCGTGGCCTTGTGGATTCAAGGTGCTACCGCTCTCGTGGATTCGGAGCGAGGTACGTTCGTGGATTCGAAGCGTGCTACTGGGTGAAGACCGTGGATTCGGTCGGACGTCGTGGATTCGGCGTTGGACGCAAATCGTGGATTCGAGAAGCGTCGTGGAGCGAGCGGAGAAGATCAACTAGGAGCGTATGGAAAAGGTTGAGTCGTCTGTGAGTACGGTATATCACCTTGTACGTGTTTAATTCTAGTGGATTTCACCGTGTTATCGGTCCCGTGATTTTTTACTCCGGTTTGGAGTTTTCCACGTAAAAATCTCTGCGTGTTATTTATTTTTCTGCATTGGGTTTTATATCGCAAAGATTTTTGAGTGTTTATCGTTTACACCTATTCACCCCCCTCTAGGTGTTTTTTCCCCTATTTAGATCCAATTATACATGACCCAACAAGTGGTATCAGAGCGGGAATAGGGTTGTAAACAATGGTTGAAGGTGGAAACATCAACAGACCCCCGTTCTTCGATGGAACAAATTATGCCTACTGGAAAGTACGGATGAAAGCCTTTTTAATTTTCATCGACGAACGGGTGTGGCAATCAATTGAATTAGGATGGTCTAATCCAACTGAAATTCTTGCAGATGTTCGCACCATCAAACCTAGGTCGAAATGGACCAAGGAAGAGATAGATACTTCTTCTTACAATGGCAAAGGGATTAACGCTTTATTTAATGCTTTGTCGCAAACAGAGTTCTCTCGCGTCTCGGCATGTGAGACTGCGAAAGAAATCTGGGATGTTCTTCAAGTTACGCATGAGGGAACTAACCTTGTGAAGATTCAGAAACTACAAATGCTTACGAGCAAATTTGACTCTATTTTCATGGCAGAAAATGAATCTTTCACAGACTATTACACACGATTGCAAGACATCGTAAACTCATGTGCTAACTTGGGAGAGAAGATTCCAGAATTTAAAGTTGTAAGAAAAATATTAAGAACTCTTCCTGAAAGATTTCGCTCCAAGGTTACAGCCATTGAAACTATTAAACACCCGGACGAAATCCGTGTAGAAGAATTAGTTGGTTCATTACAAACTTATGAAATGACATTTCCTACTAACAATTCTTCTGGAAAGGCATCCTCTTCTAAGTCTTCAGGTTATGCGTTGAAAACAACAAAAGAAGAAGACGCGGATTCATCCTCCTCAGGCGATGACGAGAATTTATCTATGGAGGACTTTGAGAAGCAGCTTGCTCTCTTGACAAGAAGATTTCGCCGAAACTTTCGAAGGGGTAACTCAAGCAAAACTCCATCCTTCGTAAAGTCGAAGAAAGGCAAAGGTTCTTCAAGTTTCAAACCAAGAAAGCAAGAGGGTTCTTCTAAGGATAAGAAAAGCTCAGAAGGACAAGTCCAATGCTTCAAGTGCCGAGGGTACGGCCACATCTCAACGGAGTGTCCTAATAAGAATCCGTCAAAGAAGAAAGCGATGCAAGCCGTCACTTGGGATGACACCTCATCGTCAAATGAGTCATCCTCAAGTGATGAAGAAGATAACGCAACAGCGTTCCACGCGTCCACATCTTCACCCTTCATGTGCTTAATGGCTAGTACATCCGAGTCATTGTCCTCCTCCCAAGTTGGAAAGAACGCAACGGACGATGAATCGGATGATTCGGAAGGTGAAGATTTTGCTCTAGCCTATCACAGACTTTTGAGGGATTCAAAGAAACTGGCTAAGCAAAACAAGGGGTTGAGAGGGAGATTGCAGGATCTCGAAGAAGAAGTAAAAAGGGTAACTTCTCTCTCGACCGATATTGAAGTGGAAAGGGATGATCTGATTAAAATAAATGTTTCCCTTCAAGAGTCCAATGAGCAACTCGAGAAGAATTATATACATATGGTGAACAAAGCGAATTACTTCTTGAAGCTCAACGGCGAGGCTCGACAAGAAAAATTGGAAATGACAGAGACCATTCTCCAACTCAAGGATGACTTACAACGATTTTCATCAGGAAGGAGTAAGTTGGATAAGCTTCTTGGTCTTGGTCAATCAAACAAGTTCGGCCTCGGATACAATCGAACTAACGACAATTTTAGTTCGGTTGGGACAGTTTTTGTGCCCCAGTCGGTATCTCCTCCTCCGACACCGGAATTGACGACAAACAACGACAACAAACCTACTTCCCCCTCTTCGGAATCGTCAAGCATCAAGGTATGTTTTCGTTGTGGCATTGCAGGGCACATAAGGAGAAATTGCAAGATGGGAGCCAAACGCTCAACTCAAGCACTTCTTGCAACGACTACCAAAAGGGTGATTCCTCGGAAATCAAATGCAAATTCTTCAAAGGAAAAGAGCCTCGGTAGTTCATCAAACGAGAAGACGACGTCAAGGAAAAGCGACGGATCAAACAAGACGCTTTCACCAAAGGTATCAACCTCACAATCATTTCCGACGTACACCAAAACTCGAAAGGTTTGGGTACGCAAATGTGAAGTTTTCCCTTGTCTTGTTACAAATATTTCCTTGCATGCTTATGATAATTCGTCTTGGTATCTGGATAGCGGTTGTTCTCGTCACATGACCGGTGACAAAAACCGTTTTCAAAATTTTGAGAAAATCTCCGGAGGACTTGTAGTTTTTGGAGACGGTCAGTCTTCCAAAATTGTTGGAAAAGGAACAGTAGCTATTCCAGATGGCCCGCTTCTAAATAATGTGTTATTTGTTGATGGCCTTAAGACTAACCTCATAAGTATCAGTCAACTTTGTGACAATAGTTTTTCAGTTAATTTTTCATCTGTCGAATGCATTGTAACTGATAAGGACCATGTTTTCTTTTTAAAAGGGGTTAGATCTGAAAACAATTGTTATATTGTTCCCAATAAATTTTTTGAAAATTGTAACTTAGCCTCTTTGAATAATGAAACACTTTGGCATGAAAGGCTAGGTCACATAAATTTTAAGGAACTTGCTAGAATTTCAAACAAAGACGTGGTCAAGGGGGTTCCTAAACTTTCACTTAACCAAAACATTGTGTGTGGTGGTTGTCAAAAGGGAAAACAATCTAGGACTGCACACAAGAACTTGAATCACGTCGGTACCAAACGGCCCTTGGAATTATTGCATATGGATCTTATGGGGCCGACACGTCAATCATCCTTGGGAGGTAAATGGTATATTTTCTTATTGGTTGATGATTTCTCTAGATACTCATGGGTAGCATTTTTAAAAGAGAAAGCCGATACTTTTGATTCTTTTCACGAGATTTGCCTTCGTATTATGATTGAAAAGAATGAAAAGATCATTCGTGTTAGAAGTGATAGAGGTGGAGAATTCATAAATTCAAAATTCATTGACTTTTGCACTTCCAATGGCATTAAACATGAATTCTCAGCACCCTATACACCTCAACAGAATGGTGTTGTCGAGCGCAAAAACAGGGTTGTTCAAGAGATGGCACGTGTTATGCTTCACAGCCAGAATTTACCGTTATATTTTTGGGCTGAAGCTGTGAACACTGCAATCTATGTTATTAATCGAGTTTATTTTCGCCCGGGAACGTTAAATACACCATATGAACTATGGTGTTGTAGAAAACCCAACATAAAATATTTTCGCATCTTTGGGAGTCGATGTTACATTTTACGTGACCGCGAAAATCTTGGAAAATTTGACTCTCGAAGTGACGAAGGGATTTTCATGGGTTATTCTACAAATAGTAGAGCATATCGTGTAGTAACCATGATTTTAAAATCCAGAATTTAGGTTTAAATAATTTCCAGAATTATTTAAATAGCAAAAATTAGTAGATAGTAGTGCAATAGTGGCCCTAAAATGTCGACTTTTGATCGGGGTCTGATCTGGAAAATCCGAGATCACCATTGCGATCGTCTCGTCGAAACATAGAAGTTTCATATTCATATGTTTTCGATCCGACGGTCGGATCTTCCAGAAATCAGAAATCAAAAAGCGGGCCCCGCGACTTAAAGTGAATAGTAACCCTCGGTTTTTAATCCCTCGCTTTCACTAATGGCCGAACCACTATCTAGAGTTTTAACCTAGAGGTATGAGTAATGGATCCTAGCTATTTTCGACGTTCTGAGCGCAATGGCACTGACGGATTTCGCGTTTGGCGACCCGGGTGCATCGAGGTGCGTGCCACGCGCGATTATTCGACGAACTTTATGGAACGACTTTTAATCCGAGCGTCGAACAAACCAAACAAACACGCTACCTGACAGGTCTCGACGAGCCGGACGTCGTGGCGAAGTCCATTTTCAGTTTCGGCGACTCGAGTGCCTCAAAAAGCATGAAATACATTGAAAAAGTGAGTATTTTTGAAGAAACCCTAATATTTTATGTACCAAATTTAATGAGGCTTCTTGGTAAGGGTTCTGGATGCAATTGTGACCTACAGCAGGGACTTAAAGGCTTTAGGTTAATTGGGTAGGGGGTTCTTTGAAAATTTGCAAAATAATGCATTTAGTCCATTTGGCTCTTGGGCTTCCTCGTGGGAGGTTACACGAGGAAGGCTCTTGGGATTTCTAACTCCCAAGAGTTAATCCTCATAAGCCCGGGTGCTGTGAGGCAGAAGGGACACAAGCCTTGGTGAGAAAAAAAAATCCGAGTGAGAGAGAAGGGTGAGGATTGGAGAGAAGTTGCTCCAACTAGGGTTCCTGGACTTCTGGGAGTTCTTCTGCTTCCAGGTGAGCAAACCCGAGCTTGCTGGAGGCTGCGCGTGGCCGTGGAGAGAACCGGCTTCTTCCTCATCTTCTCCAACTCCGGCGAGGTGAGTCCTATTGATCCAACAGTTTTTCAGACCCAAGACCTTTGGAAGTATCTTCCCTATAGCCTAAGGATTATTTCCAGACCACCCATGAAATGGGAAAAGCTCCGGTTGGCCGGCGGCCAAGTTGCACCGCCGGAGCTCCGCCCCGAGCTTTCTTTGCTTCCGGCGATTTTTAATGAAAAGTAAAGTGATGGTCTTCTTCCTCTTGACCTGTTCTTGTTTCCCTCCAAATTTGGAGTGCTTTGGTGCTGTGTGGAGGTGGTGCGGAAGTGCCCTAGTTTGGGGAAGATGACCCCTTCGGCCGAACCTTCTTTTCCGGCGCCGGCGGGCTTCCCTGACGCCGTCCACCTACCCAGAAGTGTTTCTGGGACTTGGAGGATTCCAACCATGCCCTTGCATGGCGACCATGCACACCGAAAGCTCGGGTGCCATGGTTGACCCGAGTTTGAGGCCGTTAATGGCGGCCGGCCGTCCGACGATCTCCGACGACAGGGACATGGCCAGAGCTTCTCAAAAGCTTGCTAGAAAGCTTGTGGTGCTGTTCTTTGCACCTTAAAGCGGACAATAGCAAAGTTGCCATTGTTGAAGAAAGCTTGAAATGGAGCTTTGCTCCAGCCGCGCCGCCGCCGTGCTCTGTCGCCGGGCTCAGGTAAGGAAAACTTCAGTGAGATGAGAAGCACCTGTTGGTGCAAGTGGTTTGGTCCCAGAGCTTCTGGATGGGTGGTCACGATTTTCCATGCACAGGGCTCATCTTCTTCCTCGAGCCAAGCTCAACCGAGGGCTTCCAGGCTGCTCCAGGTTGAGGGGGAATGCTCCTTGAACTTAGTAAAACAACTTGATCCAGAATATATTGCCTCTGGTGCCCTGTGTGCAGAGAATCAAGTTTAAACTTTGCTTGTGTAAGTGTATAGGTATTGTGCACACCTAGTGTTTGTTAGAATGCCACAATGAATTTTGAAATGGAATTGGACAAAACATTTAATATGAAAATTGTTCAGAAACATCCCCTGAGCTCAGTGCTCACTTCAGATCAAATGGGATCTGTGTGGATGTGTTGTGGGGCTTTGTCGAACTGTTAGAGAGTACGGAACTCGGATCTGGTTGATCCGTCGATTTTGGACTGAAACTAGGGTGAGCCCTAGGGTGTTGGCACTGTCCAGAGACACTTTTATATACAAAGTTCGTCTGGTTGACGATCGGATTAAAAGATATAGAGAAATCAACTTTTTTTTAGTAATGTTGGAACAAAACTAAATTCCGGGCTGTTAGCGAAGCCGCGATAGTGTGCCCTAGGCTAATTTGGGGTCACTGGACGCGATGCTCGCGTTAGATTTGGGTTTCGATGATCCGGAGAAACAAAAATTCATTTTGGCTAGGTTGGAAGAATATTTTATGGCCCGAAGTTTTCCTCGGGTCCCGTGCTGCCGCAAATTGGTGAGCACGGTGTTCAGCAAGATAAATGTCACCTGCTGGAAGTGACGGTTCGTTAAAATGAATCTCCAGTTGAAAGAACGAGCGAAAACAGTGCCCAAACTGGCACTAAAAGTGAAAATTTAAAAGCCCTAGGGGTCTAGATGCAAAAGTCACATCATATACTGGTTAGTAAGTTGATTCCTGAACCTTAATTCACATTCAGGGTTATTCGGTAGCATCTGGTGTGCTGAGCGTACAGTTGGTTCAGTTTGGCCGCCTGCGTTATATCAGGTGGGTTATCTTCGGTCCGGGTTTTATCAGTTCGGCCCTCGGTGTACGGTATTGGTTGGACTCCTGTTTTTGGTAACCTAGTTTATCTTGAGCCTGTCTGCCTTTGGTTGCAATATATATTACTGTTAGTTGCTTTGACTGATTGGCCATTTCTTAGTTGCACTCCTATTCTTGATTATTATATTGATCTACCAATGCTTGAGTCTGCCCTTCCTTTGATTCAGTTATTTGCTACGTTATACCTGCTTTATGCCTGAGTATGATCTTCTTTAGTGATCTTTACCATATCTGCTGATTAGTTGTTTCCAGTGGTTATATTATTGCTCTACATATGTCACGCCCCGGGGGTACGAATCGCGCGGAAGAGGAGCCACCGATGCCCCTGAATCAGCCATATATTTTTTTTTTGTAAAACATTACTCCCCGGCGCGTGCACAGACCCGCCGCATACACAAATTCGCTCTGCAAATGGGCAGAGGCCCCTTTGTATATGCACGGCGTCTCGGCTACAAAGTGTCTCACAAGGCGTAGTACATACAATCTCTAACCACATCAGTTGGGGTCTCGTACACATACAACCAAGCAATTCACATGACATTCTAGCATTCACTTAGAGTATAGAGGCCGGTGTTTTGAAAGGATAAATAATCACAAGGTTTTGAAAGCAGCATCCACACGATGCCCTCGTTTGTGAAAACAGTTCGCAAACACATAAATCCCACAGGGTTTATAAAGCTCGATGCCCACACGACACCCACGTTTTAGAAATAGTTTTCGCAAACGGTTTTCTTTGTTTTTCATCGTTCAAAACGGCCAAGTAAGAGAGAACGTAGTATTCATTCAATTATTCAAAATGGAAAGGAAAGGCAACATCCACTTCGACCCCACGGGGGTGTCGCAATCCACAACTAGCTACCATGAATAATAAAAGAAAAGGGAAGGAAGAGTCACTGTATCTGAAGTCACCCAAAAATCAGATCAGCACCCTGACGTCCTCACCGGCGCCCCAGCACTCGCCCCTGGACGAACCTGTCACGGAGTGGGAAGTCAGTGACTAGAAATAAACATAATGAGCAAGAATACTATAATAAAACAAACCACTGTAACCAGAGCAACTGTCACCCCCCTCCCATAAACCGTCAACAATGATCACAACCTGCACCAAACATAAACCGGGCACCCTCCCCGGACACCGCACCGGGCCCCTACCCCGGTGCCCCTCCCCTCTCCGCCGAGCACCTGCCTCGGCCGCCGAGCACCAACCTCGGCGTCACCGCTCACACCCTCCACCCATGAGGGCCCCCATCCCTAACGCCACCTCCGCGTGGGGTACACGGGTCAACGTACCACTTTTCCGGAAAAGCACACCCTTGCGGTGGCCAAACCGCTGGTGTGCGTGTAGTAAAACTTGAGCCTCAGATGATAAAGCGAATAGAATAAGATTCGGGGTCAGCGTTGCTCATAAGGACAACCAGAAGGGTGAACACCTTTGCTCATGAGGAAATCTTAAGGAGGAAAACACCGTTGCTCATTGTGAGCAACTTGAAGAGGAACACACCTTCGCTCACGAAGAGCATCTTAGAGAGAAACCCACCTTTGCTCACGAGGAGCAACTTAGAGAGAAACCCACCTTTGCTCACGAGGAGCAACTTAGAGAGAAACACCTTTGCTCATGTCCGCCCTTACCCAATTAACCTCGGCGAATTTACAAACCTTTTGCGTGCGTCGTCCGGCGTTCGGTACGTCCGTGATCGTGCGCCCGTCGCCAACAATGTCCTGCACTCCTGAAGGAATAAGGGCAAGTCAAGACTAAGGATCCGACACTCACACCGACTCCCACCCATGTGCGGCGGAGTTCCCCGCCCGGCACTGGCCCATGCGGCGCGCACTCCGCCCGGGCACAGCATCGCGTGGCCCCAGCCCGCGCGGGCGCCCCTCCTGCGGCTGCCCCGCGCGGCCAAGCGCCGCGCGAGTGCGTTGCCCGTGGTGCGGGGGCGACCCCGCGCGGCCCCAGCCCGCGCGGGCGCCCCACCTGCGAGCGGCCCTGCGCGGCCAAGCGCCGCGCGAGCGCGCTGCCCGCGGTGCGGGGGCGACCCCGCGCGGCACCAGCCCGCGCGGGCGCCCCACCTGCGGGCGGCCCCGCGCGGCCAAGCGCCGCGCGGGTGCCTCGCCCGCGGTGCGGGGGCGACCCTGCGCGGCACCAGCCCGCGCGGGCGCCCCACCTGCGGGCGGCCCCCCGCGCGGCCAAGCGCCGCGCGGGTGCCCTGCCCGCGGTGCGGGAGCGACCCCGCGCGGCACCAGCCCGCGCGGGCGCCCCACCTGCGGGCGGCCCCGCGCGGCCAAGCGCCGCGCGGGTGCCTCGCCCGCGGTGCGGGGGCGACCCCGCGCGGCACCAGCCCGCGCGGGCGCCCCACCTGCGGGCGGCCCCGCGCGGCCAAGCGCCGCGCGGGTGCCTCGCCCGCGGTGCGGGGGCGACCCCGCGCGGCACCAGTCCGCGCGGGCGCCCCACCTGCGGGCGGCCCCGCGCGGCCAAGCGCCGCGCGGGTGCCTCGCCCGCGGTGTGGGGGCGACCCCGCGCGGCACCAGCCCGCGCGGGCGCCCCCACCTGCGGGCGGCCCCGCGCGGCCAAGCGCCGCGCGGGTGCCTCGCCCGCGGTGCGGGGGCGACCCCGCGCGGCACCAGCCCGCGCGGGCGCCCCCACCTGCGGGCGGCCCGCGCGGCCAAGCGCCGCGCGGGTGCCTCGCCCGCGGTGCGGGGGCGACCCCGCGCGGCACCAGTCCGCGCGGGCGCCCCACCTGCGGGCGGCCCCGCGCGGCCAAGCGCCGCGCGGGTGCCTCGCCCGCGGTGCGGGGGCGACCCCGCGCGGCACCAGCCCGCGCGGGCGCCCCACCTGCGGGCGGCCCCGCGCGGCCAGGCGCCGCGCGGGTGCCTCGCCCGCGGTGCGGGGGCGACCCCGCGCGGCACCAGCCCGCGCGGGCGCCCCACCTGCGGGCGGCCCCGCGCGGCCAGGCGCCGCGCGGGTGCCTCGCCCGCGGTGCGGGGGCGACCCCGCGCGGCACCAGCCCGCGCGGGCGCCCCACCTGCGGGCGGCCCCGCGCGGCCAAGCGCCGCGCGGGTGCCTCGCCCGTGGTGCGGGGCGGCCCCGCGCGGCACCAAGCGCCGCGCGGCGCCCCGCCCGCGGCCGGTCCGGCGGCGGCGGCGGTGTTCCCCGTGAAGACCCCACCCCCCGAAACGCCTACACCACAAAACTAATAAAAACTCACCTTTGATCCGCCGGAAAAGAGAGGAAGAGGATCGTCCTAACGTTGCCCGGTTGATCCCGCGAGCAAGAACCTCCGTCCTTTCCTCGAAAGCCCCGCCGTCGGTCGTACAAGAGCGAAAAAGGGTTGGGTCCCCGTTTTATTCTCCTCTTTTTCCCTCTCGTGGTGTTTCTTAAAGAGAAACCCTAGCCGTCCTTCCCTCTCTCTTTTTCCCTCTCGTGATGACTCTTAAAGGGAAACCCTAGCCGTCATTCCCTCTCTCTTTTTCCCTCTCGTGATGACTCTTAAAGGGAAACCCTAGCCGCCGAACGAAGGGACCTAGGAGGGAACACCTAAAACCCTAGGTCCCTCAAAGGGTAAGAGAATAATTAATCAATAGGGACAGATCCAGCGGCTATAATTACCTCGAGAAACGTGCCGATCGTCCGCACGGATCCCGGGGCGCCTAAGTGGGGTCCGAACTTCGGAAAATTATTCCGGGTGAACCGGGAGTCGGAATCTGAAACCGATCGCGCCCCCGTTCTCCATTTCGCGAGCCCTTCGGCCTAAAAATGTCCGCGAGCCCCGACGGATTCTCCGGAAAAACACCAAAAAAATTGTCCCTCAGTCGGGCAGTCGAAGAAAAAGGGGTAACGGGGAGGGTCACGGAAAAGTCAGGTCTTACATCACTCACTAATAAAAACAAGTTTCGTCCCCGAAACTTAACTCCCGCCTGCGGCGAAGGGGGTCCGGGTAGCACCCCTTCACCCTCGATTCGGGTTCCCAAGTTGTCTCACGTTCTTCCAGATTGCTCCAAAACGCCTTCACGTAGGGAAATGTCCGACTTCGTAGCTTTTTCAGTCCTCCCGCGCTAGGGTCCGCACCGGCTCTTCCTCGTAGTTCAAGTTTCCTTTGAACTTGATTTGCGGAGTCATCAAGCACTCGCGACGGATTGGGGGATACTTCCGAAGCATGAATGCGCGGACACGACCGGAACTCGGTCGTGATTCGGTGGTAGGGCGAGGCGATGGGCCACGGGGCCGTCGCACTCCGGGATTCCAAAAAGTCCCACGTACTATGGCACAACTAGCCTCTCAACCCGACTCGCTTCGCCCCTGATCGTTCCAACAAATCGGGGGGGGGGGGTTTGCAGCGCCTACCGTACGATGCTTTGTACGGTGTCATCCGGGTGCTTGTCTGGTAATTGACGTCATAGACGAACTCGACGAGGGGTAGGTAGCGTGACCATCCGCCCATTCAAAACCAGTATGCATGCTCGGAGTATGTCCTCGAGGATCTGGATCGCCCGTTCGGATTGCCCATCCATCTGAGGTGATAGGCCGGGCTGAAGTGTAGCTTGGCCCGAAGTAGTAGGTGTCGGCGTCCCGTGTAGCCCCGCAACTCATCGATGTACACTTGGTCAGTCGGTCTCGTGTCCAGGTCGAAATCCTTCAATAGTCCTAACCACCTTCTTCGCCGTAAGTTCGGCCCCTTCTGGGTGGAGAGGCGCTTAAGGCTTTGGTGGTCCGTGGGTGCGTTACCGTGGGCCCCGAAGGGATAGTACCTCAACAGTCTCAGGACGAGGACGACCGCGGCACACTCCAGGTCGTGTGTCGGTTAGTTCTACATGTAGTCCTTGAGTTGCCCTGTCGCATAGGCTACGACTCTTCCTTGCTGCCTTAGTACTTCCTCCAGTCCAATTCGCGATGCAGTGCAGCATACTTCGAAGTCTTCCCCGGGCGTTGGTACGGCGAGCACGGGCGCCCTTGTTAATCGCTTTTCAGGCTCTTCACAGCTTTCCTTAGCATTGGGCCGTCCAAAGAACTTGGCTCCCTTCCGGGTCGAGCGGTTCAAGGAAGTGCATGCTCTTTACAGGGCTCATCTAATTCGGGCAGTCAAACGCGCAGCTGCAAGCTCCTCCCCTGTTCCCGCGCCAGTAGAACGGCCATGCACCCAGCCGGTGCCTTCCGCCCTTTACTTTTTGCTACTAAGTGCATGGTCCCCAAGTGGGATGGAACAAAAAGTGCGTGCCTAAGTAGATCGAGGCCAAATCCGGTTGGTTTTGGATGGGAGAAAAGAAGGGATCTTCGAAAAGAGAAGGGAGTATCTGCGGACTACGCCAACGGCGGATTCCCGCAGTCCCTCTTAAAGGCGTTCGCCCCTCCCCAAAAGATCCGAGGACAAACGGACAGAAAAACAACAAAGCTATTACTAACGACGGGACATAGCCGAAACCCATAACAGATGAAGAAAGGATGGTATAAACTCAGGTTCGACGGATGTCCCCAACTAAAAAGAAGTAGTTCAAGTATTACCTGTCGTCACTCGGTTCGGGACGTTGCTCCGTCTGCTGGGGCGGCTGGGGTAGCCCTCCCGCACCCCTGGGCCAGCGCCGCACTGCGTGGTTGGGCAGGGTCCTGGTATCGTACGAGTCCGCCGACGGCGAGCCGTCGGGTCGGTCCTTCTGTGGGGTTGGGTGCCGCGGTATCCTCTCGTCCCTCCCGTTGTGGCGTTGCGGCTGTAGCGGCCTGCTCTCGCGGACATGAAGCGCGGGTGTGATCTGATTTGCCGCAACCGTTGCAGTGGGAGTACCTCCAGAGGCAGTTCGTCACTCGATGCGCCTTTCCGCAGATGACGCAGGGCCCTTGTAGTGACTCGGGGGTCCCTGGTTGGTACCCGCCCACCCTTCCCTTGCATTTTCCAGGTGTTGGTTCGCCCGGGACCTTGGTTTGGGGCTCCCTGCAAGGCGGGGTGGCGGCTTTTCTCTGCTTCGACAGTCCCCGGCGCCGGGGGGCCTAGTGACGCCTTGCTTCTTGGGGCACGTGTAACGCAGTGTGACCCGTCTACCACAACCGGAAACAGTGATCATCCCGCCAGGGGCAGCCCATCATTCGATGTGCGCCGCCACAAATGACGCACGGCTTCGATGGGCCGGGCCCCTCCTTCTTCAACCGGTCCAGACCTCCGGTTCTACTTCGGACGTTTGGTCGCGCGGCTCGCCAGATAGGGGTCCCTCCGCCGGGTCAGGGTAGGGGGCACCCTTGCCGGGCGTACTCTTGCTCCGCACGCATGGCCAAACTAACTGCATCGTGATAGGTGGAAATCCCGCCGGTGGCATCCGCGAGGGGTACCGTCCCATGGGCCGTGCTGGAAGTGTCAACGCTCTCAAGGTCCCGCGTCAGCATGCACAGACGCTCCGTGAGAGTCAGTAGCTGTCCTGCCACATCGCGCAGTTGGTTGCGCAGCAAGCGGTTCGCTCCGGCTGCGGCGTCCATTTCCGTCGGTCGTCGCTCACCTGTGTTGGACTGCTATGTATCTGCGTACATAATGAAAGCATAACGATCATCACAAACATAGAGACATAACTGACAAGGCAACCCGGCTCGTAAAGGGTTCTACTAAATCTCTACCCTCCCCCACGTACACTCGTGTTCTATTATTTATCCGTGTTCACTTTATTACTCAGCAGCCAGAGTATTGCGCCCGTGGATGTTAGGCCTCCGACTGTTGTGGTTAGAGTTTACCTCTCTGATACCATCTTAATCTGTCACGCCCCGGGGGGTACGAATCGCGCGGAAGAGGAGCCACCGATGCCCCTGAATCAGCCATATATTTTTTTTTTGTAAAACATTACTCCCCGCGCGCGTGCACAGACCCGCCGCATACACAAATTCGCTCTGCAAATGGGCAGAGGCCCTTTGTATATGCACGGCGTCTCGGCTACAAAGTGTCTCACAAGGCGTAGTACATACAATCTCTAACCACAGTTGGTGCTCGTACACATACAACCAAGCAATCACATGACATTCTAGCATTCACTTAGAGTATAGCGGCCGGGTGTTTTGAAAGGATAATAATCACAAGGTTTTGAAAGCAGCATCCACACGATTCCCTCGTTTGTGAAAACAGTTCGCAAACACATAAATCCCACAGGGTTATAAAGCTCGGTGCCCCACACGACACCCACGTTTAGAAATAGTTTTCGGCAAACCGGTTTCTTTGTTTTTCATCGTTCAAAACGGCCAAGTAAGAGAGAACGTAGTATTCATCAATTATTCAAAAGAAAGGAAAGGCAACATCCACTTCGACCCCACGGGGGTTTCGCAATCCACAACTAGCTACCATGAATAATAAAAGAAAGGGAAAGAAGAGTCACTGTATCTGAAGTCACCCAAAAATCAGATCAGCACCCTAACGTCCTCACCGCGCCCCAGCACTCGCCCCTGGACGAACCTGTCACGGAGTGGGAAGTCAGTGACTAGAAATAAACATAATGAGCAAGAATACTATAATAAAACAAAACCACTGTAACCAGAGCAACTGTCACCCCCCCCCCTCCCATAACCGTCAACAATGATCACAACCTCACCAAACATAAACCGGGCACCCTCCCCGGACACCGCACCGGGCCCCTACCCGGTGCCCCTCCCCTCTCCGCCGAGCACCTGCCTCGCCGCCGAGCACCAACCTCGGCGTCACCGCTCACACCCCTCCACCCATGAGGGCCCCCATCCCTAACGCCACCTCCGCGTGGGGTACACGGGTCAACGTACCACTTTTCCGGAAAAGCACACCCTTGCGGTGGCCAAACCGCTGGTGTGCGTGTAGTAAAACTTGAGCCTCAGATGATAAAGCGAATAGAATAAGATTCGGGGTCAGCGTTGCTCATAAGGACAACCAGAAGGTTGAACACCTTTGCTCATGAGGAAATCTTAAGGAGGAAAACACCGTTGCTCATTGTGAGCAACTTGAAGAGGAACACACCCTCGCTCACGAAGAGCATCTTAGAGAGAAACCCACCTTTGCTCACGAGGAGCAACTTAGAGAGAAACCCACCTTTGCTCACAGGAGCAACTTAGAGAGAAACACCTTTGCTCATGTCCCGCCCTTACCAATTAACCTCGGCGAATTTACCCACCTTTTGCGTGCGTCGTCCGGTTCGGTACGCGTCGTGATCGTGCGCCCGTCGCCAACAATGTCCTGCACTCTGAAGGAATAAGGGCAAGTCAAGACTAAGGATCCGACACTCACACACGACTCCCACCCATGTGCGGCGGAGTTCCCCGCCCGGCACTGGCCCGTGCGGCGCGCACACTATCAGCCCGCACGGGCACAGCATCGCGTGGCCCCCCTGCCGGCCCGCGCGGGCGCCCCTCCTGCCGGC
>CM055068.1:10548691-10576191 GCA_029204045.2 Tillandsia leiboldiana
CCAAGTCGTCACTTGGGATGACAACTCAACGTCAAATGAGTCGTCTTCAAGTGATGAAGAAAAGAGCACCACGGCATACCACGCGTCCACATCTTCACCCTTCATGTGCTTTATGGCAAGTACGTCCGAGTCATTGTCCAACTCCACTGTTGAAAAGATTGCAACGGACAACGATCGGATGATTCGGAAGGTGAAGATTTTGCTCTAGCCTACCACAGACTTTTGAGGGATTCAAAGAAAGTGGCTAAGCAAAACAAGAGTTTGAGAGGGAGATTGCATGATCTCGAAGAAGAAGCAAAAAGGGCAACTTCTCTCTCAAACGCTCTTGAAGTGGAAAGGAAAAATCTGATAAAAGTAAATGTTTCCCTTCAAGAGTCCAATGAGCTTTTTGGAGAAGGAACATACAAATCTGGTGGATAAAGCGGATCACTTCTCAAAGCTCTACAACGAGGGCTCGACAAGATAACCTGGAAATGACAAAGACCATTTTCCAACTCAAGGATGACTTGCAGCGATTCTCTTCAGGAAGGAGTAAGTTGGATAGGCTTCTTGGTCTTGGTCAAACAAATCGGTTCGGCCTCGGGTACACTCAAACTGGAAACAGTCCAAGTTCGAGTGGGACAGTTTTTGTGCCTCAGTCGGTATCTTCATCCTCCGACACCGGAATTCAAGACAAACAACGACAACAAACCTACTTCATCCTCTTTGGGATCGTCAAGATCTAAGGTATGTTTTCGTTGTGGTGTTTCAGGGCACATAAGAAGATATTGCAAGACGGGAGTCAAACGCTCACCTCAAACACCTCTTGCAATGACTACCACAAAGGTGATTCCTCGGAAATCAATTGCAAATCAATTGAAGGAAAAGAACCTTGGTAGTTTACCGCGCAAGACGACTTCATCAAGGAGCAGCAATCATTTTAACAAGACGCTTTCACCTAGGCATATAACTTCACGACCATTACCGACGCATTCCAAAAAGGTTTGGGTGCGCAAAGGTGAAATCTTTCCTTGTCTTGTTACCAATGTTTCCTTGCATGCATATGATAGTTCGTCTTGGTATCTGGATAGCGGGTGTTCCCGTCACATGACCGGTGACAAAAATAGTTTTCAAAATCTTGAGAAAATCTCCGGAGGACTCGTTGTTTTCGGAGACGGCCGATCTTCCAAAATTGTTGGAAAAGGAACAGTAGCTATTCCAGATGGCCCGGTTCTAAATAATGTGTTATTTGTTGATGGTCTTAAGACTAACCTCATAAGCATAAGTCAACTTTGCGACAATGGTTTTTCAGTTAACTTTTCATCTGTTGAATGTGTTGTAACTGATAAGGACCATGTCTTCTTTTTAAAAGGGGTTAGATCTGAAAACAATTGCTATGTTGTTCCTAATAAAATTTCAGAAAAATGTAATCTAGTTTCTTTGATTAATGAAACAATTTGGCATGAAAGGCTAGGTCACATAAATTTTAAGGAACTTGCTAGAATTTCAAATAAGGACGTGGTCAAGGGGGTTCCAAAACTTTTATTTAAACAAAACATTGTGTGTGGTGGTTGCCAAAAGGGAAAACAGTCCAGGACTGCACACAAGAACTTGAACCACGTTGGTACAAAACGGCCTTTGGAACTTTTACACATGGATTTAATGGGGCCAACTCGTCAACCATCTTTGGGAGGTAAATGGTATATTTTCTTGATGATTGATGATTTCTCTCGGTATTCTTGGGTCGCATTTTTAAATTCTTGATGATTGATGATTTCTCTCGGTATTCTTGGGTAGCATTTTTAAAAGAGAAAGCTGGTACTTTTGATTCTTTTCACGAGATTTGCCTTCGTATTATGATTGAAAAGAATGAAAAGATCATTCGTGTTAGAAGTGATAGAGGTGGAGAATTCGTTAACTCTAAATTCATTGACTTTTGCACTTCAAACGGTATTAAGCATGAGTTCTCTGCACCCTATACACCTCAACAGAATGGTGTTGTCGAGCGCAAAAATAGGGTTGTTCAAGAGATGGCACGTGTTATGCTTCACAGCCGGAATTTACCGCTACATTTTTGGGCTGAAGCTGTGAACACTGCAATCTATGTAATTAATCGAGTTTATTTGCGCCCGGGAACGTTAAATACACCATATGAACTATGGTGTGGTAGAAAACCCAACATCAAATATTTTCGCATCTTCGGGAGTCGGTGTTACATTTTACGAGACCGTGAAAATCTTGGAAAGTTTGACTCTCGGAGTGACGAAGGGATATTCTTGGGGTATTCTACAAATAGTAGAGCATATCGAGTATTTAACTTGGAATCTAAGACAATCGTAGAATCTATAAATGTTAAAGTAGATGAAGCTTTTCACTTTGGATCTGGAAAATCTACCCTCGATATCTCTCTAGATGATGATTCACCTGCCATTGCATCTTCTCATAATAATACTTCCAATATTAATGATGCATCTAATGGTTCTTCAAGTTTATCTGATGTGCAGGAATCATCTCATATACCTCCGAGTACTCTGTTTCAACAAACGTTACGAATCTCCAAGGATCATCCGGAATCGAATATTATTGGAGATCCACAAGAAGGAGTTAGAACTCGGAGGCAGTTGGTTTGTGGATTCGCTTGCTATGTATCTTTAATCGAACCAAAGAACATAGATGAAGCTCTTCAGGATGACTACTGGATTAAAGCAATGCAGGAAGAGCTCCATCAATTTGAGCGAAACAAAGTCTGGGAATTAACGAAGCCTCCAAAGCAACATAATGTGATAGGTACCAAATGGATTTTCAAGAACAAGAAAAATGAGGATGGTACTATCATCAGGAACAAGGCACGATTAGTTGCTCAAGGCTACTCTCAAGTAGAAGGTATAGACTTTGATGAAACATTCGCCCCTGTAGCTAGACTCGAGTCCATTCGTATACTATTTGCTATTGCTTGTCATTTTAAAATCAAATTATTTCAAATGGACATTAAGAGCGCGTTTCTAAATGGGTTTTTAAATGAGGAAGTTTATGTGGCTCAACCGAAAGGTTTTGTAGACCATAAACAACCTAATCATGTTTTTCGTTTGAAAAAGGCTCTTTACGGTCTGAAACAAGCACCGCGAGCATGGTACGAAAGGTTGACAAAGCACCTTTTGGAGAAGGGCTATACTCGAGGGGGAGCTGACAGGACTCTCTTTGTGAAGCATTATCAAAGCAATTTCATTGTAGCACAAATCTATGTCGATGACATTGTATTTGGCGCAACAAGAGATAATGATGCTTCTAAATTCGCGGAGACCATGGAAAGCGAATTTGAGATGTCCATAATGGGCGAATTGACGTATTTCCTTGGATTGCAAATTAAACAAAATGATGAAGGTATTCACTTGAGTCAATCCAAGTATGCAATGGAGTTGGTTAAAAAGTTTGACTTAGAAAATTCGAAGGATTTTCCGACTCCAATGGGAACTAGCCACAAGGCACTTGGAAGTGATTCACAAAGTGAGAATGTAGACGAGAAACTGTATCGAAGTATGATTGGAAGTCTACTTACCTCACGGCTAGTCACCCGGATATATCCTTTAGTGTTGGGATTTGCGCGAGATATCAATCAGCACCAAAGGAGGTTCACCTGAAAGCGGTGAAAAGGATCATCCGGTACATCAAAGGATCAATTAATTTCGGAATTTGGTATCATATGGGAACTAGTTTGGATATTGTTGGATACTCAGATGCCGATTGGGCAGGATCAGTGGATGATCGGAAAAGCACGAGTGGTGCATGCTTCTATCTTGGCCATTGCCTTGTTGCATGGCACAGTAAAAAGCAGAATTGCATAGCACTCTCGACTGCCGAAGCGGAATACATTTCAGCGGGTAGTTGTTCAACCCAACTCATTTGGATGAAAAGTGTGTTGAGCGATTTCCGGATTTCAGCATCTTCGGTAACAATTCTTTGTGACAACACAAGTGCAATTAACATTTCTAAAAACCCTGTGTTGCACTCTAGAACAAAACATATTGAACTTAGATATCATTTTCTTAGAGAGCTAGTTGAATCAAATACTCTTCAACTTTCATATATTTCAACTGAGGATCAATTAGCTGACATTTTAACAAAACCTTTGGATCAAAAACGTTTTATTCATTTGCGAAAAGCAATTGGAATGCTTTCCTTGAAATAAACTTCTTTTTGAAACCTTTGCTTAGGATAGGTTTTGTTTTTGTTTTGTTTTGTTCATTATCTATGTTTGTACATAGGATATTAATTGAGCATAGATCATAATTGACTTTAATTGCATCTTTTCGCACATTTAGAAATTTATTATGCTTTTGCCATCATAATATTTCACTGTTGCAATGATCATTTATGTTAATTAAATCATCTTCTAAGTGATCAAAGTCAATTTCTCTCTCAATGATCTCTTGGTATAGTCATTATCTTATTTGACTGCTTAGTCGAGTATGAAATCGAGATCAATTTTTGGTTGAATACTTTATATCTTAAATAATTGATAGCCAATTGAGGGGGAGTCAAAGAAATGTAAAATGCTCAAAAGATGTGGAAAGAGTTACATCCCAATGAGGAGTGTGAAAACTACCACCACATGGAGGAAAGAGCTACCACCTCGGTCGTCCGAGTATTGTGTGCAGCTACCACATGTATACCAAGCATGGGTTTGTAATTTTTGATTAAGTAAAATGCATGATTGAAATACTTGACTCCGTCAAATTTTAAGGTTGGTATAAGGTGGGATTTTAAAGAAAGATGCTCAAAGAGCCACTCTCTTCAACAGATTGTCTAGATAAATTATCTACCATATTTGGGATTTCAAACATCTATTGATCTTTGTATTTCATTTTCTTTACCGAATTGATGATTTGATAAAGGCATTACTCATAAGATCAAGTTAGATGTAATTGAAAGTGTTCAACTTTAAGGGATTTAATTTTTGTAAATTCTCGTTTCATTTTTGGATATTATTGATAGATTTGGCATAATCTAATTCTTGTTGTATGAAACGATGATTTTTGTTTAAAGTTGATACACAATTGTGCTTACATACTTTTTCTGGATCTTATGAAATTTTTCTAAATTTTTCTGAAGAAAAAGTTGGAGCCGATCCGGATCGGGCAAGCTGATCCGGATCCCGAACGCAGGCTTCTTCCTGCGGCTGGCCGATCCGGATTGAAATCTCGATCCGATCCGGATCACGGCTAGGGTTTTAATAAGAACAAGAGGGTTTTGATTTCTTTTACCTTAATCTTTTGTTCTCAAGTCTCTAGAGCCTCTCTCTCTAGAACTATTGCACCTTGGAGCTTTCCAAACTCAAGTTCTTCGAATACAAGTAAGTTTTATTGATCAAAATCCCGTTTTTCACAGTTTTTCTCTATTTTCTTCAAAACGTGATGAGATTTTTCTATCTTTTTCGTTTTTGAATGGTTTTTGGTCAAATTTCTTTTGAAATAAGAACTCTGGGTAGATTAGTTTTGATTATATGCTAGGTATTCTCCTGATTAACGGATTTTTAGGCTTCGATTTCTAAAAATTTCGGTTTTAGGGCATATAATAAGGATTTTCGAAAATCATGCAATTGATCTATTTTTAAAAGTCCTTTTGCAAAACTACTTTGATTCTTAGTCTCTCTACATGATTATGATTGTTTGGGTACAATTTTTCAAATCTTTAAAAATTAACAATTTCTCATGTGTTCTTGAGTTGGTCTTCACAGGACTTCAATCTTCTTAAGGCATTTGGATCAATGGAATTCTCATGGATCATTCTTTTGTTGGTCACAATAGTGCACACTCGGGCCACAAACAAATTAAAGAGAGCTAAGAAAACACAACAAAAAGGTGAGTTTCTTCTGATCAGTGACACAGAAGTGGAAGCAGACTGTCAAGAGGTAGATTGAACTGAATTGACAGATGATGATGACTCATTGACTGAACAAAAGGCGTCTGATGGTTCAAAAGGAAAAGCTTCCGATGGATCAAAAGGAAAGGCACCCATGGACAAAGGAAAAGCGCCTATGGCTACACCAACCATCTCTGTGAAAAGAAAACGAGTAACTAGACGCTTTGGACTACGACGAGACGCTGATATTAACACGCCGATAGTTCCTGACTCCCCGCCTCGCGTGGAAGGAGTGTTCGTCAGCATGGATCGCCTTCGAGCGTTTGAACGTCGTGAATGCATCGGTGAACGTCATGTCAACATTGAAGCTCTCCGAAATCACTCACCTGAGTTTGGAACCTTGATTGAGCAAGCTAATCTCATCCAAGTCTGCCGATTCCCCGAACTACTTGGGTATTGTTTGTATCGCGTAAGAACCTTTTACACGAATGCAAGACATCTTTGAGAAGATGAAAATGGATCAATGCATTTCTATACAAATATCCAAGGGATGAAACTTAAAATCACTCCGCGGCTAATTGGCGAAGTCCTTGGAATGGAATCTAACAAATCGGGACTCAACTTTTTGAAAGGAAGAAGTTTGACGAATGCCTTGTGGCGAACAGTTATAGATAAAATTTGTTTGGAAGGAACGAAATCAGCTAATGGTAAAAGTGTAAAATCCAAACATCTTCGACTGGAGTACCGATTTCTAAATTTCATCACGTGTTACAACATTCTACCTAACATGCAGACTAAGGTCGTGAGATGGGAGAGACTGCTGTTCCTATATCTCTTAGGTCATCCCTCTGAGGCTGTAGGATTGAACATTAATATCCCCTACATAATTTGGAATAGAATGTCAGGATATATTGTGCATCCTCATCCTTCTGAGCGACTTCCGTTTCCGTTAATCATCATGAGGATCTTACAAAAGTTTGACATTGATATAAGCTCGACATCTTATCAACACTGTTGGGGGATGATAGATGAGTCAACGATTGTGAAGTCACTTCACAAATTACCACATGTTACTCCGACACATTCCACTGGAAAGAAACCTTGTGTCGGCACCTCGGCCTCACCGTCTCAACAAGCATCAGAACAAAGGCGAATGTCTGAAGAACTCGAGATCATAACGGCATCCCAAATTACATTGACCAAGAAAGTAAATTCAATAAGAAAATTGATCAAGAACATGTTCACTAAGATGGGATATAGTGCGTCTGAGGACTCAGACTCGGATAACTAAGTTGTGCTTTAACAATTTTTGTGCAGATTTGTGCAGGCTTTTATCTTTTTAGATTTTAGTTCAGTTTTTAGGACTTACTCTTAGTTCTAGCTCTTACATTTCGGAACAATTTTTGAAATTTTTAACTCTCCTTAAATTTTTGGTAATTTTGGCTTTGTTTGTGACAAAAAGGGGGAGAGAGTTTAGAGAGTACTTGAACAATGATGATGTGAAGTTTAGAGAGAACTTGAACAATGATGATGTGAATGTGTGAACATCAAGGTAAGTATCACTTCAACTTTGACTTTGGTGAAGGGTAAGTATCACAACTTTGGTTTTTATCTTGTGATTTGTTGCATGTTCCTACTAACTATTCGACTAACTATTTGGACATGTATTATTACTAACAAGTTGTTTGATTACTAACAAAGCAAAGTTATGACATTTGGAATTTTATTGCTTAGAAGATATGTCAATGTTTGATTGTGATCTTATTACATATCTGAATTACTCAATGTCATGGTGAGCATAAACTCTATCTCTGTTAGGTTTTGAATGCTAAATATTCTTGAGGTATCTAACGATCTCTTTTTGTCAAGAATGATTTCTTTGTGCAGAGAGTACAGATGTCTAAGTCTAGAGTCTGTTTTAGGAGTTTATATCTCATGTTTTTAAATTTTTGGATCTCCATTGTAAATTTTTGTTGTATGGTGATAGCAACAAAGATATCTTTTTGAATTTTCTTTAGTGGATCTGTGTTTTGTCACGAAACCTCCAAAGGGGGGGATTGTTACGGAATTTGAGTTGGCGTAGTTTCGTGAAAGGTTCAAGTCTTGAAGATTGAAGGTGAAGAAAGTTGGATCATTTAACTCAATCTCAAGAAAGAAGAATTCAAAAGGATCAGGTATGTTTAACTAAAGTTTATTGGTGATCCGAATACTTCTTGTAGTGTAGAAACACCTGGAAGAATTTTTAATTGCATAAAAATCAAAAACTGGTGTTCGGACATGTTCAGGATCCGGATCAGAGCCAGCGATCCGGATCCCGAAGGTTGTTGTTTCATACATTACTTCGATCCGGATCGCAGCATCTCACGATCCGGATCCCGAACGTTGAGTTTTTCTGAATTGTATGAACGATCCGGATCAGGCATTCCGATCCGGATCCCGAACGATTGTTTTTCTGGAAACCGTCTTTCTTGCTACTGCAATCCGGATCGCCCAAATCCGATCCGGATCGCCGTCCGTAAAAATTCCAGAAATGTTAGGTTTTTGATTCTTATCTCCTTCCAAATGGTTCTAACCTATAAATAGACCCTATGACTCTTTTTCTAGGGTTAAGAAGAAGAAAGAAAGAAAAATAATCCACATATTTGATATAGAGCCGTCATAATCAAATATCATCTTATACGGCCCTAGATCCACATATAGAGAAGAAAGGAAATCATTAGATAATACTCTATGTTTCTTCATCTATATTGATTAGTTTGATTCTAGGTTTTCATACTCACATCTTGAGTTGAATCAAACTAATGAATACTTAGATGGTATTTTCGATCTATCTTTGATCTAAGTATTCGGCGGATCATCACCACCCAAAAACAACGATTTACCCCAAAATCGGCGCGTGGATTCGCGTGTCCTTGTGGATTCAAGGTTCAACCGCTCTCGTGGATTCGGAGTGAGGCACGTTCGTGGATTCGAAGGGTGCTACTGGGTGAAGACCGTGGATTCGGTCGGACGTCGTGGATTCGACGTTGGACGCCGTGGATTCGGCGTTGGACGCAGATCGTGGATTCGAGAAGCGTCGTGGAGCGAGCGGAGAAGATCCTCTAGGAGCGTATGGAAAAGGTTGAGTCGTAAGTGTGTACGGTAAATCACCTTGTACGTGTTTTAATTCTAGTGGATTTCGCCGTGTTATCGGTCCCGTGGTTTTTTACTCCGGTTTTGGAGTTTTCCATGTAAAAATCTTGCGTGTTATTTTTATTTCCGCATTGGGTTTTTTATCGCAACGATTTTTGAGTGTTTATACGTTTACACCTATTCACCCCCCTCTAGGTGTTTCTTCCCCTATTTAGATCTATATTACATATAACCCAACAAGCCGAAGGCCAACACAGTTAATAATATCACACAGGGTCCATCTGTGGCATCCCATTGATGCACCATGGGCCAGATACACCAACACTAGGTGCTCTAACAGTGGATTCATCGGAAGAACGTTGCATGGGAACCAGGGCCACTACAGGGTGCACCCGAACCGAGCCTTCCAGAGTTGGCCCAACTCGGGCTCTTAGAAGCAAGCCTTGGCCGAGGTTGCTTCTTCCACCTTTCCGGCAGCCGCGCGACACATCAGAGGTGAGCCCTCGACTTCTTTGACCTAGCTGAGCATGATGCTCACCCCTGTTTGCATAGTGGAAGCATTTTCATTTATAAGTAGCATTCTATATCTTCATTGCATAGTTTTAATTGACCCAAGATCTCCCTCGGGCCCTATGCCACCCTCAATCAGCGAGCACGGCGTTTAGTGCGTTGAGGACCACCTACCAGTGCCCACGGATCAATCTGAATTTTCTCGGATTGCTGCATTAAGGCAAATTAGTGTAATTTTGAGAGTTTTTATGCAATTTGTAGGAACCTGAGGGGCCTAGATGCAATTGTGACCTCATAGGTTGTTGCGGGCAATGTGTACACTACCTCTGAACCTTCCGTCCGATAATAAATATCTTTCGTTGAGCGGGAATTGAGTCCCGGCCCGTAAATCGGGAAAATCGTCGATTTATCGGCAGTCTGTGGGTTATGTTAATATGGATCTGAATAGGGGAAAAACCACATAGAGGGGGGGGTGAATAGGTGTAAACAATAATCACACCAAATCGTTGCGTAAAAAATAACCCAATGCGGAAAATAAATAAGTACGCAAGATTTTACGTGGAAAACTCCATCACAGGAGTAAAAAATCACAAGACCGATAACACGGCGAAATCCACTAAGATTAACCACGTACAAGATAATTTACCGTAACCCTATGACTCAACCTTTTTCATACGCTCCTAGTTGATCTTCTCCGCTCGCTCCACAACGCTCCTCGAATCCACGATTTGCGTCCAACTTCGAATCCACGAAGTCCAACGTTGAATCCACGACGTCCAACCGAATCCACGGTCTTCACCAATGTAGTACGTATCGATCACACGAACGTACCTCGCTCCGAATCTACGAGAGCGGTAGCACCTTGAATCCACAAGGCCACGCGAATCCACGCACCGATTTTTGGGAAAGTCGTTGTTTTGTTAGTGATGACAATTTACCGAATACTTAGATCAAAGATAGATAAGGAAATACCATCTAAGTATTCATCAATTTGATTCTACAAGAAATAGGAGTTTGGAAACCCTAGAATCAAATTGATCAATATAGACGAAGAAACATATGATTGATCATGTTTTCCTTTCTTCTCTATATGTGGACTTTAATTATCTCCGTTTTAATTTTTCTTCTCGGTTACCCTAGATGTGAAATTAGGGTTTATTTATAGACTAGAAACCTTTGGAAAGAGATAAGAATCAAAAACTACCTTATTTGGAATTTTCCCGCTCGGCGGTCCGGACTGGATTAAATCTGATCCGGACTGTCGTTTTTAGACAGAACTTTTCTAGAAAAACAAGTTCGGGGTCCGGACTGGAATTCTCTGATCCGGACTGTTCATGCGATTTCAGCAAACACATAGTTCGGGATTCGGACTGAGCAAAGGCTGTTCCGGACTGGAATTTCGCACGAACTAAACTATGTTCGGGGTCCGGACTGGAATGGTATGATCCGGATCCTGAACATCCAACTTGTCCAGTTTTTTATTTTTATGCAATGAAAAATCTTCTAAGTGTTTCTAAACTACAAGAATGTATTCGGATCACCAAAATTATTTAGTTAAACATACCTGATCCTTTTGAATTCATTCTTCTTGAGATTGATGTATATGATCCACAATTCTTCATCTTCAATCTTCAAGACTTAAAACACTTTACGAAATACGCCAATACAAATTCCTTAACACAGTCTACCGTAAATTTACGAAAATCAAGGATTCCTTTTGACAAGTTGTGAGCCCAGATGTACCTGTCTGTTCCTAACGCTGTCCTGGCAGGTCTAGTGACTTTGGTTTAGCATTGGTGATTTCCGGAGACGAAAACGAACTTTCGGAAGTGAGTTTTGTATCTATGGCACCAGTTGGGCACCGATCAGCAGAGTCAATTATTTTTGCCCGAACATCTTAAGTAAAGTGTTCTAGGGCAGCACACTAAATTTCATTATATTTGGAGACCTGTAGGCTATAATCGGACCACCGTGGGTCGATCGGCAGTTTACTGAAAATTCCGACGGATCCTTCAATTCTCGTAATGTTCACTATTTAAGCGTTCTACACCTATTGAGTTGTGGGTGGGGTATGAGTGAGTCTATTTCTAACCAATGTTTATGATCCAGGTCCCAGCAATCAGCCGCCAGCTCGAGAACATTCTAGTGGATTTCTAGACCGCTTACACTAAGGTGGGTGCTTCGGTTCAGGCCTCAATATATCGTCGCTTATGGGGTACTGTGTTCTGTTGGACCCCTGCGATTGTTGCTAACCCTGGTTCCATCCCTTGAGCTCTCTCTTGCTTTTCCTTTAGTATAGTAGTTTACTACTCTTCTATTTTGCTTAGCTTTTACCTGGACTTTTGCCATGCCTGGTTGGTCATTGGCTAGTGATGATTACATTTTAGTACTTCAGCATACTCCTGTTCAGTGATTGCATGATTGATTACGCAGTATCAGTATTCAAATTGCCACAGTACCAGCTGTACTTACCGGTAGAGTGGTCGACAGTGACCCATGAGCCCCAAATAGCACCAAGTGGTGCAGGGTTATATCTGTGATGACTCGAAACTTCATGGATGTTAGCAGCGTGGTCAGAGGCTTCTTGATGCCCATTACAATGTGATGGAGGTGTTCGCATGCGAAACGGACACGAGGATTGGACTCAGCGCGGGAAATAGATCATAATTACCTATTCGAATGCCTTTGTCGAGAGTTAGAGGCGTGTACGCGCAAAACGGACATCGAATTTGGATTCAGAGTGGAAAAACGATCGAAATCGGCTATTTGGAGGTATTTTTCTAGATCCGGACGCCCTAAAACAGACATAGGGAAATTTTTGCTGTAGATCGGGCGCATGGAACTATGGACCACGGGCGGAGCCATGTGGCGCATCGCCATTGGCGCCGTACGGCCACGTGGCGGCGCGGGAGTGGCTGGTGTAGCGGGCCCGGCAGGCGTGGTCCACGTGAGTTGCGCGGGCAGCGCGGGCATGTGTGGGATGTGTGGCACAGCGGGATTAGCCTGCATTCGGGCGCGGTAGACTCGGTGTGGTCCACGCCGCGTGCACGCCGCCTTGTGCCCCGCATTGCCACGTGGCGACCTCCCATTGGCCTGCGCCAACCACCGGTAGGGCACGGGACGTGTGGCGCGATCCAGCGATTTCGGGCGCTGTGCGGAGGTTGCGCCGATGGGTGCCACGTCTCCGGGCGCGGCACTGTGCAGATTCGGGCACCCGATTTCTGCCCCTTGATTCGAAAGTTGATTTCCTGATTTTTTTTTTCTATAAATAGCCCCCCTTGAGCAGCCATTTCGGATTTTTGGGAATTCCTCGGTAGTGTCCACGATTTTTCCTTTTTCATCACTTTCGGTGTGTGGAATTTTCCTTACTTTTCACTTATATCGATTTTACCAATTTTGGTTTTTATGTTGTAGAGCGCGTTAAACAGAGAATAGCGGTGCGGTCGGTTTGAAGATCCGATGAACGGATCTCCCGGTGCGATTTTTCGAAGGTAATGGGCTAAAAAGGTTTTTAAACATCCATTAATGGTGTATGTCGCTTTAAAATCCGTGCCGCTGCATAAAGGGCATTTCGGTAAATTTGGCATGCAAATTTAGGAAGAAATGGTTACAAAAGATAGGATTGGTTAAAGTGGTTACAATTTCTCTTATAAATAGAAGGGATTCGGGGATAGGTTTTACTTTACATGCTAGAGAAAAGAAACAAGAAAACTCTCATTTCCCGTTTTTGAAAGGGAACGATTCGTCTTCTTACTTGAGGTGCGCGCCGGAGATCGGAATTGGAACCGCCGTCATCATCGGAAATCGGAGTTGGAACACCATCACCGTCGGAGACCGGGGAACGGTGGGAGGTCGCTGCCGCCGCCGTCGTAAATGGGAGGCCGCCACCGCCAACATCGCAAGTCTAGCCTGGGCTAGGACGGGGCCGGAGCAACGCCGCATGGAGCACGCCCCAAAGGGGCGCGCCGCCTATGGAGAGTGTCGCCTGCGCGGGAAACCGCCCGCGCGGGAGGCCGCCCACGCGGGAGGCCGCCCGCGCGGGGCGACGCTTGCGCGGGGCGCTGCCCATGTAGCCCCCCATCCGCGCCCGCTACGCCTCGCGCCGTGCTCCATGCCTCGGGATCCATGCTCGTGCCTCAGGATCCGTGCCTGCTGTCTCAGGATCCGTGCCATCTCGGGAATCGGGCGCAGCTATAGTGTGAACCGGGCGCCGCTTCAGCCGAACCGGGCTGCTACAGTGAACCGGTTCGCTATAGTGTAGCCTGGTTCGCTATAGTGTAGAAAAACCCAGCCTGCTATAGTGTAAACCGGGCACCCTGAAAGCACTTTCGGGCGCCCGAAAGTACGGCCCACTTTCGAATTTCGCCCGTTTTCGCCAGTTTTTCGCCCGGTTTCGCCCGTTTTTCGCTCGTTTGCGCTCAAATTTGACAGGCAGTCTCAACTAACTTAATTTACCACGGGTTATCCTCAGTTTTCAGTTTGGACTATTACGGGTCACCAAAAGTCCGGCTGTACTCAGAATCGCCGGCGGACCCCGTTCTCACTGCTCGGATATCCGATCAACGTGAAACTTTTACTGTGGCCCTAAAACATAATTATGAACCTCCCCAATTTTTCTCAGAATTTTCTGACACTATGAATTTTCTGCCAAAATCTGAGCCCTCTTTCTCATATAAAATTCTAAATCCCTCCTTTTTACTCAGATTTCAGTCCAACTCTCTTCCAAATTATCCTTTACTTCTCCAAGTTCAATAAAAATAGTATCTCATACTATTTTATTTATATTTACTTATATACTAAAAATCTGGTACATTACACAGAGAGTTCGACGTAGTACTTGGCATGGATTGATTGGCTCTTGCAGTGATTGATTGCGAGAGGAGACGAGTACATTTGCGAGAACCCGGATACCCGGAGTTTATCTTCCAGGCATGTAAAAGCACGTTCTTTGTGATGTACATCTCCGCTACTCGGGCAAGGAAATTGATTCAGGGTGGTTGCACAGCATTTATGGCTTTAGTTGATTTGGCTTCGCGACCTACACCGTCACTTTCCGACATCCCAATTGCGAGAGAGTTTCAGGGTGTGTTTCCCGATGAGTTGCCCGGGATGCCACCCGAGCGAGAGATTGAGTTCACCATTGATCTTGTGTCCGTCACTTTACCAATTTCAAAGGCACCTTACCGAATGGCATTTGCTGAATTGAATGAACTCAAGGCACAGTTGGAGGATTTGTTGGCCAAGGGATTTGTGAGGCCAAGTGTATCGCCTTGGAATGCAGTAGTTTTGTTTGTATGGAAGAAGGATGGTAGCTTAAGACTCTATATTGATTACCGGGAATTGAATAAGGTCACTGTAAGGAACAAGTACCCTCTACCTCGAATTGATGATTTATTTGATCAATTGCAAGGCACCACTATTTTCTCGAAAATCGACTTGCAATCTGGATATCATCAACTAAGGGTAAAAGGTACGGATATTCCTAAGACCGTATTCAGGACCCGGTATGGACATTACCACTGTTTCTCAAAAATTGACTTGCAATCTGGATATCATCAACTAAGGGTAAAAGGTACGGATATTCCTAAGACCACATTCAGGACCCGGTATGGACATTATGAGTTTACAGTCATGCCATTCGGACTTACGAATGCACCTGCAACATTCATGGATATGATGAACAGAGTGTTCAGGCTATACTTGGATCAGTTCGTGGTGGCTTTTATTGATGACATCCAGATATGCTCGCATAACGATGAGGAGCATGAGGATCATTTGTGTAACGACCCAGCCCACTAGCAATAATAACTCGTTGGGCCCAAACCACAACCCAAGATGCTTAAGCCCAGTTATTATTACTAGTGTCCATGTCTCATATAAACCCAATCACAATTCCATCCACATCCGATGTGGGACTATTGGGGGCGTCACAGACTCCCCCCGTTTAGGCCTGACGTCCTCGTCAGCCCAAGCACACACAGCAGCCCAAGATCACCAGGCGATGTGAGACTTGTCTCGCTAGCCCTGTCATCTAGACCCAGCCTCAATCGAGACTCGCCGCACACTTCCAGCTGGTTATTGGCTCTTATACCAAATGTAATGACCCGATCCACTAGCAATAATAACTCGTTGGGCCCAAACCACAGCCCAAAATGCTTAAACCCAGTTATTATTACTAGTGTTCATGTCTTATATAATCCCAATCATAATTCCATCCACATTCGATATGGGACAATTGGAAGTGTTACGGACTCCCCCCGTTTAGGCCTGACATCCTTGTCAGCCCAAACACACACACAGCAGCCCAAGATCACCAGGCGATGTGAGACTTATTTCGCTAGCCCTGTCATCTACACCCAGGCTTAGCCGAAACTCGTCACACACTTCCGGCTGGTTATTGGCTCTGATACCAAATGTAACTGTGAGGACCCGAATCCCCACTTTAGGGTTTACTGTTGGTTTGGAGGCTTCAGGGAGTGCGTGTGTGCGTGTCGGGCCCCAGATTTGGGTTTCTGGTAAATTTGGAGCTTGTTTTCTTTTCTGGAAGTCCATTTTGGGTGTGTGAGGTGTTTGCGCGCTTACTGGAGCCAAGAATGTGACCCGGAACGGAAATTGGAACAAGTCTACTCTTCCGAGAATTTTTGGGAAATTTTAGAAGTGGAATTTGGCCGAACGGACCTCGGATTTGGATTCAGTGCGCGAAAACGAGCGAAATGGACTATTTACTTGAATTTTTCGGAGCCCGGACGCGAAAACACGGAAATCGAGGCTTGGGTCACTGTTCCGGCGGCCGGAGAAGCGCCGGCGGCGGCGGAGCGCGGCGGCGGAGGGCGGCGCAGGCGCGCGGTCCACCGCGGGGCGCGTGCACCGGGCGCGGGCCACGTGGAGGGCTGCGGTTGGCCGGCGCAGCGGGCGCGGTCCACGGGCCTTGGCGGGGTGCACGGTGGACCGAGGGCATGCCACGTGGCATCTCGTGGTTGGTGCGGTGTTGTGCACGCGGTCCACGAATTTTTGGCTCTGGTGCACGGTAGATCGGTGGACACGTGGCGTTGTCTGGTTGGCGGGTTCTGGTGCACTCGGTCCACTCGGCAGTGGCGGCTGAGGCGGTGCCTCGGGGCGCGTGCCCGACCCGGATCCGGCGGCGGCGCGGCCGCACACGTCGCGCGACGTGCGCGTTGACCGGGGCGGTTTGGGGGCGCCACGTGGCGCCCCGTGGTTGGTCGGGCGCACCGGTGCACGACCTCTGGTCGCGACACGTGGCGTCCCGTGGTTCGTCGCGGTGCGTGCGCCGGGTGCGGGGAACAAAAATGGGACACGTGGCGGCTTGTGGAGGTTTCGGGCGCGCACAGTAACGGGCCGGCCCGTTACTGTAGCAGCCCGGAAACTTTCGGGCGCCCGAAAGTTGGGCCCGAAAGTGGTCAACTTGCCTTTTTGGGCTGTTTTCTCTTGTGGGCCTATAAATAGGCCATTTGGGATGCGATTTTCTGCCCTTTCCCGTGGGATTTAGCCTCTACTCCCTTCACAAGATTTCTTCCTCTCCCTCTTGCCAATCTTCCGGCCGAGCTTCAGATTTTCTCGAAGCCGCGACGACTGTGTTTTCTACCTCGTAGTGCGGAGCGACGTTCTACTATTGGAGGCCCGTCATCGTCACTTTTCGGTCCGAAAATTCCACAGAGCTAGGCCGACAGTCTTTTTCAGCAATTTTTGCGGCGTTGGATTAATGAGAGGTAAATCTTCGACTTTCGTGTTGAGTTTTGCCCAGATTTGGGTTTTTGGCACGGTTTTCGAGGCATTACTGAGCCGCTGTTTTGCTGTGAGATTCCTGGACAGCACTCACTTTGCGGATATTTATCTCCTCATCCGGACATCGGAATTCGACGATTCGAGAGCCTATCGACATCTACACTTCATGAGGATCATCGTGGTATTTTTATCGGAATTTCTGGAAGAATATTTTCAGGTGAAATTTTCGTGTGAACAGGGACTGTGCATGCAGATTTCTGAATGTGGATTTTTGTGTGAATTGCTTGTAAATTGTGAATTGTTGTTGTACCCAGGACTTTTAGAGCCCCACTCTTGTGCTCTTTGCACTGTGGACTGGGAGAATTGTCGATTTGTGGGTATCATATCTGTACCGTCCCGGACTGTTAGCGTGTTCAGGTGGGTGATCCTGCTTTCAAAATCTATGGACTGCACTCTAATTCTGCGAATATAGTAGCATGCATGTTAATTTATGACCCCAATATTAGGTGAGAACTGTATGTTAGTACCCACAGTTGATAGCTGTTAAATCTGATGACCTCATTGAACCACTGGCATTATTTGAACTCTTACAACATGAAAACTCAACTTAGCTTAAATGTCAGTTAATTAATTATTCATGCACAATTAGACTACAGAAAATGTGAACATGTATTCAGATTTGCTCATCACCTTAGCTTCCCCACAGTGGTTGTACTCTTGTCATTCTCGACATAGTGATTTTTCCCCCGAGTCGCGGGCTGGGAGGTTTATTAGCTAGGGTTGCATTTGCACTCGCGTCTGGGGACCGAGTGGCGTCTGTAGCAGTCTGCAGACCAGCTTGCATTATGATAGTGACAGTGATATTGGCTCTGGGATCTTTGGGACATGGTCATAGTGACAGTGTGGATTTTTAGCCAGTGAGTGAGATAGTGATTGGATCATAGCCTGCATGAGCCACATTTGTGTTCGACAGTGTTGCGCTGATATTTTACTCGTGTGGGTCGCTCCCCTCGAGTGCCACTCCGGAGTAGGCGAGACCGGGTTGTAGTACCGGTTTGAGATTGAGCTAGATACCGGGTTGGAGTACCGGACATACCTACAGCAGTAGGTAGGTGCAGGCTTGACTGGACCCGTTGTGGCAGTCAGTTTGGATTGAGTGATTTGAGTTGAGTATCAGTAGCGGCATATCGTCCTTCTGTCCTATTCCTTGAGCATTTTAGATAGAGGCATAGTAGCAGTAGATGTTTACTTTCCAGCTTTTCTATACTGCATTTCTTTTGTTACTTTATGCCTCTAGTGGACTTAGTGGGCAGACCGTCGGGCTTGTTGGCGGCACCCACTGAGAACTACTGTGGGAGGTAGTTCTCACACCCGTCGTGGTGTCTTTTTCCCCAGGGACTTCAACTCCAGTTCCTGCGGTACCAGTTGCTGATCCTGCTCCTTCAGACCGAGGTAAGGGAGTCGCGAGATAGATCCCTTCCCCCCTTCAGCTTCAGTGTGTTATAGAGGTACCCTTATATTTTGGTGGTGTCATGTTTGAGAGATCATGTAGTGAGGGATCGAGTTGTACTCTTTTGTTTTCTTTTGAGAGACCTCTGTATTTCTAGTGAGGATTTTATGTATTATATTTTCGAGAGACTTTCTACTTTCTGTTCATAGTTAGTTTTTATTCTACAGCTCTGATATCTGTTAGTATAGATGCTTATTTGCAGGATAGACGCTACGTCTCTACGGGGCTTCCTGTAGAGACGGCGGATCTGTTGGCGAGCCCGGGGTACAGTTCCGACCCCGGGGCGTGACAGATTAGAGTGGTATCAGAGCCTAGGATGTAGGTCTCCGAGGACTTAGGAACCCTAGGCTTATGGTTAAACCCTAGGATGACCCACGTGAGAGCCGAGACTTTTTAGCGAAAGTCTGGATTGGGTATCTAACTCTCCCGAATGGATTGGGATGAGTGATAGACATGCCTTCCTTCTGTGGCGACTATGTTGGCTGCAGACAACATAGTGCTTCGGGAAGGGGGACATGCCTTTTGACTTTCGCTAGATTGGGTCGAGTGTTGCTTCTGGTTTTGATTGTTTGTTTTGTCCCTCAGGTGGGGATGCCTCCTCGACGTTCGATGGTGACGCGCTTGCAGCCTTCGTCCTCTGAGCCCGAGCAGGAGGACTCGGGGCGAGGACCTCAGGCTGAGATTCTGGAGCTCCGTGCCCAGATGGCACAGATGGCTGAGGCGGTTAGACGCCAGGAGGAGGCAGTGGCGCGGCTGACGCTCCTATTGGAGCAGAGAGCGCAACCGGCGGTTGTACCCCCTGAGGCTTCGCCGGTGCCTTCTTCCTCTGTTGTGGCACCCTCTGTGGTGCAGCCTGCACCGGCGATTCCTGCTGAGCCGGTTTCGAGTAGGCCACCGGCCGAGGTGACGGGGTCTTTGACTGCGACGGAGCAGCAGGAGGTTGTAGATTTGTTGATGAGATTTCGGCAGTTCGATCCGCCTCGCTTTTCGGGCATGAGTACTGAGCCGTGGGCAGCCGAGACTTGGATTACCACTATGGAGCGCCACTTTGAGAGCTTATTTGGGGATGAGAGGTATCGGGTTATTCTGGCTACTCACTTTCCGGAGAGCAACGCCGAGGCGTGGTGGCGGCGTGTGCGACCAGCTGGTCCAACTGGGACGCAGCTTCTTTCCTGGACCGAGTTTCGGAGCATGTTGCTGGGAGCATTCTTTCCTGAGAGCGTCCGATAGCGACTGGAGGAGCAGTTGAAGAATCTCCGCCAGGGAGATAGGCCTGTGCACATGTACATAGCGGAATTCAACCAACTATTGGCATGCGTACCTCATGTGGCCAGAGATGAGAGCCATCGCATCTACATGTTCGAGAGAGGACTTCGCCGAGACATCTACCAGTTCGTCCGCTCCCGTAGACTGCGGACCTTGGAGGCCTCGATGGAGCAGGCTTTGTATGTGGAGTGTGGAGAGGCCGTGATGGATGAGGTATCTCCGGCCCCTATAGCGACTTCTGGGGCGAAGCGCCTGGCTTCTCCAGAGGAGGGGCAGTCTAGCAGGCAGGGACCCACGAGACCTCCACGTTCCCACTCGCAGGGCCGGGGGTACCAGGGACACCAGAGATCGGGGGCGTCTCGCCAGATACAGCAGCAGCAGCGTCGACCCCCACGATAGCAGCAGTTTTCACAGCAGACTTCTCAGCAGCAGCGCCCAGATCGGTGTATTATCTGTGGAGGCTCACACCAACCGACTCTGTGCCCGCAGAGACAGGGCCATTGTTTCCGCTGCGGGCAGGCCGGTCACTTTGCGAGCGTGTGCCCTAGAGCCGGCCATCCAGCTCCTTCATCAGCATCAGCACCGTCCGTTCCTTACCAGTCAGCCGATCTTTTTGCGGCCTACAACAGGCCAGATGTTGCCTCATCTTCTTCCCGGCAGCCTGAGCGACGTCCCCTGGCGCCGAGCGGTCGAGTTTATGCCGCTCAGGTCGAGGACGTTACAGCAGCAGAGCAGGTCGTTGCAGGTATTATTTTGATCTCAGCAGTCCGTGCTCGGGCTCCTTTTGATACCGGTGCATCTCATCTATTCATCAGTAGAGCTTTTGCATCTCTGCATGATATCAGGGCATGTGCATCTTTGCATAATTAAGGGATAGGAATTTTGTGACTTGCATTAGCGTTTGGATTCATCCCTGTATCTTCCAGCAGAAGCGAATTTTGCGGCGTAATTCGAATAGTTTGTACGTGTAGAGAGTTGGATGTTCTTCCTCGTCCCCGGTGTTTGGGGAATTTCTGAGCTTTATCCAGCGGTTGGACTCGCTTTGTGGAGAGTTTGTAGCGACTGGGGAGTTGGAGTGTGTTTTGTTGGAGGCTTACCTTTGGGCCTGGAGACTCCCTTTTGAGCCGTCTTTGTTTCGAGGATGAAACTTTCTTTTAGTGGGGGAGGATGTGAGGACCCGAATCCCCACTTTAGGGTTTACTGTTGGTTTGGAGGCTTCAGGGAGTGCGTGTGTGCGTGTCGGGCCCCAGATTTGGGTTTCTGGTAAATTTGGAGCTTGTTTTCTTTTCTGGAAGTCCATTTTGGGTGTGTGAGGTGTTTGCGCGCTTACTGGAGCCAAGAATGTGACCCAGAACGGAAATTGGAACAAGTCTACTCTTCCGGGAATTTTTGGGAAATTTTAGAAGTGGAATTTGGCCGAACGGACCTCGGATTTGGATTCAGTGCGCGAAAACGAGCGAAATGGACTATTTACTTGAATTTTTCGGAGCCCGGACGCGAAAACACGGAAATCGAGGCTTGGGTCACTGTTCCGGCGGCCGGAGAAGCGCCGGCAGCGGCGGAGCGCGGCGGCGGAGGGCGGCGCAGGCGCGCGGTCCACCGCGGGGCGCGTGCACCGGGCGCGGGCCACGTGGAGGGCTGCGGTTGGCCGGCGCAGCGGGCGCGGTCCACGGGCCTTGGCGGGGTGCACAGTGGACCGAGGGCATGCCACGTGGCATCTCGTGGTTGGTGCGGTGTTGTGCACGCGGTCCACGAATTTTTGGCTCCGGTGCACGGTAGATCGGTGGACACATGGCGTTGTCTGGTTGGCGGGTTCTGGTGCACTCGGTCCACTCGGCAGTGGCGGCTGAGGCGGTGCCTCGGGGCGCGTGCCCGACCCGGATCCGGCGGCGGCGCGGCCGCGCACGTCGCGCGACGTGTGCGTTGACCGGGGCGGTTTGGGGGCGCCACGTGGCGCCCCGTGGTTGGTCGGGCGCACCGGTGCACGACCTCTGGTCGCGACACGTGGCGTCCCGTGGTTCGTCGCGGTGCGTGCGCCGGGTGCGGGGAACAAAAATGGGACACGTGGCGGCTTGTGGAGGTTTCGGGCGCGCACAGTAACGGGCCGGCCCGTTACTGTAGCAGCCCGGAAACTTTCGGGCGCCCGAAAGTTGGGCCCGAAAGTGGTCAACTTGCCTTTTTGGGCTGTTTTCTCTTGTGGGCCTATAAATAGGCCATTTGGGATGCGATTTTCTGCCCTTTCCCGTGGGATTTAGCCTCTACTCCCTTCACAAGATTTCTTCCTCTCCCTCTTGCCAATCTTCCGGCCGAGCTTCAGATTTTCTCGAAGTCGCGACGACTGTGTTTTCTACCTCGTAGTGCGGAGCGACGTTCTACTGTTGGAGGCCCGTCATCGTCACTTTTCGGTCCGAAAATTCCACAGAGCTAGGCCGACAGTCTTTTTCAACGATTTTTGCGGCGTTGGATTCATGAGAGGTAAATCTTCGACTTTCGTGTTGAGTTTTGCCCAGATTTGGGTTTTTGGCACGGTTTTCGAGGCATTACTGAGCCGCTGTTTTGCTGTGAGATTCCTGGACACACTCACTTTGCAGATTTTTATCTCCTCATCCGGACATCGGAATTCGACGATTCGAGAGCCTATCGACATCTACACTTCACGAGGATCGTCGTGGTATTTTTATCAGAATTTCTGGAAGAATATTTTCAGGTGAAATTTTCGTGTGAACAGGGACTGTGCATGCAGATTTCTGAATGTGGATTTTTGTGTGAATTGCTTGTAAATTGTGAATTGTTGTTGTACCCAGGACTTTTAGAGCCCCACTCTTGTGCTCTTTGCACTGTGGACTGGGAGAATTGTCGATTTGTGGGTATCATATCTGTACCGTCCCGGACTGTTAGCGTGTTCAGGTGGGTGATCCTGCTTTCAAAATCTATGGACTGCACTCTAATTCTGCGAATATAGTAGCATGCATGTTAATTTATGACCCCAATATTAGGTGAGAACTGTATGTTAGTACCCACAGTTGATAGCTGTTAAATCTGATGACCTCATTGAACCACTGGCATTATTTGAACTCTTACAACATGAAAACTCAACTTAGCTTAAATGTCAGTTAATTAATTATTCATGCACAATTAGACTACAGAAAATGTGAACATGTATTCAGATTTTCTCATCACCTTAGCTTCCCCACAGTGGTTGTACTCTTGTCATTCTGGACATAGTGATTTTTCCCCCGAGTCGCGGGCTGGGAGGTTTATTAGCTAGGGTTGCATTTGCACTCGCGTCTGGGGACCGAGTGGCGTCTGTAGCAGTCTGCAGACCAGCTTGCATTATGATAGTGACAGTGATATTGGCTCTGGGATCTTTGGGACATGGTCATAGTGACAGTGTGGATTTTTAGCCAGTGAGTGAGATAGTGATTGGATCATAGCCTGCATGAGCCACATTTGTGTTCGACAGTGTTGCGCTGATATTTTACTCGTGTGGGTCGCTCCCCTCGAGTGCCACTCCGGAGTAGGCGAGACCGGGTTGTAGTACCGGTTTGAGATTGAGCTAGATACCGGGTTGGAGTACCGGACATACCTAAAGCAGTAGGTAGGTGCAGGCTTGACTGGACCCGTTGTGGCAGTCAGTTTGGATTGAGTGATTTGAGTTGAGTATCAGTAGCGGCATATCGTCCTTCTGTCCTATTCCTTGAGCATTTTAGATAGAGGCATAGTAGCAGTAGATGTTTACTTTCCAACTTTTCTATACTGCATTTCTTTTGTTACTTTATGCCTCTAGTGGACTTAGTGGGCAGACCGTCGGGCTTGTTGGCGGCACCCACTGAGAACTACTGTGGGAGGTAGTTCTCACACCCGTCGTGGTGTCTTTTTCCCCAGGGACTTCAGCTCCAGTTCTTGCGGTACCAGTTGCTGATCCTGCTCCTTCAGACCGAGGTAAGGGAGTCGCGAGATAGATCCCTTCCCCCCTTCAGCTTCAGTGTGTTATAGAGGTACCCTTATATTTTGGTGGTGTCATGTTTGAGAGATCATGTAGTGAGGGATCGAGTTGTACTCTTTTGTTTTCTTTTGAGAGACCTCTGTATTTCTAGTGAGGATTTTATGTATTATATTTTCGAGAGACTTTCTACTTTCTGTTCATAGTTAGTTTTTATTCTACAGCTCTGATATCTGTTAGTATAGATGCTTATTTGCAGGATAGACGCGACGTCTCTACGGGGCTTCCTGTAGGGACGGCGGATCTGTTGGCGAGCCCGGGGTACAGTTCCGACCCCGGGGCGTGACAGTAACGACCCAGTCCACTAGCAATAATAATTCGTTTGGTCCAAACCACAATCCAAAATGCTTAAGCCCGGCTATTATTACTAGTGTCCATGTCTCATATAAACCCAATCACAATTCCATCCACATCCGATGTGGGACTATTGGGGGTGTCACATAGGTGCCCGGTAATGGCTTTTCGCCTGAGGTCTTCGTGACCAAAAGTGCCATTGATTGGGTACTTGTTTTCTATTATTGATGCATAGTTCCTACTATTGTATTTCAACATGCTTTAGCTTCTGTATTCTATACCTATATATGCTTAGTCTGTGATTTCGATTGCTACCAGACATTGTTTCATATATCAGCTTCTTCCTATTGATTTATTACTATCCGCTGATTATAGCATGCCAGTAGGTACGATTTGCTATTTCTCGGCTCGTCGTGCCCACTGGGATACATTTATATTATATCTCACACCCTTGGGTGACCATTTTTTAGGTTCGTCGGGTGGTGGGATGTCGGAACGGTCATGTGAGGCGATTACGATAGAGCTGTCCCTATGATGCTTACTGATCATTTCAAATTACTTTTTGTGATGCTAGATACAATCATGAGTTAGACATATTATTATCTGCTGTTTAGTAATCTAATTGAAGACTTATTTTGATGCTTAGGACTGATGTTGATGAGATGATTTAATTTGTTGTTGCTATATAAGTCTTGTGATGGATGATTATAAATGTTAAGTTTGATATTGTTGTAGGTAGAACTCTGATTGTGCATTTTGTATTTTCCTAGGCATGGATGTATAGGGAAGACTCTGTCCGAGTGGACAGAGGATTTTCTATGCATGTGACGATCTGTTCATGCCCTGTTTTTTTTTTAACACTGATTTAAAAAAAAATAAATAAATAAATAGACCGGTATTCAAATCTGCGGCGTGACAACCAATGACGTTTTTACCATTGGATTTGTATTGAGATCAATGCTATTGTACTTTCTCTTTTCCTCTCTTTAGTTGATTTTACAATTGCACAAATTTCAATACAAATTCAATGGAAAAAAATTCACAAGTATAATTGGGCTTGTACTTTTAAAAATATATAAGCTACTATATATATATATATATATATATATATATATATATATATATATATATATATATATATATATATATATATATATATATGTAGCCCGGCTACTATACTATTAATAGTACTAAGTTATTGGTGATATCAAGTTTCTACCCTTAGATCAACCCCTAAGATTATTTTCACCCGTTAGATTTTACTATTTTCCAACAACCTATTAAACCCAAGGGGCCCACTTTCATCTCAACCACATATCTTTTAATCCAAGGATTAAAAACTTAATAGCACCAATAACTTGGTACTATTAATAGTATTCCAGCTTAGCTATATATATATATATAATCCGGCTACTATGCTTGTACAAGCATCAAGCAATTGGTGTTTGTAAGTTTTCTATCGTTACATCTACCCTTTTGACTAGTTTCATTTCTTAGATCATTCTATTCCACCAACCACTCACTTAACCGTAGGGGTCCATTATCATCCTAACCACATATCTTTTCATCCAATGGCTAAAACCTACAAATACCAATAACTTGATACTTTTAAAAGTATAAGAGCTCAAATATATATATATATATATATATATATATATATATATATATATATATATATATATATATATATATATATATATATATATATATATATATATATAGAGAGAGAGAGAGAGAGAGAGAGAGAGAGAAGGGCTTATATACTTTCAAAAACACAAGCCTAACCATTCTTATGAAGTTTTTACCATTGGATTTATATTAAGATTTGTACTGTTGTATTTTCTCTTTCTCTCTCTTTAGTTGACTTTATAAAAGTACAAATCTCAATGCAAATCCAATGGTAAAAAATTCACAAGCATAGTTTGTCTTGTACTTTTGAAAATATATAAGCTCTACTAATATATATATATATATATATATTTCTAACCACACATTTCTTAATTCAATGGCTAAAACCTAATAGCGTCCACTACAACAAACCCATGCTATAGCGACACTTTTAAATGTTCCTAAAAACTAAAAAAATTACTGCCGTAAAAAATACCGATACTAGTTATTAGTGTCGCTATATGTGCCGTTGCTAGGGTGTATAGCCACACATTATTATAATGTGTCCCAAAAATGTGTCCTTATAATCTAATTTTAGATATAGATAGATTATAAATGAGACACTTGCAAAAAAATATCACAAATATGTGTCCCTATAACCTAATTTTATTATAGTGGTCAATGACTTAGTAGCTAGTTCTCTCTCTCTCCCTCTCTCTCTCTCTCCATGTATGTATATATATATATATATATATATATATATATAGAGGGAGAGAGAGAGTGTGTGTGTGGGTCTGTTCTAGGCACAAATGTGGTTGTTTATTCATCCATTGTTTACAATAATATAGCATTTGAATCAACGATCGATATAGTTAAATATGATCTAAAAATTTAAATGGTTAAGCTTTTAAATTTCATAATTTTGGTATCATTTACATAGCCTTCAAATAGTTTAAAAACTATCATTTGATATTTCTTCAGTGTTTGATATCATACAATTATTAAATTTAATTTTTAGAATTATTAAAGGGAATTGATTTTCGTTTAGAATGTCCAATCATCGAAAATAACGTGAAAGTAAACGTCTTCATTTACTCCAAGAAGTATCCTAGTTTGCACTCCCCTTTCTCAAAAGAGTGCTTTCAAAAAAAAAAAAAAAAAAAAAAAAAAAAAAAAAAGAAAAAAAAACTTCTTTAAATATTTTTAAATTATTTTTAGTAAAGAGACTTGTGAATTTGCGATCAATTTTGTTAAAATTTAACATATATAAATTATCAAGAAATTAATTTTATTTTCTAAATGGTGGAGTGTCTCTCGTAATGAATTACTTAAGATGAAAATATCATAAACAGCAATGATACAACATACAAATTTTATATCAGAATCACTAAATTTAATTCAAATGTTATAAAAATTTTCTATCAAAACTTTTACTTGATTGAAATATTTTTATTTTAATTATAAAATATTCATATTGACCATCAAAATTACAGATTTAATTTTTTTTAACAGATAAATAATATCGAAAAATTTTAAAACTTTAATTTAAAGGACCTTAATTTGGTGGTGTCCTCAAGGCATGCGGTGATATATATT
>CM055068.1:10578691-10778349 GCA_029204045.2 Tillandsia leiboldiana
AGTAAGAAACTTTTATAATATGCTACAATTTAGGATTTGCTAATTTTCTACACTCCCAGTCTTTTCTCTTCACCTTTCCCTGTATTGTGGTAAATATCTAATTTGGAGAAATTATTTGATGCACCTAGATGATAGTGAACGATGAGCTAGAATTTAATTTTCCATACCCATTGCACCCCATATGTATATATATATCTATGCATTGTGGCATCATAAATTCTTGACGTTATAATTTCATAACCATCCATTTAGTTTAGTTGTAGTCTATTCACTAATCATAAATTCTTGATGTTATAATTTCATAACCATCCATTTAGTTTAGTTGTAGTCTATTCACTACTCATGGGTTGCTAGAATGCAAGTACGAGATAGACGAATGTTCAACCTAAAGTGTGGGACATAAGTGAAATATTATTAGAAGCATTGAACCTATCTAATTAAGGACTTGTTTGATCGATACAGCTATTTTTGACTATGAAATCAAATGTGAATTTTTGATTCTAGTGGCTGTTAATTGTTTGTTTGACTAGAAACAAATTTTAATTTTTATTCTACTTAATTTGAAATGAAAATGTCCTAATTTATTTATACTCTAAAAATTCTGAATTAACCCACTCCAAAATAAATTACTCAAAATCTTCTCTTACAATTACCTCTCCATACTTTTCCTCCATCACTCTCTTATTTATTAATTAAAACCCTTTTTCAAACTACTAGATGTTCATTCTAATTTTTATTTTAATAATAATAAATCAAATATTTTCTGGTGATTCATTCTTTTATTTTTTATTCTAATGTAATACAATTTTATTTCTCATTTCTATTTCAATTATAAATCAAACATGTCCTAAGGCATTAATTGTTTGGTTGTTGTATAAGAGGGGAAATAAGTTTTTATTTCTAACCTTATACCTAAATACCATTTTAGAATAGTGAGAATAGTAACTTCTTCTTTTTTTTTTCCAGAGAATAAGCTGGTATAATTTTGAAACAACTATTTCACCATCTCCGCTAGAACAAGTTTGTTTCTTAGTGGGAATAAGCTTAAATTAACTTATTAATTAATCTAATTAATATATTTAAGCTATTATCTATTGATTAAATAGTTAAATAAATAAATAATTTATTATTTATGGTGAATAAGCTCATTAAAAATTAATTATTTAATGTGTTTATCTAACCACCAATATTTATATTAGCCAACTAATTAATATTTTAACTAACAAAATTAATTTCTTAACTAATCAACTAACTAATTAGATAATTTACTAATTAATTAAAATTTTAAATTATATTTTATAATTAATTAATTAATTAATTAATGTATTTTTATTATCTTACACAATATTCATAGCTAATTAATTTATTAAATTATTTTTAATTAATATTTTGATATTAATTAACTAGATAAAATAATTTTAATTTAAAATTACAATTACTCTTATTTTTGCTATTCTAATTTCACAATTCAAACACTATTTATCTTATTCTCAGTAACAATCTAATTTTTATTCAAACAAAAAAAATAACCTTATTTTTTTTTTTTTTCAAAGGTGTGCCTATCCTAAGAAAAAATAATTTATTCTTACTTCTGAACCAAACAATATCTCAGATAGTATAACTTGCCCTCCTTTTAATTTAATATCTATAACAATCCAGCCCGATAATATTTGTAACTTATTAAGGTCCAAGCAGCTAATCCAACAGAAATGTTTAAATAAGATCAAGTTACATGTATTAGATTACTAAAATTCTTTTTTTTTTTTTGAGCAAAAATAATATGTTATTCGCTTTGTTTATTTTAAAATAAATTTAGTTGAAAATATGAAACACCTAGACTTCGAACTCGAAAATCTCAAATAGCAATCACCAAATTTTGTACCATTTGTACTAGAAACGATCCATGATTACTAAAATTCTTAAATAGCCAACATATATATATATAGTCTCTATCTGAGTATGAGGCTATATATCAAAGTGTTACAAACTCTCTCCTCCCTGTTTACAACCTTATTGTATGTCCCCATCTGACCCAACAAAGAGTGCAATATTTTTTAGGTGAATATATTCGACAAGTTTAAGAGATGGCTGACAAATTAATTATCCTAAATGGTCCACTTAACTAACATTCCTATCTTTTTGAAGCCAAGCCAACCTGGCAAAATGCGTAAGCTTTAACTAAAATTATGAATTTTAGAAAGAAAATATTTCTTGCACATTCTGAATGGGATGTACGATATACACTTTATTCATTTTAAGATGGAATGAATTTTACTGATCACTTCGAAGTGACTAATCGAAGTGAATAGTAAAATTCACTCCATGGGTTGGATGGGTGTGCATCGTACACCAAAAAATAGGTGTATGAACATCATTGCTCATTTTAGAAACTTATGCTACAAGAAAATTCAATATAACAACGGTTTTTAAATGATGCTTAAAAAAAGCGTCCCCAAACATCTTTGCTATATAGCAAATACTGGCGTTTCAAAAAGTGTCGTCATATAAGTATCAGAACAACTTATTAAATGATAAATTTTTTTATTATTTTTAATTTTTCGATTTTTTAAAGCGTTAGGATTTTAAAAAATTCTAAAAAATCTTGACGATTTAAAGTGTTAGAATATATATTTTACCGACATTTAATATAAACGTCAGTATATACGTATATAGCGACTTTTCATTTACAAACGTTTTAATCGACACTTTTAAATATAACGTTGGACTATATTGAGATGCTTTTAAATATTATTAAATATAAAAAAATTATTTTTAAATATTAATTTTTTTGTAGTGATCTATGTTCCTGAGTAGTTGTGCATCAGCTGGGGACTTTGGAAAGGGAGCAACCTCAAGGGTGACGCTTTAGGGCAAAGAGAACTAGAAATAAGCCCACTTTTTGATGGGCTATCACTACAACAAAAACGGTATATAGCGACACTTTTAAGTGACGCTACATGCCAAAAAAAGTGCTGCTGGCTAACTTACCAACACTTTTAAAAAGTGTTGCTATATGTGGGGTCGCTAGGTATATAGCGACAGTTTTTAAGAGTGTCGGTATAACCTAAAATAAGTGCTGCTAAATTACCGACACTTGTTTAAACTTTTAGCAGCACATAAAAATGCTACAAAATTATAATCTAGCAACACTTTTTTTTTATTTCAGTGACACTTAATAAATGTCTCATTTCTTAAAAAATTATTCTATTTTTTCTTGATACGTAACATTTTTTAAAATATAATACCCCTCTATGATAACTTATTATCATTAAGCATACTTAGCATATTTTTAATTTGATTTGTTTTGATTTTAATTAACAAAAGAAAATATAAAAGAAATTTTATAGTTATACTAATTAACACCAAAATGTCTCAAAATAGTATATGCATATCTTTAAATTAGTATTTAGTCACTAAATCACAGTACCAACAAATACAAATTTTTTAATCCAGGAGAAAGACAAATGATAACAAAAAGTAAAAATATCATATGAGATCTAGTCTTAATGAGCTCCGCAATTAAGATGTTGAACCTGCAAATTCAATAATACTCAAGTTAATAATAGATTAGTCAAATAATCTTTTAACATAAAAATTAATTAAGATAAGTTTAATGTTTACCAGATGGGCAATAAGATTGTGGATGAATATTATGAGCGTTAGATACGTCTGAAATCTGAAAGAATATATTTTATAGTATTAGATTATCATTTCATCCTAAAAAAATGGCATTACTTGACAATGAACAAGACATTATTGAAGTGAAAGATTATCAAACTTAAAATACAATTTGATACATGCATCTCTATTTGGTATATAAATTTAAGCAAGAAAAAGAGAACTTACAACTTTCTTAGAACGTTTAAGCCTTTTAAGCTTTGAGTTATCCTGTGCGCTTGAGAGCTGTAGAAAAAAAAAAAAAACCCATCTAGTTTGTCATACATCTTTAAAGGTTTGGAGTTAATATGGCAAGTGGGTTACATATTTTTATCATTAAGGTCAAGAAGAACGAACACAAATGCACAACAGGACATTGTCTAGTCAATTATATACAAAAGCAAAAGCAAATAAAGCACAAATGTAAATCTCTACTCAAAGCTGATCGATTCTTTCGATCATGTTACATAGTTTATTGATGCATTTCTTGACATTCTGACATTTCGTCAAAATTGATTGACACTTCAGTTGCAACAATTGCAGCTTGCTTCAGCAACTGTTAAATCTACATAGCAAATAAAACTAAAACAGCAACAATTTAAACCTCAGGGGCAAAAAACTAACACAGAGCTGATAAAGCTAAAACATGATTGTCGCGCTTGATTGGAAAAATAAACATATCTTTGACATATAGCCGGAGTCAAATCTTGTTCGAACCCCTCTGTAAGTAAGTACTAGAAATAGTAATCTCACTGCTACGGCAATTTAATTGGAACAGCTTTATAAATCTTTGTACAAGTTTGTTCAAAGTGACAAGATAGAGATCTCTGAGCATAAAAGTTTCTGGAAGAACAAGAGAACTAATAAGCAGATGATTATGCAGCAGAATTAATGTACCTCTTACAAGAAAAGAGAGCAGCAACAATTAGTCCCACAAGAAGCACTCTTTCGCAGGAGCAGGATCAAAAGTGATCTAAGAAGAGGACCTCCTATAGAGAAAGAAAGCAATAAAAATTCCAATATTAATAGTCAGACATATTTGAACTTCGATGTCGGTAATATTAATATGTAAATTGCATAGTCAACTATCCACCATACATTGCAATACATGACATCAATCGTTAATATTAATATGTAAATTGCATAGTCGACTATCCACCATACATTGCAATACATCAATTTCGATGCTGTTAATATTAACATGAAAAATTTGCCTCTGGCTCAAAAAGACTCAATCAGCTAAAACGCCATTGATTCTTGATTAATCACCAAAGATAACATCATAAGGAGAAGAGAGAGGACTGCAGAAGTGTGGGGGAAAGAACCAACTACAAACAAGTCGTGCAGACATTATCCTACAGATTTATGACTCCAAGAATCCAAAACAACAAAAATTCTGATTTCCAATGCTCTAGATTTTAAGTGGCTTTAAATTACACAACCTTTAATCATCACCCAAATTTCCATCATATAATTTATTCTGCAAGTACATATATAAACATAAATAACAATCCTAAAAACCTCAATTACTTCAACTATCATCAAATTCGTTAGCTAGAGCTAGTTAAGAACAACTGAAGCACTTGAAAATTTATAGACATCATTCAAAAGCTTCAATATTATCCAGATTTCACATGGACGCCTAATATCTTACTGATGTCAATATTAGCAACCACAGTATCCATACTGAAATTACCTTTGAATAGTATTCTAGCCCACTTACAGAAGCTCAGGATGATGGAACGTCAACCATGGCACACTAGTTAGATCACATTATTATACATCTAAGTTACATACTTCTGCCTCACAGAATTCATTCACACTATGCATTTCATCTTTCATGAAAAAGGAGATTATCAACAAGAAATCACTCTTGAGTCAGTTAACATGAAGTCTCTTCTCCCTTTCCCTCTCTTTATCCATACACGTATAGAGAGGGGGATTTCCAAGAATATCAATGCACACAGCCAGCACTCATCAATGTCAAAGAATAACCTTTTCTAGTGTTGAATACCAGTGCAAGACAAAAACTGAAATCAAGTCTCTGTGTACATAGTAGTGAGCCTCTAATAATTAAAAGGAAACTACAATGCCCCCACCAACTAATTGCAGCTAAAAGTTTAGCAAATAGACATAAAGTAAATCAGTAAACAAAATAAGAATCCTTTGCTTTGTGATAAAAAGTAGGATGCACCAGCCATGCTACAATTAGAAGGAACTCACAAAAACCAACACAAGAACATTTCGTTCTATGAAAAGTAGGTCATACTCATTTCGTTAATGCAGCTAAAAGGATGAGCACTTTCACATAGATGTAATATAACTAATAGATAATAAATATAATTAAAATGAAGAAAAAGAAACAATCACAAGGTTAAGATACAATATAACTAACAGAATTTTTATGATTGATTTTTTTATTGAATATTATTATTGTAAAATGAGGGTAAAAAATATTAATGACAAATTTACAAACACTTGGTGGGCAATTTTGCAACCCACATCCTATAAACACCCAATGGAGAGGCAAATACAACCTAGGTTTTTTCGCCCACATTATGTGTGCAAATGTGATCCATTCTATCGGTAGTGAATTTTGATGAGAGAGAGAGAAGCTCACTTTGCGATCTCGAGGCGATGGCGGAGACGATTGGGCCCTGAGCGATGGCGATGACGGAGGAGATGGCGAAGATCGATCTGTAGATCTCCACGAGTCTCGAGGCGATGGCGAAGACGATTGGGCCCTGAGCGAGGATCGATGATCTGTAGATCTCCACGAGCACCTTCTCGTCGTACTCCTTCTGCTGTGGCTGCGATCTCACCTTCTCGTCGTACTCCTCTCGCAGAGGAAGAGGAGTGTCATGGGGTTCCTCCAGGTAGAGAGCAACTGGAGTGGGGTAGAGGGGGAGGATCGGGAGCCCTGGAGAGGATGAGAGGGGTAGAGGGGGAGGAGTGGGGAGAGAGAGCTAGAGAGAGATAGAGAGAGAGAGAGGGAGAGGAAATGAGCGCTCTGTTTTGTTTCAGATCACGAGAGGGCATCAGAGTTTGGGCTTTTTGGGCCAAAAATTGTGGTGGATGTGTGTGGTGAGTTGAATAGGAATAATAATTTTTTTTTTGGGATTGGATTTAAATTTGGGTCTTGATTTATAAATGGGACACTTGTATAAAAATTGTTCCAACAATGTGTCGCTATAACCTTATTGTGTTGTTGTGTATTTGGCGGGAATATTAGAACAAAAAAAAATATTATTGAGAAAAAAAAAGGGCATCTTGAACTAGCTGTTGGTGGAGATACGTTTGGTTAAATTTCTTTGGAACTCTTACGACGCTTAGTGTTTTTTTGTTTTATTTCTCCACACACACACACACACACACACACACACTCTCTCTCTCTCTCTCTCTCTCTCTCTCTCTCTCTCTCTCTCTCTCTCTCTCAATCTAATTGTTTCACTTCGTAGTATGGTATCTTTCTTTCTCCGAAAAAAAAGAGAAAAAAAAAAAAAACTAATTCTTAACAATCTATGCAATATGGAACTACTGTGATGGAGCGATACTCTTCATGTATATTTGAACTATATAACTATTTTAAGTCAACCAAATCAAGCTGAGAGGATCATGCATCCTCCTTCCCCGTCTCACGAATTTGTACGTAGAATTTAAGAAGTGTCAAGTATCACCACAACCCACAAACTCATAGTAGGTGAACATTAGAGGCATTCACATGAATAATGAACAACCCATTAACTTCTCCCATCCTTACATATGGATGCATGAGTACAAATGGTTATTATATGTACATATACATGGACCCCAAGCTTTCTTTGATAATTAAATTTGTTGGACATGATACACCTACACCCGAAAGGTCTCCCCATTTCGTACTGTACCTCTCCAACATCTTCTTTCAATAGATCCCATGTGTGATCTTAATTAATTTCTTAGTATTTCTAATGCCCAATTGTCTTATCACCCAAGAGAAAGGTTAGTTCTCACTCCTTCGTTGGGCTAACGTGCATTCAGTTATTAGCGCCGAGTGTAGATAAAAATGATTTTACCTAAAGTAATAGGTTTCTTCTTCAAGGCACTCGTTACACTATAGCATGTTACTCTCTCCATCTTCCTCATATATATATAAGAAATTATTGCATTTATGGATTGATTTAACTGTAATCTATATATATATATATATATATATGAACAGGACAAGTAAGAAAGTCAAGCCATTTTCTTATGTATGTATGCTGCATTTTAGTTCTTGAACATTTAGAAAAATGCTGGTCTTTGGCATGAAATAGCAATTTTAAATCACGCTTGAATTAAATTAAAACACATAAATTAGCTAGGTATTTTACAAAAAGGATAAAATGATTATTTCATTACAACACTACAACAAAATTAGGTTATAGGGACATATATGTTGTGATACTTTTGTATAAGTATTCTATCTATATTTTATTTATATTCAAAATTAGATTATAGGGACACATTTTTGGAACACATTACAAAAATGTGTCGCTATACACCCTAGCGACGGCAGATATAGTAATACTAATAATAAGTATTGGTATTTTTGTCAGCGATATTTTTTTTAGATTTTAGAAACACTTAAAAGTGTCGCTATAATATAATTTTGTTGTAGTGCAAAATTCAAGATATTATTAGACAATAAGATGCTAAAAGTATAATATGTCAGATATAAAATTTATAGACTAAACTGTTTAAATGAAAACTACATTCATTTGCCACTATATTATAATAGAATATATAAGAACTCTATTATTTATTTATTTATTTATTTTCAAGCTAGCTTTCTCTTTCCTGTGGAGTGGACATTGTGGTCCTCCACTAGCTCCCTCACCCAAGTGTTTTATTCTCTCCTTTTCCTTGCATTGTATTTCCTAAAACCCTTTCTTGCAATGAATTAATGAAAATGGAGCCCATGATATGACATTCGATCACTACTTATTAGAGTAACTCCGTTATCCGAAGCAAGATACAATAGGACATACGTGAATCGACATTACCTTACTTACAATTAATTACCACTTCTCCATTTGGTATATATATGATCTAAAGCGACCTTTTATTCTCTTCTATGGGAATAATATATAGTAAGAGACAAAACAATGTGCAATGACGTACAACAAGAGAGTTATTAATTGTTCCGTTTCTCTTTGGCAAATAGATAGAACATGCCACTAATGGCCGGTTAGGTCCATTATTTAGGCTACATACCCATTTTTATTGTAACAACTTGAATTGCAAGGAACATTTGGCTTGCTCTCATGGAATGGACCACTTCTTGTTGGTTTAGGTCCAACCACATCCTTAATTGGGTGTGTTGCGATCGAGCTAGCTAGGTGATGTTATTCCATTTTATGATGTTGAAACGAAAATTTACTCTCATGTGTGATTGATAGTGATATTTATTATGACTAGCTAGTACTGTTGGCGGTTGTTTCTAAATGGGCGGATTTTTGGATAATAATAATAATAATAATCATGCATGTTAGAGATGGCTCTAATTAATTAATTAAGTCTCTTTAGCTACGTACCAAAGATTCTGGATTCAATTTACACGTATGTTCATCATTTAGTTTTTCAATAGAATGGCTTTTGAGGTAAATTAATTGCATGATTAGTCTCTATCTCTAACCTTTATCACGCTTCTATCCTAATCTGGTCTAATTAAATCTCTAACGTTCATTAGTTGTTTCAATCAAATCCTTTTTGTCAGCGAATCAAATTCTGTGCATTTTTCTATCCAAATTAAATATCACGCATTTTGATAGAAGAATTTGATTTAAAATAACTAGTAAAATTTAAGAGCTCAATTGGAAAAATATTAGATCAGATATCAAAGTGAAAAAAAAAAAAAAAACAAACTCGTATTAAGAGTGCAGCTGTTATTAAAAACCAAGTTAGGATGAAAATACCTAAATGTGTATCTATTTATTTTTTGTACGGTGGGGTAGTCGTACAAAATATATTATAAATAATTTATTTTTCTATTCAACTGTAAAAATTTATATTATAAATGATTCATTAAGACATGGGCAACGTGACACTAGGCAAACAAAACAAATTAAATATTTTTTTTTATTGTAATTTTCGTCTTATGTAAGGTAATATTTTTTTTTTTTTCGTAATCCTCGACAGCATCTATATAAATAAAATGTTGGGGACCATATATAGTGCTATGTGTGTAAATCCATGGTTTCTGTCTACTAATAATTATTTTGGTTGTACGTTTCAAACAAACAAATTTGGTGTGGCAATTCATGGACCTCACACCGTACATGTCTTAACAAAAGTAAAAAAAAGAAGCACAAAGGAAAATAAGGATGCTATAACAAACTATAAGGACAACGCGGTGTATTATGCTTCCTCCATCCTGACACGATAATACATTTGTGATCGTGAGATGCACAACAAAGACATAACAAACAATAATTCCTCTACATAAGAATTATTATTATTATTATTTATTATTTTTTAGAGAAAAAGATCTCGAGGTCTATTGGGGTGTGACATTTTCTCTTTTTTAAAATATTGCTCCGTTCCAAACTTTATTTTGAAATTCAAAGTGCCCTTCCGAACCCTTAGACTCGAGCTCCATTTATACTCACTTCCACACTAAAAGGTATATTTTAAAGTATAAATATTTACAGTAAACAAATATTTCATACTTTGTGCACAAACTAATCAAAATCTAGTTCTTTCGCTTGCCTTAATCTATAGATGGGAATGGAAGAAACTATAATTACAAAGAAAAATGTCCAACTTCATTTACAGGGTTAAACATGGCCCAAAACAATTTATTGGGCTTCTGAGTAGGCCTTTGATCCGGACTAAGCTATCGGACTCAACTATTGGGCCTTGTTTATGCTCACTTGAAGAGACCAATAAATACTATAATATTTTCAGTATATAAATAAATATATAAAATATAATATATGAAAATGGTTTACATTAGAGATTTGAGTAATGCTACCGGTGCTTCTATAACCTAGGTGTGAATCTTACATTATAGCCATTGAAAAAGTCAAATTTACGCAATTATCAACCTTTATTTGTTTTTTTAATAAACCTAAGAAATATTTTTAAACTCTTAATTAGATGATAAACAATAAGATGTACACATTACAAAAAAAGACTTATTGATAATATTTTTCTACAGAATTAGACACCATTCACATATATATCAGTCAAATGTAGTTTTCACATTAATACTTTAGTCCCTTAAGAGTTTTAAAAAAAATCTTATAAAATAATCCCTTTGGAACCCTACAGTAGGTATAGGGATAGTACAGATCATCCATACATTTTTACAGTAGCATTTTAACTGATTTTCACCCTAATTTTACAAACTCTCTGAAATCCAAAAGATAAAAGGCTAAATTACACTTTTGGTTTCATTTAAAAATAATAATAACACAATTTTGCCTTTGGCCGTCAAATTACATGGCATGTGATACTTTGCTCCTCAAATTGTAATTTATTATAGCGTCTAGCTCAAAATTTATCAGGTGTTGTAAATCAAGTCTAACAACTTAATTTAGTTGATTAAATATTAATGTATCACTAATATAGAAATAAAGTGACAGTATTACGGTTAATGACATGACAAAGATTAAGCTACCACATTACTTTAAGGGTTGTTTTGTAGTGAACCGAATATTTGCAAATAGCGAGGTTCTGGTGAAGAGTTGCTTGAAGGACTATTCCGGTAGGCCGCCAAGCATAGTTCCAAGCTCATTGGAGCATTTTCGACGCAAAGTCGGCATGAAAACGTGTCCCCTATACACGCACGACTAGGCAAGTACATAATGCACAATCTAAGTACTATCTAAACAATATAAATAATAATCTGCTAAATAATTTAAATAAACGGTCAATAAACATCATGATAAAACCAACATTCACAATTAGATCCAATCCACAAATAAAATGTCTAAATTATGATCATAAATAACAATAAACTGGAATATAATATAGTGCGACCAGCTATCTAACTAGCATCATGGGGACAGCTCTATCGGGAACGCCTCACCGCATCGTCTCGACATCCCACCACCCAACGAAGCTAAAAAATGGGTCGCCAAAAGGTGTGAGATACAACTGAATGTGTTACGACCCGATCCACTAGCAATAATAACTCGTTGGGCCCAAACCACAACCCAAAATGTTTAAGCCCGGTTATTATTATTAGTATCCATTGTCTCTTATATACCCAATCACAATCCCATTTCCATCCGATGTGGGACTATTGGGGTGTCACAGACTCCTCCCGTTTAGGTCCGACGTCCTCGTTAGTCCAATCACACGCACAACCCAAGATCACCAAGCGACGTGAGACTTGTCTCGCTAGCCCTGTCATCTAGACCCAGGCTTAGCCGAGACTCATCACACACTTCTCGCTGGTGATTGGCTCTGATACCACTGTAATCTGCCACGTCCCGAGACCGTCTATTTGGTCAATTCGGACATGCTAACAGACTCGCCAATCGGGCATGACCTCTCTATACCCAAAAGGAACAGAACAAAACATCTCAAGTAATACAATGTGTATAATGAGATACAATATTAGAGTAAAGCTACCACTAATTTAACATTCAACTTTAAGTATAAATACAACTAAATAAAGCTGAAATGAAAATACTAGAATGGACATTTGCCATATAACAATTAGTTACTTTCGTTTAACCTCACAAAATACAACGAGCTGATGTGGGACTATTGGAGTGTCATAGAATGTATCCCAGTGGGTACAATAAGCCGGAGTACAGCAAGTCATACCTACTGGTATACAGTAATCGACGAATAAGTAAATCAGTAGGCAGATATGAAAGTAGATACCTGACATGTATAATAATCACAGTGAATCACAATGCCGGATATAAGGGTACTGAAACATGTGCTACAACATGCTGAAAATAGATAGCAGCAATATATGACGAAACATGATAGTAAGAACTATGCGTTAATGATGGAAACCAAGTATCCAATCAATGCTACTATTGGTCACGAGGACCTCAGGCTAATGCCACTATCTGACACCGATCTGGCTGACATAATCCTGCACCACTCGGTACGATCTAGAGCTTACGGGTCACACTCGACAACTCTACCGGTAAAGAACACCAGAGCGGGGGCTAGTCCGCTGATGTACGTGAAATACAGCTAGTGCTGTGGAGATCATAATGCTGATGCTCAAGCTCGCGGTCTAAAAATCGGATAATCAGCACTAAGCCGAGAACTCTCACACAGGATGCCAATCAACTATGAAATCACCTCATGCTGTATAACAATAACTGATCTCATACTCTAATATACAGTATAAATATAAGGAGATACTAAAATATCTTAACAGAAGTAGAGCTAACTAATGACCAATAAAACATGGTATAAGTTTGTCACGCCCCGAGTTTCAAAACAGCGGTAGATTTTTTTTTTTTTTTTTTTTTTTCAGAGTTCAAACTTTAAACTCAGTACGTGAACATACCGCCACATGCATAGGAAATTCTCTGTCCACACGGACAGAGTCTCCCCTTGTAGTAGCCGCTGGTTTAAAATGTTTTTGGGTCTACTTTTGGTTTTCTTTATTTCGCAATTCGTTTCGGGGGCCCGGAGGGTGATCTAATAATTCCTTGTTTCCGGACAGACCGTCGGGGCTCGCGGGTATTTTTAGTCAATAAAGCTCGCGAAACGGAGAACGGCGGCGCAGTCGGTTTTGAATTCCGACGCCGGAATCTCCCAGAATAAATTCCGGAAGGTGGCTAGCGGTTCAGGCGATCAGCGCGGTTTTTCAGGCAGACCGGACCCCGGTTCGCACCCGACTTATTACCTGCTTTTGACTTGAAATGGGTTCATTCCCATTCCTCATCCAAACCGCTCCCGCCATCCTAACCGCTCCCGCCATTTTCATGTCGTGGGGAAACAGGGTTACGACAGTTACAACTCCCCTCATCTTAGGCGTACGCAACCCCAAGCGCAACGAGGAACCCACTTCCCCAACCTTTCTTTTTCCCAACCGATCGAGTGGAGAAAAAAGGCGGAGCGATCGAGGAGAGGGAAGATCGCCGGCATACCCTTCGTTACCGGGCACGCAAGAACAGGACGATCATCCCCTAGATCAACCCTAGCCGACGAAACCAAGGTGAGCATAACATAGGGTTCTTGATTGGGTATTTTCTTGGTTCTCTTAGGCAAAGGGAGGAGGAGGGTCGGCGCCGTCACCGGAGTCGGCGCCGTCACCGGAGCCGGCACGCACGGAGCCACGCATGCGGGCGGCGCCGCATGCTCCCGCATGCGGGCAGCGCCGCATGCGGGCGGCGCTGCATGCGCCCGCATGCGGGCAGCGCCGCATGAGGGCGGCGCCGTGTGCATCCGCATGCGGGCGGCGCCGCATGCGGGTGGCGCCGCATGCTCCCGCATGCGGGCAGCGCCGCATGCGGGCGGCGCTGCACGCGCCCGCATGCGGGCAGCGCCGCATGTGGGCAGCGCCGCGCGCACCCGCATGCGGGCGGCGCTGCACGCGCCCGCATGCGGGCAGCGCCGCATGTGGGCGGCGCCGCGCGCACCCACATGCGGGCGGCGCCGCATGCGGGCGGTGCCGCACGCAGGTGGTACGCCGCCCAGCCGCGCGGGGCCGGGCGCGTACGTGTACGGATTGTGCGCGAGGGGGGGGGGGGGGGGGGCGCCGGGTGTTCTAGTCTTTTAATCTTGCAGAGTCTTGAATTACTGACTCCTGTATGACAGGTTCTTGTAGGTCCGGGCGGGCACCCCGAGACGCGGGAGAACCTAGCATCGGTCAGGAGCGCGACAACGAAGAGGTGGGTTTTCGGTCGAGGCTTAGTATAGTGTTAGTATTCCGAAAGGGATTTTAATTACATGTTAATCGGTACTAACGCTGACGGTTTTTATGATTTACTATATTACCCCGTGTCTTGGTTACTATGCTCGAGTTGCGACACGCGCACCCGCGGTCTGGCCACCGCTAAGGGTGCTCTTTTTCGGAAAGGCGGTCTCCGACCCGTGTTACCCACGAGGGGATGTAGTGGGGCCCCCGTAGGTGTGGGGTTCGAGGCACCAAGGTGTGAGCGGTGCGACCTGTCGGGATTGGTGCCCGACGAGGTCAGGTGTGCGACCTGCCGGGATTGGTGCCCGACGAGGTCAGGTGTTACAGGTGTTACCGGGGTTACAGGTGTCACAGGTGGTACAGGTGGTTGCGAGTTACCTTTATGAGTAGAGTGGTTGCTCCGGCTAGTCTTACTTTTGTGGCTTGGTATTACTTTACTGTTTTAGTATTTTTATCATGATAGTGTCGCTGACTACCCACTCTGTGACAGGTACCTCCAGGGGTGAGAGGTAGGCGACGGTGAGGCCGAGGTGGGAGCAGTCGGGCTGTGGGAGCCCTAGTCTGCCGTTTTCTTTACTTTCTCTGCATTTCATTTGGTATTGTAGGTTACTGTGTGGTTCTTGATACCCTTGTGGGGTCGTGTGGATGTTGATTACTTTTGTTCTGGATATGCACTACTGTTTCCTTTATTATTCCCGTTTGGCCGTTTTCTAAACAAACCAACTAGAAAACAAGAGAAAAATGACTTCGAAAACCGTTTTCAAAAAATCTAGGGTCGTGTGGGCCTGTTTTCCAAACCCTATGGATTTATGCCGTTTTCCAATCTGTTTTCGAAACCTGAGGCCGTGTGGGCCTGTTTTCAAAACTGTGAGTTTATCCTTTCAACTTGACTGGCCACGGGCATTGTTTAGTCTTCATGCACAGTTAGACTCCGAACTGTTGTGATTAAATGGAAAATGAATGCTTGTGTTGACTGTTGTAATAGCCGCGACGCCGTGCATATACAGAGGAGACTCTGCCCGATTTTCGAGTAAATCTGTATATGCGGCGGGTCTGGGCACGCGCCGGGGAAGGAGGTTTTAAACAAAAAAATTTGTACGCGCCTTACGCTTACTTTTGTGCATCGTTTCCGCTAAAATAAAACCCCCGGGGCGTGACAGATTAAGATGGTATCAGAGACTTTGCTTTAATCACAACAGTGACGGCCCAACATCCACCGAGATATCACACTTAACTACGAATAAATGAAATGTGCAGGGTTTAAGGGTTAGGACGTGAGAGATCGGGGAGGGGATTTGTAGATAATGTTTTCTTTTCTCTCTCGATATTACGGTGGTTCTTCTAGCAGAGTTGAGTGCTAAGCTTTGGTTCGTGTGTCTGTACAGACAATGGTCCGAACCAGAGCGTCGGCCGAGGATGTAGTGGCGGATGCGACGACATCAGCAGCTGCAGAGAACCAGCTCCTGCGGCAACAATTGAGGGAGATGGCGGGGCAGCTGGCGACCCTTACGGAACGTGTGCGTCAATTGACGCAGCAGCAACCGGTCGCTCCTGCCCCTCCACAGGGACTAATTGCACCGGCCGCAGCACCGCAAGCGACAGGGGCTGGGGTAGGGGCAGCCCCTCTACCGGCAGCAATGGCCGGGCTAGCATCTACCCAAACCTCGGCGCCGACGGCAGCACCTGCATCAGCGCCCGCGGGGCCGGCGCCGGGGGCCCTCGGCGGGAGTACCTCCGCGGCCGCCGCCGCCGCTGGGGAAGGGACAGTTACGCGGACGGAACGAGAACGAGTGCGGGCCAACCTGGCGGATTTCATGAAGTTCGAACCACCCACGTTCGAGGGGGAGACGACTGATCCCTGGGTCGTCGAAAAGTGGGTGGGATCGATGGAAAAGTTGTTCGAGGACTTACTCATCGAGGACCCTGAGCGCGTCCCCCTGGCAGTTCACTTTTTGGAGGGAAACGCTCGTTTATGGTGGAAGACGGTGCGCCCCGATCCCACCAAGCGCACCGTGCTTCTATCGTGGACGACGTTCAAGCAGGAATTGTTTGGGGCCTTCTTCACAAATAGCGTCAAGAAGAAACTGGAGGACGACCTGAACCACATTCAGCAAGGGAGCAAGACGGTTATGGAGTATCAGCGCGAATTCGTGCGCCTGGCAAATTGCGTCCCTTTCGTCATAAGGGACGAACCCCACAAGGCGCAACTATTCGTGGATGGGTTGCGAAGTGATATTTTCCAGGTGGTTCAGGCCGCTGACTTGCATACGTTCCAGAAAGTGGTCGACCGGGCCACTGTCGTAGAGCGTGGGTTCGCCGTTACCCGCGCTAGGAGGGAGGCCCCGGCACAGCATGAAGATAGGAAGCGGCAACAGCAGAGCTACGGGGGGGGGGGTCATCTGCTGGGAGCCGACCCCCCAAGCGGTGGAGGGCATAGTCGGGAGCACGGAGCGCACCTACGGGAGAGCCGAGGCCAAGAGACAGGCCTTGTGTGATCTGCGGGGGAGCGCACGGAGTGTTGGATTGCCCCCAGAGAGTCGATCATTGCTTCCGTTGCGGCAAGCAGGGGCACTTCCGCCGCAACTGCCCCCTTGCCGTGGGATCAGCCTCCTCTGCCGCTTCCACGCCTTCACCACAACTATTGGGGCAGGGGAAAGCTCCTATGGGGTCGACCTCTAGGCCCCCGGCTTCGCGGCGCGAAGAGGATAGGTAGCCTCAACCGGGCGGGCGAATTTATTCCATGACCCGCCGGGAATCGGACCCGCCGGAGGACGTACTCGCAGGTATAACTTCTGTTTCAAATTCACGTTCTAGAGCCCTCTTTGATACTGGAGCAACACACTCGTTCATTTCTCGCGATTACGTGTTTTCGCATGACCTCGAGGAAACACCTCTCCAAAGCCGTTTGACGGTCCAGACAGCGGGTGGGACACTGGAGGCGACTAGTTTGGTGGCCACCTGCCCGATTAAGCTAGGGCGGCTGCTTTGCCCTTGGGATTTAGTGGTGATTCCCCTGAAGGAGTACGACGTTGTTTTGGGCATGGACTGGCTCTCAAGGTACCAAGTGCTTATCGACTGCGAGAAGCGGATGGTGCAACTACAAGAACCAAGTTTCCCTAAGAATGCGTACCTGGCGTGTAAGAGCACCTCCTTCCCGGCAGTCATCTCAGCGGCTCAAGCCAGGAGTCTGGTAGAGGGTGGGTGTGTGGCCTACTTGGCATCGGTGGATCTGGTTACCCGACCCTCGACGACACCTTCAGACATCCCAGTGGTGAGGGACTTCCCCGACGTCTTTCCGATGGAGCTGCCCGGGATACCCCCTGAACGAGAGGTGGTGTTCCCTATTGAACTCTTGCCAGGTACTCAACCTATAACGAAGGCGCCCTATCGAATGGCCTTCGCGGAGTTGAAGGAGTTAAAGGCGCAACTGGAAGACCTCTTGGACAAAGGGTTTATCAGGCCGAGTGTGTCACCCTGGGGGCGCACCGGTGCTCTTCGTACGGAAGAAGGATGGAAGCCTGCGACTCTGCATCGACTACAAAGGAATAAACAAGGTCACGGTGAAAAACAAGTACCCCCTGCCCAGAATCGACGACCTCTTCGACCAACTACGAGGAGCGACGGTCTTTTTAAAGATTGATCTGCAGTCAGGCTACCACCAGCTCCCGGTTAGGAACGAGGACATTCCGAAGACCGCCTTCCGGACCCGGTATGGCCATTACGAGTTTACAGTCATGCCGTTCGGACTTACGAACGCCCCCGCGGTCTTTATGGACATGATGAACCGGATCTTCAGACCATTCCTAGACCGGTTCGTGGTGGTCTTCATCGACGACATACTGATCTATTCATCCACCGACGAGGAGCACGAGGACCATTTACGAACGATTCTCCAAACCCTCAGGGAGCAGAAGCTGTTCGCTAAGCTCAAAAAGTGTGAATTCTGGCTACGCGAAGTGGGATTCCTGGGGCATGTGATCTCGGCGAAGGGAATCGCCGTGGACCCCAAGAAGGTGGAATCGGTGATCGACTGGCAGCCGCCCACGACGGTGACGGAGATCCGCAGTTTCTTGGGGCTGGCGGGGTATTATAGACGCTTTGTCGAGGGTTTCTTGAAGATTGCGGCCCCTTTAAACCGGTTGACCAAGAAAGGAGAAAAGTTTGTATGGACGGCCAAATGCCAGGAAAGTTTTGAAGAACTCAAAAGAAGGCTAACCAAGGCACCAATTCTTGTACTACCAACACCCGGAGAGGACTATGAGGTGTACTGCGACGCTTCGAGGATCGGCCTTGGGGGTGTTTTAATGCAGCAGGGGAAGGTAATAGCCTATGCGTCTAGGCAACTAAAGGACTATGAGAGAAACTACCCAATACACGACTTGGAGCTGGCTGCGGTGGTCTTCATCCTGAAGTTATGGAGACACTATCTCTTTGGTGTCCATTGTAACATCTTCTCAGATCACCAGAGTCTTAAATACCTGTTCACCCAAAAGGAACTAAACCTGCGGCAGAGGCGGTGGCTTGAGTTACTGAAGGATTACGACCTAACAATCCAATACCACCCCGGGAAGGTAAACGTGGTAGCGGACGCTCTGAGCAGGAAGGGGCGATTGGAGGGGGGATCAGTAGGTGCGATAACTGAGCAGAGCAACTTGATCGCGGAATTCTCACGACTAGGGTTGGAAGTAGTGCCAGCAGGCACGGTTGCGCAACTTCTAACTTTGGTGGTCAAGCCAACACTGCTCGAGAAGATTCGAGAGGGACAGCAGGCGGACTTGCACTTACAGCTCGTAAGAGAAAAGATCTCACCGGATCAGGAAGGTGACTTTTCAGTGGAAGGCGACGGCACTCTACGGTTCCGCGGGCGGATTTGCGTGCCGGATACCCCGGAATTGAAGAAGGAAATCCTATCTGAGGCACACAGTGCCCCTTATGCAGCGCATCCAGGAGGCACAAAGATGTACAGGGACCTCAAGCAGACCTTCTGGTGGCCCAAGATGAAGAGGGATGTGACTCGATATGTAGCTCATTGCCTGGTGTGTCAATAGATAAAGGCGGAACATCAACGGCCGGCGGGAAAGTTACAACCCTTACCGGTACCGGAGTGGAAGTGGGATCATATCACCATGGACTTTGTCACCGGGTTCCCACGTTCACAGTAAGGACATGACACAATATGGGTCGTGGTGGACCGGCTAACCAAGTCAGCGCACTTCCTGCCGATTCACACAACCTGGACCAGAGAGCGGTTGGCTCAAGTCTACCTCAGCGAGATTGTGAGACTGCATGGAGTACCGGCATCGATCACATCAGACAGAGACACGTGTTTCGTCTCAAAGTTTTGGCAGAGTCTGCAACGAGCCTTGGGGACTAAATTGCAGTTCAGCACAGCCTTCCACCCTCAGACAGACGGGCAGTCGGAGCGAGTGATACAGACGCTAGAGGACCTGCTTCGGGCCTGTGTACTCGATTGGGGAGTCGGTTGGGAGCGTTACCTGCCACTTGTAGAATTCGCTTACAACAATAGCCACCAGGCCAGCATCCAGATGGCACCCTACGAAGCCTTATACGGGAGACGCTGCCGACCCCCGATCTGTTGGGACGACTTGGGAGAATGGAAGTTCTTGGGACCCGATTTGGTGGAAGAAACAGAAGAGAAGGTGCGCCTCATCAGACAGCGCTTACTAACCGCCCAGAGTCGACAAAAGAGCTACGCGGATCGGAGACGCCGCGACTTAGAGTTCCAGGTGGGAGAACACATGTTGTAGGACCCCTGAACCCCCCCCTTGCAGCTTTTCCCATGAATCCACTGTGCAAACACCTGTTGATGGTGTATCTGGCCCATGGTGCATCAAAGGGATGCCACAGATGGACCCTGTGAGCTTTGGTTGGCTGTATTGGCCTTCGGCTGCTTTTGCCGAATTTTAGGAAAGGAATTTGGCCAAATAGAGGGTGGATTTGGATTCAGTGCGGAAAAACGCTTGAAAACGACTTTTTGTTTGCTAAATTCTGAGTCCGGATGCCCAAAAACGGACTCCCGAAAGTTTTACTAGATTTTTGGTGCATGGGGGAGCCGTGGACCGGCGGGGGTGCCACGTGGCAGGCTCGGATTGGCCGGTGCACGCGGCTGGGTCCACGGAAGGTCTGGGCTGTGACCGGGGTGCACCGCGGGGCGCGTGGACCGGCGGGTGTCCACGTGGCAGCGCCTGATTGGGCGGCCCACGCGCGCTTGGTCCACGGGCGAGCGCGGGGAGGCGTGGACCGGGGGGCGTGCCACGTGGCAGCACCCGGTTGGCGGGCGCATGTGCGCGCGGTCCACGCAGCGCGCGGGGCAGGTCGCGGGCAGGTGGCCGTACGCGGGGCAGGTACGGCGTCGTGGGGGGCGCCACGTGGCGCCCGCTGATTCGCGGGCGCCACCTACCGCGTTGACGCGGGCGGGGGACACGTGGCGCACTCCGCGGCAGCTTGCATGGCTGCCGCCTGTTCGGGCGACACGTGGCGGGCGCCGGGGCGGGTCGGACGAAGCCAGGATCCCGTCCGACGGAGCATTTTGGGCTGGGCCGCACTGTGCGCGCCCGAAAGTTCTGGGCCGGGCCGCACTGTGTGCGCCCGAAAACTTTCGGGCGCCCGAAAGTTGGGACCTGATGGGTATTTTCCCAAAAGATTTCTTCAGCCTATAAATAGCCAGCCCGAGCCCTCTTTGCTGCCTTTTTTCTCTCTGTCTGTGCAAGATCTCCCCGAGCTTCCTCTTGGTGAAATTTTCCCCTCTTAATCCTTGATCTTCCTGCCAAGTTCTAGGATTTTTGGAGGCTCGAATCCCGAGGTTCCCCATTTTACGGCGCGGCGCGACGTTGCATTCCTGGGTTCTTCTTCGGCGCAGCGACAGTGTTTTAGCTCCCCTGGGCTACCCCGAGATCATTTTTCTGTGATTCTTGCGCCGGTAGACTCCTAAGAGGTAGAACTTCATCTTTCGTTTTGGTCGCGCTTTCTCGTTTAGAGGTTTTGGCACGGATCCAGAGGCAAACAGTGACCCCTTTTTCTGTGTGGACTTCCTTGACAGCAGCGGGGTATTTTGACCATATCTTCGCGCACGAGCATCAGACGGAAACGAGCTTATACAACTTTTTCATCTACGGATCGCAAGGAACACGCTCGTATTTTTATTGGATTTTTGTGAGATTTATTTCGAGGTGAAATTACTGTTTTCTCAGTGAACAGTGCACAGTTTTTAGCACAGATTTTTGTATGGGTGTACCCCCTTGCCGAATTTTTATCTTGACTTACCGAACTCGGATTTGGGCGTTCAAGGTACCGTTGCGAAGCTATCGACGCGAGGATCGCTGTGGTATTTTTCTTGGAATTTTCTGGGCACTTTCTACAGGGGATAATTTAACAGTTGTGAATCCGAGGTTGTAGATGGTTATGAGAGCAATAATTGGGAGCCTAAGTGTAATTAGTGAGCTTTGTATTGTACCAGGAATATTTCGGGTGCGCTAAAATTATGGGAGCAAGGATTCGGAGTTTTGGTATTTTCTAGCTGTACGGACTTGGACAGTTTGCACCATGTGGGTGGTTGTTGTACTCCTCTCCTTTGTTATGCCCACTAGGAATATCAGAGTACCCCTGTTTTGATGTTGCTAAATGCGTTAATTGGTAGACTCGCATGCTTTAGGGAGCAAATTATTGGTTATCTAATCCATGAAAAATTATTGTTAGACTGATTACTTGTTTTAATCGCTTAATTTCTGGACTGTATGCTTAGAGATAAGTGATAATAATTGAGGACTGCAAAACTGATGATTATTCTTATGGGACTGTCACTCTAGCTTATGTCACTCTAAACTGCTATTCTCGGAAACTGGACAAAAATATTGAGACAATGCATGATTAAATTGGTCACATGATTATGTCATCATTTACTGCTATACTATTTTTGGGACTTGACTTAGGAGAAACCATGCATTTACTCTTTTCTCCTCCTTGTATTGACACTTGCGGCTTAGTCGCTCAGGTTCGAGCGTGTGTTGGACAGTGTAGTCGGATATTGGGGATTTGGGACAGGTTGGGTTTATGTCAGGGTGTTGCGGCGACCACGGATCTTGGGTGGTCGACCGGCTTATACTATTGCATCGGATTGGGTGTTTGGGGATCGAGCTTTCTTTAGTGGAGGGTTTTTCCCACTTCATTGAGTCTCGATCCAGTCCTGCTATATCAGGTTACTTGTGGTTACTTACTTTCCTCGTGTGGGTCGCTCCCCACGAGTGCGACTCCGGAGTGCGCGGCAGACAGACTTGAGTCCTGGGGACTCCTTGTGCTTCGGTGTTATGCGTAGGCTGGCATACCCGTCGCGGCAGAGCAGGCAGTGCCAGTGTCCACTGGCGGTCAGATTGGGTTCTTTGGACAGACTTCTTTATACTGATGCATTCCTTTTCCCATCCGTGTTGAGTTATCGTGTAGAGGCATATTAGGGATAGCATTTTATCAGTTGCTCTCTCTATCTACACCCCCTTTCTTTTCCTTTCCCTTTTGCCTCTGATCACCTGGTGGGCATATCTGAGCTGAGGCTTTACCCACTAGGGGAGGCTACTGTTTATTGTAGTACTTACCCCCATTATTTTTCTTGTTCTTTTTCTTTCCCCTTGTTTTGCAGAGTCCTCAGTGGGAGTTGCTGGGCCGTCAGCAACTGATCGGGGAAAGCGCATCGCGGACTAGATAGAGAGCCTCCCGAGGGTTGTAGCTGGAGCTTTTGGGTACCTGGTCTTCTCAGACAGCTTTTGTTTATTTCTTTTTGGGTCTGGCTGTTGCCAGCTGTTTGTATTTAGTGGTGAGCTGGGAGAGACATCTGTATTTTATTCCACTGTTGTACTCTTTTACTTCCAGCTTCTGTCTGAGATACAGTAGTTTTAGTTTAGCTCTGATTATTATGCACTTTTATTATTATTTCTTATCTGAGCAGGTTACCGACGCTTCGTGTATGTGGGAAATACCGCATGCACGGCGGATCTGTAGACGGGCCCGGGTTCTGGTTTACACCCGGGGCGTGACACGTGTTTTTGCGGGTCTCGCCGTCCAGGGGAATCAAGCGATTCGGGTTAAAAGGCAAGCTAAGCCCGCGGTTTGTGGGGCCATTCGAGATCCTGGAGCGGATTGACCCAGTGGCTTACCGCCTTGCCCTACCACCGAACCTCAACCGGATTCACGACGTGTTCCACGTTTCGATGCTCAAGAAATACCTTCCCGACCCGTCGCATGTCCTGGACGTCTCGACACTCGAACTGAGGGAGGACCTAAGCTTCGAGGAAACCCCTGTGCGAATCCTAGCAAGAGAAAGCAAGACGCTTCGAAACCGAGTCATCCCCTATGTGAAGGTGCTCTGGAACAACCACGAGGAGCGGGAAGCGACGTGGGAGCTGGAGTCGAAGATGAGGGAGGGCTACCCCTATCTCTTCACCGCGAACCAGGATTGAGTTTCGAGGACGAAACTCGTTTTAAGAGGTGAGTGGTGTAGTAGCCGCTGGTTTAAAATGTTTTTGGGTCTACTTTTGGTTTTCTTTATTTCGCAATTCGTTTCGAGGGCCCGGAGGGTGATCTAATAATTCCTTGTTTCCGGGCAGACCGTCGGGGCTCGCGGGTATTTTTAGTCAATAAAGCTCGCGAAACGGAGAACGACGGCGCAGTCGGTTTTGAATTCCGACGCCGGAATCTCCCAGAATAAATTCCGGAAGGTGGCTAGCGGTTCAGGCGATCAGCGCGGTTTTTCAGGCAGACCGGACTCCGGTTCGCACCCAACTTATTACCTGCTTTTGACTTGAAATGGGTTCATTCCCATTCCTCATCCTGACCGCTCCCGCCATCCTAACCGCTCCCGCCATTTTCATGTCGTGGGGAAACAGGGTTACGACAGTTACAACTCCCCTCACCTTAGGCGTACGCAACCCCAAGCGCAACGAGGAACCCACTTCCCCAACCTTTCTTTTTCCCAACCGATCGAGTGGAGAAACAAGGCGGAGCGATCGAGGAGAGGGAAGATCGCCGGCATACCCTTCGTTACCGGGCACGCAAGAACAGGACGATCATCCCCTAGATCAACCCTAGCCGACGAAACCAAGGTGAGCATAACTTAGGGTTCTTGATTGGGTATTTTCTTGGTTCTCTTAGGCAAAGGGAGGAGGAGGGTCGGCGCCGTCACCGGGGTTGGCGCCGTCACCGGAGCCGGCACGCACGGAGCCACGCATGCGGGCGGCGCCGCATGCGGGAGGCGCCGCATGCTCCCACATGCGGGCAGCGCCGTATGCGGGCGGCGCTGCATGCGCCCGCATGCGGGCAGCGCCGCATGAGGGCGGCGCCGTGTGCATCCGCATGCGGGCGGCGCCGCATGCGGGCGGCGCCGCATGCGGGCGGTGCCGCATGCGGGCGGCGCCGCATGCTCCCGCATGCGGGCAGCGCCGCATGCGGGCGGCGCTGCACGCGCCCGCATGCGGGCAGCACCGCATGTGGGCAGCGCCGCGCGCACCCGCATGCGGGCAGCGCCGCATGCGGGCGGCGCTGCCCGCGCCCGCATGCGGGCAGCGCCGCATGTGGGCGGCGCCTCGCGCACCCACATGCGGGCAGCGCCGCATGCGGGCGGCGCCGCATGCGGGCGGCGCCGCACGCAGGTGGTACGCCGCCCAGCCGCGCGGGGCCGGGCGCGTACGTGTACGAATTGTGCGCGAGGGGGGGGGGGGGCGCCGGGTGTTCTAGTCTTTTAATCTTGCGGAGTCTTGAATTACTGACTCCTGTATGACAGGTTCTTGTAGGTCCGGGCGGGCACCCCGAGACGCGGGAGAACCTAGCATCGGTCAGGAGCGCGACAACGAAAAGGTGGGTTTTCGGTCGAGGCTTAGTATAGTGTTAGTATTCCGAAAGGGGATTTTAATTACATGTTAATCGGTACTAACGCTGACGGTTTCTATGATTTACTATATTACCCCGTGTCTTGGTTACTATGCTCGAGTTGCCACACGCGCACCCGCGGTCTGGCCACCGCTAAGGGTGCTCTATTCCGGAAAGGCGGTCCCCGACCCGTGTTACCCACGAGGGGATGTAGTGGGGCCCCCGTAGGTGTGGGGTTCGAGGCACCAAGGTGTGAGCGGTGCGACCTGTCGGGATTGGTGCCCGACGAGGTCAGGTGTGCGACCTGCCGGGATTGGTGCCCGACGAGGTCAGGTGTTACAGGTGTTACCGGGGTTACAGGTGTCACAGGTGGTACAGGTGGTTGCGAGTTACCTTTATGAGTAGAGTGGTTGCTCCGGCTAGTCTTACTTTTGTGGCTTGGTATTACTTTACTGTTTTAGTATTTTTATCATGATAGTGTCGCTGACTACCCACTCTGTGACAGGTACCTCCAGGGGTGAGAGGTAGGCGACGGTGAGGCCGAGGTGGGAGCAGTCGGGCTGTGGGAGCCCTAGTGTGACACCCCCGGAATTTGGATTAGTCCTCTATATAAATGATATAATAGGACTAAATCGCTAACCCGGCTATAGCATTTTGGATGGTAGCAAGATCCAAGAGGAACATGAGAGTTAAGCGTGCTAGAGCTAGAGTAGTTCTAGGATGGGTGACCCCCTGGGAAGTGGGGCGTCACAGTTGGTATCAGAGCCATTCACCAGCCGGAAATGTGAGATGAGTCTCGGCTGAGCCAGGGTTATATAGCGGGTAGAGCGAGGCTCCCCGGCTAATGACCGTTGTGAGTGGAGTGCAGCTCCTCACAAGGTCGGCTAAGGCTAGCGGGACGAGTCTCACATCGCCTGGTGCTTGTGAGTGTGCTTGAGCCTGACGTGGACGTCAGGGCTTAAAGGGGGGAAGAATGTGACACCCCCGGAATTTGGATTAGTCCTCTATATAAATGATATAATAGGACTAAATCGCTAACCCGGCTATAGCATTTTGGATGGTCGCAAGATCCAAGAGGAACATGAGAGTTAAGCGTGCTAGAGCTAGAGTAGTTCTAGGATGGGTGACCCCCTGGGAAGTGGGGCGTCACACCTAGTCTGCCGTTTTCTTTACTTTTTCTGCATTTCATTTGGTATTGTATGTTACTGTGTGGTTCTCGATACCCTTGTGGGGTCGTGTGGATGTTGATTACTTTTGTTCTGGATATGCACTACTGTTTCCTTTATTATTCCCGTTTGGCCGTTTTCTAAACAAACCAACTAGAAAACAATAGAAAAAGGACTTCGAAAACCGTTTTCAAAAAAATCTAGGGTCGTGTGGGCCCGTTTTCCAAACCCTGTGGATTTATGCCGTTTTCCAATCTGTTTTCGAAACCTGAGGCCGTGTGGGCCTGTTTTCAAAACTGTGAGTTTATCCTTTCAACTTGACTGGCCACGGGCATTGTTTAGTCTTCATGCACAGTTAGACTCCGAACTGTTGTGATTAAATGGAAAATGATTGCTTGTGTTGACTGTTGTAATAGCCGCGACGCCGTGCATATACAGAGGAGACTCTGCCCGATTTTCGAGTAAATCTGTATATGCGGCGGGTCTGCGCACGCGCCGGGGAAGGAGGTTTTAAACAAAAAAATTTGTACGCGCCTTACGCTTACTTTTGTGCATCGTTTCCGCTAAAATAAAACCCCCGGGGCGTGACACCCCTATACATGCTCGGCTAGGCAAGTGCAGTGATACAATTAGAGAGCAACAATCACTTAACTCCAAAAACTACAACATCCACAAATCCATCATAAGGTACAAAATTTCAATAAACAACTATGAACTGTAAATACTATCACTGAGCCACTGTGGCCAAAAGCAGGGGACAACTCTAGCGCAACAGCTCACTGGATCCCCCCAATCTCCCAGCACCTGACTGACCTGAAAAACAGTCGCCCGAGGGTGTGAGACGCACATTAGTGTATCCCAGTGGGCACGACGGGCCGAGAAATAGCAAGTCGTACCTACCGGATACAATAATAAGCGGATAGCAAAAGCAGGATATACTGAAAGTGGAAAGGCAAGATGCAGATATAAAATCCAAGCATGCTGAAGTGGAAACAGGGTACTCATATAAAAAGTTAATCATGCTATAACTGATAATCTGACAGGCAGGAAATGATCATGCTATAACTGATAATCTGACAGGCAGGAACTGATCATGCTATATCTGATAAATCTGACAAGCAAGAAATGATCATGCTATAACTGATAATCTGACAGGCAGGAACTGATCATGCTATATCTGATAAATCTGACAAGCAAGAAATGATCATGCTATAACTGATAATCTGACAGGCAGTAACTGATCATGCTATAACTGATAAATTTGATAGACAAGAAATGATCATGTTATAACTGATAATCTGACAAGTAGAAAATGATCATGCTATAAACAAAGCTGGTATATAATAATGCTGTAAACTGAAAGAGCTGAATAATAATTACTGTAAGTGCCCAATCAGTGCCGTCATCGGTCACGAGGACCTAGGCCAATGCCAAAGTTGGCACGTTCGGCTGACATATAACCCGGCACCATCTGTGCACTCAGGGGCACACGTGTCGCCACTCTCGTCCACTATGTGCAGCCTGGGGCTCACGGGTCGCCACTATCGACCACTTCACCGGTAAAGAACGCATTGTGGGGGATCAATCCCACGGTGTACGTGAAATGAGCAGCTAGTGCTATGGCGATCATAAGGCTGATGCTCAAGCTCATGGTCTAAAGACCACACACACGGTAATAAGCCGAGAAATCCCTATCGAGATGCTGAAGGCTGTAACAATCACGGATGCTGTATAAACGAATCTGAACAACAGGAGCTGAATATCTGAGCTGAAACTTAATAGCAAAACTGTACTCCTATTCTATCATGCATCATAGAACAGGAAATGCTGATATAACTAGGCTGGTAACCAAACAAACATGGTATATGTCAAGCTGTATATATATATATATATACTAATACTGAACTTGAAATCATATCAGAGACTGAGCTGAATATCTGAGCTGTCTAGCAGAAGCTGAACTCCTATTCTAATATGCAGTAGAAGAATAGGAAATGCTGATATAAAGTGAACTGATAATCACTCTAGCTAATGTCCAATCAGGCATGGCATAAGTCCAGATGTATATCACTATACATACTAAGTGCTGAGAATGAAAGCATATAGAGAGCTCAACTGTAAGATCAAGGCAAACATAGCTGTAATGACTGAATGTTGGAATGAAAGCAAATAGAAAGGCTAACACATAGGTTCAGGGCTACACCAAAAACAGGGGTCCGACCTACCACGGCACCCCATAGGGCCAACCTGATAAAGCCCGGACCGAAGATAAACCCACCTCAATGTAGATGATCACGGTGGCTGCTGGATGGCTCGCAAACCAGCGGCTGACTGCTGGGACATGAATCATATGCACAGGTCAGAAAATAGACTCTCACACATACCCAACCTATTGACACATTGTGTGCAGACAAGCTAAACGGGGAACTTCACTAAAGTCCCGGGATTTCCAACAAAGGATTTAGAGATCATGTGTACACTGCCCGAAGCAGCCCAAGTGGTCACAATTGCAACTAGGCCCCTAGGGTTTCCAAAAATTGCACTTTTATAGCAATTTGAGAGCCGTTTCCGCTAGTTCTCTTAATCGGGACATTATTTTTACGAGCAGTCACCTCCAGTAGGTGGCCCTCGACTTGCTGAACACCGTGCTCACCCATTTGCAGCAGCACGGAACCCGAGAAAAACTTCGGGCCATAATTTACTTGTCTAACATAGCCTTATAGCATTTTTATTTCTTCAGTTCGACCAAACTGAAAACTAAGGTGAGCATCGCGTTCAGTGACCCCAAAATAGCCAGGAGCTCACTGTCGCGACTTTGCGAATTGCCCCAAGACAGACCCATGGCCATCCATTCAACATAAGGCTTATTAACACTACAACTTTGTATTTACTTGTGCCATTTTCAAAACAACTTGATCATCTTGCTCAGGGCATCACATGGACTCAAAGGCTTGCCCAAGTGCAGCCCATAAACTGCTGGATCTAAAGATCCAAGTCCCTTGCTTACTAACAATTTGACAATGCCCCACACACACATCCACTCAGCCAATTTGGATTCTGATGTGAGGGTCAAGCTCAGGGGACAGTGTGGAGAAACTTTTCTATTTTGCTCAAAGTCTAATTCCAAATTTTTCTTCATTGAGGCATTTCCTCAAACACCTGGTGGGCATGCTTTATAAACAATGAACCAAGCTCTTGCCCGAGCTTGTTTTCTGCAGAGGAAGCACCAGGGGCTTTCCAAGATAGAAGGAATTGCTCCTCCAAGTTGCAGGAACTTTTCCATGCAACTTGGATCAAGCTTCAACCCTCGGTTGGGCCGTGGCTTGAGGAGGAAGATTAGCTCAAACCTCGAAAATGGTGACCACCCAACCAGGGATTCTGGGACTTAATTATTTGCACCAACAGGTGCCAAAACACTCCACAAGCTTACCTGAACCCGTGCCCGGCGACAGGACACGGCGGCGGCGGCGGTGGAGCAAGCTCGGGTTTGGAGCTTCCACCTCTAATGGCGGATTTCCACCAAGGCTGCATGAAGCCCATGCAAGTGCATGGTTAGTCTCCACTTACTCCTAGCAAGCTTCCTGTCCATTCCCCTCCCGCCGGAGATGGCCGGAACGCCGGCGACCGCATTTTGGTCATTTCTCGGGTCATCTATGGCACCCCGATTTCAGGGCAGCATGGTTGCCATGCAAATGCATGGATGGGACCACCTTGCTCACAGGAAACTTTCTGGACAGGTGTCCGGCGGTGGGGTGGCTCGCCGGCGCCGGAGCACAAGGCTCGGCTGTTGGGTTATGTATAATTGGATCTAAATAGGGGAAAAAAACACCTAGAGGGGGGTGAATAGGTGTAAACAATAAACACTCAAAAATCTTTGCGATATAAAACCCAATGCGGAAAAATAAATAACACGCAGAGATTTTTACGTGGAAAACTCCAAACCGGAGTAAAAAACCACGGGACCGATAACACAGTGAAATCCACTAGAATTAAACACGTACAAGGTGATATACCGTGCTCACAGACGACTCAACCTTTTCCATACGCTCCTAGTTGATCTTCTCCGCTCGCTCCACGACGCTTCTCGAATCCACGATGTGCGTCCAACGCCGAATCCACGGCGTCCAACGTCGAATCCACGACGTCCGACCGAATCCACGGTCTTCACCAAGTAGCACGCTTCGAATCCACGAACGTACCTCGCTCTGAATCCACGAGAGCGGTAGCACCTTGAATCTACAAGGCCGCGTGAGTCCACGCGCCGATTTTGGGGTAAATCGTTGTTTTTTGGGTGGTGATGATCCGCCGAATACTTAGATTAGAAATAGATCGGAAATACCATCTAAGTATTCATTGATTTGATTCAACTCAAAATGTGAGTATGAAAACCTAGAATCAAATCAATCAATATAGATGAAGAAACATAAGATAGAATCTATGATTTCCTTTCTTCTCTATATGTGGATCTTAGGCCGTATAAAAGATGACGGCTACTTTTTCTATTATGTGGATTAGCCCTAGAAAAAGAATCATAGGGTCTATTTATAGGTTAGAAACCCCTGGAAAAAGATAAGGATCAAAAACTATCCTTTTCTGGAATTTTTACATGACGACGATCCGGATCGGAGATCGGCGATCCGGATTGCAGTAGCGAGAAAAACAGATTCCAGAAAAACGAAGGTTCGGGATCCGGATCGAAGTGCTTAATCCGGATTGTTCATACAGTTCACCAAACATCAACGTTCGGGATCCGGATTGCAAAGCCTGATCTGGATCGCTCAAATAAAATGGTAAACCCAGTGTTCGGGATCCGGATCAAGGGAAGCTACGATCCGGATTGAACTGATGTATGAACGAACCACCTTCGGGATCCGGATTGCAAAGCCTGATCCGGATCCTGAACATGTCCTATGTCCAGTTTTTGATAATTATGCAATTACAAGTTCATCCAAGTGTTTCTACACTATAAGAAGTATTCGGATCACCAAAGATATTAAGTTCAACATACCTGATCCTTTTGAATTCTTCTTTCTTGAGATTGAGTTATATGATCCAACCTTCTTTACCTTCAATCTTCAAGACTTAACCGAATTCACGAAATACGCCAACTTAAATTCCGTAACAATCTCCCCCTTTGGCGGTTTCGTGACAAAACATAGATCCACTCAAGAAAATTCAAAAAGATATTTTTGTTGCTATCACCATACAACAAAAATTTACAATGGAGATCCAAAATAAAATACATGAGTTAAACTCCTAAAACAGACTTTAGACTTAGACATCTGTACTCTCTGCAAAAGAAATCATTCTTGACAAAAGAAATCGTTAGATACCTCAAGAATTTTATATCATTCAAAAACCACCTACAGAGATGAAGTTTATACTCATTTATACTTACCATGACATTTATACATTCAGATATGTAAATTGATCATAGTTAAAACACCAACATATCTTCTATGCAATCAAAATCCAAATGTCATGTTGTGAACATCAACTTGTTAGTTATATTACATGCCCAAATAGTTAGTCGAATAGTTAGTCGAGGCATGCATTCAAACACAAATGAAAACCGAAAGTTGAAGTTCTACTTACCAAGTTCTACTTACCTCTATAGTTTCAAGTTTCTTTCTCACACACATTGTATCATTGTTTATCTCTCTCTTCCCCTTTTTGTCACAAAAGTTAGCCAAAAAATACCAAAATGGAGAGAATGGTGAACAGTTCAAGTACCAAAAGTTTGAGAACGAAAAACTAAAAACTAAAACGTAAAAACCTGCACAAAAGAAAGTTAAAAATCCGAAGTTCCTGCACAAGAGAATTAGCACAAGTCAATCATCTGAGGCAGAGTCTTCAGAGCTCGTGCAGCCCAGCTTTTTCAAAATTCCTTTAAGCATTCCCGAAATCGTAGAACACTCTTGTTTCATCTGATGTATGTCCTTGGACATCTTTCTGAGTTCTAGAGTCATTTTATCTTGTTCTTGTTTGATGGAAGACTCTAAGTTTGTCTTTTGGTCAATTCTTCTGGAAGTTGAAGAACGTTGTGTGACGACTGACGGAGCAGTCTGACCTTCATTTCGAGGAGATCTTCTTGGCAGAGAATGTGAATTGTCAAGAGGTTCATTGCTTGGCACATTCTTTTTCCTTGCTTGCTGCTTAAGTATTGAGGAAGACTTCAGTAGCTTCTTGTTCTTTAGGTAAACCTTATTTTCTTCATCAATACCTTGTTGTACTTCAGTAAGAAATGTGTCCCAATCTTCTTCGTCTTCAGATTCATTTTTAGTTTGAGGGATATTCTTTGTTTCATCTTGACATGGTTCATTTATTTCAATACCTCGAGCTCGTCCAAGCCGTCGAGCAAGTCTTTTTCTTTTTGTCTTCCCAGAAGTTTCTTCCATAGGAGCTTTGCCCTTTTCAGCAGCAGTAGGCGGAGCCTTCGATGTCTCCGCAGGCGCTTTTCCCTTTGAAGCAGTGGGAACAGTTGTTGATTCAACTTGAAGCTCATCCCAATCAATTGATTCCGTTTCAGATTCTGTATCGGAATCATCTTTAGTTTTCTTCGCTTTCTTAGCCCTCTTGGGCTTGACAGTGTCTCTCGTATGTACCATAGCAGCCAGAAGAAGAATGATCCAGGTGATCACCATTGCTATTGGTTTCTTGTGAAAAGAAATCCTGTGAGCAACACCTCAAGAACACGAAAAAATTGTTAATTTTCAAAAATTAGAAAAATTGTACCCAAACAATCATTATCGTGTAGAGAGACTAAGAATCAAATTAGTTTTGCAAAAAGAATTTTAAAAATAGATCAATCGCATGATTTTCGAAAATTCCCATTATATGCCCTAAAACCGAAATTTTTGAAATCGAAGGCCAAAAATTCGTTTATCTTGAGAATACCTAGCATATAATCAAAACTAATACCCAGAGTTCTTATTTCAAAAGAAATTTGATCAAAAACCATCCACAAACGAAATAGATACAAGAATTTCATCACGTTTTGAGGAAGAATATGAAAAACTGTGAAAAACCGAGATTTTGATCAATAAAACTTACTTGGAATCGAAGAACTTGAGTTTGAAAGCTTCCAAGATGGATGAATTCTAGAGAGAGAAGCTCTGGAAACTTTGGAACAAAAGATTGGAGTAAAAGAAATCAAAACCTTTTTGTTCTATATAAAACCCTAGCCGCGATCCGGATCAGTTCGTGATTACGATCCGGATCAGCTACCCGCAGAGAAAATCTGCGTTCGGGATCCGGATCGGCAGGTCCAATCCGGATCGGCTGCCCGCAGAAGAATATCTGCGTTCGGGATCCGGATCGGCAGGTCCAATCCGGATCGGCTCCAACTTTTTCTTTAGAAAATTTCAGAGAAATTCTAGAAAAACCAGAAAAAGATTGTTAAGCACTTTTGTGTATCAACTTTAAATGAAAGTCATCGTTTCATACAACAAGAAATAGATTATACCAAATCTATCAATAACATCCAACAAATGAAACGAAAATTTATAAAAATTAAATCCCTTAAAGTTGAACAACTTCAATTACAACTAACTTGATCTTATGAGTAATGCCTTTATCAAATCATCAATTCGGTAAAGAAAATGAAATACAAAGATCAATAGATGTCTAACATCCCAGATAAGTTAGATAATATATCTAGTCAATTTATTGAAGAGAGCGGCTCTTTGAGCATCTTTCATTAAAATTTCCACCTTATACCAACCTTGAAATTTTGACAGAGTCAAGTATTTCAACATGCATTTTATTTAATCAAACTTGAAAAACCTTGCTTGGTATACATGTGGTAGCTGCACACAGTACTCGGACGACCGAGGTGGTAGCTCTTTCCTCCATGTGGTGGTAGTTTTCACACTCCTCATTGGGATGTAACTTTTTCCACATCTTTTGAGCATAATACTTTTTCTTTGACTCCCCCTCAATTGGCTATCAATTATTTAAGATATAAAGTATTTAGCCAAATATTGATCTCGATTTCATACTCGACTAAACAGTCAAATAAGATAAAAACTATACCAAGAGATCATCGAGAGAAATTGACTTTGATCAAAACAAAGATGAGTTAATTGACATAAATGATCATTGCATCAAATGAAATATTATGATATCTAAGGCATAATAGATTTCTAAATATATAAAAGGATGCAGTTAAAGTCAATCAAAAACTAATGCTCAATTAATGTTCTATGTCTAAGCATAGATAATGAACAAAAACACAAAAACAAAACCTAACCTAAACAAAAGTTTCAAAAAGAGGTTATTTCAAGGAAAGCATTCCAATTGCTTTACGCAAATGAATAAAACGTTTTTGATCCAAAGGTTTTGTTAACAAGTCAGCTAATTGATCTTCAGTTGAAATGTAGGAAATTTGAAGAATATTTGATTCAACTAGCTCTCTAAGAAAATGATATCTAAGTTCAATGTGTTTTGTTCTAGAGTGCAACACAGGGTTTTTTGAAATATTTATAGCACTAGTGTTGTCACATAAAACAATTACCGAAGTTGCTGAAATCCGGAAGTCGCTCAACACGCTTTTCATCCAAATGAGTTGAGTTGAACAACTACCCGCTGAGATGTATTCCGCTTCGGCAGTCGAGAGTGCAATGCAGTTTTGCTTTTTACTATGCCATGCAACAAGACAATGGCCAAGATAAAAACATGCACCACTCGTACTTTTCCGATCATCCATAGATCCTGCCCAATCGGCATCTGAGTATCCAATAATATCTAGACTTGTTCCCATAGGATACCAAATTCCGAAATTAATGGTTCCTTTGATGTACCGGATGATCCGTTTCACCGCTTTCAGGTGAACCTCCTTTGGTGCTGATTGATATCTCGCGCAAATCCCAACACTAAAGGATATATCCGGGCGACTAACTGTGAGGTAAAGTAGACTTCCAATCATGCTGCGATAAAGTTTCTCATCTACATTCTCACTAAGAGATTCACTTCCTAATCCCTTATTGCTAGTTCCCATAGGAGTAGGAAAATCTTTAGAATCTTCTAATCCGAATTTCTTTACCAACTCCTTTGCATACTTGGATTGACACAGATGGATGCCTTCACCATTTTGTTTCACTTGCAATCCAAGAAAGTATGTCAGTTCCCCCATCATAGACATCTCAAATTCGCTCTCCATGGTTTCTGCGAATTTAGAAGCATCATTATCCTTTGTTGCTCCAAACACAATGTCATCGACATAGATTTGTGCAACAATAAAGTTATTTTGATAATGCTTCACAAAGAGAGTCCGATCTTCTCCCCCTCGAGTATAGCCCTTCTCCAAAAGGTGCTTTGTCAACCTTTCGTACCACGCTCGCGGTCCTTGTTTTAAACCGTAAAGAGCCTTTTTCAAACGAAAAACATGGTTAGGTAGTTTACAGTCTACAAGACCTTTCGGTTGAGCCACATAAACTTCCTCATTTAAAAACCCATTTAAGAACGCGCTCTTAACGTCCATTTGAAAGAGTTTTATTTTAAAGTGACAAGCAATAGCGAATAAGATACGAATGGACTCGAGTCTAGCTACAGGGGCGAATGTTTCATCAAAGTCTATACCTTCTACTTGAGAGTAGCCTTGAGCAACTAAACGTGCTTTGTTCCTGATGATGGTACCATCCTCATTTTTCTTGTTCTTGAAAATCTATTTAGTACCGATCACATTGTGTTGCTTCGGAGGCGTCGTTAATTCCCAGACTTTGTTGCGTTCAAACTGATGGAGCTCTTCCTGCATTGCTTCAATCCAGTAGTCATCCTGAAGAGCTTCATCGACATTCTTTGGTTCGATCATGGAAACGTAACAGGAGAATCCACAAACCAACTGTCTCCGAGTTTTGACTCCTTCTTGTGGGTCTCCAATGATGTTTGATTTAGGATGATCCTTGGAGATGCGTAACGTTTGTTGTAATGGAGTACTCGGAGGTACATGAGATGATTCCTGCACATCAGATAAACTTGAAGAACCATTAGATGCATCATTAATATTGGAAGTATTATCATGAGAAGATGCACTTACAGGAGTATCATCATCAAGAGAGATATCAGGGGTAGATTTATCAGATGCAAAGTGGAAAGCTTCATCTACTTTAACATTTATAGATTCTACGATCGTCTTAGATTCCAAGTTAAATACCCGATATGCTCTACTATTTGTAGAATACCCCAAGAAAATCCCTTCGTCACTTTGAGAGTCAAACTTTCCAAGATTTTCACGGTCACGTAAAATGTAACACCGACTCCCGAAGATGCGAAAATATTTGATGTTGGGTTTTCTACCACACCATAGTTCATATGGTATATTTAACGTTCCCGGGCGCAAATAAACTCGATTAATAACATATATTGCAGTGTTCACAGCTTCAGCCCAAAAATGTAGCGGTAAATTCCGGTTGTGAAGCATAACACGTGCCATCTCTTGAACAACCCTGTTTTTGCGCTCGACAACATCATTCTGTTGAGGTGTATAGGGTGCTGAGAATTCATGCTTAATACCGTTGGAAGTGCAAAAATCAATGAATTTAGAATTTATGAATTCTCCACCTCTATCACTTCTAACACGAATGATCTTTTCATTCTTTTCAATCATAATACGAAGGCAAATCTCGTGAAAAGAATCAAAAGTATCAGCTTTCTCTTTTAAAAATGCTACCCAAGAATACCGAGAGAAATCATCAACCAATAAGAAAATATACCATTTACCTCCCAAGGATGGTTGACGTGTCGGCCCCATAAGATCCGTATGCAATAATTCCAAGGGCCGTTTGGTACCGACGTGATTCAAGTATGAAAGAAGAATTCACCTTTGCGTACCCAAACCTTTCGAGTTTTGGTGTACGTCGGAAATGAGTGTGAGGTTGATACCTTTGGTGAAAGCGTCTTGTTTGATCCGTCGCTTTTCCTTGACGTCGTCGTCTTGTTTGATGAACTACCGAGGCTCTTTTCCTTCAAAGAATTTGCATTTGATTTCCGAGGAATCACCCTTTTGGTAGTCGTTGCAAGAAGTGCTTGAGTTGACCGTTTGGCTCCCATCTTGCAATTTCTCCTTATGTGCCCTGCAAAATTACAATGAAAACATACCTTAGTGCTTGACGATTCCGAGGAGGGTGTAGTAGGCTTGTTGTCGTTGCTTGTCGTGAATTCCGGTGTCGGAGGAGGAGATACCGACTGAGGCACAAAAACTGTCCCAACAGAACTAAAATTGTCTTCAGTTCGATTGTATCCGAGGCCGAACTTGTTTGATTGACCAAGACCAAGAAGCTTATCCAACTTACTCCTTCCTGATGAAAATCGCTGTAGGTCATCCTTGAGTTGGAGAATGGTCTCTGTCATTTCCAATTTTTCCTGTCGAGCCTCGCCATTGAGCTTCAAGAAGTAATTTGCTTTGTTCACCATATCTATATAATTCTTCTCGAGTTGCTCATTGGACTCTTGAAGGGAAACATTTGCTTTTATCAGATTATCCCTTTCCACTTCAAGATCGGTCGAGAGAGAAGTTACCCTTTTTTACTTCTTCTTCGAGATCCTGCAATCTCCCTCTCAACCCCTTGTTTTGCTTAGCCAGTTTCTTTGAATCCTTTAAAAGTCTGTGGTAGGCTAGAGCAAAATCTTCACCTTCCGAATCATCCGATTCATTGTCCGTTGCATTCTTTTCAATAGTGGAGTTGGACAATGACTCGGATGTACTTGCCATTAAGCACATGAAGGGTGAAGATGTGGACGCGTGGAACGCTGTTGCGTTGTCTTCTTCATCACTTGACGATGACTCATTTGACGATGAGGTGTCATCCCAATTGACGGCTTGCATCGCCTTCTTCTTGGACGGATTCTTATTTGGACATTCCGTTGAGATATGGCCGTATCCTCGGCACTTGAAGCATTGGACTTGTCCTTCTGTGCTTTTCTTATCCTTAGAAAAACCCTCTTGCTTTCTTGACTTGTAACTTGAAGAACCCTTGCCTTTCTTCCACTTTCCGAATGATGGAGTTTTGCTTGAATTACCCCTTCGAAAATTTCGGCGAAACTTCCTTGTCAAGAGAGCGAGCTGCTTCTCGAAGTCCTCCATAGATAGGTTCTCGTCATCGCCTGAGGAGGATGAATCCGCGTCTTCTTCTTTTGTTGTTTTCAAAGCATAACCTGAAGACTTAGAAGAGGATGCCTTTCCCGAAGAATAGTTAGTAGGACATGTCATTTCATAAGTTTGTAAAGAACCAACTAATTCTTCTACACGGATTTCGTCCGGGTGTTTAATAGTTTCAATGGCTGTAACCTTGGAACGAAATCTTTCAGGAAGAGTTCTTAATATTTTTCTTACAATTTTAAATTCTGGAATCTTCTCTCCCAAGTTAGCACATGAGTTTACGATGTCTTGCAATCGTGTGTAATAGTCTGTGAACGATTCATTTTCTGCCATGAAAATAGAGTCAAACTTGCTCGTAAGCATTTGCAGTTTCTGAATCTTCACAAGGTTAGTTCCCTCATGCGTAACTTGAAGAACATCCCAGATTTCTTTCGCAGTCTCACATGCCGAGACGCGAGAGAACTCTGTTTGTGATAAGGCATTAAATAAAGCATTAATTCCCTTGCCATTGTAAGAAGATATATCAATCTCTTCCTTGGTCCATTTCGACCTAGGTTTGATGGTGCGAACATCACCAATAAATTCAGTTGGATTAGACCATCCTAATTCAATTGATTGCCACACCCGTTCTTCGATGGAAATTAAAAAGGCTTTCATCCATACTTTCCAGTACGCATAATTTGTTCCATCGAAGAACGGAGGTCTGTTGATGTTTCCACCTTCAACCATTGTTAACAACCCTATTCCCGCTCTGATACCACTTGTTGGGTTATGTATAATTGGATCTAAATAGGGGAAAAAAATACCTAGAGGGGGGTGAATAGGTGTAAACAATAAACACTCAAAAATCTTTGCGATATAAAACCCAATGCGGAAAAATAAATAACACGCAGAGATTTTTACGTGGAAAACTCCAAACCGGAGTAAAAAACCACGGGACCGATAACACGGTGAAATCCACTAGAATTAAACACGTACAAGGTGATATACCGTACTCACAGACGGCTCAACCTTTTCCATACGCTCCTAGTTGATCTTCTCCGCTCGCTCCACGACGCTTCTCGAATCCACGATGTGCGTCCAACGCCGAATCCACGGCGTCCTACGTCGAATCCACGACGTCCGACCGAATCCACGGTCTTCACCCAATAGCACGATTCGAATCCACGAACGTACCTCGCTCCGAATCCATGAGAGCGGTAGCACCTTGAATCCACAAAGCCACGCGAGTCCACGCGCCGATTTTGGGGTAAATCGTTGTTTTTTGGGTGGTGATGATCCGCCGAATACTTAGATTAGAAATAGATCGAAAATACCATCTAAGTATTCATTGATTTGATTCAACTCAAAATGTGAGCATGAAAACCTAGAATCAAATCAATCAATATAGATGAAGAAACATAAGATAGAATCTATGATTTCCTTTCTTCTCTATATGTGGATCTTAGGCCGTATAAAAGATAACGGCTACTTTTTCTATTATGTGGATTAGCCCTCGAAAAAGAATCATAGGGTCTATTTATAGGTTAGAAACCCTTGGAAAAAGATAAGGATAAAAAACTATCCTTTTCTGGAATTTTTACATGACGACGATCCGGATCGGAGATCGGCGATCCGGATTGCAGTAGCGAGAAAAACAGATTCCAGAAAAACGAAGGTTCGGGATCCGGATCGAAGTGCTTGATCCGGATCGTTCATACAGTTCACCAAACATCAACGTTCGGGATCCGGATTGCAAAGCCTGATCCGGATCGCTCAAATAAAATGGTAAACCCAGTGTTCGGGATCCGGATCAAGGGAAGCTACGATCCGGATTGAACTGATGTATGAACGAACCACCTTCGGGATCCGGATTGCAAAGCCTGATCCGGATCCTGAACATGTCCCATGTCCAGTTTTTGATAATTATGCAATTACAAGTTCATCCAAGTGTTTCTACACTATAAGAAGTATTCGGATCACCAAAGATATTAAGTTCAACATACCTGATCCTTTTGAATTCTTCTTTCCTGAGATTGAGTTATATGATCCAACCTTTTTTACCTTGAATCTTCAAGACTTAACCGAATTCACGAAATACGCCAACTTAAATTCCGTAACATCGGCCATGGTGCACGAAAACCCGCAACTAGGGTTTTGATCTGCAACCTAACGGCTTGATCATACTCCGCCAAATTTGGTGGAGATGATCCTAAGGTTCTACAGAAATTCTCCATCATTTTACTTTTCAATTTTGTCCACCAGTTGTGGAAACGGTCGCGGCAGAGCTATACTAGGTTTCCGGCAAGATCTTTCTCCCACCGGCAACAGGCCGTGCATGGGGGCTCAGGACTTGGCACGAAGCATCTCTATACTCAATAGATTCGACTTCCAACAGTTTTGAACGCTAAGAAACCAAGGTTGAAGAGACCTTACCTCGCCGGAGTTTGGGAAGAAGGGATGAAACCGGTCTCACTCCTCCTCCTTCGCGCGGCCACGGCAACCTCCATGATGGTCTACAGACACAGGAGATCACCATAGGAACTTCACAAATCCAACTTGGATCAAGTTGTTCCAAGCTTCTTACTTCCCTCTCTCTCTCGGATTCCCTCTCTAAGGTTTAGTGTCCCTTGGCCTCCACAGCATCTGGGCTTGGTCTGGGTGAAGCAGAGGTCACAGGTGATGCTTTGGTTTCCCCACAGACCCCTCGTGCACCACCCCGGGGAAGATCAAAGGCCACTTGCCATTATTGCAAGATTTTGCAAAATTTCACTTAACCCCTCATACAATCAAACCTAAGCCTTAAAGACCCATCTGTAGCTTACAAATGCACCTAGAACCTTAATGTATAAACCTCATTCAATTTGATACATAAAATATAAAGGTTCTCATGAAAATACCCATTTTTCAGTGTATTTCACGCATTTCGAGACAATCTGATCGTCAAATTGAAGAACAGACTTCGCCACGACGTCCGGCTCGTCGAGACCTTTCAGATAGTGCATTTGCATGTTTGATTTGGTGCTCAAATAAAATCTCGGGCCATAAAGTTCTGTTTATTATAGAATGCCGCACGCATTTCGATGCACCCGGATCGCCAAACGTGAATTCCGCCATTGCCATTGTGCTCAGAACGTCGAAAATAGTTAGAGTTGACTACTCATACCCCTATGTCTGGGGTCCAGACGGCGAAACGACCGACGCTGCTCAAAAGGGTATTTGAAATAGGGGTTACTATTCACAACTTAAGTTGTGGGGCCCGTTCCTTCTTCGCTGATTTCTGGCCAATCCGACCGTCGGATCGAAGATCAGTTTATATCATTTTCAATCGATTCGACGAGACGGTCATACTGGTGATTTCAGATTTTCGAGATCAGACTCAGATATGAAAGGCAGACATAGTGCTCTGAAAACTGTGCAATTTGCACACTGATATACAACCACTTAGGTTCAATTTTGCATTTTCTTATTCACATTCACATTTGAATTCTTTAAATTCAATTTGAGTTTCTCGGTTACTACATTATCCCCTCCTTATAAGAAGTTTCGTCCCCAAAACTTAACTATAGTAGGACATCAAACAGTCCGCTAACACGTGGTGCCTATCTAACAAATACTCAGCAACAATCAGTTGCTAGACATCTGCATTGTCTAAATCATCCACTTTGACAATCAGTCACACAACACCACTGAAAGCTGTAAAGGTGTACTATAACAAACCGAAAAGCTCATCGAAATATCAGTACTGTCTGACCTAATTCAGGGCTACTAGTTTCGACAGGTTGCTTGTAAAGGCCGACGTCGCTTGTATAGACGTCCATCAATCACATTGACAACTAGTCAACTGCGCGCATGTACGGTAGAGATCTGTCCAAAATCCAATGCAAGAGGTGGAACCTGAATACGACACTAACCCAATCAGGGTTACCATCTGGCCCATAGGCCATTGAATTCTATCAATACTACAACCATGCCAGCGCCAGTGCGCTCACTGTCACCACCACCTCTCCCGGAATACTCGTGCATGCCAAGCTATATCACACTGATCAGAGATAGGACACGACTCGACCGACCATATCGTACTCGAGCTCCTAACCCCGCACTCTCGCGTAACTCGCAAGTCATCCTAGGGCTCAATCCTAACCATTTCCTAGGTATCTTATACCTATTCTCTGATACCATCTAATCTGTCACGCCCGGAGTTTCAAAACAGCGGTAGATTTTTTTTTTTTTTTTTCAGAGTTCAAACTTTAAACTCAGGAGGTGAACAGACCGCCACATGCATAGGAAATTCTCTGTCCACACGGACAGAGTCTCCCCTATACATGCTCGGCTAGGCAAGTGCAGTGATACAATCAGAGAGCAACAATCACTTAACTCCAAAAACTACAACATCCACAAATCCATCACAAGGTACAAAACTTCAATAAACAACTATGAACTATAAATACTATCACTGGGCCACTGTGGCCAAAAGCAGGGGACAACTCTAGCGCAACAGCTCACTGGATCCCCCCAATCTCCCAGCACCTGACTGACCTGAAAAACAGTCGCCCGAGGGTGTGAGACACACATAAGTGTATCTCAGTGGGCACGACGGGCCGAGAAATAGCAAGTCATACCTACCGGATACAATAATAAGCGGATAGCAAAAGCAGGATATACTGAAAGCGGAAAGGCAAGATGCAGATATAAAATCCAAGCATGCTGAAGTGGAAACAGGGTACTCATATAAAAAGTTAATCATGCTATAATTGATAATCTGACAGGCAGGAAATGATCATGCTATAACTGATAATCTGACAGGCAGTAACTGATCATGCTATATCTGATAAATCAGACAAGCAAGAAATGATCATGCTATAACTGATAATCTGACAGGCAGGAACTGATCATGCTATATCTGATAAATCTGACAAGCAAGAAATGATCATGCTATAACTGATAATCTGACAGGCAGGAACTGATCATGCTATAACTGATAAATCTGACAGACAAGAAATGATCATGTTATAACTGATAATCTGACAAGCAGAAAATGATCATGCTATAAACAAAGCTGGTATATAATAATGCTGTAAACTGAAAGAGCTGAATAATAATAACTGTAAGTACCCAATCAGTGCCGTCATCGGTCACGAGGACCTAGGCCAATGCCAAAGTTGGCACGTTCGGCTGACATATAACCCGGCACCATCGGTGCACTCAGGGGCACACGTGTTGCCACTCTCGTCCACTATGTGCAGCCTGGGGCTCACGGGTCGCCACTATCGACCACTTCACCGGTAAAGAACGCATTGTGGGGGATCAATCCCACGGCGTACGTGAAATGAGCAGCTAGTGCTATGGCGATCATAAGGCTGATGCTCAAGCTCATGGTCTAAAGACCACACACACGGCAATAAGCCGAGAAATCCCTATCGGGATGCTGAAGGCTGTAACAATCACGGATGCTGTATAAACGAATCTGAACAACAAGAGCTGAATATCTGAGCTGAAACTGAATAGCAAAACTGTACTCCTATTCTATCATGCATCATAGAACAGGAAATGCTGACATAACTAGGCTGATAACCAAACAAACATGGTATATGTCAAGCTGTATATATATATATATATATATACTAATACTGAACCTGAAATCATATCAGAGACTGAGCTGAATATCTGAGCTGTCTAGCAGAAGCTGAACTCCTATTCTAATATGTAGTAGAAGAATAGGAAATGCTGATATAAAGTGAACCGATAATCACTCTAGCTAATGTCCAATCAGGCATGGCATAAGTCCAGATGTATATCACTATACATACTAAGTGCTGAGAATGAAAGCATATAGAGAGCTCAACTGTAAGATCAAGGCAAACATAGCTGTAATGACTGAATGCTGGAATGAAAGCAAATAGAAAGGCTAAAACATAGGTTCAGGGCTACACCAAAAACAGGGGTCCGACCTACCACAGCACCCCATAGGGCCAACCTGATAAAGCCCGGACCGAAGATAAACCCACCTCAATGTAGATGATCACGGTGGCTGCTGGATGGCTCGCAAACCAGTGGCTGACTGCTGGGACCTGAATCATATGCACAGGTCAGAAAATAGACTCTCACACATACCCAACCTACTGACACACTGTGTGCAGACAAGCTAAACGGGGAACTTCACTAAAGTGCCGGGATTTCCAACAAAGGATTTAGAGATCATGTGTACGCTGCCCGAAGCAGCCCAAGTGGTCACAATTGCAACTAGGCCCCTAGGGTTTCCAAAAATCGCACTTTTATAGCAATTTGAGAGCCGTTTCCGCTAGTTCTCTTAATCGGGACATTATTTTTATGAATAGTCACCTCCAATAGGTGACCCTTGACTTGCTGAACACCGTGCTCACCCATTTGCAGCAGCACGGAACCCGAGAAAAACTTCGGGCCATAATTTACTTGTGTAACATAGCCTTATAGCATTTTTATTTCTTCAGTTCGACCAAACTGAAAACTAAGGTGAGCATCGCGTTCAGTGACCCCAAAATAGCCAGGAGCTCACTGTCGCGACTTTGCGAATTGCTCCAAGACAGACCCATGGACATCCATTCAACATAAGGCTTATTAACACTACAACTTTGTATTTACTTGTGCCATTTTCAAAACAACTTGATCATCTTGCTCAGGGCATCACAGGGACTCAAAGGCTTGCCCAAGTGCAGCCCATAAACTGCTCGATCTAAAGATCCAAGTCCCTTGCTTACTAACAATTTGATAACGCTCCACACACACATCCACTCAGCCAATTTGGATTCTGATGTGAGCGTCAAGCTCAGGGGACAGTGTGGAGAAACTTTTCTATTTTGCTCAAAGTCTAATTCCAAATTTTTCTTCATTGAGGCATTTCCTCAAACACCTGGTGGGCATGCTTTATAAACAATGAACCAAGCTCTTGCCCGAGCTTGTTTTCTGCAGAGGAAGCACCAGGGGCTTTCCAAGATGGAAGGAATTGCTCCTCCAAGTTGCAGGAACTTTTCCATGCAACTTGGATCAAGCTTCAACCCTCGGTTAGGCCGTGGCTTGAGGAGGAAGATGAGCTCAAACCTCGAAAATGGTGACCACCCAACCAGGGATTCTGGGACTTAATTATTTGCACCAACAGGTGCCAAAACACTCCACAAGCTTACCTAAACCCGTGTCCGGCGACAGGACACGGCGGCGGCGGCGGCGGTGGAGCAAGCTCGGGTTTGGAGCTTCCACCTCTAATGGCAGATTTCCACCAAGGCTGCATAAAGCCCATGCAAGTGCATGGTTAGTCTCCACTTACTCCCAGCAAGCTTCCTGTCCATTCCCCACCCCCGGAGATGGCCGGAACGCCTGCGACCGCATTTTGGTCATTTTTCGGGTCATCCATGGCACCCCGATTTCAGGGCAGCATAGTTGCCATGCAAATGCATGGATGGGACCACCTTGCTCCCAGGAAACTTTCTGGACAGGTATCCGGCGGTGGGGTGGCTCGCCGGCGCCGGAGCACAAGGCTCGGCCATGGTGCACGAAAACCCGCAACTAGGGTTTCGATCTGCAACCTAACGGCTTGATCAAACTCCGCCAAATTTGGTGGATATGATCCTAAGGTTCTACAGAAATTCTCCATCATTTTACTTTTCAATTTTGTTCACCAGTTGTGGAGAACGGCCGCGGCGGAGCTATACTAGGTTTCCGGCAAGATCTTTCTCCCGCCGGCAACAGGCCGTGCATGGCGGCTCAGGACTTGGCACGAAGCATCTCTAGACTCAATAGAGTCGACTTCCAACAGTTTTGAATGCTAAGAAACCAAGGTTGAAGAGAGCTTACCTCGCCGGAGTTGGGGAAGAAGGGATGAAACCGGTCTCACTCCTCCTCCTTCGCGCAGCCACGGCAACCTCCATGATGGTTCACAGACACAGGAGATCACCACAGGAACTTCACAAATCCAACTTGGATCAAGTTGTTCCAAGCTTCTTACTTCCCTCTCTCTCTCGGATTCCCTCTCTAAGGTTTAGTGTCCCATGGCCTCCACAGCATCTGGGCTTGGTCTGGGTGAAGCAGAGGTCACAGGTGATGCTTTGGTTTCCACACAGACCCCTCGTGGACCACCCCGGGGAAGACCAAAGGCCACTTGCCATTATTGCAAGATTTTGCAAAATTTCACTTAACCCCTCATACAATCAAACCTAAGCCTTAAAGACCCATCTGTAGCTTACAAATGCACCCAGAACCTTAATGTATAAACCTCATTCAATTTGATACATAAAATATAAAGGTTCTCGCAAAAATACCCATTTTTTAGTGTATTTCACGCATTTCGAGACAATCCGATCGTCAAATTGAAGAACAGACTTCGCCACGACGTCCGGCTCATCGAGTCCTTTCAGATAGTGCATTTGCATGTTTGATTTGGTGCTCAAATAAAATCTCGGGCCATAAAGTTCTGTTTATTATAGAATACCACACGCATTTCGATGCACCCGGATCGCCAAACGCGAATTCCGCCATTGCCATTGTGCTCAGAACGTCGAAAATAGCTAGAGTTGACTACTTATACCCCTATGTCTGGGGTCCAGACGGCGAAACGGCCGACGCTGCTCAAAAGGGTATTTGAAATAGGGGTTACTATTCACAACTTAAGTTGTGGGGCCCGTTCGTTCTTCGCTGATTTCTGGCCAATCCGACCGTCGGATCGAAGATCAGTTTATATCATTTTCAATCGATTCGACGAGACGGTCACACTGGTGATTTCAGATTTTCGAGATCAGACTCAGATCTGAAAGGTAGACATAGTGCTCTGAAAACTGTGCAATTTGCACACTGATATACAACCACTTAGGTTTAATTTTGCATTTTCTTATTCACATTCACATTTGAATTCTTTAAATTCAATTTGAGTTTCTCGGTTACTACAAAGTTAGAGTATAAGCAGCTAAATGTACTGAAAGGAAATGTCAATATAACTCAAAACATAGGACCAGGGCTAGAGAGATCATAGGGGTCCGACCAAGTACGGTACCCAGTGAGATACTATGCTGATGTCCGGATTGGAGTACCCACCATAGTGTAGGTGGTCCTGAAATCCGCTGCTCAGCTCTCGTGCAGGCTCCTATTTGCTCGGGCCTAAATCAAAACCACAAATCAGTAATTGACTCACACAAACCCATCTCATTGACTCATAGTGTATAAAACGACTATACGGTGGACTTTCCTTAAGTCTCGAGATTTATCAAAATTTTTGAAAATCCGCCGATTGACCACTAATTGTCCGATTAGTGCCTACAGGCTACCGAACTTAACTAAACTTCACATGCTACCCCAGAACGCTTCGTTTAAAATGTCCGGGTGGCAACAACTAACTCTGTGGAACCTAGACTCAATCGATGCCATAATTATCGAAAACGCATCCGAAAAAGCCAACTTTGGCTCCGAAAATCACCAACGCGAAATGAAAGGCACCGGACCAGCCAGGACGACGTCGGGAACAGCCAGGGACACCTGGCAATCATAAGTAATCCATTGATTCACTCAAATCACGTGCACGCTGTCCGAGGCAGCCAATATAGTGACAATTACATCTAAACCCCTAACAAATCTAGAAATTACATAATAACACTTAAATTAATGTGTTTTGGCTCGATACTACTGAGACCAAAATTTTTGCCACTTTTGGAAGCGGCACGTAAAATATACCATCGGTTGAAAACATTAGCCGACAGAAAAATGAGTCAACGAAGAGGGATCCGCGTCTTCACTAAGACCGACCTCAGTCACGTGGGAGAGCAGCACGTGACGCACGCTATCAGCTGAAGGTATCAGCCGATAAGAGAAATAACAAATAAGGGGTATCGACTCATCCAGAGAACTGACCTTGGTTGAAAGCAAATATCAGACCGTCTAAGTCGAACGACAAAAAGGCGAAGTCAAAATCAATTCTCGATTGTTCGAGCCGAAGAAGGAATGACTCTGAAAGGAAAGAGTACGGGATTTGGGCGCGAATCTCGTAACTGACTCCGGAACGGCAAGCGGCGCCCAGCATTGGAAAGTGTCGAAAATCACGTTTTAGCGCGTCGATAAGGGGATGAACTTGGACGAAAAAATGGCTACCATTCTATTTGAGAAAGTTCGACTCAAAAGGAAGTAGTTGAGAAATTTATGATAACTCTCCCTAAATCACGCCGATTATTCAAATCGGCGATTATACGCATGGTTCGAGAGTGTATAAATATCTGAACCATGGAAGAAAACTAGATCCTACAACCTCGTAAGCCAGTGACCACCCCTACTTTTTCATATCTTTTATATCTGCATTTACTGTTTTCCTAGATAACCTTTACCATATTTTCTAGGAGTAGATTAACTTGTTATCGGTTCCCAATTACTCTTGTAACCCTACTCTAATAAATAGAAATTCTTAATCGTCTCCTTAGCCGTGTCCAATCCTTGTCTCCTTATCCAGTTCGGCTGCTCTAAAGCTGAACTCTGCTTAACTCCAAACCCCAGTTCGGCTGATCTGGGCCGAACTCTACAAGAGTTTGATAGAGATGAACCCGGCCGAGCGGATCCCACCTCTGCCCGATCGCTTGATCCATTAGCACGCGACGCATCATATCTCGAGGGTCACCCCACGGGGCCGATCGACGACCGAACCCGGTCAACGGTCAGTACAATATTTTTGGCCCCAATAACTTTGTGGTGACCCGGATCTTTGCAGGGCTTCTACAATGTGACCAGGAGCTTCTGGAGGCTGATGTGGCGTGTCGGCGGTGTTGGTGCACCAATTGGACATAAGTGATGGACTCCGGGTGTTAAATGGATTACTTGGGTAATCGATTGACCCTGTCGGATGTTCAGAAGTGGTTTCGTGCGAAACGGATATCAAAATTGGACTCAGCGCGAAGTTTGGACAAAAGAACACCTTTCCGGATGCCTTCGGCAATTTTTAGAAATGGAATTTGGCAAAACAGACAGCGGATTTGGATTCAGCGCGCGAAAACGATGAAAATGGACTATTCATTTGTATTTTTCAGAGCACGAACGCCGTGCACGGATTTCGAGGCACTGGGCACTGTTCCAGCAGCCGACGGGCAGCGGCGGCGGTGGCGGGCAGCGGCGGAGCGCGGCGGCGCGGGCGCGGGCAGGCGCCGGAGTGGGCGCGGGCGCGCGGGCAGGCGCGCGGGCGCGCGGTTCACGGGGGCGGCGTGCCACGTGTCGTCTTCCTATTGGTTTGCCTTGGGACACGTGGCCGCGTAGCATTGGTTGGTGCAGTGGACTAGGACCACTGAGCATGCAGGGCTGGCCTCCGGGAGCGTGCGTGCAGAGAGCCCTGGCGGCGACGCAGGCGCGCACGTGGGCCCGCGTTGACCGGGTGCGCGCCACGCGTTAGCACCACGGTGGGCCACGCGGCGTTCGGTGGGTGGCCGGTTTGGCTGTCCGCTGTTTGGCTGGTGACGTGGCGAAACCGGATTAATTCGGGCGCTCCGCGGGGCAGTGGACCGGCGCACTGTTGACGCCCGAATTGATTCGGGCGCCCGAAACCTAGGACATGGACGGTATTTCTCGAAAAGTTTTTCTGGCCTATAAATAGGACCCGAGTGATCTTGTACTCGTTTTTCTTCTCTTCTGGCCAGAATTTCGCAGGGAGCTCTTCAGCAAGGTTCTTCCTCACCCTGAGCTGCACCTTTTGGAGGACTTCGGGGATTTTTGGGGCCACGCACTTCAAGGTTTCCATTTTTCCGGCACGGCGCGAGGTTTCTTCTTGGGTGTTCTTCTTCGTCGCGTTTTGGTGCACGAGCTCCCCCGGCTTATTCCGACCTTCGTTTTTGGCGATTCTTGTGCCGTTGGCTTCTTGACAAATAGGCCTACGACTTTTGCGTTTTGAGATCCCCCCCTTTTCGAGTTTTTCTTGGAGTTTCCTGAGCTTTATTTTGACCCATTTTCTCTGGCGGAGTTTTGGACAGTACCACAGTGTTTCGGCGATATCTTCGCGCTCAGGCATCGGATGGAGGCATGCCTTTAGTCGTTTTGCATCTACACATCGCAAGGAACGTCCTCAAATTTTCCTGGATTTTTATCAGTTTTCCCCGAAGGTGAAAAATCCCATTTTCCAGAACTAAGTGCTACAGATTTTTTACAGGATTCTTTTGAGAGGGTCACCTTGTCGGATTTTTATCCTGATGTACGAAACTCGGTTTGGGACGTACAGGTACTCGTTTCGATCGACTCGTCGCGACGAACACAGTAGTATTTTTGTCGGAATTTTCGGAGCCCATCCTATAGGTGAAAACCGAGCTTCTTCTTCACTGTAATTCTGGACAGCTTGTGATTACGGGACTAGTGTGTTTATTTATGCTTTTGGGGTTGTATCCTGCAGTTTTACAGGTTGTGGATTGTTTGGCTTCCGGCCTTGTTTAATTTGTATCTGGGCCTACAGGTGTCGGAACGGGGCATATAAATACTCGTTTTGGGGCTACTCGTCGCAAGGATCGCAACCGTGATTTTTCTGGGATTTTTGGAGCACTACTTGGAGGTGAGAAATGTCCTTCTTTGTGCTGTTTGGGAAAAACAGTAATGCTGTTGGTGTACATTTTGGGGTATGATTAGTGAGTTGTGTTGTGATGTTGTTTGGAACTGAAGCTTGTGCGACATGTACCGAGGATACGGGTTCGGCGGATTTTGTTTGCAAGTGGCCACTCTCTTCATCGACTTCGGCTTTGCCTACGGAAAGCGCTTCAGGTGGGTTGCTTCATCTCCAGAACCGGTGGACGGTTCTCTAATTCTTATACTAGAATGCATGCATGTTTAGGGTACATTGTATGTTATTGTGAGGTAAGCTAGGAAGGATGATTGTATAAGGGAATTGCAAGATTAATATTCATGTTAAATATTATCGAGGACTTGCAGGATTTGGATATTCATGATGATGAATAGTTAATGCTTACCTAAGGGATTTACCCTATGTGATTGTTAGCATGCTTGTTTAATTGTACAATGTTTAGCATCGAGATGGAAGCTTGAGGAATGGCCTAGATCATGCAGATTGATATACTATAGTAGTGATCTTTTAGCATGCCTTGTTGCACATAGTCTTTTATGTTATGATTACTCGATGGAGTAGGAGGCTATATCTATGTGTGGGTATTATTCTAATCATTCTTTTGATGGACCCTGGATTATGGACAGGTGTAGTTCATTAGGTATTCTGGCATGTTGTTTATACCCAAGTTGATCTATTATATGCTTTACTCCCTTTCATTTCCTTGAGGGCATTTGCGTGCTTGTATGGACATCTAGATAGGCCATCTTTTATTGCTACACTATCATGTTGGAACTTGACTTAGGAGAAACCCTGTTATTCCTTTCTCCTTCTTTGTTAGTCACGCGGTCTGTGTAGCTCGGGTGTGAGCAGGGGTTTTGGGTAGTGTAGCCAGGACATTGGTGTCAGGGACAGGTTGTGCTAGATTGTGGTTGGCAGCGATTTGCGGTGACCGCGGACTTTGGGTGGTCGACCGGATATTTACCTATGTATCAGATTTCTCTAGTGGACGGAGTTTCCCACTTATTGAGTACTTTTGCATCAGATTGAGGACCGGGGTTTTCTTTAGTGGTTGAGCTTTCCCAGTTTGATCGGAGTCATGATCCAGTCCTGCTGATTTATACTACTATTATACTTATTACTCAGGCACTTTACTCGTGTGGGTCGCTCCCCTCGAGTGCCACTCCGGAGTGTGCGATATACAGACATTGAGTCCTTGAGACTCCTATCCCCTATCGGTGTTATGCGTTGGCCAGCATACCCGATTTGGCAGGCACAGCAGGCAGTACCAGAGTTTACTAGTGATTAGATTGGGTTTATTACAGGCAGGTACTTTATTGTTGCACTCGTGTCAGGGGGCTGAGTGGAGTCTAGTAGCTGTGTTTAGATCAGTGCTAGTGTGGTTGGGAGCCGTTTGGTTTGACGGTAGTCCCGTGTCGTTGTGAGTACTTTGACCGTTGTGTGAGAGGTTGAGCATCTTGAGTCTATCCGTTCTGAGAGAGAGCGTGGATTTCGACTATAGCCTGCATGAGCCACTATTCGATAGCGAGTTAGTCCGTTTGGACACCCTACGTATTTCCTGGCCGTTAGTGGGAGGTGGTTGTAGGTGGGCGCAGGTTTGACTGGACCCGATGTGGCAGTCAGCTCGATTGGGTCGATTGAGCACCTCGTGTGCGAGTGTTGCATATCTTTACCAGAGTTTCCCGATTTGAGCATTTAGATAGAGGCATGATAGCTGTTGAGTGTCTCCAGCTTTCTTGTTCAGTTTTTACTACATTGGTTATCTTATGCCTCTAGTGGACTTAGTGGGCCGATCGTCGGGTCTGGCGGTGGTACCCACTGAGAACTCCCTTTTCGGTGTAGTTCTCACACCCATTGGGGGTTCTCCCTCCCTCTTTTTCCTTTTCTGTCATTTGTTTTGCAGAGTCTTAGCGGGTGTTGCTGATTCTGCGGTGGTTGATCGAGGCGAGGGAGTCGCGAGCTAGATCCCTACCCGTCGTTAGAGAGTAGCGGTACCCCTTCAGAGGAGATCTTCAGTAGGTTAGTTATTTTATTTCCTCTGTTGAGAGACTAATGTATTGAGGATATGTTATGTATTGAGAGCCTGTACACTGATGTATTTATGGGAGATACCTTTCTGTTGAGTTCTGGGTTTTGTATCTGAGGATATTGTATGATTATCATCTTTGGGAGATAGACATTGTTATTATTATTTCCAGTTGTACAGTGGTTGGTTTTAGTTTTACAGCAGATTTTTATTCATAGCTCTGATATCTGTTAGCTGTAGCATCTTTTCTTGCAGGTTGGACGCTTCGCCTATGCGGAGTTTTGTATAGGCGGCGGATCTGTTGGCGAGCCCGGGTCGCAGTTTCGACTCCGGGGCTTGACAGATTAGAGTGGTATCAGAGCCGAGGTTGTAGGTCATGGTGGACTTATAAACCCTAGGCTTATGGTTTGTCCCTTGGTTGACTTCGTGAGAGTCGTGATTTATAGCGAGAGTCCTAATTGAGTTTTATACCTCTTCCAGGGGACAGGAGGAGTGATCGGCATGTTTATTCTCCTAAGTGATTATGTTGGCTGCAGACAACATAATGCTGTGGAACGGGTGACATGCTTTAGACTTTCGCTGGATTGGGTCGAGTGTTGTTGTGTGCTGTTTTGCTGTTTCATCGTGGCGAGCGGTGTCTCCCCGACGCTGGGTTTTGGACCCGTGTGCATCCTGTCATAGCAGTTGAGCTTGAGTGGATGGTTTTGGGCCGGATACCCGGATTGAGGTCAGAGAGCTCCGGACCCAGATGACAGAATCGTCAGAGACATATCAGCGACTGAGTGAGCAGCTGGTTTTGGTGACACAGTTGTCGGAGCAATGAGTAGCCCTCTCCGTGCCAATGTTTAGTGCCGTGGCACCGAGGCAGGGTGGATAGTTGATAGCTGGTGAGCTGAGGGGACATGATCGATCTATTTAGCCGGATTTGGCAGATGAACCACCCCGATTCATAGGATTGAGCTTGGAGCCTTTGGAGGCAGAATTGTGGTTGGTGGTATTGGAGAGACTATTTGAGAGCCTCCTTGTGCCGAGGGTTTATGCAGTTGTTGAACTGCGCGCTCCATGTTAGAGGGACGAGGCGCATAGTGTATGTGTGACTGGGAGTGGATTGCGCCAGGATACCTTTTAGTTTGGTTGGTCCCTCCGTTATGGATTATTGATGCCTCGATGGTGTAGGCGTTGCGTATGGAGCGTGGCGCTGTAGTTCCTTTGGATAGGGATCTGCAGCCAGAGGTGAGTTCTGGATATTGGTGCTTGGCGCCGGGTGATGGAGGACAGATCGGCCGGCAGAGACATTTCTGATTTCTTTTCCTAGATAGCGAATTTCCGAGATGCCAGAGATCGGGTAGACCCCGATGGCAGCATTAGCGTCTACATCAGAGTGGCGCTGCGGTAGCGTGGATTTGTTATCTGCGGAGGACCATATTCGTCGCCTCAGTGTGAGCAGAGATAGAGGTCGTTCTCCCTTTGTGATTGGTCTAGATTTTCAGGCAGACAGAGCGACGACCCCCGCTTTTTTTTTTCTTCGAGCGGACGAGTTTGTGCCGCCTGGTTGGAGGGCGACACGGTAGTGGATTGAGTTGTCGCAGGTGTGATTTCATCACAGCAGTCGGAGTTAGAGCATGTTGCATTCCTGCATGGACTAGAGGTAGAGTCGTTACCACGTGCACTTGAGGTACAGGTTCCTATTAGTGTTGTGCATGTGGTGGAGGCCTATGGATTATGTCCAATGCAGTTGAGGCCGCGAGTCATACCGGCAGACTTATTGGTAATTATGGCAGCTCGGTGTTTTGACCCAGTGCTTGGGATTGGTTGGCACAGTGCCACAGGAAGTTTGGCTGCGGAAAGAGAGGACTTTGACCTTCTGCATGGCAGACGAGAGGAGGCTTGGTTGTTGAGATTGTTAGAGCACACAGGTTATAGCGACAGTGTGAGAGGTGCTTACGGCGGCACCGGGACTCAAGGATATCCCTGTTGCCCACTGGATCCCGGGTGTGATTTCCACCTGAGTTGTTGATGATGCCGCCGGTTAGGGAGATAGAGATTGCGTTTGACGTGGTTCGGGGAACCGCACCACCCTCGATAGCACCTCATTGGATATCGCTAGTGGAGCAGTTAGAGAGCTGATGGCGGAGTTACAGGATCTGATGGATCGAGGGTTCTTTTAGTGAGTTGATCACTTGCCACGTCGTTGATACACGACAATGGGGGTTCGTTGTGACTTGAGCACAGGCAGGTCCGGATATTACTTAGGACCTTTTGTTGGAGCTATACTCCGGCAGTTATTGTTTGATGCGAGTACCTATTTAGAATCATGTAGCTGAGTATTTTGCCAAGACGGCGTTAAGGACACGGTAGGGGCATTATGAGCTCATAGTGAGGCCAAATGGAATGATTAATGCCCTGTTGTCTTCAAGATTTGAGGGATTGTGTGTTCCAGTTGTACTTGGACGGATTGGGAGTGGTGTTCCCTGAGTGACTTGGATTAAGAGGAGCACTTATGGATGTGCTACAATACTTGGGTGGAAGAAGCTGTATGCCGTGTGATTGAGGTACAAGTTTTAGCTTCGAGAGCATACCTTCTTGGGTCACCTTGTTTGAGCCGTAGGGGCGGCGGTGGAAATCCGGCCAATTTGGATACTATTTGGGAATTGGCCGAGATCGACAATTATTGTCGAGGAGAGGAGCTTCTTGGACTAGGCAGTGCCAGGAGAGCTTGGCAATCGGATGATGAGATTGATACCAGCGCCAATTCTAGTTTTGTCAGTGTTGGGAGAGGGATCTGCGAGTTTTAGCGATGCCTCCCATGGTGGCTGTGGAGTTACCGTTGGTTTACTTTTGAGCATACAGTATCACCCTGACAAGGCCACTGTGGTGGCGGATACCTGGAACAGGAGAACTTTTGGGGTTGAGTTTGATGATTCCACAGCTGGCGCTGTGTGGACTGTTGAGGCAAACATGGCTTGTGGTTGTGTCTCTGAGGGTCCCTTTTGATGGTAGACCGTGGCTGAGCAGTCCACTCGGATGGTCAGGATTCGGGAGTGACCGAGTGAGGACCCTAGTTTGTAAGGGCTTCTTTCCTTCTTGGATGATCGCGGGGATGTGTTTCGGATTGCCTTGGTTGAGTTGACACAGGATGTGGTTTGGTGCATGTTGCACTGGTGGTTATTTTGTTTCCCCCAACATTTTGATGGAACCCCTGTGGTGTTTCATGTCTCAGCTCATGAGTGTTTTGCTTTTGGATCCCTCGCCCGTGATTGACTCGCTCCATTTGAGATCTGTGAGTGGTTGGAGTACGAGGGACGCCCGTTGCGAATTCTGGCTCGTGAGATTCGAGGTTTGCGCAACCGGGCTATGTTGTACTGGTTGTTGTCATTGTTATTGAGGAGTAATCACGGGGAGTGAGTGGTGACTTAGGAGCTAGAGACGATGATTATGAGTACCTACCCTTGATTTTGAGACTCCTGTTTGAGTTGTGTTAGTTTCGAGGACGAAACTTTTTTTTAGTGGGGGAGGATGTGGTGACCTGGATCTTTGCAGGGCTTCTACAATGTGACCAGCAGCTTCTGAAGGCCTATGTGGTGTGTCGGCGGTGTTGGTGCACCAATTGGACATAAGTGATGGACTCCGGGTGTTAAATGGATTACTTGGGTAATCGATTGACCTTGTCGGATGTTTAGAAGTGGTTTCGCGCGAAACGGATATCAAAATTGGACTCAGCGCGAAGTTTGGACAAAAGAACACCTTTTCGGATGCCTTCGGCAAATTTTAGAAATGGAATTTGGCAAAATGGACAGCGGATTTGGATTTAGCGCGCGAAAATGATGAAAATGGACTATTCATTTGTATTTTTCGGAGCCCGGACGCCACGCACGGATTTCGAGGCATTAGGCACTGTTCCGGCGGCCGGCGGGCAGCGGCGGCGGCGGCGGCGGGCAGGCGCCGGAGTGCTCGCGGGCGCGCGGGCAGGCGCGCGGTGCACGGGGGCGGCGTGCCACGTGTCGTCTTCCTATTGGTTTGCCTTGGGACAGGTGGCCGCGTAGCATTGGTCAGTACAGTGGACTGGGACCACGGAGCAGGCAGGACCGGCCTCGGGGCGCGTGCGTGCAGAGAGCGCAGGCGGCGGCGCAGGCGCGCACGTGGGCGCGCGTTGACCGGGTGCCCGCCACGCGTCAGCACCACGGCGGGCCACGCCGCATTCGGTGGATGGCCGGTTTGGCTGTCCGCTGTTTGGCGGGTGACGTGGCGGAACCGGATTAATTCGGGCGCTCCTCGGGGCAGTGGACCGGCGCACTGTTGGCGCCCGAATTGATTCAGGCGCCTGAAACCTAGGACATGGACGGTATTTCTCGAAAAGTTTTTCTGGCCTATAAATAGGACCCGAGTGACCTTGTACTCGTTTTTCTTCTCTTCTGGCAAGAATTTCGCAGGGAGCTCCTTAGCAAGGTTCTTCCCCACCCTGAGCCGCACCTTTTGGAGGACTCCGGGGATTTTTGGGGGCACGTACTTCAAGGTTTCCATCTTTCCGGCGCGGCGCGACGTTTCTTCTTGGGTGTTCTTCTTCGTCGCGTTTCGGTGCAGGAGCTCCCCCGGCTTATTCCGACCTCCGTTTCTGGCGATTCTTGCGCCATTGGCTTCTTGACAGGTAGTGCTACGACTTTCTTGTTTTGATCTCCCCCTCTTTTCGAGTTTTTTTTGGAGTTTCCCGAGCTTTCTTTTGACCCATTTTCTCTGGCGGAGTTTTGGATAGTACCACAATGTTTCGGTGATATCTTCGCGCTCAGGCATCGGATGGAGGCATGCCTGTAGTCGTTTTGCATCTACACATCGCAAGGAATGTCCTCGAATTTTCCTTGATTTTTTTGAGTTTTCCCCGAAGGTGAAAAAACCCCATTTTCCAGAACTATGTGCTACAGATTTTTGTACAGGATTCCTTTGAGAGGGTCACCTTGTTAGATTTTTATCTTGATGTACGAAACTCGGTTTGGGACGTGCAGGTACTCGTTTCGATCAGCTCGTCGCGACAAACGCAGCAGTATTTTTGTGGGAATTTTCGGAGCCCATTCTATAGGTGAAAATCGAGCTTCTTCTTAACTGTAATTCTGGACAGCTTGTGATTGGGGGACTTGTGTGTTTATTTTTGCTTTTGGGGTTGTATCCTGCAGTTTTACATGTTGTGGATTGTTTGGCTTCCGGCCTTGTTTAATTTGTATCTGGGTCTATAGGTGTCGGAACGGGGCGTATAAATACTCGTTTTGGGGCTACTCGTCGCAAGGATCGCAACCGTGATTTTTATGGGATTTTTGGAGCACTGCTTGGTGGTGAGAAATGTCCTTCTTTGTGTTGTTTGGGATAAACAGCAATGCTGTTGGTGTACATTTTGGGGTATGATTAGCGAGTTGTGTTGTGATGTTGTTTGGAACTGAAGCTTGTGCGACATGTACCGAGGATGCGGGTTCGGCGGATTTTGTTTGCAAGTGGCCACTCTCTTCACCAACTTCGCCTTTGCCTGCAGAAAGCGGTTCAGGTGGGTTGCTTCATCTCCAGAACCGGTGGACGGTTCTATAATTCTTATATTAGAATGCATGCATGTTTAGGGTACATTGTATGTTATTGTGAGGTAAGCTAGGAAGGATGATTATATAAGGGAATTGCAAGATTAATATTCATGCTAAATATTATCGAGGACTTGCAGGGTTTGGATATTCATGATGATGAATAGTTAATGCTTACCTAAGGGATTTACCCTATGTGATTGTTAGCATGCTTGTTTAATTGTACAATGTTTAGCATCGAGATGGAAGCTTGAGGAATGACCTAGATCATGCAGATTGATATACTATAGTAGTGATCTTTTAGCATGCCTTGTTGCACATAGTCTTTTATGTTATGATTACTCGATAGAGTAGGAGGCTATATCTATGTGCGGGTATTATTCTGATCATTCTTTTGATGGACCCTGGATTACGGGCAGGTGTAGTTCATTATGGATTCTGGCATGTTGTTTATACCCTAGTGGATCTATTATATGCTTTACTCCCTTTCATTTCCTTGAGGACATTTGCGTGATTGTATGGACATCTAGATAGGCCATCTTTTATTGCTACACTATCATGTTGGAACTTGACTTAGGAGAAACCCTATTATTCCTTTCTCCTTCTTTGTTAGTCAGGCGGTCTGTGTTGCTCGAGTGCGAGCAGGGGTTTTGGGTAGTGTAGCCAGGACATTGGTGTCAGGGACGGGTTGTGCTGGATTGTAGTTGGCAGGGATTTGAAATGACCGCGGACTTTGGGTGGTCGACCGGATATTTACCTATGTATCAGATTTCTCTAGTGGACGGAGTTTCCCACTTATTGAGTACTTTTGCATCGGATTGAGGACCGGGGTTTTCTTTAGTGGTTGAGCTTTCCCACTTTGATCAGAGTCATGATCCAGTCCTGCTGATTTATACTACTATTATACTTATTACTCAGGCACTTTTCTCGTGTGGGTCGCTCCCCTCGAGTGCCACTCCGGAGTGTGCGATATACAGATTTTGAGTCCTTGAGACTCCTATCCCCTATCGGTGTTATGCGTTGTCCAGCATACCCGATTTGGCAGGCACAGCAGGCAGTACCAGAGTTTACTCGTGATTATATTGGGTTTATTACAGACAGGTACTTTTTTGTTGCACTCGTGTCAGGGGGCTGAGTGGAGTCTAGTAGCTGTGTTTAGATCAGTGCTAGTGTGGTTGGGAGCCGTTTGGTTTGACGGTAGTCCCGTGTCGTTGTGAGTACTTTAATCGTTGTGTGAGAGGTTGAGCATCTTGAGTCTATCCGTTCTGAGAGAGAGCGTGGATTTGGACTATAGCCTGCATGAGCCACTATTCGATAGCGAGTTAGTCCGTTTGGACACCCTACGTAATTCCTGCCCGTTAGTGGGAGGTGGTTGTAGGTGGGCGCAGGTTTGACTGGACCCGATGTAGTAGTCAGCTCGATTGGGTCGATTGAGCACCTCGTGTGCGAGTGTTGCATATCTTTACCAGAGTTTCCCCATTTGAGCATTTAGATAGAGGCATGATAGCTGTTGTGTGTCTCCAGCTTTCTTGTTCAGTTTTTACTGCATTTGTTATCTTATGCCTCTAGTGGACTTAGTGGGTAGATCGTCGGGTCTGGCGGTGGTACGCACTGAGAACTCCCTTTTCGGTGTAGTTCTCACACCCATTGGGGGTTCTCCCCACTCCTTTTCCTTTTCTCTCCTTTGTTTTGCAGAGTCTTAGCGGGTGTTGCTGATTCTGCGGTGGTTGATCGAGGCGAGGGAGTCGCGAGCTAGATCCCTACCCGTCGTTGGAGAGTAGCGGTACCCCTTCAGAGGAGATCTTCAGTAGATTAGTTATTTTATTTCCTCTGTTGAGAGACTGATGTAGTGAGGATATGTTATATATTGAGAGTCTGTACACTGATGTATTTATTGGAGATACCTCCCTGTTGAGTTCTGGGTTTTGTATCTGAGGATATTTTATGATTATCATCTTTGGGAGATGGACATTGTTATTATTATTTCCAGTTGTACAGTGGTTGGTTTTAGTTTTACAGCAGATTTTTATTCATAGCTCTGATATCTGTTAGCTGTAGCACCTTTTCTTGCAGGTTGGACGCTTCGCCTATGCATGGTTTTGTATAGGCGGCGGATCTGTTGGCGAACCCGGGTCGTAGTTTTGACTCCGGGGCGTGACAAACTTTTTGGCACGCTCGGTGGGACTCTCAGGTAACTCTTACCTTCTCTTGCCGTTACAATGTCAGACAACAATAGCCTGGCTCTCTGAAACAGAGTCGTTCCCAAACATGTAGGGAACGACCAGGCAAATAACGCCGGTCACGCGGATGACTTGCCACCGACGTTACCAGAGGTCCCAGAGACTAGCAGTAGGTCGGCACCACCGGAGCCGACCCTAGCTCAGATATTCGGGGCAAATGGCCCGAATGTTGGATAATATCGAGAGAACGCAAACGTCCCACGAAAGAAACCATCAAGCGTAGGATGCCCGTTTCGACTCTATGTTGGCTGCGATAGCAGCCCCGAACAAAAAAACGGCTCGATTTGGACAAACAGTAGCCCATGAAGAGCCATACAGTGGAGGGTATGTCTCCACAGTACCCCAGCAATTGCCGATGCAATTGTTTACGATGACGCCGGCAATGTCGACAATGCAACCACAAGTTGCACCGTCGGCGACTACTTATCAAGTGGCACAGCCGCTGGGGGCAGTACAGCCGCAAGCGATCTCATACCAGATGAGAGCAGGGCCGATGGGGCAAAACATCGGCCATCAACCAGAGAATTACTAGGGGATTCCTCTACCTCCCCCACCGCCGTTCGTCTAGACTCAGGCTGGGGGCAAGATTGGCGGACAGGTCCCTCCTCAAGGACTGCTTCAGTAGCAAGCCGGCCCTTACGGGCTGCCACCTCCACCAGTATAGCCGGTGGCTCCAGTACCTCAGGTCGGGCTCGCAAAGATGGCTGGGGGCAAAAATGATAAGCTGGTCCTTCCGCAGGGACTACCTCAGAATTAGGACGGCCAATACGGGCCGCCACCTCCACCAGCACAGCCGACGGCTCAGCTACCTTAGGTCGAGCTCGCTGAAACGGCTGGGGGCAGGTACGCTGGGCAGGTCCCTCTGCAGGGACCGCCTCATAATTAGGCCGACCTGGAGGAAATAATCTGCAACACCTTCGGCACAGAGGCCAGGCCGGTGTTTCGGCCAGTGTTCATGTCTCCGTATCCCGCTCATGTTGATGCAGACTACCTATACCCGACCAATTAGAAGATGCTGAAGTTCAACAAGTTCTCATGCGAGGAGAATGAAAAGATGGTCGAGCACACTGCTCGATTTACGACCCAATGCCGAGAGGCGGCCGCCAACCCATTTTTAAAAATGAGGCTCTACAGCATGTCATTGACCAAGACGGCATTCTCGTGGTATACCAGCCTGCCCCACAACTCCGTCTGGGATTAGGACGAACTGTCACGCCCCGAGACCGCCAATTTGTACGGTTCGGGCACGCCAACAGACCCGCCAATCGGGTATGACCCTTCACTACCCAAAAGGAACGGTAACATCCATAATAACACAACAAGTGTATGCGGAAGCTCAATATCAAAGTACTAAAAATCACTACTAATTTAACTTTCATTCAATAACAAACAGTTAAAGCGAAAATGAAAGCATACAAGAGTGAACCATAAATTAAATTTATTACACTTTACATTTCTGAACTTGCAAATAAAATTATTACAATTCTTTTACATAATTTCCTCACCATACAAGGTTCACTCAAGAAATATATAAAAAGGAATACCTTTGCTAGACCCTCTAGGTCTCTATGCTGCTGGGCCCTTGCCCCTGTCGTATGCCTCGCTGACTACACCTGTATCTGTCTCGACCGCTGTAACCATACTTGAACCTGTGGGGATGTCACCCAAGGGGTGTGAGAACTACGACCGAGTTCCCAGTGGGTTCAACCACCGAGAAAAAGTATCCTACACCACTTGGTCCAATGGAAGCAGTAATAATAGAGTGCTAGGAACTAAAATCCTCAATATCAAATTGCGGCTATGCAATATAATATATCACTACACTATCTGTGATACTCATCGACCCAGCACTACTTTGTCTAGCCATACTAGGCTACTATATAATAGGTCACTACACTATCTGTGTATACTCATCGACCCAGCACTACTCTGTCTAGCCATACTAGGCTACTAAGCACCAACTCGGCAACTATGCCGCTATATATAGGGTTCAACTAACCCGGCCACCTTGGCCACTCTATTTTTCTCTTTTTCTTTACATTCTGGTGCTTTAATTCAAGTTAACCCTCAGAAATTCTTATCCAACGGGCACCAGCCCGGTAGTCCTGCTACCATAAGATAAGATTTCTAAGGTTGCCGATAACACCCGCAAGTGTTACCCCGTCCTATGGAAGAAACGTCCCGAACGGGTCTCTACCCGAGAGAGGGGCACTGCCTGCAACTCCAACATGGGCCGCGTTTCACTCCGTAGGTCCGCCCGTTTTTTCTTTATATTTTCTTTCTTTTCCTTTCTTTTTCTTTCTCTTTTTACTTTAGTTCTTAGCCTCTTTGCCTTTGAACACTTGCTTTTCTTTCTTATTCGAGCTTATAGCTCCCTTTTCGCCACTAGCAAATCTCTTTCTCTTTCCTTTGAGCATCTAGCTCTTTATTTTTACTTTTAGCCTTTTGAAAGTACCTCGTCCGACGGGTCACTGCCCAGGGAGTCCTACTCCACTTGACGAGTCTCAAATTCGAAGGCGTCATTCATATTCTCTTTATGCTTTTTAGCCGCTTTTAGCTTGCTTTTAAACTTTGCCTTTTTGCAACAATTTACCTCTTATCCTAGGTCTTGCCATAAGGATAACTAGAGAGTCACTTGGACTCTTAAACACTTCTATTTTATTTATTTAACTCATATTAAAGTTAAAGTTATTGTCCATTTGCCCAGACACCCTATGACTTTCTAGGGTTATATTTGTTTAATTCTTTAACCTTGGGATCTTCTCCCACTTTCCTGATTCCTCACTGAATCCTAGAGTTAACTTAACTCTATTTTCCTGTTCCACTTTTATCTTAGAGTTACACTGACTCTAATTTCCTGTCTGTGAGTTTAAACTCCTCTGGTTCACCTTAGGTTCCCTTTACCTAAGTTCCATGTCATACTCATCCTAGAGTTTCTTGACTCTAAGTTGATCACTAGTTCACCTTAGGTTCCCTTTACCTAAGTTCCATGTCATACTCATCCTAGAGTTCCTTGACTCTATGTTGATCACTAGTTCACCTTAGGTTCCCTTTACCTAAGTTCCATGTCATACTCATCCTAGAGTTCCTTGACTCTATGTTGATCACTCTATCCAGTGTCCTTAGGTTATCTCCTAAGACAATGCCACTCATCCAATCCTAGGATAACTCCTAAGTTTGATGTCACTCATTAAACCCTGAATCTAGGTTTTCTCCTAGTCTTACTACCAACATGTCCTTTTTCCCTTATGTCTCACATGATTCCTAGGGTTATACCCTAACAAGATCACAATCATAACATGATTATCTACTTTTACGCATGCAATTATTTTCATATTCATCATAAAATAATATTTATCCTCTACGCATGCAATGATCATCTATTTAGATAAATCAAGAATTTGTATCTTTCTCCTAAGTCCTCTTTACACATGCAAATTTATCCTCTATCCTTGGCAACCAACAGTTGCACTTTTCATCTGTATCCATTTACACATGCACATTTTATCCTCTATCTCTGGCAACCAACAGTTGCACTTTCATCTGTATCCATTTACGCATGCACATTTTATCCTCTACCTCTGGCAACCAACAGTTGCACTTTCATCTGTATCCATTTACACAGGTGATCTTAATCATGATTACCTAACGCCTCTAACAGGCTACTATCATGCTTCTAAGTCAAAATGCAAAGGAGCAAGGGGAGAGGTCACCTAATTTCGGCAGAATCCCCCACCTTGTGGTGTCCCCAATTGCTTGTAGACACTTGCAATTGGTGTCCGCGCGATTCCACTTGTCTCCTCGAGCTTGCACGCAAAACGGTAAACATCCCTCGAGTCCGCACGCAAAACGGTGCACGTCCTCCAAACCTGCACGCATAGCGGTGCACATTATTAGAACCCACACGCAAAACGGTGCGCGACATTTCAGCCTGCACGCAAAACGGCGCGCGTCAATTCAACCTGTACGCAAAACGGTGCACGCACCTCGGGTTTGCATGCAAAACGGAGCATGCTTCTCTTAAGGTTGCACGCAAAACGGTGCACGTCTTTTTTCAACCCTGACAAAAAACGATGCATAACATTAGAGACGGCACGCAAAATGGTGCGCGACAACACGATCTGCGCGCGAAACGGTGCAAGTACCTCAAATCTGCACGTAAAACGGTGCACGCCTCACTGCAGGGTTGCACGCAAAACGGTACACATTCTTCTAGTCCTGCACGCAAAATGATGCAAAATATTAGACTTTGCATGTAAAACGGTGCACAACAACTCAATCTGCGCGTAAAACGGAACACGTACCTCGGGTTGGCACGCAAAACGGTGCACGTTTCTTTTTCAACGTTGCACGTAAAATGGTGCACGTTTTCCAAGTTTGCGTCCAAAACTGTGCATATTCGCCGAATCCGCACGTAAAACGGTGCATTTCTTCCACAAGCTTGCATACAAAATGAGGCGCGCCAAAACGCCCGGCGACACTCCGAGCAGCGGCGACACTCCGAGCAGCAAAACGGCACAGTAAACTCGGTCCCAAACACGCACGTGGGCATGGGGTCAAATCCAATGTCTAAGAAGAAAACTTAAACTGTGCCAAAAATACCGCAAAATAACATGCGGGACCTACCTCGACACCATCGCGTCATCCAACGCGCGTATGTGCATTCATTCGGCTATTTGGAACGCCTTGCGCGCTCCATGGGATCGTCGACACGCCGCTGCACCCCACTAAACCTCCTCCCACTCCCTCCCCACGGTGCTCGGTTGGAGAAGAAGAAGGGAAAAGAGAGGAGAATTGGTGCGGGGTGGAGAAGGAAGAAGAGAAGAAGACAAGAAGAAGAAGGGGGTGTTTCCCTGGACCAAGCCTATGGAGCCCCCAAATGGGGAACCGCCACATGGCGGTCCACCACACAGGGGACGCGCGCGCCAGCCCAGGCGCGCGCCCCCCTGCGCCACACAAGCGTGCTTCCCAGCGCGCCACGCGGGCGCGGTATCCACGCGCCACACACGCGCGGGACACCGTGCGCGCCCCACGGGCGCGCGCCCCCGCGCGGGCGCTTCCCGCGCCCGCGCGGGCGCCAATGGAGTCCCGCCATGTGGCGGCCCCCATGTTGACCCGCGCAACCGCGCATCACCCAGCGCGCCTGCTGCGCGCCCGCGCAGTGCACCTCGAGCTGCGCACCGTCGCCTCGGGATCTGTGCCACCTCGAGACTTGCGCATCTTGAAATAAATATCCGCCTCGATTTGCGCGCCCGTCTTGAGATTCGCGCACACACACGCGTTCCCATCTCGAAATGCTTACCCGCCTTGCTACTGTAAATCTGGCACAGCTACAGTGAATTCCGGGCACCCGGAAGTATAGCCCAATCTGGAATTCGCTCATTTACCCCTATTTTTGGACCGTTTTCGTCGCGTTTTCGCCCAAATTTGACAGGCAGGCTCACCTCAACTTAATTTATCACAGAAAATTTTAAACTTTCAGTTTGGACCATTTCTCGGTCACCAAAAGCCCTACAGTACTTGAATTCGCTGGCGGAGCCCGTTCTCACTATCCGGGCATCCGATCAACGCGGAACTTTTACTGTGGCCTTAAAACATATTTACGGAGCTCCCGTAATTTTCTCAGAATTTTTCGACACTGTGAATTTTCCGACACTGTGAATTTTCCGCTACAAATCTGGTCTCCCTTTCTCAAATAAAATTCTAAATCTATTATTTTTATTCCGATTTGGGCCCAATTCGCTTCCAAATTATTCTTTACTTCTCTAAATTTCATAAAAATAGTATTTCATACCATTTTTATTTACATTTATTTATGTACCAAAATCCGGTACATTACACGAACTGGAGACGAAATTCCACGAGCAGTTCCATCGGTTCGTGCCCGAACATTCAATTGTCGATCTAGCATCATATCGGTAGAATGACGAAGAAATGGTAGAGGAATACCTCAACCATTTTAAAATGGCGAGAAATCGATGCTTTGTTATGATGCTCGAGGCCGAGTTTACAAAAACAGCTTTCAACGGCCTTCACTACAAGACTCGAGATCATTTCGAGGGGGGTATTTTCCCAATCTATTTGATTTGGGAGTTTGGGTCGCTGAATACGAGCAATTCTAGAACAATAATACGGAGAAGCAGCTGAAATGGGACCGCGGACAAGATTAGAAAAAACCGAAGGAGCACAACGTCTCCTTCGTCGAACGGAGTTTGGATCATATTGAGCCGAAGAAGCAAGCGAAGGCGAGCCTTCGGCCGAAGAGGCCGAAGTGTGTGCGGCCGAAATAATATCGGATCGGGAACCGTACGCTTGCTAAATCCTCAAGCCGAGCAAGACTCGAGGGTTTAAGACCCCAGCATCGGCTAACGCCTTCACATTCGACACGTCAAAGGCCGATCAAATATTCGATTAGTTGTACAAGGACGGTAGAATCAAGCTCTAGGAGGGCCAATCGATCCCTCCCTACGAGGAGCTTCGGAGGTGAAAGTACTGCAAGTGAACCATTCTTGGAGCCACCGCACGGGCGAATGCTTCGCCCTTAAGAAGCAAATTCAGATGGAAATCAATGAGGGTCGGATTATTTTTTCCGACCAAGAAACAAAAGAAATGGAGATCGACACTAACCCTTTTCGTCCCCAAGTAAACATGGTCGATCCAAAAGGAATGAAGACGATACGGGGACCCGAGCCCCTTGCTGAGGATAAATCGACACAAAATGCTTCGGCTTTGTATCTATTGTAAGGCCGAAATGACAAAAGAAGATTGGAATGCCCTCATCCTTAACGTACCAGAGGAGGCGAAGAAATGGTTCGTTTTCATCAACTGCGGTGAAGGCGCGGACCATCACGACTACCGTCCAGACTCAACCTCGGCCGAAGGGTCTATGTAGGGTCCTGGCATCCCATTGCCTTTGAATACCTTCTTTTATGACGGAGTTGTTAGGGAAGCTCTTCACTGTGTTTTCTGCAATGGACCGGCCTGGACCACGGGTATTTTTCTGCGTTTGAGCTCAGAAAACAGAAAACGGCAAAGCGATCGGATTCGGTTTTCGATTTACGGATCTCCCGAAATGGAGGTCAAAGCGTTTGCCTTTGAGTGGAGCATCGAAATCCGTGCTAAGTGGCCGGCACGCTTTTTGAGCTGATCGGACGGGATCTTCCTATGATCAATTTCTTTTATCTTCTTATGCTATTAGTTTATTTTATTTATTTTTTTGTTTTACCTCGACCTCCCCGTTTTTTTGTATTGGTACAAATCGAGTCCTTTTAGTTGTTGGGGGGGTTGAAATTCGAGAATTTCTGGGCTGATCGTCGGGGTTTGCGGGTATTTTTAGGTGGTAGAACTCGCAAAACGGTGAACGGTGGCGCGATCGGTTTCGATTTCCGACCCCGGGATCTCCCAGAATTTATTTTTGAATTTTCGTTAGCAGTTCGGACGCATCGAAAGCCGTGCAGGCGATCGGCACGTATTTCGGGGTAATCTGGACCCCTCGTTGCATCCCGACTGATTTTAGTTGTGTTTTGGGGATTTAGATTTTTTTCCCGTTTTTCATTTGGGCGTTAAGTTTTATTTGGGTGCGTGCGGGGGAAAAACCCCAATTCCTTTTCCCTCTTCTCAAGAAAACGACGGAGGGAACCAAGACCGAGAAACGGGTAGAGAAAGGGAAAATCGCCCATCCTCTGCGGGATTGATCGGGCGTGGAGGGGATGATCCTCCTTCTTCCTCCTCCTCCGGCGGAATCAAGGTGAGCGGTTCGAGTTTTTCCCTTTTCCTTTTTGCAATTTCTGTGAGGTCGAGGATTTGGGTGTCGGTTGCTCGGGTGTTGTGGGTGATGCGTGTTGTTAAACGGGAGGCCGCCGCCGCCGTTGTTAAACGGGAGGCCGCTGCCGCCGTTATCGTGTCAACGGGGTCGTCGCCGCAGTCGCCGGGGTCGCGGGGTCGCAACCGGAGCCGCGGGGGGCGAAAAAGGGGTTACTGTTTCACCCTGGTACGGCCGCTGTCCACAGAACCCGGCGCACGGCTCCTGGCCCCAGGGGCGCGGACCCGGCGCACGGATGCGTGCGCCGGGCCGCGCGGTCCACAGAACCCGGCGTGCACCCGGCGCACGGCTCCCGGGCCCAGGGGGTGCGGACTCGGCGCACGAAAGCATGCGCCAGGCCGCGCGGTCCAGCGGTCCGGTGTGCACCCGGTGCACGCCCTCGCAGGCCTGCTTGGTGGACCCGGCGTGTCACGCTCCGGAACCCGGGCTCGCCAACAGATCCGCCGTGCACACAGGATTTCCCGAGTACACGAAGCGCTGGTAACCTGCTCCGATATAATATGAACAATAAAAGAGCATAATACAGAGCTGAAGTAGAATAACCACATAGTATCTCAGACTGGAACTACAAATAAAGCAGTAATAAGTACAATAATCTCTCAGCTCACCAAATAGTACAACCTGCTGGCAGAAGCCAGACCCAAATAAAAGGAGAATACCACAGTCTGAGTGAAGGGTACAACGTCTATTTACAGCTCTCATTCTCACAGGAGATCTATCTATTCGGCGATCCCCTTACCTCGATCCGCTGCCGAAGGCCTAGCAGCTCCTGCAGATGACTCTGCAAAATAAAGGAGAAGAAAGAAACAAAAAATAACAATGGGGGGTGAGAACTACCAGATAAACCAGCAGCCTCCCCTAGTGGGTAAAACCTCAACTCTGACGCACCCACTAGGACTACTAGAGGCAAAAGGGAAAAGGGGAAGTGGTAAAATACATAAGATGCTGAAACAGGAAAACTACCACTACTATGTTGTCAAAACTGTATGTATGCATCAGAAATGGTATCTGTCCAAATAAATCCAATCTAGACACCAGTAACAACTGGTACTGCCTGCTCAGCGGAATCTGCACACACGGCTCGAAACCGCGGGATCGGCTCGCACGGCTCGCATCCCAACATAAGTATCAGACCGGCACACACGGCTGGGTCTGAAAAAGCCCACCTCCGGAGTGGCACTCGAGGGGAGCGACCCACACGAGTAAAGCATCTCTGTCATCAGTATCTCAAGCATCTCTGTAGCACATATCTCAATATAGCAGGACTGGATCATAACTATGATCAAAGTGGGAAACTCCATCCACTATAGAAACCCAATCCCCAGCTGATGCAATAAACCAGACTCAACCCCAATCTGATGCAAGGATAAACATCTGGTCGACCGCCTATTGTCCGCGGTTATCGCAATACCCCACAAATCCACAATCTAATGCAATCTCGACTACACTATCCCAAACCCCTGCTCACACTTGAGCAACAAGCCTCTGGATGCACAGGACAACAATGAAACATGTACAAATCCCAAGATGATAGTGTAGCAATAAATAGTGGCTAACTAGATGAGCAAGAAAGCATGCGATTATTTAAAAGCTGTAGAAAAGTGTCAAATATTTATTTGGAAAAGATTGATTGTTATAAAAGTTATTGCATGCGAGATTATAGCCTTTGTCCCAATCACAGTGTCCCAATATAAGTCATCATATAATCTGAGGTGTTAAATTTTAGGAGAGTTCGTCCCAGCGGTTCTCGTCAATTGTCATATTAATTCGTCCCAATAGTTCTCATCAATTGTCCTGTTAGTTTGTCCTGTTAGTTTGTCCTGTTAGTTCTTATATATCAATTATCATATTAGTTTGTCCCAGTGGTTCTCATCAATTGTCATATTAAATTTTAGGGGAGTTCCAGTAATCCCAGTGAGCTTGTCAAAAATGAGGTAAGCAACAACCGCCCACCTCGAACAGCTCAAATCACACCCAGATAGTCTCCAGGCTATCCACAGTCCCCTGGAACTGCTGTCTGCCGAAAACGGTGCCCTCTGTATAGTGCTCAGAAAAATCCAGAAAAATTACGGTTGCGTTCCCCGCGAAGAGTAGATCAAAATCGACTCTTTAAACGTCTCGATCTGACGCTCCAACGCCAAGATAAAAATCGGAGAAGTCGATGCTGTCTAGAAATTTCCACAGCAAAAAGGGGGGTCAAAGAGACCTCGGGAATCATGCCAAAAGTTCGAAATGGAGCAAAGTCATCAACATGAAAATCAAAGCCTTACCTCTTAGGAACGCGTTGCCGTGAAAATCGTCCAAAAATTCCTCCTGGTTAGCACACAGGGAATTTTCGACTGAACTGCGACGGGAAATGGGCCGAAAAGGAAAACCGTCGCAGTGCGCCGCGTCGCAGATAACTCACTAACTGTATCTTCGGAAATTCTGGAATTTTGAAGAGAGAGAGAGGAGAGATAGAGGAAGAACTTTTGTAGAGGGCTCAAACTGAGATTCTCTCTCTAGAGCTCGGATTTCGAGGTGGGGAATGAGAGGGATGGGGATGCTATTTATAATGGGCTGAGGCTCCACACAGGATCGGATCCGAACAGGAAACACCGAAACGGGCCAACCAAAACGCGCCACGCGTCCACAAAACAGGAAACAACCTGTGCAAGGGCCACTCAGAAGCCACCACGTGTCCACGTGGTGCACAGGCCCGGTCCCCGCGCCGGGTCTTCTGGAAGATGTCGGCCAACCGGGTGCTACCACGTGTCACCTTCCCACATGCTTCTAGAAGCCGGCTGGCCAATGGGGAAGCGCCACGTGGCACAGGAGGTCTTCGGTGCTCCCGGTGCACGCCAGGCCCATGGACCGCGCACCCGAGCGCCTGCCCGCGCCTGCCCGCGCTGCCCGCGCCACGTGCCTCCGCACTCCGCCGCTGCGCCGCTGCCCGCCGCCGCCCGCCGCTGCTCGCCGGTCACCGGAACAGTAATTCCGGCGGCCGGAGTTACTGTTCCGGCGTGAACAGTACCGTGGTGCCGAAAAATTAAAGTAAATATACCGTTTCGATCGTTTTCGCGCGCTGAGTCCAAATACGACGTCCATTTCGCCAAATTCTCATCCGAAATTTTGCCGAAAATCCTCGGAAAATCCCATTTGCTCCGATTTTCGTGCCGAGTCTATTTTAAATGTCCAATTTCGATTCTACAAGCTCTGTTTCACCGAATAAGCTCCCTACAGTCACTGTTTAATATTGCACAGTTCCTGCGGGAGTTCGGATCATCACATCCTCCCCCACTAAAAAGAGTTTCGTCCTCGAAACGAGACTAAACAATAATCCTCAGTCCGATGTCTCGAATAAGTAGGGGTGAGCATTCCTCATCTCCGACTCGAGCTCCCATGTAGCCTCGCACTCATCATGATTGCCCCATTGGATTTTCACATAGGGAATGGCCCGATTGCGCAATTCTCTCACCTCTCGGTCCAGAATTCGCAGTGGGCGCTCCTCATACCTCAAATCTTCGCTAATCTCAAGCGGTGTGAAGTCGATGACGTGCGATGGGTCGAAGATATACTTCCTCAAAGTAGAAACATGAAATACATCATGGACACCAGCAAGCCTCGGAGGAAGTGCAAGTCGGTAGGCAACTGGCCCGATACGCTCCAATGCCTCAAAGGGTCCAATGTATCGGGGGCTAAGCTTTCCACGAATGTCGAATCTCCTGATTCCTTTGGACGGCGAGACTTTCAGGAATACGTGCTCTCCAACTTGAAATTCTAAGTCTCATCGCCGAATATCGGCATAACTCCTTTGTCGGCTTTGGGTGGTTTGAAGATGCCGTTGAATCACTCGGACATTCTCCTCTGCCTCTAACAATATATCTGGTCCCAAGGTCCGCCTTTCGCCCACGTCACTCCAATAAAGCGGTGATCGACACTTGCATCCATACAACGCTTCAAACGGAGCCATCTAAATGCTCGCTTGAAAGCTATTGTTGTACGCGAACTCAGCCAAGGATAAGTGTCGAATCCACCCTCCGCCGAAATCCAAGACACAAGCCCTCAGCATGTCCTCCAGGATTTGTATCGTCCGTTCTGACTGTCCATCCGTCTGCGGATGAAAAGCAGTACTGAACCTAAGCTGAGTTCCCAAGATTGTCTGCAAACTCATCCAGAAACGCGAAACAAATCTCGGGTCTCTATCTGATACAATGGAGGCTGGTACTCCATGTAATCTAACTATCTCGTCTAGATAAAGCTGGGCTAGTCGCTCAAGTGGCCATGTAGTCTGCATGGGCAGAAAGTGCGCCGACTTGGTAAGTCGATCTACAACTATCCAGATCGCATCGGCTCCTCCCTGTGCCTTCGGTAGTCCGACCACAAAGTCCATCGTAATGTGGTCCCATTTCCACTCGAGAATTGGGAGACTCTGTAACTTGCCAGCTGGCACTCGATGCTCAGCTTTCACCTGCTGACAAGTTAAACACTGGGCCACAATTCTCCCAATATCCCTTTTCATGCCTTTCCACCAGAAGTGTGCCTTGAGGTCCTTATACATCTTAGTCCCACCAAGATGTAGGGTATAAGGTGTATAATGGGCCTCTCGCAATATCTGTTCTCTAATCTCCACATCTATTGGCACACATGCTCGGTTCCTGTACTTCAGTACTCCCGAGGCATCTACCGTAAAGTCCCCTGACTGATCACTCGGAATATGATCTCTAATCCTGGCCAAGTGGGGGTCCTCACTCTGTTTCTCCCTGATCCTATCCAGCAGAGTGGGCTGCAAGACTAAAGATGTCAGTCTAGCAGTGACCCCGGGGGACACAACTTCTATCTCGAGTCGTCTCATCTCCTCTAATAGCGGCGCTTGGTCTGTGATCAACATAGACAAACTTTGCACCGCTCTTCTACTCAAGGCGTCAGCGACCACATTAGCCTTGCCCGGGTGGTAGAGAATATCTACATCATAATCCTTTAATAGCTCTAACCACCTACGTTGCCTCAAATTCAACTCCTTCTGCGTGAACAAGTATTTTAGGCTCTTGTGGTCGGTGTAGATTTCACAATGCTCCCCAAATAGATAATGACGCCAAAGCTTCAGTGCAAACACTACAGCAGCAAGCTCTAAGTCATGGGTAGGTAATTTTTCTCGTATTCTTTGAGTTGTCTTGATGCATATGCAATTACCCTCCCTTCCTGCATCAACACACATCCGAGTCCACTGTGTGATGCATCGCTGTAGATCACATATCCTTTTCCCATAACAGGAAGGGAAAGGATAGGAGCGGTCATCAATCTATTCTTCAGCTCCTCAAAGCTCTTTTGACAGTCCTCACTCCAGATAAACTTCACTCCCTTACGCGTCAAGCGAGTGAGGGGTGTGGAGAGCTTCGCAAAGCCTTCCACAAACCGACGGTAATACCCAGCTAAACCCATAAAGCTACGTACCTCAGAAACCGTCGTCGGTCGGGGCCAATCACGGACTGCCTCAATCTTCGCTGGGTCCACTGCCACACCTGCGGCAGAAATCACATGGCCCAAGAAGACTACCTTCCGAAGCCAAACTCGCACTTTGCCAGCTTGGCATACAACTTCTTCTCTCGTAGAAGTTGCAGCACAATCCTTAAGTGCTCCTCATGTAGTGGCCCTGATTCCCATGCAACGTTCTTCCGATGAATCCACTGTTAGAACACCTATCATTGGTGTATCTGGCCCATGGTGCATCAACAGGATGCCACAGATGGACCCTGTGTGATATTATTTGCTGTGTTGGCTTTTGGCTGGGTTTGCCGAAATTTCGGAAAAGAATTAGGCCAAACAGAGGTCGGAAATGGATTCAGCACGAAAAAACGCTTGAAAACGGCTATTTGCTTGTTAAATTCTGAGTCCGGATGCCCAAAAACGGACTCCCGGAAGTTTATCGCGCGTTTCGGTGCATGGGAGCAGCCGTGGACCAGCCCCTGCCACGTGGCAGCTTCTGATTGGGCCGGCGCATACCGCTCGGTCCACAGAGCTTGGGCGCTGGTGCATGGACCGGCGCCTGGACACGTGGCGACTGCCCATTGGCGGGCTCACGCGACTCGGTCCACGGGGGCGCGCGGTTGGTGCAGTGGACCGGGGCGGGCCACGTGGCTTCTTCTGGTTGGTCGGTCCATACGACCAGGCGTATGCGACGCGGCACAGTCCACGTGGCAGACGCCGGTTGGCGGGTCAACGCACGCGCGACAGCGCGTGGACCGCGCCGGGCGCGGCGCACGATGGACCCGCCGGGCCACGTGTCGCCCGCTGGTTGGCGGGCGCAGTGACCCGGGTGGGCCGCCGTGAACCGCGGCCTGTGGTCGCTGCCGTGGACTGCGCTCCACGTGGCGCGCCATGATTGGTGGGCGCATGTGCGCCGGGCGCGGGGAGCGCGGGGCCGGACACGTGGCGGCCATCGGGTGGCCCCGCACCGCTGTCCCCTGTTCGGGGGGACACGTGGCGGCATCGGATCAATCCGGGCGCGCACAGTGTTGGGCCGGGCCCAACACTGTAGGCGCCCGATTGTCCCGGGCGCCCGAATTGGGCCCAAAAGGCCCTTTTGACTCCTTTTTCCGGGCTGCTTCGGGTGAGGCCTATAAAAAGGCCTCAAGGGGCCTCGTTTTGGAGCTTTTCCCGAAAGCTTTTCTCTTGGTGCCCTTCACCAAATTTTCTCCTCTCCCTCTTGTGCATCTCTTGGCGGAAGTTCAGAATTTTTGGAGGCCGCGACGATAGCGACTTCTACATCGGGGTGCGGAGCGACGATCTACTGTTGGAGGCCCATTTTCGTCGCAGTTTAGTCTGGGAGGTCTACCGGGCTACCCCGACGTTATTTTTGGACGATTTCTGTGGTGACGGTTTCGTAAGAGGTAAATCTACATTTTCCGTGTTGGACACTTCTTCTGGATCCGAGCTTTTCTTGGGGTTCTGGGTACATTTTTAACCCCCTTTGCGACTGTTGGTTGATTTGGACAGCACCTACCTCTCAGATTTTTATCTCCTCATCCGGACATCGGAATTCGACGTTTCAGGACTCTATCGACATCTACTCTTCGCGAGGATCGCTGTCATATTTTTATTGGAATTTTTGGAGGAAGTTTTTCAGGTGAAAATTTCGTGTTAATGGGACTGTTCACCACAGATTTTGGGAATGTGGAATTTGTGAGAATTAAAGTGTAATTTTGGTGTATGTTTGTACCCAGGAGTTTGTGAGCACTTCTACCGTGTTGTTGGCTTGGTGGGATTTGTGATTTGACAGTTGTGGGCTTTCTCGGCTGTACGATTCCGGACAGTTAGCACTTTCAGGTGGGTGACCTTGCTTCCAAGAACTCTGGACTGTGTACTAATTCTATGTGTGTAGGATCATGCATGTTAGAAATTGGAGTATTGGCATGTGTTAAACTGTATGTTGTATCTCTTATATCAGTTGATGAATCTTTTAATTCCTACACTATGTTAAATAATGAAATCTTGGAATTTGACCTAGCACCCCTGTCATATGTATCATGTTCAGCCAGTCTGTAGAAAAACTCCAACTTGGGCTAGGTTTTTTACTGCTCTAGACATTCCACATCACGATACTTCATTTCACTATGGACTTAGTTTTTCCTCGCCCGAGTTGTGGGCCGAGAGGTCGGGTGGTTGTGGGATGCGTTTGCACTCGTGTCTGGGGACCGAGTGGAGTTGATAGCAGTCTGTAGATTTGATTTCTTTGGGAGAGTGATAGTGATGGTAGATCTGGGTTCTTAGAAACTGTCAGAGAGACAGTGAGTTTCAGCTGTGTAGATTCCAGCCAGTGAGTGAGTCAGTGATTTGTTTGGTAGTCGGTCTTATTGATCGAGGATTGGATCATAGCCTGCATGAGCCACATTTGAGCTTTACAGAGATACTTTACAGTGATACTTATGGGTTACTTTGACTCGAGCGGGTCGCTCCCCTCGAGTGCCACTCCGGAGTAGGCGAGACCGGGTTGTTGTACCCGCGTGAGATGAGATGTTCCTTCGCGACTTGTGGTTGCAGTTGTCCCTCTGGCTGTGCTTTTGTTGGCAGCCATGGACGCCCTACGTAAGTCCGCTCCTCCGGGACGTAACGGCAGTAGGTTGGCGCAGGTTTGACTGGACCCGATGTGGCAGTCAGTGTTGATTGGGTGATCAGGGAGGAGAGTTAGTTGTGGCATTATGTTCTTTCTGTTCCACTGTTGAGCATCTAGATAGAGGCATGGTAGCTGTAGAGTTACCTTTCCCAGCTTTCCTTATAGCACTGCATATGTTACTTTATGCCTCTGGTAGACTTAGTGGGCAGACCGTCGGGCTTGTTGGCGGCACCCACTGAGAACTACTGTGGGATGTAGTTCTCACACCCGTCGTGGTGTTTTCTCCCCAGGGACTTCTGCTCCGGTTCCTGCAGCTCTTGTTGCTGATCCAGCTCCTTCTGACCGAGGTAAGGGCGTCGCGAGATAGATCCCCTCCTGTCGTCTTCTGTGTGTGAGTAGATGTACCCCAGTTCCATTTTGGTGTGTGTTATGTCGAGTGACTTTTGTAGTGAGGTTTTGAGTTGTACCTTCCTTTCCTGCTTTTATGAGAGACTCCTGTATTCTGGTGAGGTTGGTCTGTATATTTGAGAGATGTAGTTTTATTTCATGTATTTTATTCCAGCTTTTCTCTTTCCGCTCTGATATCTGCTAGTGTAGATGTTTCTTTGCAGGTTAGTCGCTACGCCTATACGGGGCTTCCCGGATGGGCGGCGGATCTGTTGGCGAGCCGGGGCGCAGTATCGCCCCGGGGCGTGACAGATTAGAGTGGTATCAGAGCCTAGGATGTAGGTCTTGGAGGACTTAGGAACCCTAGGCTTGTGGTTGGACCCTAGGATGACTCGCGTGAGAGCCGTGATTTTAGCGAGAGTCCTGATTGGAATTCTAACTCTCCCGAGCGGTTCGGGGTGAGCGATTGACATGTCTTCCTTCGGTGGCAACTATGTTGGCTGCAGACAACATAGTACTTCGGAAAGGGGGACATGCCTTCTGACTTTCGCTAGATTGGGTCGAGAGATGATTTGGGTTCTGATTGTTTGCCTTGTCCCTCAGGTGGGGATGCCTCCTCGACGCTCGATGGTGACGCGTTCGCAGCCTTCGTCCTCTGAGCCCGAGCAGGAGGACTCGGGGCAGGGACAGCAGAGCGAGGTTTTGGAGCTCCGTGCCCAGATGGCACAGTTGGCTGAGGCGTCTCGACGCCAGGAGGAGGCTGTGAGTCGGTTGACGCTCTTGTTGGAGCAGAGAGCGCAGCCGGCGGTAGTACCCCCTGAGAGTTCTCCGGTGCCTTCTTCCCCTGTGGTGGCACCCCCGGTTGTGCAGCCTGCACCAGCAGTTCCGGCTGAGCCAGTTTCCAGTAGGCCACCGTCTGGGACGTCGGGATCTTTGACTTCGGCAGAGCAGCAGGTTTTGGTGGGTCTTTTGTTGAGGTTTCGCAAGTTCGATCCACCCCGCTTTTCGGGTATGAGTGCTGAGCCGTGGGCGGCTGAGTCTTGGGTTACAGCTATGGAGCGCCATTTCGAGAGCCTTTTTATTGATGAGAGGTTTCGAGTTCTGTTGGCTACTCATTTTCTGGAGAGCAACGCCGAGGCATGGTGGCGGCGTGTGCGACCCGCAGGTCCGCCTGGGACCCAGTTTATCTCTTGGGCAGAGTTTCGCGGTATGCTTCTTGGGGCCTTCTTTCCCGAGAGTGTTCGACAGAGCTTGGAGGAGCAGCTGAGGAATCTCCGCCAGGGAGATAGGCCCGTACACGCGTACATAGCCGATTTCAATCGGCTGTTAGCTTGTATGCCCCACGTGGCCAGAGATGAGACCGACCGGATCTACATGTTCGAGAGAGGGTTGCGTCGGGCCATTTATCAGTTGGTCCGCTCCCTCAGATTACAGACTTTGGAGGCCTCGATGGAGCAGGCACTTTATGTGGAGAGTGGTGAGGCCGTGATGGCAGAGGTGACTCCAGCCCCCGTTGTGACTCCTGGGGCGAAGCGCCCGGCGCAGTTTGAGGAGGGGCAGTCGAGTAGACAGGGACCCCCGAGACCACCCCGTTTCCACTCTCAGGGACGAGGGTATCAGGGGCGGCAGAGATCTGGGGGATCTCGTCAGTTCCAGCAGCAGCAGCAGCAGCGTCGACCACCTCGACAGCAGCAGTCTTCGCAGCAGCAGCAGTCTTCGCAGCAGCAGCAGACTTCGCGGCAGCCGCGCCCTGACCGTTGTATTATCTGTGGAGGACCGCACTCACCAGCCCAGTGCCCGCAGGGTCGGGACCGCTGTTTCCGTTGCGGGCAGACCGGTCACTTCGCGAGGGCGTGCCCCAGGGCAGGTTACCCAGCTCCTTCATCAGCTTCTGCATCCTTCATTCCTCGTCAGTCAGCAGGACCTTCGGCGGCCTCTGGTAGGCCAGACTTTGCTTCATCGTCCTCGCGACAGCCAGAGCGACATCCCCCGGCGCCGAGCGGTCGAGTCTACGCCGCTCAGGTAGAGGATGCTACAGCAGCAGAGCATGTCGTCGCAGGTATTATTTTGATTTCTGCAGTTCGTACTCGTACTCTCTTTGATACCGGTGCATCGCACTCTTTTATCAGTAGAGCATTTGCATCCCTTCATGGTATAGAGATAGTTTCTTTATCGCATGCATTAGAGGTTCAGATACCAGATCATGTCTTGCATGTCGAGGAGTATTGTAGGGATTGCCCTGTGCAGTTGGGATCCTGGATTTTGCCGGCAGACTTGCTTGTTTTGCGGCAGCTCCAGGATTTCGACGTCGTGCTCGGCATGGATTGGTTGTCGAGGTACTTTGCTATTATAGACTGCAGAGAGAGGATGGTGACCCTCCGCGAGCCTGGACAGGAGGAGTTCGTTTTCAGAGGCTGCCAGAGCACCTTCTTCGCGATGACTGTTTCTTCGGCGAGGGCTAGGCGGATGATTAGTAGAGGCTGCACCGCTTTCTTAGCGACGATTGTGGAGGTGCCTACGGCGGCACCGGGACTCGAGGATATTCCTGTTGTCCGCGAGTTCCCAGATGTGTTTCCCCCTGAGTTGACGACGATGCCGCCGGAGAGGGAGGTGGAGTTTGTGATTGATGTGGTACCGGGAACCGCACCAATCTCAAAGGCGCCTTATAGGATGGCACCTGCCGAGTTGAGGGAGTTGAAGGCCCAGCTTCAGGACCTCATGGATAGGGGCTTTGTGAGGCCTAGTGTTTCTCCGTGGGGAGCGCCTGTTTTATTTGTGAAGAAGAAGGATGGGTCGCTTCGTTTGTGTGTGGATTATCGGGAGTTGAATAAAGTGACCATCCGGAACAAGTATCCCCTACCTCGGATTGATGATCTGTTTGACCAGTTGCAGGGAGCCTCAGTGTTTTCGAAGATTGATCTTCAGTCAGGTTACCACCAGTTGAGGGTGAGGGCCGAGGACATCCCCAAGACGGCTTTTCGATCCCGGTATGGGCATTATGAGTTTACGGTTATGCCGTTTGGTTTGACTAATGCCCCAGCTGCATTCATGGATTTGATGAACCGGGTATTTCAGCCATACTTGGACTTGTTTGTGGTGGTGTTCATTGATGACATCTTGATCTACTCCCGGAGCGATGTGGATCATGAGGAGCACTTGAGGATAGTGCTGCAGCTTCTACGTGAGAAGAAGCTGTATGCCAAGCTTAAGAAGTGCGAGTTCTGGCTTCGGGAGGTTGCATTCTTGGGCCACTTGGTATCAGCCGCAGGAGTGGCAGTTGACCCGACGAAGATCGATACAGTTCGGGATTGGCCGAGACCGACGACGGTGACGGAGGTCCGGAGCTTCCTGGGCTTGGCAGGCTACTACCGTCGGTTTGTAGAGGGCTTTGCGAAGCTCTCTACTCCCCTGACCTGTTTGACTAGGAAGGGGATGAGGTTTATTTGGACTGAGCAGTGTCAGCGGAGTTTTGAGGAACTAAAGAGGAGACTGATTTCAGCACCAGTTCTTACACTGCTAGTGATGGGAGATGGCTACGTGATTTACAGTGACGCCTCGCACAGCGGTTTGGGTTGTGTCTTGATGCAGCATGGGAGGGTAATTGCTTATGCTTCACGGCAATTAAAGGATTATGAGAAGAATTACCCTACTCATGATTTAGAGCTTGCGGCTGTGGTGTTTGCATTGAAGCTGTGGCGGCATTACCTCTACGGTGAGCATTGTGAGATCTACACAGATCATAAGAGCTTAAAGTATCTGTTTACTCAAAAGGAGCTGAACCTGAGGCAACGCCGGTGGTTGGAGTTACTGAAGGATTACGATGTGAGTATCCTCTATCATCCCGGCAAGGCCAATGTGGTAGCAGATGCTTTGAGTCGGAGGTCAGTGCAGAGCTTGAGCATGTTGGTCACACAGCAGGCCCCGCTGATTGAGCAGTTGAGGCGACTCCAGATTGAGGTTGTATCCCCTGGGGTCTCTGCTAGACTGATGTCTATGGTCTTGCAGCCCACTCTGTTGGACAGGATTAGGGAGACGCAGAGTGAGGACCCCCACTTGGAGAGGATTAGATCACAGATTCAGGCAGATCTTATAGGGGATTTTACAGTGGATAGCTCGGGAGTACTGCGGTACAGGGACCGAGTGTGTGTGCCTTCGGATTCAGAGATCAGAGACCAGATTTTGGGAGAGGCCCATTATACACCTTATACCATTCATCCTGGTGGTACTAAGATGTATAAGGACCTCAAGGCACATTTTTGGTGGTCCGGAATGAAGCGGGACGTTGGAAGATTTGTGGCTCACTGTTTAACTTGCCAGCAAGTGAAAGCAGAGCACCGGGTTCCTGCTGGCAAGTTACAAAGTCTTCCAATTCCCGAGTGGAAATGGGACCACATCACCATGGACTTTGTTACAGGGCTGCCGAGAGCGCAGAGTGGAGCCGACGCGATTTGGGTTATTGTTGATAGACTCACCAAGTCTGCACATTTCTTGCCTGTTCAGATGACTTGGTCTTTGGAGCGTCTGGCACAGTTGTATTTGGACGAGATAGTGAGGCTACACGGGATACCTGCATCGATTGTTTCAGATCGGGATCCGAGGTTTGTGTCTCGATTCTGGGGGAGTTTACAGTTAGCTTTGGGGACCCAGCTCAGATTCAGCACTGCATTCCACCCACAGACTGATGGCCAGTCTGAGCGCACTATACAGACCCTCGAGGATATGCTGAGAGCGTGCGTTATGGATTTTGGAGGGGGGTGGTACCGACACTTATCTTTGGTTGAGTGTGCGTACAACAACAGCTATCAGGCGAGCATCCAGATGGCTCCGTTTGAGGCGTTGTATGGACGCAAGTGTCGGTCACCCTTGTATTGGAGTGACGTGGGTGAGAGGAGGACTTTGGGACCAGATCTGCTTTTGGAGGCTGAGGAGAAAGTCAGAGTTGTTCGTCGACACCTTGAGGTGGCCCAGAGTCGTCAGAGGAGTTATGCAGATACTCGACGGCGAGACCTTGAGTTTCAGATTGGTGACCATGTATTCTTAAAGGTCTCGCCTTCGAAAGGGGTCCGGAGATTTGGAGTGCGTGGGAAGCTTAGTCCCCGTTTTGTTGGACCCATTGAGGTACTTGAGAGGGTAGGTCCTGTGGCTTATAGAGTTGCTCTTCCTCCACGTTTGGCCGATGTACACGATGTTTTTCATGTCTCAGCCCTGAGGAGATATGTCTTTGATCCATCGCATGTGGTTGACTTCACTCCCTTGGAGATCGGTGAGGACCTGGTTTACGAGGAGCGGCCGTTGCGGATTCTTGCTCGTGAGGTGAGGGAATTGCGCAACCGGACCATTCCGTATGTGAAGATCTTATGGAGCAATCATGAAGAGCGAGAGGCTACTTGGGAGCTAGAGACAGAGATGAGATCTGCATACCCTTTTCTGTTCGAGACTACTGGTTGAGGTACGCCAGTTCTACCTTACTTTGTTTCGAGGACGAAACATCCTTTTAGTGGGGGAGGATGTAGTGGCCCTGATTCCCATGCAACGTTCTTCCGATGAATCCACTGTTAGAACACCTATCATTGGTGTATCTGGCCCATGGTGCATCAACAGGATGCCACAGATGGACCCTGTGTGATATTATTTGCTGTGTTGGCTTTCGGCTGGGTTTGCCGAAATTTCGGAAAAGAATTAGGCCAAACAGAGGTCGGAAATGGATTCAGCACGGAAAAACGCTTGAAAACGGCTATTTGCTTGTTAAATTCTGAGTCCGGATGCCCAAAAACGGACTCCCGGAAGTTTATCGCGCGTTTCGGTGCATGGGAGCAGCCGTGGACCAGCCCCTGCCACGTGGCAGCTTCTGATTGGGCCGGCGCATACCGCTCGGTCCACAGAGCTTGGGCGCTGGTGCATGGACCGACGCCTGGACACGTGGCGGCTGCCCATTGGCGGGCTCACGCGACTCGGTCCACGGGGGCGCGCGGTTGGTGCAGTGGACCGGGGCGGGCCACGTGGCTTCTTCTGGTTGGTCGGTCCATACGCACCAGGCGTATGCGACGCGGCACAGTCCACGTGGCAGACGCCGGTTGGCGGGTCAACGCACGCGCGACAGCGCGTGGACCGCGCCGGGCGCGGCGCACGATGGACCCGCCGGGCCACGTGTCGCCCGCTGGTTGGCGGGCGCAGCGACCCGGGTTGGCCGCCGTGAACCGCGGCCCGTGGTCGCTGCCGTGGACTGCGCTCCACGTGGCGCGCCATGATTGGTGGGCGCATGTGCGCCGGGCGCGGGGAGCGCGGGGCCGGACACGTGGCGGCCATCGGGTGGCCCCGCACCGCTGTCCCCTGTTCGGGGGGACACGTGGCGGCACTGGATCAATCCGGGCGCGCACAGTGTTGGGCCGGGCCCAACACTGTAGGCGCCCGATTGTCCCGGGCGCCCGAATTGGGCCCAAAATGCCCTTTTGACTCCTTTTTCCGGGCTGCTTCGGGTGAGGCCTATAAAAAGGCCTCAAGGGGCCTCATTTTGGAGCTTTTCCCGAAAGCTTTTCTCTTGGAGCCCTCACCAAATTTTCTCCTCTCCCTCTTGTGCATCTCTTGGCGGAAGTTCAGAATTTTTGGAGGCCGCGACGACAGCGACTTCTACATCGGGGTGCGGAGCGACGATCTACTGTTGGAGGCCCATTTTCGTCGCAGTTTAGTCTGGGAGGTCTACCGGGCTACCCCGACGTTATTTTTGGACGATTTCTGTGGTGACGGTTTTGTAAGAGGTAAATCTACATTTTCCGTGTTGGACACTTCTTCTGGATCCGAGCTTTTCTTGGGGTTCTGGGTATATTTTTAACCCCCTTTGCGACTGTTGGTTGATTTGGACAGCACCTACCTGTCAGATTTTTATCTCCTCATCCGGACATTGGAATTCGACGTTTCAGGACTCTATCGACATCTACTCTTCGCGAGGATCGCCGTCATATTTTTATTGGAATTTTTGGAGGAAGTTTTTCAGGTGAAAATTTCGTGTTAATGGGACTGTTCACCACAGATTTTGGGAATGTGGAATTTGTGAGAATTAAAGTGTAATTTTGGTGTATGTTTGTACCCAGGAGTTTGTGAGCACTTCTACCGTGTTGTTGGCTTGGTGGGATTTGTGATTTGACAGTTGTGGGCTTTCTCGGCTGTACGATTCCGGACAGTTAGCACTTTCAGGTGGGTGACCTTGCTTCCAAGAACTCTGGACTGTGTACTAATTCTATGTGTGTAGGATCATGCATGTTAGAAATTGGAGTATTGGCATGTGTTAAACTGTATGTTGTATCTCTTATATCAGTTGATGAATCTTTTAATTCCTACACTATGTTAAATAATGAAATCTTGGAATTTGACCTAGCACCCCTGTCATATGTATCATGTTCAGCCAGTCTGTAGAAAAACTCCAACTTGGGCTAGGTTTTTTACTGCTCTAGACATTCCACATCACGATACTTCATTTCACTATGGACTTAGTTTTTCCTCGCCCGAGTTGTGGGCCGAGAGGTCGGGTGGTTGTGGGATGCGTTTGCACTCGTGTCTGGGGACCGAGTGGAGTTGATAGCAGTCTGTAGATTTGATTTCTTTGGGAGAGTGATAGTGATGGTAGATCTGGGTTCTTAGAAACTGTCAGAGAGACAGTGAGTTTCAGCTGTGTAGATTCCAGCCAGTGAGTGAGTCAGTGATTTGTTTGGTAGTCGGTCTTATTGATCGAGGATTGGATCATAGCCTGCATGAGCCACATTTGAGCTTTACAGAGATACTTTACAGTGATATTTATGGGTTACTTTGACTCGAGCGGGTCGCTCCCCTCGAGTGCCACTCCGGAGTAGGCGAGACCGGGTTGTTGTACCCGCGTGAGATGAGATGTTCCTTCGCGACTTGTGGTTGCAGTTGTCCCTCTGGCTGTGCTTTTGTTGGCAGCCATGGACGCCCTACGTAAGTCCGCTCCTCCGGGACGTAACGGCAGTAGGTTGGCGCAGGTTTGACTGGACCCGATGTGGCAGTCAGTGTTGATTGGGTGATCAGGGAGGAGAGTTAGTTGTGGCATTATGTTCTTTCTGTTCCACTGTTGAGCATCTAGATAGAGGCATGGTAGCTGTAGAGTTACCTTTCCCAGCTTTCCTTATAGCACTGCATATGTTACTTTATGCCTCTGGTAGACTTAGTGGGCAGACCGTCGGGCTTGTTGGCGGCACCCACTAAGAACTACTGTGGGATGTAGTTCTCACACCCGTCGTGGTGTTTTCTCCCCAGGGACTTCTGCTCCGGTTCCTGCAGCTCTTGTTGCTGATCCAGCTCCTTCTGACCGAGGTAAGGGCGTCGCGAGATAGATCCCCTCCTGTCGTCTTCTGTGTGTGAGTAGATGTACCCCAGTTCCATTTTGGTGTGTGTTATGTCGAGTGACTTTTGTAGTAAGGTTTTGAGTTGTACCTTCCTTTCCTGCTTTTATGAGAGACTCCTGTATTCTGGTGAGGTTGGTCTGTATATTTGAGAGATGTAGTTTTATTTCATGTATTTTATTCCAGCTTTTCTCTTTCCGCTCTGATATCTGCTAGTGTAGATGTTTCTTTGCAGGTTAGTCGCTACGCCTATACGGGGCTTCCCGGATGGGCGGCGGATCTGTTGGCGAGCCGGGGCGCAGTATCGCCCCGGGGCGTGACACCTCATGCTCGGCATCACTTCGGGAGTAGACCAAGATATCATCAATGAACACTACCACGAACCGATCTAAGTATAGCCGGAAGATCCGGTTCATTAAATCCATGAATGCGGCAGGGGCATTAGTTAGCCCAAAAGGCATAACTGTAAATTCATAATGCCCATACCGTGATCTAAATGCCGTTTTCGGAATATCTTCGGCCTTCACCTTCAACTGGTGGTAACCGGACTGCAAATCTATCTTAGAGAAGACACAAGACCCTTGCAGCTGATCAAAAAGATCATCGATGCGCGGCAAAGGGTACTTGTTCTTGATGGTCACTTTATTTAATTCCCTATAGTCCACACACAATCGAAGTGACCCATCCTTCTTTTTCACGAATAGCACCGGCGCTCCCCAAGGTGATACACTCGGTCTAATAAAACCCTTATCCATTAAATCCTGAAGTTGCGCCTTAAGCTCTCGCAACTCAGCCGGTGCCATCCGGTAAGGAGCCTTAGAGATTGGCGCAGTTCCTGGGACTACGTCAATCACAAACTCAATTTCCCTATCTGGCGGCATGCTAGTAAGCTCAGGGGGAAAAACATTCGCGAACTCGCGGGCAATAGGGATATCCCTGAGTCCCGGCGCCGCCGTAGGCCCCTCAACAACACTAGCCAAAAAGGCTACACATCCTCGACGGATCATCTGCTTTGCTCGGGAAGTCGAAACCATAGAGGCAAAGAAAGCACTCTGACATCCCCGATATACCAACATCTCCTGGCCTGGCTCTCTAAAAGTGACGGTCCTTGCGGCACAATCAATAGTCGCAAAATACCGAGCCAGCCAGTCCATCCCGAGGACCACATCGAAGTCCTTCAATTGTCTCAGGACCAACAGGTCTGCTGGCATAATCCAGGACTCGATTTGCATCGGGCAGGACCAACAACACTCCTCTACGTGCAAGGTGTGATCGGGAATCTGAACCTCTCGTGCACGTGGTAGAAGTCCTACCTCTAACCCATGTAATGATGCAAATGTTTTACTAATGAAAGAATGTGATGCTCCCGTATCAAATAAAGTACGAGTCCTAATGTCAGAAAGTAAGGTGATACCTGCCACCACATAATCTGCGGCTGAAGAGTCCTCTACCTGCGCCGCATACACCCGCCCACTTTGAGCTGGAGGGCGATACTCCGTGGGATGGGAAGAAGATGGCCTGCTTGCTGGAGCATATGGCCGCTGAGCCGTCGACCGCTGTTGAGATGAAGATGGAGCAGATGCTGAAGAAGGGGTGGCGGGGGCCGAAAAGGGGCACGAAGCTTGAATGTGCCCGGGCTGTCCACATCTATAGCAGCGACCCCACCGCTGGTCGCAGGTGTTGAAAAAATGCTGACCTCCACAGAAAATACAACTGCCGGGAGCCCGTGGCTGTCGTGATTGCTGTTGCTGTTGAGACTGCCGTTGTCGCTGAGGCTGTCGTTGCGACCCACGCTGCGACGGCTGGGATCTCTGCTGTTGCTGCTGCCGCTGCTGGGGCCTCTGGGGTCCACCAGGCCCTCGCCGCTCAGACCGTCCTTGGCCGGAAGACTGTGGCAGAGGCGGTCGTGGCGGCCTCCACGAACTAGCTTGTCCCCCAACCTCCGATGCCGGTCGCTTCGCCCCCGAGATCACCACGGGAGCTGGAGCTACCTCCTCCATCACTACCTCCCCGCACTCAACGTAGAGTGCCTGCTCCATTGAGGCCTCCAAGGTCTGCAACCTTCGCGAGCGAACAAGTTGAAAAAGGTCCCGGCGCAACCCTCGCTCGAACATGTAAATCCGGTGTGCCTCATCCCTGGCCACGTTCAGTACACATGCCAACAACTGATTGAAATTGGCAATGTATTCGTGTACGGGCCGATTCCCCTGGCGAAGGTTTCTCATCTGCTCCTCCAATCTCTGTCCGACGCTTTCCGGGAAGAAAGCCCCGAGAATGAGACTGCGGAACTCCACCCAGGTCAGGAGCTGAGCCCCAGGCGGACCAGCCGATCGAACACGCCGCCACCAAGCCTCGGCGTTGTGCTCCAAAAAGTTCGTCGCTAATATCACCTGATATGGCTCCTCGATAAACAACGTCTCAAAACGTCGCTCCATCGCCGTGATCCACGACTCTGTCTCCCACGGCTCTGTATTTTGCCCCGAAAAATGGGGTGGGTCAAACTGGCGGAACCTCATCAACAGGTCCACCACTCCCCGCTGTTCTGCCGGGGTTAGAGATCCTGTCAGCCCAGTCGGCTGTCCACCAGTACCCCGAGCAACAGGGGATGCCGGGGTCACCGGTACAGCTGGGGGATTCACAGCAGGGGAAGAAGGTACGGGAGAACTCTCCGGGGGTGCTACAACAGGCTGCGCCCTCTGTTCTAACATTTGCGTCAGCCGACCCATAGCCTCCTCCTGACGCCGAACAGCCTCGGACATCTGGGCCATCTGAGCTTGTAGCTCTGGCACACCACTCTGCTGGCCCTGCCCGGACTCCTCCTGGTCGGGCTCAGGGGAATCAGGCTGAGAACGCGTCAACATCCTATGTTGCGGAGGCATCCTACCACCAGAAACCACACTCAGTATCATATCCCCACACGAACCAATCTAGCGAAAGTCAAAGACATCCCCATATTTCTGTGACTTTATGTTGTCTGCAGCCAACATAACGGTTCACCAGAAATTGGGCATGTCGATCCCTCTTCTTTCACTGGAAGAGCCAAACAATAAATCAACGACTTCCGCAAATATCACGTCTCTCATGCCCTATCATCCTAGGGTTTGCCAAAAGCCTAGGGTTTTCTAAGTCCCAACTGACCGATCCCTAAGCTCTGATACCAACTTAATCTGTCACGCCCCGGAACCCGGGCTCGCCAACAGATCCGCCGTGCACACGGGATTTCCCGAGTACACGAAGCGCTGGTAACCTGCTCCGATATAATATGAACAATAAAAGAGCATAATACAGAGCTGAAGTAGAATAACCACATAGTATCTCAGACTGGAACTACAAATAAAGCAGTAATAAGTACAATAATCTCTCAGCTCACCAAATAGTACAACCTGCTGGCAGAAGCCAGACCCAAATAAAAGGAGAATACCACAGTCTGAGTGAAGGGTACAACGTCTATTTACAGCTCTCATTCTCACAGGAGATCTATCTATTCGGCGATCCCCTTACCTCGATCCGCTGCCGAAGGCCTAGCAGCTCCTGCAGATGACTCTGCAAAATAAAGGAGAAGAAAGAAACAGAAAATAACAATGGGGGGTGAGAACTACCAGATAAACCAGCAGCCTCCCCTAGTGGGTAAAACCTCAACTCTGACGCACCCACTAGGACTACTAGAGGCAAAAGGGAAAAGGGGAAGTGGTAAAATAAATAAGATGCTGAAACAGGAAAACTACCACTACTATGTTGTCAAAACTGTATGCATGCATCAGAAATGGTATCTGTCCAAATAAATCCAATCTAGACACCAGTAACAACTGGTACTGCCTGCTCAGCGGAATCTGCACACACGGCTCGAAACCGCGGGATCGGCTCGCACGGCTCGCATCCCAACATAAGTATCAGACCGGCACACACGGCTGGGTCTGAAAAAGCCCACCTCCGGAGTGGCACTCGAGGGGAGCGACCCACACGAGTAAAGCATCTCTGTCATCAGTATCTCAAGCATCTCTGTAGCACATATCTCAATATAGCAGGACTGGATCATAACTATGATCAAAGTGGGAAACTCCATCCACTATAGAAACCCAATCCCCAGCTGATGCAATAAACCAGACTCAACCCCAATCTGATGCAAGGATAAACATCTGGTCGACCGCCTATTGTTCGCGGTTATCGCAATACCCCACAAATCCACAATCTAATGCAATCTCGACTACACTATCCCAAACCCCTGCTCACACTTGAGCAACAAGCCTCTGGATGCACAGGACAACAATGAAACATGTACAAATCCCAAGATGATAGTGTAGCAATAAATAGTGGCTAACTAGATGAGCAAGAAAGCATGCGATTATTTAAAAGCTGTAGAAAAGTGTCAAATATTTATTTGGAAAAGATTGATTGTTATAAAAGTTATTGCATGCGAGATTATAGCCTTTGTCCCAATCACAGTGTCCCAATATAAGTCATCATATAATCTGAGGGGTTAAATTTTAGGAGAGTTCGTCCCAGCGGTTCTCGTCAATTGTCATATTAATTCGTCCCAATAGTTCTCATCAATTGTCATGTTAGTTTGTCCTGTTAGTTTGTCCTGTTAGTTCTTATCAATTATCATATTAGTTTGTCCCAGTGGTTCTCATCAATTGTCATATTAAATTATAGGGGAGTTCCAGTAATCCCAGTGAGCTTGTTAAAAATGAGGTAAGCAACAACCGCCCACCTCGAACAGCTCAAATCACACCCAGATAGTCTCCTGGCTGTCCACAGTCCCGTGGAACTGCTGTCTGCCGAAAATGGTGCGCTCTGTATAGTGCTTAGAAAAATCTAGAAAAATTACGGTTGCGTTCCCCGCGAAGAGTAGATCAAAATCGACTCGTTAAACGTCTCGATCTGATGCTCCTACGCCAAGATAAAAATCGGAGAAGTCGATACTGTCCAGAAATTTCCACAGCAAAAAGGGGGGTCAAAGAGACCTCGGGAATCGTGCCAAAAGTATGAAATGGAGCAAAGTGATCAATACGAAAATCAAAGCCTTACCTCTTAGGAACGCGCTGCCGCGAAAATCGTTCAAAAATTCCTCCTGGTTAGCACACAGGGAATTTTCGACTGAACTGCGACGGGAAATGGGCCGAAAAAGAAAACCGTCGCAGTGCGCCGCGTCACAGATAACTCACTTACTGTATCTTCAGAAATTCTGGAATTTTGTAGAGAGAGAGAGGAGAGAGAGAGGAAGAACTTTTGTAGAGGGCTCAAACTGAGATTCTCTCTCTAGAGCTCGGATTTCGAGGTGGGGAATGAGAGGGATGGGGATGCTATTTATAATGGGCTGAGGCTCCACACAGGATCGGATCCGAATAGGAAACACCGAAACGGGCCAACCAAAACGCGCCACGCGTCCACAAAACAGGAAACAGCCTGTGCAAGGGCCACTCAGAAGCCGCCACGTGTCCACGTGGTACACAGGCCCGGTCCCCGCGCCGGGTCTTCCGGAAGATGTCGGCCAACCGGGTGCTGCCACGTGTCCCCTTCCCACATGCTTCTAGAAGCCGGCTGGCCAATGGAGAAGCGCCACGTGGCACAGGAGGTCTTCGGTGCTCCCGGTGCACGCCAGGCCCATGGACCGCGCACCCGAGCGCCTGCCCGCGCCTGCCCGCGCTGCCCGCGCCGCGTGCCTCCGCACTCCGCCGCTGCGCCGCTGCCCGCCGCCGTGCCCCGCCGCCCGCCGCCGGTTGCCGGTCGTCGGAACAGTAATTCCGGCGGCCGGAGTTACTGTTCCGGCGTGAACAGTACCGTGGTGCCGAAAAATTAAAGTAAATATACCGTTTCGATCGTTTTCGCGCGCTGAGTCCAAATACGACGTCCATTTCGCGAAATTCTCATCCGAAATTTTGCCGAAAGTCCTCGGAAAATCCCATTTGCTCCGATTTTCATGCCGAGTCTATTTTAAATGTCCAATTTCGATTCGACAAGCTCTGTTTCATCGAATAAGCTCCCTACAGTCACTGTTTAATGTTGCACAGTTCCTGCGGGAGTTCGGATCATCACACGGCGTGCGCTTCAACCCGTGCGCGGCCCGACCCATGCCGCAGCGGTCCACCGCTGCGGCGTGCGCCTGGTCTGCGCCGCTGCCGCCCTGCGTCGTGGACCCGGTCCACGCCTGGACCCATGCACCGTTTTTCAGCCTGAGAGTCCAGAAGCTTCGTTTTTGGCCCGTTTCGCCCCGTTTTTGAGTGTTTTTGACCGCGATGATGTTTTTAACATTAACTCTTACTGTGACTTTTTCGGGTACAGGATGGGAGTGTTTTAGCGGGAGTTTCCGCACACCTTCTTCGCGTTTCAGGTGGGTACACTCTTAGAATCCCTTTATGCGCACTATCGTTATTTTCATGTTTATCATGTTGTGGGTTTTCGTTTGAGACTTAGTGTGGGACTTTTCGAAAGCTGTTGATGATCTCCAATTGTTCGTTTAACTGTACTAATGTTGATAGTGTTTATGGTTTTTATTATTGGTTTGGTTTCGTGTATTTGGTTACGATGCTCGAGGCTGCAGCACGCGCACCCGCGGTTTGGCCACCGCAAAGGGTGTGCTTTTTCGGAAAAGTGGTCGATGACCCGTGTATACCCACGAGGTGACGTAGTGGGGGCCCCCGTAGGTGGGGGGTTTGAGGCGCCAAGGTGTGAGCGGTGCGACCCGTCGAGGTAGGTGCTCGGCGTGGTTTACCGAGGTTGGTGCTTGGTTCGGTTTTCTTTTCCCGAGGTTGGTGCTCGGTTCGGTTTTCTTTTCCCGAGGTTGGTGCTCAGTTCGATTTTCTTTTCCCAAGGTTGGTGCTCGGTTCGGTTTTCGTTCCCGAGGTTGGTGCTCGGTTTGGTTTTCTTTCTTGAGGTTAGTGCTCGGTTTGGTTTTCTTTCCCGAGGTTGGTGCTCAGTTTGGTTTTCTGTCTTGAGGATAGTGCTCGGTCTGGGTTGCCGGGGCAGGTGCCCGGTTCAGGTTTTGCAGGGGGAGGGGACACCGTCGATCGCACGATGCGGAGGGCGGTTACTCTGGTTTTCTTACGGTTTGCTTTAGTTACAGTCTTCCTACATTTCATCTTTTATACCTTGTGTCGCTGACTTCCCACTCCGTGACAGGTTCCTTCGGGGGTGAGAGTTACGGCGACGGTGAGGCCGTGGCAGGAGTACTTTTGGTCCTTCGAGGCCATGGACGGTATTTACTTTTTATTTTGCTCAGTTCATTACCTGTTAGTAGCTTACTATGTGGATTGCGATACCCTTGTGGGGTCGATGTGGATGCTGGAATGTCGTTTATTTATCCTTGTGGGTGGTTGTTTTGCTTTTCCCGATTGGCCGCTTTCAAACTACAAAAGAAAAGAAAAAGAAAATATTTCGAAAACTGTTTTGAAAACCTGGGTGTCGTGTGGGCACCATTTCAAAACCCTGGGGATTTATGGATTGCGAAAACCGTTTTGAAAATCTGGGTGTCGTGTGGGCACCATTTCAAAACCCTGTGGATTTATGGATTTCGAAAATCTTTTTGAAAAACCTGGGAGCCGTGTGGGCACCGTTTTTAAAACTTGTGGATTTATCCTTTCAAAAATTAGTCGGTCTCTTTAATACTTATGGAAAAATGGTTGTATGTATCCGATGAGTGAACTAGTGTGGTTAAAGTGATGATTGTATGGTTGTTGTAGTCGGGACGCCGTGCATATACAAAGGAGACTCTGCCCGTTCGCAGAGTGAATTTGTATATGCGGCGGGTCTGGGCACGCACTGGGGGAGGTTGGTTTCAAAAAAAAATATATACGCAAATTTCAAATCTTTTTAGTGGTCGTCTTCCGCTTAACGAAACCCCCGGGGCGTGACAGTCTACCAAGCAATCCTTTGAAGCAGAGGACGAGAGAGAAGAACAAGACCTTCCCATACTGATTTCTACAGCCGAAAGAGGCCGAGGCCGACACTAGTCGGCCACGAGGGGCCGCAAGCCTCACAGCGACAGTAGGGCCCCCACCACGGCTATGGCGAAAGCCGAGTCCACGGGGCCCGAAATAGATCGGGCCCCACCAGAGGCTCGGACCGACGAGGACACAAAGAGGCCGAGCCGGCTACCCTTGGAACGAGCCAACACAATGACCTCCTTCTCGAGGGACTGCCGGGGGCAGAAGGAGCCCCCTTGATCCCCGATGCAGAATTCCCTTGGCTCACACAAGGGAGAAGTCGAGACCCTGGGCATCCAGCTAGCACAGGAGCTCAGAATCAACCCATGGCCCAAGCCGTGGCAAAGAAAGAAAATCCCCATGTAGCACCTGAAAAAGATGGACCCACTGGCAGACGTGCCGGTGGAGCAATGGTTCACGTCTAGAGGACCCGCCCGATGGCAAGGGCCAATCATGATAAAGTCGCAGATGCGTCGATTGCAGAGGATGGAGGCTGACGCCCGCAACAATGGTGTAATGGCCCAGTGGCCACGGTCAAACCCAAGGCGGGAACAGCTCATGCATCGGCACCTCGTTGTGCCAATGCGCCATAAACATGAGGCGAGAAGTTCTATTGTGCCGCCTCAAGAGAGAGAACTAGTGCTTCGATAGGTAGTCGCCCAGTCGACGGACGAAGCCGTCCGATTGGATCTAGACATTCGTTTGAAGGCCCTAGAGGCCGCGGTGAGGCACGACCAACAAGCGCTAAAAGGATGGTAAGAAGCTGAGGAACCCGTCAAGCGGGACCTCGAAAGGGTAGCCCGAAGTGAGAGGTGGCCACCGAGGGACAATGAAGAGGTCCTCACTCCGTCTTCAGTCGAGATAGAGGCCGAAGGGAGAAGCCACGGATCGACACCATGTCGGTCGATGAAGATTCGTAGTGGACGCAGCGAGCCACTACAACGTTTTGCTAGGGCGTGACTAGATTCACGCCAACGAATGCATTCCCTCTACGCTCCACGGAAAACTATTCCAGTGGGTAGGCGACAAGATGAAGGAGATAACGGTTGAAGGGAGGCCGCAACTTGCAAATGTAAGCATGGAGTCAATTGACCATGTGAATTGGGCCGATGAAGATCCGGACCAGATCTCATTCGTCTGAGTAACTGAAGAGGGAGTACAGGTGAAGCTCATCGAGAAAATCAGCCGAATAACAGCAGATGACGGACCCCCATCGTGGATAAAGTGGCACATTGGGAGCAAGTAAGCGAGGCCGCAACGGGTCCTCCGAAAAACAGGTCAGCACAGTAAGTTGGCGACAAGATAACCTCGGCTATTGCGACGCGGGCTGAGGACTCGGCCAACAGGGCCGAGGAAAAATTTATAGGCCGACGAGAAGGAGCGAAATAATGGCAGTCGCCCTTCAGAAAATAGCAGTATTTAATAAAGAAACTGTCACGCCCCGGGGGTAAACCAGAATTCGGGCTCGTCTACAGATTCGTCGTGCACACAAATTTTTTCGCGTACACGAAGCGTTAAAACCTGCTCAGATATAATATAAGCATAATATAGAGCAAAAGTACAGAGTTGTAAACTAAAACTATCTCAGACTGACATATAAAAGTAAAATAGTACATCAACACCTCTTAGAGTACAAAAATAAATACAACCAGCTGGCGAAAGCTAAACCCAAAATAATAAGTATACATCAGTCTGAGAAAAGGGTGTTAAGGATTTTAGTTTTGGCGTATTTCATGAAAGTGTTTAAGTCTTGAAGATTGAAGATGAAGAAGCTTGGATCATATACCTCAATCTCAAGAAAGAAGAATTCAAAAGGATCAGGTAAGTTTAACTAAACAATATTGGTGATCTGAATACTTATTATAATGTAGAAACACTTGGATGGGTTTTTAATCGCATAAAAATCAAAAACTGGACATGTTATATGTACAGGATCCGGATCAGAGTACTACAGTCCGAACCCCGAACATAGGTTAGTTCATGCGCAAATCCAGTCCGGAACACATCTTGTTCAGTCCGGACCCCGAACGTGGATTTTGCTGAAACTGCATGAACAGTCCGGACCGTGGGATTTCAGTCCGGACCCCGAACGTGGTTTTTGCAGAAACTGCATGAACAATCCGGACCCTGGGATTTCAGTCCGGACCCCGAACGTTGTCTTTCTGGAAAAACTCTGTTTAATGACGACAGTCCGGATCTCATTATTTCAGTCCGGACTGTCGACCCGAAAATTTCCAGATAAGGTTAGTTTTTGATTCGTATCCTCTTCCAATGGTTTCTAACCTATAAGTAAACCCTAATTCTATTCTTTAGGGTAATCCACGATAAGTTTTATACTCCGGAAAATGACAGGAAAAATATTAACGGAGAAAAACTTATAAGATCAAACCTTGTGAAGATTCAAAACCTTGTGAAGATTCTTTAGGGTAATCCAGATAAGTTTTTTACTCCTGTGATGGAGTTTTCCACGTAAAAATCTTGCATGTTATTTTTCATTTCCGCATTGGGTTTTATTACGCAAAGAATTTTGAGTGTTTATCGTTTACACCTATTCACCCCCCCCTCTAGGTGGTTTTTTCCCTATTTAGATCCTTATTATAACATAACCCAACAATTGGTATCAGAGCGGGAATAGGGTTGTAAACAATGGTTGAAGGTGGTAACATCAACAGACCCCCGTTCTTCGATGAAACAAATTCTGCCTACTGGAAAGTATGGATGAAAGCCTTTTTAATTTCCATCGACGAACGGGTGTGGCAATCAATCGAGTTAGGATGGTCAAATCCAACTGAAGTTATTGTTGATGTTCACACCATCAAACCTAGGTCGAAATGGACCAAGGAAGAGATTGACTCATCTTCTTACAATGGCAAAGGAATTAACGCCTTATTTAATGCTTTGTCGCAAACTTAGTTCTCTCGCGTCTCGGCATGTGAGACTCCGAAAGAAATCTGGGATGTTCTACAAGTTACACATGAGGGAACAAACCTTGTGAAGATTTAAAAACTGCAAATGCTTACGAGCAAGTTTGACTCTATTTTCATGGCAGAAAATGAATCTTTCACATATTACTATACGCGATTGCAAGACATCGTGAATACATGTGCTAACTTGGGAGAGAAAATTCCAGAATTTAAAGTTGTAAGAAAGATTTTAAGGACTCTTCCTGAAAGATTTCGTTCCAAGGTTACGGCCATTGAAACTATTAAACACCCGGACGAAATCCGTGTAGAAGAATTAGTTGGTGCACTTCAAACATATGAAATGACATTTCCTACTAACTATTCTTCTGGAAATGCATCTACAACTAAGTCTTCAGGTTTTGCGTTGAAAACAACAAAAGAAGAAGACGCGGATTCATCCTCCTCAGACGATGACGAGAACCTATCTATGGAGGATTTTGAGAAGCAGCTTGCTCTCCTGACAAGAAAATTTTGCCGAAACTTTCAAAGGGGTAATTCAAGTAAAACTTCATCCTTCGTAAAGTCGAAGAAAGGCAAAGGTTCTTCAAGCTTTAAGTCAAGAAAGCAAGAGAGTTTTTCAAAGGATAAGAAAAGCTCGGAGGGACAAGTCCAATGCTTCAAGTGCCGAGGATACGGTCATATCTCAACGAAGTGTCTCAATAAGAATCCGTCGAAGAAGAAAGCGATGCAAGCCGTCACTTGGGATGACACCTCAACGTCAAATGAGTCATCTTCCAGTGATGAAGAAAATAACTGTTGGGTTATATGTAATATAGATCTAAATAGGGGAAAAAACACCTAGAGGGGGGTGAATAGGTGTAAACAATAAACACTCAAAAAATCATTGCGCAATAAAAACCCAATGCGGAAATATAAAAGAACACGCAAGATTTTTACGTGGAAAACTCCAAACCGGAGTAAAAAACCACGGGACCGATAACACGGCGAAATCCACTAGAATTAAAACACGTACAAGGTGATTTACCGTACACACTTACGACTCAACCTTTTCCATACGCTCCTAGAGGATCTTCTCCGTTCGCTCCACGACGCTTCTCGAATCCACGATCTGCGCCCAACGCCGAATCCACGGCGTCCAACGTCGAGTCCATGACGTCCGACCGAATCCACGGTCTTCACCCAGTAGTACGCTTCGAATCCACGAACGTACCTCGCTCCGAATCCACGAGAGCGGTTGAACCTTGAATCCACAAGGACACGCGAATCCACGCGCCGATTTTGGGGTAAATCGTTGTTTTTTGGGTGGTGATGATCCGCCGAATACTTAGATCAAAGATAGATAGGAAATACCATCTAAGTATTCATTAGTTTGATTCAACTCAAGATGTGAGTATGAAAACCTAGAATCAAACTAATCAATATAGATGAAGAAAAATAGAGTAATATCTAATGATTTCCTTTCTTCTCTATATGTGGATCTTAGGCCGTATAGAATGATATTTGAATATGACGGCTCTATGTGGATTCTCTGGATTAACCCTAGAAAAAGAATCATAGGGTCTATTTATAGGTTAGAAACCCTAGGAAGGAGATAAGAATCAAAAACCTACCATTTCTGGAAATTTTACGGACGGCGATCCGGATCGGATTAGCTGTGATCCGGATCGTCGTAACGAGTCAGACAATTCCAGAAAAACGAAGGTTCGGGATCCGGATCGAAGTGCTTGATCCGGATCGTTCATACAGCTCACCAAACATCAACGTTCGGGATCCGGATTGCGAAGCTTGATCCAGATCGTTCAAGGAAAATGGTAAACTCAATGTTCGGGATCCGAATCAAGAGAAGCTACGATCCGGATTGAACTGGTGTATGAACGAACCACCTTTGGGATCCGGATTGAACAATCTGATCCGGATCCTGAACATGTCCTATGTCCAGTTTTTGATTTTTATGCAATGAAAAATTCTTCCAAGTGTTTCTACACTACAAGAAGTATTCGGATCACCAAAAATATTTAGTTAAACATACCTTATCCTTTTGAATTCTTCTTTCTTGAGATTGAGTTAAATGATCCAACCTTCTTCACCTTCAATCTTCAAGACTTGAACCTTTCACGAAATTACGCCAACTCAAATTCTGTAACAATCTCCCCCTTTGGCGGTTTCGTGACAAAACACAGATCCACTAAAGAAAATTCAAAAAGATATTTTTGTTGCTATCACCATACAACAAAAATTTACAATGGAGATCCAAAAATTTAAAAACATAAGATAAACTCCTAAAATAGACTCTAGACTTAGACATCTGTACTCTCTGCACAAAGAAATCATTCTTGACAAAAAGAATCGTTAGATACCTCAAGAATTGAAACATACAAAACCAAGTACAGAGATAGAGTTTATCTCATCATCATGACATTTGAGAATTCAAATATGTAAGAGAATCATAGTCAAAAACCAACATATCTTCTATGCAATCAAAAACCAAATGTCACAAAGTGTTAGTCCAACATCAACTTGTTAGTCATATTACATGCCCAAATAGTTAGTCGAATAGTTAGTGACATGCAACAAATCACAAGATAAAAACCAAAGTTGAAGTTGAAGTGATACTTACCTTGATGTTCACTTTACCTTGATGTTCACACATTCACACAGTTTTCACATCATCATTGTTCAAGTTCTCTCTAAACTCTCTCCCCCTTTTTGTCACAAACTAAGCCAAAATTACAGAAATGGAGAGAATGGTTAACAATTCAAGTTTGAGAACTAAAAACTAAAACTAAAACTTAAAGACCTGCACAAAAGAAAGTAAAAATCAAGTTCCTGCACAAAAGAAGGATTAAACATATGCATAATAAACAGAAATTGGAAGGATATGGTAACAAATGATGAAGTTTAGAAACCGGTACTCAAGACGAAGTTCTTTGGATTTGATAGACTTCTCCGTTGATTGAGTTCCCTCCAAACATATTCCCTTTATGACCATTTGCCACATCGTGTTTGTCAAAACCTTTCCCTTCAGGTAATTAACTCCTGTCTTGCTGGCTTGCATTCCCAATACCTCGGCAATTAACTGTGGAGTGATTTTAAACCTCGTGCCTTGGATATTCGTGTAAAACTCCATCGGACCATTTTTATTTTCTCGAAGGTGCCGTGCATTTGTATAGAAGGTCCTCACGTGATGCAGACAGTATCCAAGCATTTCTGGAAATCGGCATACTTGAATAAGGTTTGCTTGTTCAATCAGAACACCAAACTCGGGGGAGTGATCTCGTAGAGCCTCAATATTAACATGCCTCTCGCCAATGCACTCACGATTCTCAAATGCCCTTAGGCGATCCGCATTAACGAACACTTGTTCCTCACGAGGTGGAGAGTCAGGAACTATTGGCGTGTCAATATCAGCGTCTCGTCGTAGTCCAAAACGTCTAGTTACTCGTTTTCTTTTCACAGAGATGGTTGGTGTAGCCATAGGCGCTTTTCCTGTGTCCATGGGTCTCTTTCCTTTTGATCCATCGGAAGCTTTTCCTTTGGAACCTTCAGACGCCTTTTGTTCAGGCAATGAGTCATCATCATCTGTCAATTCAGTCCAATCTATCTCTTGACAATCTACTTCCACTTCTGTGTCGCTGATCAGAAGAAACTCACCTTTTTGTTGTGTTTTCTTAGCTCTCTTTAATTTGTTTGTGGCCCGAGTGTGCACCATAGTGACCAACAAAAGGATGATCCATGAGAATCTCATTGATCCAAGTGCCTTAAGAAGATTGAAATCCTGTGAAGACCAACTCAAGAACACATGAAAAAATTGTTACTTTTCAAAAGTTTGAAAAATTGTACCCAAACAATCATAATCATGTAGAGAGACTAAAAATCAAATTAGTTTTGCAAAAGAAATTTTAAAAATAGATCAATTGCATGATTTTGGAAAATTCCAATTATATGCCCTTAAACCGAATTCTTTGAAATCAAAGACCAAAAATCCGTTTATCTTGAGAATACCTAGCATATAATCAAAACTAATCTACCCAGAGTTCTTATTTCAAAAGAGATTTGATCAAAAACCATCCACAAACGAAATCGATACAAGAAATTCATCACGTTTTGAGGAGGAATAACAAAAACGGTGCAAAACCGAGATTTGATCAATAAAACTTACTTGGAGTTGAAGAACTTGAGTTTGAAAGCTTCCAAGATGGATGAAATCTAGAGAGAGAAGCTCTGGAAACTTAGGAACAAAAGATTGGAGTAAAAGAAATCAAAACCCTTTTGTTCTTTATAAAACCCTAGCCGCGATCCGGATCAGTTCATGATTGCGATCCGGATCGGCTACCCGCAGTGAAAAACTACGTTCGGGATCCGGATCGGCAGGTCCAATCCGGATCGGCTCCAACTTTTTCTTTAGAAAATTTCAGAGAGATTCAAGAAAAACCAGAAAAATATTGTGAGCACTTTTGTGTATCAACTTTAAACAAAAATCATCGTTTCATACAACAAGAAATAGATTATACCAAATCTATCAATAACATCCAACAAACGAAACGAAAATTTATAAAAATTAAATCCCTTAAAGTTGAACAACTTCAATTACATCTAACTTGATCTTATGAGTAATGCCTTTATCAAATCATCAATTTGGTAAAGAAAATGAAATACAAAGATCAATAGATGTCTAACATCCCCGATAAGTTAGATAATATATCTAGTCAATTTATTGAAGAAAGTGGCTCTTTGAGCATCTTTCATTAAAAATCCCACCTTATACCAACCTTGAAATTTTGACAGAGTCAAGTATTTCAACATGCATTTTATTTAATCAAAATTGAAAAACCTTGCTTGGTATTCATGTTGTAGCTGCACACAGTACTCGGACGACCGAGGTGGTAGCTCTTTCCTCCATGAGGTGGTAGTTTTCACACTCCTCATTGGGATGTAACTCTTTCCACATCTTTTGAGCATTTTACTTTTTCTTTGACTCCCCCTCTATTGGCTATCAATTATTTAAGATATAAAGTATTTAGCCAAATATTGATCTCGATTTCATACTCGACTAAACAGTCAAATAAGATAAAAACTATACCAAGAGATCATCGAGAGAGAAATTGACTTTGATCAAAACAAAGATGAGTTAATTGATATAAATGATCATTACATCAAATGAAATATTATGATATCTAAAGCATAATAGATTTCTAAATATATAAAAGGATGCAAGTAAAGTCAATAATACACATGCTCAATTAATGTTCTATGTATAAACATAGATAAAGAACAAAAACACAAAAACAAAACCTAACCTAAGCAAAAGTTTCAAAAAGAAGTTTACTTCAAGGAAAGCATTCCAATTGCTTTACGCAAATGAATAAAACGTTTTTGATCCAAAGGTTTTGTTAAAATGTCAGCTAATTGATCTTCAGTAGAAATATATGAAAGTTGAAGAGTATTTGATTCAACTAGCTCTCTAAGAAAATGATATCTAAGTTCAATGTGTTTTGTTCTAGAGTGCAACACAGGGTTTTTGGAAATGTTTATAGCACTAGTGTTGTCACAAAGAATTGTTACCGAAGATGCTGAAATCCGGAAGTCACTCAACACACTTTTCATCCAAATGAGTTGGGTTGAACAACTACCCGCTGAAATGTATTCCGCTTCGGCAGTCGAGAGTACTATGCAATTCTGCTTTTTACTGTGCCATGCAACAAGGCAATGGCCAAGATAGAAGCATGCACCACTCGTGCTTTTCCGATCATCCACTGATCCTGCCCAATCGGCATCTGAGTATCCAACAATGTCCAAACTAGTTCCCATAGGATACCAAATTCTGAAATTAATTGATCCTTTGATGTACCGGATGATCCTTTTCACCGCTTTCAGGTGAACCTCCTTTGGTGCAGATTGATATCTCGCGCAAATCCCAACACCAAAAGATATATCCGGGCGACTAGCCGTGAGATAAAGTAGACTTCCAATCATACTTCGATACAGTTTCTCGTCTACATTCTCACTATGTGATTCACTTCCAAGTCCCTTGTGGCTAGTTCCTATTGGAGTCGGAAAATCCTTCGAATTTTCTAAGTCAAACATTTTAACCAACTCCATTGCATACTTGGATTGACACAAGTGAATACCTTCATCATTTTGTTTAATTTGCAATCCAAGAAAATAAGTCAATTCGCCCATCATGGACATCTCAAATTCGCTTTCCATGGTCTCCGCGAATTTAGAAGCATCATTATCTCTTGTTGCGCCAAATACAATGTCATCGACATAGATTTGTGCTATAATGAAATTGTTTTGATAATGCTTCACAAAGAGAGTCCTGTCAGCTCCCCCTCGAGTATAGCCCTTCTCCAAAAGGTGCTTTGTCAACCTTTCGTACCATGCTCGCGGTGCTTGTTTCAGACCGTAAAGAGCCTTTTTCAAACGAAAAACATGGTTAGGTTGTTTATGGTCTACAAAACCTTTCGGTTGAGCCACATAAACTTCCTCATTTAAAAACCCATTTAGAAACGCGCTCTTAACGTCCATTTGAAATAATTTGATTTTAAAATGACAAGCAATGGCAAATAGTATACGAATGGACTCGAGTCTAGCTATAGGGGCGAAAGTTTCATCAAAGTCTATACCTTCTACTTGAGAGTAGCCTTGAGCAACTAATCGTGCCTTGTTCCTGATGATAGTACCATCCTCATTTTTCTTGTTCTTGAAAATCCATTTGGTACCTATCACATTATGTTGCTTTGGAGGCTTCGTTAATTCCCAGACTTTGTTTCGCTCAAATTGATGGAGCTCTTCCTGCATTGCTTCAATCCAGTAGTCATCCTGAAGAGCTTCATCTATATTCTTTGGTTCGATTAAAGATACGTAGCAAGCGAATCCACAAACCAACTGCCTCCGAGTTCTAACTCCTTCTTGTGGGTCTCCAATAATATTCGATTCCGGATGATCCTTGGAGATGCGTAACGTTTGAGGTAACGGAGTACTCGGAGGTATATGAGACGATTCCTGCACATCAGATAAACTTGAAGAACCATTAGATGCATCATTAATATTGGAAGTATTATCATGAGAAGATGCATTGGCAGGTGTATCATCATCAAGAGAGATATCGAGAGTACATTTTTCAGATGCAAAGTGAAAAGCTTCATCTACTTTAACATTTATAGATTCTACAATCGTTTTAGATTCCATGTTAAATACCCGATATGCTCTGCTATTTGTAGAATAACCCAAAAAGATCCCTTCGTCACTTCAAGAATCGAACTTACAAAGATTTTCGCGATCACGCAAAATAAAACATCGACTCCCAAAGATCCAAAAGTATTTGATATCCGGTTTTCTACTAAACCACAGCTCATATGGTGTATTTAAAATTCCTGGGCGCAAATACACTCGATTAATGACATAAACAGCGGTGTTCACAGCCTCAGCCCAAAAATATAGCGGTAAATTCCGGCTATGAAGCATCACACGCGCCATCTCTTGAACAACCCTGTTTTTGCGCTCAACAACACCATTCTGCTGAGGTGTATAGGGTGCCGAGAATTCATGTTTTATGTCGTTGGAAGTGCAAAAATCAATGAATTTGGAATTAATGAATTCTCTACCTCTATCACTTCTAACACGAATGATCTTTTCATTCTTTTCAATCATAATACGATGGCAAATCTCATGAAAAGAATTAAACGTATCAGCTTTCTCTTTTAAAAATGCTACCCAAGAATACCGAGAGAAATCATCAACCAATAAGAAAATATACCATTTACCTCCCAAAGATGGTTGACGTGTCGGCCCCATTAAATCCATGTGCAGTAATTCCAAGGGCCGTTTGGTACCAACGTGGTTCAGGTTCTTGTGTGCAGCCCTTGATTGTTTTCCCTTAAGACAACCTCCACACACAATGTTTTGTTGTCACGCCCCGAGATTCGAAAGTGGGTCAAAATTTTTTTTTTTTTTATCAAGAGAGTTTAAACTTATTTTCTCCAAGGCGTGAACAGACCGCCACACATATAGAAAAGTCTCTGTATCTCCAACAGAGTCTTCCCTATATGTGCTCGTCTAACAGATACAGTCAATCAGAGTAGATACAAGATAGATATACTAATTAAGTTCTACTCTATTACATCCACAAGGTTCCAGAGTTATTACAATCCAGTTTCTCAAAATGGAAATATCAGTTATAAGTTTTACTAAAACCAAAAGGGGTACATCCTACCAGGGTCAGTCTATCTCACGTCCTCACACAGAGTGTCCAAAAGTCCCCCCACCCGAAGGACCTGAAAAATAGTCACCCGAGGGTGTGAGACACACCGGAGTGTATCCCAGTGGGCACGACGGGCCGGGAAATAGCAAGCCGTACCTACTGGATACAATAATAAGCGGATAGCAAAAGTAGGATATACTGCAACTGAAAGGTATAATTCAAATATGTACCATTAATCATGGATTAATCAACAGAGCAGTGCAATCAAATATAAAGCTGATCATGCTATAACTGATAATCTGACAAGTAGGAATGAATATGTTATAGCTGACAAACAGGAAATAGTCATACTATCACTGATAATCTGGCGAGCAATAAATGATCATGATATAACTGATAATCTGACAAGCAGGAAATAACAAAGATCATGCGTCAAAGGTGTCACCACAAATATACCCAATCGAATGCCACTGTTGGCCACAAGGGCCTCAGGCTAAACTTGCCATGGAGCAAATGACCTCAGGCTAAACCACTTTTGGTCACACAATCAAGCTATCATAACCCCACTAGGCTCACGGGTCGATCAGACCTCTCTACCGGTAAAGAACACCGTGACGGTGGCCAAACCGCCGGTGTACGTGACGAAAAGCTTGGCTCGACGGCGATCATAATGCTGATGCTCAAACCATGGTCCACTGACCACATAGACGGCAAGAAGCCGAGGAAAATCCCCACTGGGATACTAGTATAACATGCCACATGCTGAAGTAGTATCTCCTATTCTAAATATGCAGTGAAGAATAGAGACAGGTATAGAACTATGCTAGTGACCAATCAAGCATGGCATGTGTTCAGGAAATGCATATCAACCACTGAAAAGAACATGATATATCTCAATATGGTAAACAAACAACTGCTGGAATATAAGCATGATGTATAACTACTGCTGAAAATCAAGGCATAATAAACTCATCTGTGGGCTCAAGGCTATGCAGATGTAAGGATTTGTGCTGATATATAAGCAAGTAGTAAGAACAGGTATAAACTCAATAGCAATCATACTGCTAAATCTCAGTCCACGGTCGGTAGACCGGACAGACGGCGAGAAGCCGAGGAAATCCCCACTAGGATATCGATACTGATGCAATTCATGCCAAGTACTGAGACTAGAACTCCTATTCTAAACATGCAGTGAAGAATAGAGTATCACGAAAGGCTCATATGTATAATCAGGCAATATAGCTGAAATAACTGAACGCTGGAATGAAGGCATAGAGTAAGGCTAAAGCATAGGTTCAGGGTTACACCAAGAACAGGGGTCCAACCTACCACGGCACCCAATAGGGCCGACCTGATAAAACGCGGACCGAAGATAAACCCACCTGTATATAGGAGGAACAACGACTCCACCAGAAGGTAGACGGTCACGATAACCACAAGATGGATCACGGCTGGCTTCTGACGACTGGGCCTTACAATAATACCGGGTGACAACTCAGGATCTATCAAATCCTCAAAGTGCATAAGCGCGAATCGACTATTTCGTCGATTAACGCAATAATAAGCAATTTAGCTTTTCAAGAACTCCAGGAACCCCACTGAAAGGTCAAAACCACTTTAGAACCTTCAGCTAGCTTTTCCACACTGCTACAATTACAGCCAGGCCCCCAGGTTTACTCGGAATGCATTTTATACACTAAATACACACTGTTTTGGCTCGTTCTCATAAACGGAGAATCATTTTTACGAGCCGTCACCTCCAGTAGGTGACAATCGACTTGCTGAACGCCGTGCTCACACATTTGTGGCAGCGCGATACCCGAGGAAAACTTCGGGCCATGTATTACTCCTCTAACCTAGCCGAAACGCATTTTCGCTTCTTCGGCTCACCAAAACCCAAAATAAACGCGAGCATCGCGTTCAGTGACCCCAATTTAGCTAGGAGTACACTATTGCAATATTTCAAACAGACCCTAACACTGTTTTTAATCAATTATTGCATTAAGGCTTGGTTATGACTCATCTTTGAATCCATACATTTCCAGACAAAAATTCTATATCAAACCATCTCTGGATTATGCTAGAATCACAGGGCTTGCCCTAGATGCAGCCCAGGTGTGCTGGTTCAACCAGAACCAAGCCCTTGCTCTCACATGAGTTCACATTGCACCAGATCTTTGTCCACACAGATTTAGATTGATCTGAAGTGAGCATCAAGCTCAGGGGACCTTCCTGAGTAACTTTGATATACAACTTGAAGCTTAATTCTGCCTCGAAGTTCTTTGAGGCATTTCCTCAAACACTTGGCATGCACCATATATACAAAGCTTCACAACAACTTCCCCAAGTTGGTTCTCAGCATTCACAGCACCTGGGGGCCTACCGCTTGGATCAAAATACTCCACTAGATCCCAGGTGTTGTTCTCATCATCTTGGAGCAACCAATTCCCCCCAAACCGGCCGGGCCCGAGGAAGAAGATGACTTCCTCAACCTTGAAATTCGTGATGACCAACCCAGGACTTCTGGACTTCATCAAAATGCACCAGCAGGTGCATCTCATTTCCCTGATGCTCTCCAGGTCCATGCCTGGTCGACGTAGTGAGGCGGCACCGGCCGGGCATGAAGCTCCATTTTGAGCTTAATGCCTCTAATGGCGGATTTTATCCGAGTCCATGGGAAGCCCTCAAACTTGCAAGGTAGGTTCCCTAGACCCGTACGAAGCTTCCCGACCCACTCCCGGTTGCCGGAGATGGCCGGAGCGTCGGCGGCCAAGAATGAGGTCATTCTCGGGTTGAACATGGCCACCGCCACCCGATGCTGCATGTGCAGCATGCAAGTGCATGGATGCGCTCATTGCACTCCCCGCAACCCATTTGGACTAGTACCCGGCGGCGAGGAGGCGCGCCGGCGCCGGAGCCGCAAGCTCGGCCAACATGCAATATTCCAAAAATCTAGGGCATCAAACTGCAATTCACCGGGTTGACCATACTCCACCAAATTTGGTGGAGTTGGTCCCCTCCTCCTACAGTCCAAGCACCCCGAGTTTGAGCCATTTTGGCCAAACGGTTGCCGCGTTCTTCCGAGGCGGAGCTAGGTTAGGTTTCCGGCGAGACCTTGCTCCCGCCGGCCAACCAAACTGCATGGGGACTTGAGCTTGTGCAGTAAGCATCCTTAGGACATGGGGAGTCTACTGCTAAGGGTATAGGGTGCTAGGAACCAGTGGTTAGGGTGCTCTCACCTTGGCCGGAGTTGGTGAAGGAGGAAGAAGTCGGTTCTCGGGTCCTTCTTCACGCGCGGCCTTGGGCACTCTCCAGCAAGGTCCTCCTTGCGCCAGGAACTCCTCAGGGTCACCAGATCAAGACTGGGAAGAGGTTGCTTCCAAGCTCCTCCTTCTCTTTCTTCCCCGAGTTCACAACAATGGGTTGTGACTCCTCGGCCACCCTACACCAAGGCCTTATGAGGATTAACTCTTGGGAGTTAGAAATCCCAAGAGCCTTCCTCGTGTAACCTCCCACGAGGAAGCCCAAAAGCCAACTCCTCTTTAATGCAAGATTCTTTGCATTATTCCCTTCAAACCGGGTTCACACACAACACTAGGCTCCGAGCTCTGCATAGCAACCTTTGTGGGCTTCTTAGGTTGGCAGAGGCCCAATGAACAAGATCCCAAGAGCTTTGGCCCAAGAATACCCAAGATGCTTGAAGAAAAAGCGATAATTCGGCACTTTTCACATATTTCGAGAAAATTTACTTGACGAAATGCGAAATGGACTTCGCCACGACGTCCGGCTCGTCGAGAGCTTCAAGATAGGCTGTTTATTTGCTCAATTTGGTGCACAAATGAATTCTCGGGCCATTTAGTTCAATGTGTCGTAATCTGACGCACACACTTCGATGCACCCGGATCGCCAAACATGAAAACCATCAGTGCCATTGCGCTCAGAACGTCGAAATTAGTTAGGATCCACTACTCATACCCCTATGGCAGGGTTTTAGACAGTGGTTCGGCCAACTGTCGCTCGCGAAGGGTCGAAAATCGCGAGTTACTATTCACACTTAAGTCGCGGGGCCCGTTTTTGATTTCTGATTTCGGGAAGATCCGACCGTCGGATCGAAAACATATGAATATGAAACTTCTATGTTTCGACGAGACGATCGCAATGGTGATCTCGGATTTTCCAGATCAGACCCCGATCAAAAGTTAACATTTTTGGGGTCTAATTTACTTATTTTCTGCTATTTAAAATTCCAGAAATTTATTTAAATCTTTTTAAAATTCACGATTACTACATCACCCACCACTTATAAAAAGTTTTGTCCCCGAAACTTAAACTTAACTATAGTATTACTAAAGTTTTAATATGACTCAATTATCACAAAATAGTTCCAACCACCAATAATTCTTCATTTGTCAATTATGTGGACTTCTGTCGGGTCCTCCATTGGTGGATCGCTCTGACTCAATGCATAGACTCGCCCGCCAGCAGGTTGGCGCGCTCCCTCAGTCGGTCGAGGGGTATGTCCCGTGGATGCCGAACTAGCAGTAGGGTTTGGACGTCGACCAGGGGCGGCAGGAGCAGAAGCTGAGGATGGAGCCAATGTAGGTTGCTGCGAACAGCTATTCGCCATATGTCCTGTCTGGCCACAGCGGAAACAGCGACCAAAGCGTTGTTCACAACTAGCAGCATGATGGGATCCGCCACAAATAATGCATGACTGAGAAAATGGCAGTTGGCTAACAGCAGGGGTACTCACGCTCTTGGCCGTTCTTTGGGATTGAGGATATTTAGGTGGTTTGCCACTGATTATTGAACCACTAGTATTTCCAGGAAATGGCCTTTTCTTCTCCTTGCCCTTTTCAGCCGCTTGGCGCTCAGCACGCGCCACAGTGATATCAGCTTGAACAGCAAGTGCACGCTTGACACAGTTCCGATACACACTGATGTCCAGAGGGGAGAGAAGTCGCCTGATGTCGGGTCGCAACCCCTGAGTAAACAGTCTAATCTTGCGCTTATACGGGAGAATTCCCGCTCATAATCCCGAACCGTGCGATCACCCTGATGTATGGTCTCCAGTTCCCTTTCCAACTCTTGCTTCGTGATGTCATTTAGGTAGCGGTCATAAATTGCCGCCTTGAATTCATGCCATGGGGGTTCATGTATACCCCCAAACTGTTCCCTTAGTATTTCTGACCACCATTGGTCCGCCTCACCCGCAAGACAGTGAGCGGCCAAATGTACACGGTCTTGGTCCTCCGTATACATGTCTCGGAACAGCTTCTCAATATGCAGTATCCACTTCTCAACTGCCCAGTTATCAGGATCAGTACCATCGAAAGTGGGCGGCTGGAACTTCTTGAATTCTAACAAGACTGCCTTTGCTCGGGCCCGCTCCGCCTGAGCAGCATCCTCTATAGCAACAGGTGTTGCCGGTTGCGAAGAAGTTCCGACTGCAGCATTTAGTGGATCTATGGCTGCCGCAACCCCAGAAGTGGTGGCAGTTGCCGGGGCTGTCGCTACAGGTGGTACAGGGGCGGCAGGAGGTACGATTGGTTCCTCCACGACTGGCACAGGAGGTGGTACTGGTGGCGGGGTTGGTGGGGCAGTAAAAGCAGCGACCTGCTGCACAAACTGCTGAACCACCGCCGACAGTGCGGTGAACTGATCTTGCATCTGCTGGAACCGATCAGTGTCCGCCGGCTCCACTGGTGCTCTGGGCGGTTGGCCGACACCTTGGCCATTGTCCGCCCCATGCTGAGACCCTCTACCACGAAGACTGGCCATAATCTGCAGCCCACTAATCAGGTCAGGCCAGACTCAATCAACCGTACTATTGTTTAAGTGTCTATCCATCTGCCCGCGCTCTCGCGTCAACGTAAGTCATTCTAGGGTTTTCCTAACCCAATCCTAGGTACCGTGTACCTAGGCTCTGATACCATCTAATCCGTCACGCCCCGAGATTCGAAAGTGGGTCAAAATTTTTTTTTTTTTATCAAGAGAGTTTAAACTTATTTTCTCCAAGGCGTGAACAGACCGCCACACATATAGAAAAGTCTCTGTATCTCCAACAGAGTCTTCCCTATATGTGCTCGGCTAACAGATACAGTCAATCAGAGTAGATACAAGATAGATATACTAATTAAGTTCTACTCTATTACATCCACAAGGTTCCAGAGTTATTACAATCCAGTTTCTCAAAATGGAAATATCAGTTATAAGTTTTACTAAAACCAAAAGGGGTACATCCTACCAGGGTCAGTCTATCTCACGTCCTCACACAGAGCGTCCAAAAGTCCCCCCACCCGAAGGACCTGAAAAACAGTCACCCGAGGGTGTGAGACACACCGGAGTGTATCCCAGTGGGCACGACGGGCCGGGAAATAGCAAGTCGTACCTACTGGATACAATAATAAGCGGATAGCAAAAGTAGGATATACTGCAACTGAAAGGTATAATTCAAATATGTACCATTAATCATGGATTAATCAACAGAGCAGTGCAATCAAATATAAAGCTGATCATGCTATAACTGATAATCTGACAAGTAGGAATGAATATGTTATAGCTGACAAACAGGAAATAGTCATACTATCACTGATAATCTGGCGAGCAATAAATGATCATGATATAACTGATAACCTGACAAGCAGGAAATAACAAAGATCATGCGTCAAAGGTGTCACCACAAATATACCCAATCGAATGCCACTGTTGGCCACAAGGGCCTCAGGCTAAACTTGCCATGGAGCAAATGACCTCAGGCTAAACCACTTTTGGTCACACAATCAAGCTATCATAACCCCACTAGGCTCACGGGTCGATCAGACCTCTCTACCGGTAAAGAACACCATGACGGTGGCCAAACCACCGGTGTACGTGACGAAAAGCTTGGCTCGACGGCGATCATAATGCTGATGCTCAAACCATGGTCCACTGACCACATAGACGGCAAGAAGCCGAGGAAAATCCCCACTGGGATACTAGTATAACATGCCACATGCTGAAGTAGTATCTCCTATTCTAAATATGCAGTGAAGAATAGAGACAGGTATAGAACTATGCTAGTGACCAATCAAGCATGGCATGTGTTCAGGAAATGCATATCAACCACTAAAAAGAACATGATATATCTCAATATGGTAAACAAACAACTGCTGGAATATAAGCATGATGTATAACTACTGCTGAAAATCAAGGCATAATAAACTCATCTGTGGGCTCAAGGCTATGCAGATGTAAGGATTTGTGCTGATATATAAGCAAGTAGTAAGAACAGGTATAAACTCAATAGCAATCATACTGCTAAATCTCAGTCCACGGTCGGTAGACCGGACAGACGGCGAGAAGCCGAGGAAATCCCCACTAGGATATCGATACTGATGCAATTCATGCCAAGTACTGAGACTAGAACTCCTATTCTAAACATGCAGTGAAGAATAGAGTATCACGAAAGGCTCATATGTATAATCAGGCAATATAGCTGAAATAACTGAACGCTGGAATGAAGGCATAGAGTAAGGCTAAAGCATAGGTTCAGGGTTACACCAAGAACAGGGGTCCAACCTACCACGGCACCCAATAGGGCCGACCTGATAAAACGCGGACCGAAGATAAACCCACCTGTATATAGGAGGAACAACGACTCCACCAGAAGGTAGACGGTCACGATAACCACAAGATGGATCACGGCTGGCTTCTGACGACTGGGCCTTACAATAATACCGGGTGACAACTCAGGATCTATCAAATCCTCAAAGTGCATAAGCGCGAATCGACTATTTCGTCGATTAACGCAATAATAAGCAATTTAGCTTTTCAAGAACTCCAGGAACCCCACTGAAAGGTCAAAACCACTTTAGAACCTTCAGCTAGCTTTTCCACACTGCTACAATTACAGCCAGGCCCCCAGGTTTACTCGGAATGCATTTTATACACTAAATACACACTGTTTTGGCTCGTTCTCATAAACGGAGAATCATTTTTACGAGCCGTCACCTCCAGTAGGTGACAATCGACTTGATGAACGCCGTGCTCACACATTTGTGGCAGCGCGATACCCGAGGAAAACTTCGGGCCATGTATTACTCCTCTAACCTAGCCGAAACGCATTTTCGCTTCTTCGGCTCACCAAAACCCAAAATAAACGCGAGCATCGCATTCAGTGACCCCAATTTAGCCAGGAGTACACTATTGCAATATTTCAAACAGACCCTAACACTGTTTTTAATCAATTATTGCATTAAGGCTTGGTTATGACTCATCTTTGAATCCATACATTTCCAGACAAAACTTTCTATATCAAACCATCTCTGGATTATGCCAGAATCACAGGGCTTGCCCTAAATGCAGCCCAGGTGTGCTGGTTCAACCAGAACCAAGCCCTTGCTCTAACATGAGTTCACATTGCACCAGATCTTTGTCCACACAGATTCAGATTGATCTGAAGTGAGCATCAAGCTCAGGGGACCTTCCTGAGTAACTTTGATATACAACTTGAAGCTTAATTCTGCCTCAAAGTTCTTTGAGGCATTTCCTCAAACACTTGGCATGCACCATATATACAAAGCTTCACAACAACTTCCCCGAGTTGGTTCTCAGCATTCACAGCACCTGGGGGCCTACCGCTTGGATCAAAATACTCCACTAGATCCCAGGTGTTGTTCTCATCATCTTGGAGCAACCAATTCCCCCCAAACCGGCCGGGCCCGAGGAAGAAGATGACTTCCTCAACCTTGAAATTCGTGATGACCAACCCAGGACTTCTGGGCTTCATCCAAATGCACCAGCAGGTGCATCTCATTTCCCTGATGCTCTCCAGGTCCATGCCTAGTCGACGGAGTGAGGCGGCGCCGGCCGGGCATGAAGCTCCATTTTGAGCTTAATGCTTCTAATGGCGGATTTTATCTGAGTCCATGGGAAGCCCTCAAACTTGCAAGGTAGGTTCCCTAGATTCGTACGAAGCTTCCCGACCCACTCCCGGTTGCCGGAGATGGCCGGAGCGCCGGCGGCCAAGAATGAGGTCATTCTCGGGTTGAACATGGCCACCGCCACCCGATGCTGCATGGGCAGCATGCAAGTGCATGGATGCACTCATTGCACTCCCCGCAACCCATTTGGACTAGTACCCGGCGGCGAGGAGGCGCGCCGGCGCCGGAGCCGCAAGCTCGGCCAACATGCAATATTCCAAAAATCTAGGGCATCAAACTGCAATTCACCGGGTTGACCATACTCCACCAAATTTGGTGGAGTTGGTCCCCTCCTCCTACAATCCAAGCACCCCGAGTTTGAGCCATTTTGGCCAAACGGTTGCCGCGTTCTTCTGAGACGGAGCTAGGTTAGGTTTCCGGCGAGACCTTGCTCCCGCCGGCCAACCAAACTGCATGGGGACTTGAGCTTGTGCAGTAAGCATCCTTAGGACATGGGGAGTCTACTGCTAAGGGTATAGGGTGCTAGGAACTAGTGGTTAGGGTGCTCTCACCTTGGCCGGAGTTGGTGAAGGAGGAAGAAGCCGGTTCTCGGGTCCTTCTTCACGCGCGGCCTTGGGCACTCTCCAGCAAGGTCCTCCTTGCGCCAGGAACTCCTCAGGGTCACCAGATCAAGACTGGGAAGAGGTTGCTTCCAAGCTCCTCATTCTCTTTCTTCCCCGAGTTCACAACAATGGGTTGTGACTCCTCGGCCACCCTACACCAAGGCCTTATGAGGATTAACTCTTGGGAGTTAGAAATCCCAAGAGCCTTCCTCGTGTAACCTCCCACGAGGAAGCCCAAAAGCCAACTCCTCTTTAATGCAAGATTCTTTGCATTATTCCCTTCAAACCGGGTTTACACACAACACTAGGCTCCGAGCTCTGCACAGCAACCTTTGTGGGCTTCTTCGGTTGGCAGAGGCCCAATGAACAAGATCCCAAGAGCTTTGGCCCAAGAATACCCAAGATGCTTGAAGAAAAAGCGATAATTCGGCACTTTTCATGTATTTCGAGAAAATTTACTTGACGAAATGCGAAATGGACTTCGCCACGACGTCCGGCTCGTCGAGAGCTTCAAGATAGGCTGTTTATTTGCTCAATTTGGTGCACAAATGAATTCTCGGGCCATTTAGTTCAATGTGTCGTAATCCGACGCACGCACTTCGATACACCCGGATCGCCAAACACGAAAACCGTCAGTGCCATTGCGCTCAGAACGTCGAAATTAGTTAGGATCCACTACTCATACCCCTATGTCAGGGTTTTAGACAGTGGTTCGGCCAACTGTCGCTCGCGAAGGGTCGAAAATCGCGAGTTACTATTCACACTTAAGTCGCGGGGCCCGTTTTTGATTTCTGATTTCGGGAAGATCCGACCGTCGGATCGAAAACATATGAATATGAAACTTCTATGTTTCGACGAGACGATCGCAATGGTGATCTCGGATTTTCCAGATCAGACCCCGATCAAAAGTCGACATTTTTGGGGTCCAATTTACTTATTTTCTGCTATTTAAAATTCCAGAAATTTATTTAAATCTTTTTAAAATTCACGATTACTACATTTGTTTAAGTAAAAGTTTTGGAACCCCCTTGACCACGTCCTTGTTTGAAATTTTAACAAGTTCCTTAAAATTTATGTGACCTATCCTTTCATGCCAAAGTGTTTCATTATCCAAAGAAACTAGGTTACATTTTTCTGAAATTTTATTAGGAACAACATAGCAATTGTTTTCAGATCTAACCCCTTTTAAAAAGAAGACATGGTCCTTATCAGTTACAACGCATTCAACAGATGAAAGGTTAACTGAAAAACCATTGTCGCAAAGTTGACTTATGCTTATGAGGTTAGTCTTAAGGCCATCAACAAATAAGACGTTTTTCAAAATCGGGCCATCTGGAATAGCTACCGTTCCTTTTCCAACAATTTTGGAAGACCGACCGTCTCCGAAAACAACGAGTCCTCCGGAGATTTTCTCAAAGTTTTGAAAACTATTTTTGTCACCGGTCATGTGACGGGAACAACCGCTATCCAGATACCAAGACGAATTATCATATGCATGCAAGGAAACATTGGTAACAAGACAAGGGAAAATTTCACCTTTGCGCACCCAAACCTTTTTGGAATGCGTCGGTAATGGTCGTGAAGTTATATGCCTAGGTGAAAGCGTCTTGTTAGAGCGATTGCTGCTCCTTGATGAAGTCGTCTTGCGCGGTGAATTACCAAGTCTCTTTTCCTTCAATTGATTTGCAATTGATTTCCGAGGAATCACCTTTGTGGTAGTCATTGCAAGAGGTGTTTGAGGTGAGCGTTTGACTCCCGTCTTGCAATATCTTCTTATGTGCCCTGAAACACCACAACGAAAACATACCTTAGATCTTGACGATCCCAAAGAGGATGAAGTAGGTTTGTTGTCGTTGTTTGTCTTGAATTCCTGTGTCGGAGGAGGAGATACCGACTGAGGCACAAAAACTGTCCCACTCGAACTTGGACTGTTTCCAGTTTGAGTGTATCCGAGGCCGAACCGATTTGTTTGACCAAGACCAAGAAGCCTATCCAACTTACTCCTTCCCGAAGAGAATCGCTGCAAGTCATCCTTGAGTTGGAAAATGGTCTTTGTCATTTCCAATTTTTCCTGTCGGGCCTCGCCGTAGAGCTTCAAGAAGTAATTCGCTTTGTTCACCATATCTATATAATTCTTCTCGAGTTGCTCATTGGACTCTTGAAGGGAAACATTTGCTTTTATCAGATTATCCCTTTCCACTTCAAGATCGGTCGAGAGAGAAGTTACCCTTTTTACTTCTTCTTCGAGATCCTGCAATCTCCCTCTCAACCCCTTGTTTTGCTTAGCCAGTTTCTTTGAATCCCATAACAGTCTGTGGTAGGCTAAAACAAAATCTTCACCTTCTGAATCATCCGATTCATTGTCCGTTGCATTCTTTTCAACAGTGGAGATGGACAGCAAGTCGGATGTACTTGTCATTAAGCACATGAACGGTGAAGATGTGGACGCGTGGAATGCCGTTGCGCTTTCTTCTTCATCACTTGAGGATGACTCATTTGACGTTGAGTTGTCATCCCAAGTGACGGCTTGCATTACTTTCTTCTTCGACGGATTCTTAGTTGGACACTCCGTTGAGATATGGCCGTATCCTCGGCACTTGAAGCATTGGACTTGTCCTTCTGAACTTTTCTTATCCTTTGAAAAGTTCTCTTGCTTTCTTGACTTGTAACTTGAAATACCCTTGCCTTTCTTCGACTTTCCGAAGGATGGAGATTTACTTGAATTACCCCTTCGAAAGTTGCGGCGAAACTTCCTTGTCAAGAGAGCGAGTTACTTCTCAAAGTCCTCCATAGATAGGTTCTCGTCATCGTCTGAGGAGGATGAATCCGTGTCTTCTTCCTTTGTTGTTTTCAAAGCATAACCTGAAGACTTAGAAGAGGATGCTTTTCCAGAAGAATAGTTAGTAGTAAATGTCATTTCATAAGTTTGTAATGAACCAACTAATTCTTCTACACGTATTTCGTCCGGGTGTTTAATAGTTTCAATGGCTGTAACCTTTGGGCGAAATCGTTCAGGAAGAGTTCTTAAGATCTTTCTTACAACCTTAAATTCTGGAATCTTCTGCACATGAATTTACGATGTCTTGCAATCTTGTATAGTAATCCGTGAAAGATTCATTTTCTGCCATAAAAATGGAGTCAAATCTGCTCATAAGCATTTGCAGCTTTTGAATCTTCACGAGGTTAGTTCCCTCATGTGTAACCTGAAGAACATCCCAGATTTCTTTCGCAGTCTCACATGCCGAGACGCGAGAGAATTCAGTTTGAGATAAGGCATTAAAAATAGCATTAATTCCCTTGCCATTGTAAGAAGATGAATCTAACTCTTCCTTGGTCCATTTCGACCTAGGTTTTAAGGTGCGAATATCAGAAATAATTTCAGTTGGATTAGACCATCCTAATTCAATTGATTGCCACACCCTTTCGTCGATGGAAATTAAAAAGGCTTTCATCCGTACTTTCCAGTACGCATAATTCGTTCCATCAAAGAAAGGGGGTCGATTGATGTTTCCACCTTCAACCATTGTTTACAACCCTACTCCCGCTCTGATACCACTTGTTGGGTTATATGTAATATAGATCTAAATAGGGGAAAAAACACCTAGAGGGGGGTGAATAGGTGTAAACAATAAACAGTCTAAAAATCATTGCGCAATAAAAACCCAATGCGGAAATATAAAAGAACACGCAAGATTTTTACGTGGAAAACTCCAAACCGGAGTAAAAAACCACGGGACCGATAACACGGCGAAATCCACTAGAATTAAAACACGTACAAGGTGATTTACCGTACACACTTACGACTCAACCTTTTTCATACGCTCCTAGAGGATCTTCTCCGCTCGCTCCACGACGCTTCTCGAATCCACGATCTGCGCCCAACGCCGAATCCACGGCGTCCAACGTCGAGTCCACGACGTCCGACCGAATCCACGGTCTTCACCCAGTAGTACGCTTCGAATCCACGAACGTACCTCGCTCCGAATCCACGAGAGCGGTTGAACCTTGAATCCACAAGGACACGCGAATCCACGCGCCGATTTTGGGGTAAATCGTTGTTTTTTGGGTGGTGATGATCCGCCGAATACTTAGATCAAAGATAGATAGAAAATACCATCTAAGTATTCATTAGTTTGATTCAACTCAAGATGTGAGTATGAAAACCTAGAATCAAACTAATCAATATAGATGAAGAAACATAGAGTAATATCTAATGATTTCCTTTCTTCTCTATATGTGGATCTTAGGCCGTATAGAATGATATTTGAATATGACGGCTCTATGTGGATTCTCTGGATTAACCCTAGAAAAAGAATCATAGGGTCTATTTATAGGTTAGAAATCCTAGGAAGGAGATAAGAATCAAAAACCTACCATTTTTGGAAATTTTACGGACGGCGATCCGGATCGGATTAGCTGTGATCCAGATCGTCGTAACGAGTCAGACAATTCCAGAAAAACGAAGGTTCGGGATCCGGATCGAAGTGCTTGATCCGGATCGTTCATACAGTTCACCAAACATCAACGTTCGGGATCCGGATTGCGAAGCCTGATCCGGATCGTTCAAGGAAAATGGTAAACTCAATGTTCGGGATCCGGATCAAGAGAAGCTACGATCCGGATTGAACTGGTGTATGAACGAACCACCTTCGGGATCCGGATTGAACAATCTGATCCGGATCCTGAACATGTCCTATGTCCAGTTTTTGATTTTTATGCAATGAAAAATTCTTCCAAGTGTTTCTACACTACAAGAAGTATTCGGATCACCAAAAATATTTAGTTAAACATACCTGATCCTTTTGAATTCTTCTTTCTTGAGATTGAGTTAAATGATCCAACCTTCTTCACCTTCAATCTTCAAGACTTGAACCTTTCACGAAATTACGCCAACTCAAATTCCGTAACAATAACGCAACGGCATTCCACGCGTCCACAACTTCACCCTTCGTGTGCTTTATGGCAAGTACATCCGATTCATTGTCCAACTCCTCCCAAGTTGAAAAGAATGCAACGGACAACGAATCGAGTAATTCCGAAGGTGAAGACTTTGCTTTTGCCTACCATAAACTTTTACAGGATTCAAAGAAACTGGCAAAGCAAAACAAGGGTTTGAGAGGGAGATTGCAGGATCTCGAAGAAGAAGTAAAAAGGGCAACTTCTCTCTCAAACGGTCTTGAAGTGGAAAGGGATAACTTGATCAAAGTAAATGTTTCACTTCAAGAGAAAAATGAGCATTTCGAGAAGGAACGTGTAAAACTGGTGGATAAAGCAAGTTACTTCTTGAAGCTCTACTCCGAGGCTCGTCAGGAAAAAATGGAAATGACGAAGACCATTTTCCAACTTAAAGATGATTTGAAGCGATTTTCTTCTGGAATGAGCAAGTTGGATAAGATGCTTGGTCTTGGTCAGACAAACCGTTTCGGCCTTGGAAACAATCGAACTGGAAACAGTCCTAGTTCGGTTGGGACAGTTTTTGTGCCCCAGTCGGTATCTCCCCCGACGACGACGGAATTCACTGCAATCAACGACAACAACCTTACCTCACCTACTTCGGGTTCATCAAGTTCAAAGGTATGTTTTCGTTGTGGTTATGCAGGGCACATAAGAAGAAATTGCAAGATTGGAGCGAAAAGATCACATCAAGCACCTCTTGCAACAACTACCAATGAGTTCACTCCCCAAAAATCAAAGAAGGATTTTTCAAAAGAAAATAGCATTGGTAGTACATCAAACAAGACGACGTCATCAAAGAAAAGCAATCAATCAAACAAGACGCTTTCACCAAGGAGAATAACTTCACATTCATTGCCGACGCAGTCCAAAAAGGTTTGGGTGCGCAAAGGTGAAATCTTCCCTTGTCTTGTCATTCATACTTCTCTGCATGCTTATGACAATTCGTCTTGGTATGTGGATAGTGGATGTTCCCGTCACATGACCGGTGACAAAAACAGTTTTCAAACTTTAGAGAAAATCTCCGGAGGACTTATAGTTTTCGGAGACGGTCGTTCTTCTAAAATTGTTGGAAAAGGAACAATCGCTATTCCAGAAGGCCCGGTTTTAAACAATATTTTATTTGTTGAAGGCCTTAAGACTAACCTCATTAATATAAGTCAACTTTGTGATAATGGTTTTTCAGTTAACTTTTCTTCTGCAGAATGTATTGTAACTGATAAGGACCATTTGTTCTTTTTGAAAGGGGTTAGATCTGAAAATAATTGCTATATTGTTTCAAACAAGATTTCTGAAAAGTGTAACCTAGTTTCTTTGGATATTGAAACTCTTTGGCATGAAAGACCAGGTCACATAAATTTTAAAGAACTAGCAAGGATTTCAAATAAAGACGTGGTTAAGGGGGTTCCTAAACTTTCTTTTAAAGATAACATTGTGTATGGAGGTTGTCTAAAGGGAAAACAATCAAGGGCTGCACACAAGAACTTGAACCACGTTGGTACCAATCGGCCCTTAGAATTACTGCACATGGACTTAATGGGGGCGACTCGTCAACCATCTTTGGGAGGTAAATGGTATATTTTTCTTATGGTTGATGATTTCTCTAGATATTCATGGGTAACATTTTTAAAAGAGAAAGCGGATACTTTCGACTCTTTTCATGAGGTTTGTCATCGTATTATGATTGAAAGAAATGAAAAGATCGTTCGTGTTCGAAGTGATACAGGTGGAGAATTCATTAATTCTAAATTCATTAATTTTTGCACTTCCAACGACATAAAACATGAATTCTCAGCACCCTATACACCTCAGCAGAATGGTGTAGTCGAGCGCAAAAACAGGGTTGTTCAAGAGATGGCGCACGTTATGCTTCATAGCCGGAAACTCCCGTTACATTTTTGGGCTGAAGCTGTGAACACCGTCGTCTATGTAATTAATCGAGTGTATTTGCGCCTGGGAACTTTAAATACACCATATGAGCTATGGTTTTGTAGAAAACCGAATATCAAATATTTTCGAATTTTTGGGAGTCATTGTTATATTTTGCGTGATCGCGAAAATCTTGGTAAATTCGACTCTCGAAGTGATGAAAGGATCTTCATGGGTTATTCTACAAACAGTAGAGCATATCGGGTATTTAACCTGGAATCTAAAACGATGGTAGAATCCATTAATGTTAAAGTAGATGAAGCTTTTCATTTTGCATCTGATAAATCTACCCCTGATATGTCTCTTGATGATGATACTCCTGTAAATGCATTTTCTCATAATAATTCTTTCGATAAAGTTGATGCAGCTAATGGTTCTTCTAGTTTATCTAATATGCAAGAATCATCACATGTACCTCCGAGTACTCTGATACCTCAAACGCTACGTATCTCCAAGGATCATCCGGAATCAAACATTATTGGAGACCCACAAGAAGGAGTCAGGACTCGGAGACAGTTGGTTTGTGGAGTCGCATGTTACGTCTCCATGGTAGAACCAAAGAACATCGATGAAGCTCTTCAGGATGACTACTGGATTGAAGCAATGCAGGAAGAGCTCCATCAGTTCGAAAGAAACAAAGTCTGGGAACTAACGAAGCCACCGAAGCAACACAATGTGATTGGTACTAAATGGATTTTCAAGAACAAGAAAAATGAGGATGGTACCATTATCAGGAACAAAGCACGCCTAGTTGCTCAGGGCTACTCACAAATTGAAGGTATAGACTTTGATGAGACGTTCGCCCCGGTAGCTCGACTCGAGTCGATTCGTATTTTGTTCGCAATTGTTTGTCATTTTAAAATCAAACTCTTTCAAATGGACGTTAAGAGCGCGTTTTTAAATGGGTTTTTGAACGAGGAAGTTTATGTGGCTCAACCGAAAGGTTTCATTGACCATAAACTACCTAACCATGTTTTTCGTTTGAAAAAGGCTCTTTACGGTCTAAAACAAGCACCGCGAGCATGGTACGAAAGGTTGACAAAGCACCTTTTGGAAAAGGGCTATACTCGAGGGAGAGCAGATTGAACTCTCTTTGTGAAGCATTATCAGGATAACTTCATTGTGGCACAAATCTATGTCGATGACATTGTATTTGGTGCAACTAGAGACAATGACGCTTCTAAATTCGCAGAAACCATGAAAAGCGAATTTGAGATGTCTATGATGGGGAAACTAACATATTTTCTTGGATTGCAAGTGAAACAAAATGAAGAAGGCATCCATTTGTGCCAATCCAAGTATGCAAGGGAGTTGGTGAAGAAATTCGATTTAGAAAACTCTAAAGATTTTCCGACTCCAATGGGAACTAGTAATAAGGGATTAGGAAGTGAATCTCTTAGTGAAAGTGTAGACGTGAAGCTTTATCGCAGCATGATTGGAAGTCTACTCTACCTCACGGCTAGTCGCCCGGATATATCCTTTAGTGTTGGGATCTGCGCGAGATATCAATCAGCACCAAAGGAGGTTCACCTGAAAGCGGTGAAAAGGATCATCCGGTACGTCAAAGGAACACTGAATTTCGGAATTTGGTATCCTATGGAAACAACTCTTGACATAATAGGATATTCAGATGCCGATTGGGCAGGATCAGTGGATGATCGGAAAAGTACGAGTGGTGCATGTTTTTATCTTGGCCATTGTCTTGTTGCATGGCATAGTAAAAAGCAAAACTGCATGCACTCTCGACTGCCGAAGCGGAATATATTTCAGCGGGTAGTTGTTCAACTCAACTCATTTGGATGAAAAGCGTGTTGAGCGACTTCCGAATTTCAGCAACTTCGGTAACTATTCTTTGTGACAACACAAGTGCTATAAATATTTCTAAAAATCCTGTGTTGCACTCGAGAACAAAACACATTGAACTTAGATATCATTTTCTAAGAGAGCTAGTTGAATCAAATATTCTTCAAATTTCCTATATTTCAACTGAAGATCAATTAGCAGGCTTCCTAACAAAACCTTTGGATCAAAAACGGTTTATTCATTTACGTAAAGCAATTGGAATGCTTCCCTTGAAATAACACTTTTTGAAATCATTGCTTAGGTTAGGTTTTGTTGTGTTTTTGTTCCTTATCTATGTTTGTACGTAGAACATTAATTGAGCATATGTAATTGACTTTACTTGCATCCTTTCATATATTTAGAAATTTATTATGCTCTGAATATCATAATAATTCATTTGATGCAATGATCATTTATGTCAATTAAGTCATCTTTAATTGATCAAAGTCAATTTCTCTCTCATATGATCTCTTGGTATAGTTTTTATCATATTTGAAAATTGAGTTAAGTATGAAACTCGAGATCAATTTTTGGTTGAATATCTTATATCTTAGATAATTGATAGCCAATTGTGGGGGAGTTGTTGGGTTATGTATAATTGGATCTAAATAGGAGAAAAAACACCTAGAGGGCGGTGAATAGGTGTAAACCATAAACACTCAAAAAATCATTGCGCAATTAAACCCAATGCGGAAATGAAAATAACACGCAAGATTTTTACGTGGAAAAACTCCAAACCGGAGTAAAAAACCACGGGACCGATCACACGGCGAAATCCACTAGAATTAAAACACGTACAAGGTGATTTACCGTACACACTTACGACTCAACCTTTTCCATACGCTCCTAGTTGATCTTCTCCGCTCGCTCCGCAACGCTTCTCGAATCCACGATCAGCGCCCAACGCCGAATCCACGGCGTCCAACGTTGAGTCCACGACGTCCGACCGAATCCACGGTCTTCACCCAATAGCACGCTTCGAATCCACGAACGTACCTCGCTCCGAATCCACGAGAGCGGTTGCACCTTGAATCCACAAGGCCACGCGAGTCCACGCGCCGATTTTGGAAAAATCGTTGTTTTTGGTGGTGATGATCCACCGAATACTTAGATTAGAAATAGATCGGAAATACCATCTAAGTATTCATTAATTTGATTCTACTCAAAATCTGAGTTTGGAAAACCTAGAATCAAATTAATCAATATAGATGAAGAAACATAGAATTTAATCTATTGATTCCCTTTCTTCTCTATATGTGGATTTTTCTATTTTGGTCGTCTTTTTCGGTGTTACCCTAAAATGAATCGTAGGGTCTATTTATAGGTTAGAAACCATTGGAAGAAGATAAGCATCAAAAACTAACTATTTCTGGAATTTTACAGGACGAAGGTCCGGACTGGAATGGGCGGTCCGGACTGTCTCAGCGAAACAGACAATTTCTAGAAAAGACGGCATTCGGGGTCCGGACTGAAATCCACGGTCCGGACTGTTCATGCATTTCTTGCAAATTCCACGTTCGGGGTCCGGACTAAAATTCCCAGGGTCCGGACTGGAATTATGCACGAACTAACCTATGTTCGGGGTCCGGACTGTAAAGCCCGATCCGGACTCTGAACATATGGAATGTCCAGGTTTTGATTTTTATGCAATAAAAAATTCATCCAAGTGTTTCTACACTATAAGAAGTATTCGGATCATCAAAATTAATTAATTAAACGTACCTGATTATTTTGAATTCTTCTTTCTTGAGATTGAGGTATATGATCCAACTTTCTTCATCTTCAATCTTCAAGACTTAACTAATTTTACGAAATACGCCAACTCAAATTCCGTAACAATCTCCCCCTTGGCGGTTTCGTGACAAAACACAAATCCACTCAAGAAAATTCAAAAAGATATTTTTGTTGATATCACCATACAACAAAAATTTACATTGAAGATCTAAATAAAGATAAATACATGAGTTAAACTCCTAAAACAGACTCTAGACTTAGACATCTGTAATCTCTGCAAAAGAAATCATTCTTGACACAAAAGATCGTTAGTAACCTCAAGAATTTTCAATAATCAAAACCAAATACAGAGATAGAGTTTATACTCATCATGACATTTTCAAATTCAGATATGTAAGAGACTCACAATCAAAAATCGACATATCTTCTAAGCAATAAAAATCCAAATGTCACAGAAAGGTTAGTCAACAAGCAACTTGTTAGTTATATTACATGCCCAAATAGTTAGTCGAATAGTTAGCTGAGGCATGCATCCAATCACAATATAAAACCAAAGTTGAGTTATACTTACCTTTCAAGGTTTCATGTGAATAGTTAGCTGAGGCATGCATCAAATCACAATATAAAACCAAAGTTGAGTTATACTTACCTTTCAAGGTTTCATGTTCACACAATGTTCAAAGTTCTCTTTCTACTCTCTCCCCCTTTTTGTCACAAAATCAAGCCAAAAATTACAAAAACGGAGAGGTGAAAAGTACTAAACCAAGAAAAGTCAGAGACCTAAACAAAGATAAGCTGGAAACTAAGCCTGCACAACAAAACGATATGTTAGAAAGTAGTTCAATTGTCAAATTCTGAGCCGTCTGAGCTACTGCAGTCCAGTTTGCGTAAAATCCCTTTAAGCATCTTTGATAATTTGGAGGAGTCCTTTTTCATTTTGTGAATGTCAGCCGACATTCTTTCATGAGCTTCAGACATTCTCCTTTGTGCTCGTTGCAAAGACAGTATATCAGCTTTTGTGGTGATTGTCTTGATGGTAGAAGAAGATTGTATGGATGCTGAAGGTGTATGCTTAGATTCTCTAGGCAGAGAGCGTGCTCCGGCGAGTGGTTCATTAATCTGAATTCCTCGGCCCCTCGAATTCTTGCTCTTTGGGGGATGTTTGGTTGTTGAGGAAGACGTTATCAATTTCTTTTCCTTTAGATAGAACCTATCTTCGTCATCCACCGCTTGCTGTGCTTCTTTACAAAAAGTTTCCCAATCCTCTTCATCCTCTGATTCTGACTCAACTTGAGGAACAACGTTTATCTTCTCCTTACTTGCTTCAGCTTGTTCCTTTTTGACAGATGCTCGAGTTCCCACTAATGCTACAATGAGCGCAATAATCCAAGCGAAAACCATTGTGCTACTAGCGCTCAGATAATAAAAAGGCCTGTGAGCAAAACTCAAGAACACGAGAAAAAAATTGTTTATTTTCAAAAATTTGAAAAATTGTACCTAAACAATCATTATCGTGTAGAGAGACTAGGGATCAAATTAGTTTCGCAAAAAGAATTTTAAAAATAGATCAATTCCATGATTTTCAAAAATTCTCAAAAGTATGCCCTAAAACCGAATTTTTAGAAATCGAAGGCCAAAAATCCGTTTATCATGAGAATACCTAGCATATAATCAAAACTAATCTACCCAGAGTTCTTATTTCAAAAGAAGTTTGATCAAAAACCATCCAGAAACGAAAAAAGATATGAGATTTTCATCACGTTTTGAGAGAAATATAGTAAACCTGTGAAAAACCGAGTTTTGATCTAGTAAACTCACTTGGAACCGAAGGATCTGAGTTGGAAAGACTCCAAAAAGCTTGATGATCTAGAGAGAGAAGCTCTGGAGACTCTTGAACAAAAGATTGTAGTAAAAGAAATCAAATCCCTTTTGTTCTAAATAAAAACCTAGCCGCGGTCCGGACTGCCTGAAGAATCTAGTTCGGATCGGCTAAACGCAGGATTTCCTGCGTTCGGGATCCGGATCGGATAATCCAGTCCGGATCAGCTCCAAACTTTTTCTTCAGAGAAATTCCGAAAAATTCTAGAAAATCCAGAAAAAGATTGTAAGCACTTTTGTGTATCAACTTTAAATAAAAATCATCGTTTCATAATAAAAGAAATAGACTATGCAAAATCTATCAATAACATCCAACAAATGAAACGAAAATTTATAAAAATTAAATTCCTTAAAGTTGAACAACTTCAATCACATCTAATATGATCTTATGAGTAATGCCTTTATCAAATTATCAATTTGGTAAAGAAAATGAAATACCAAGATCAATAGATGTTTGAAATCCCAGATAAGTTAGATAATATATCTAGTCAATTTATTGTAAGGAGTGGCTCTTTGAGCATCTTTCAATAAAAATCCCACCTTATACCAACCTTAGAATTTGACAGAGTCAAGTATTCCAAAAAACATTTTATCTAGACAACTTGAAAAACCATGCTTGGTATACATATGGTAGCTGCACACAGTACTCGGACGACCGAGGTGGTTGCTCTTTCCTCCATGTGGTGGTAGTTTTCACACTCCTCATGGGATGTAACTCTTTCCACATCTTTTGAGCATATTACATTTTTCTTTGACTCCCCCTCAATTGGCTATCAATTATTTAAAATATAAAGTATTCAACCAAAAATTGATCTCGATTTCATACTGGACTAAATAGTCAAATAAGATAAAAACTATACCAAGAGATCATTTGAGAGAGAAATTGACTTTGATCAAAACAAAGATGATTTAATTAACATAAATGATCATTGCATCAAATGAATTATTATGATATCCAAAGCATAATAAATTTCTAAATAGACGAAAAGATGCTATTAAAGTCAATAATACACATCCTCAATTAATGTTCTATTTTACAAACATAGATAAAGAACAAAAACACAAAAACAAAACCTAACCTAAGCAAAAGTTTCAAAAAAAGGTTATTTCAAGGAAAGCATTCCAATTGCTTTACGCAAATGAATAAAACGTTTTTGATCCAAAGGTTTTGTTAAAAAATTAGCTAATTGATCCTCAGTTGAAATGTAGGAAAGTTGAAGAATATTTGATTCAACTAGCTTTCTAAGAAAATGATATCTAAGTTCAATGTGTTTTGTTCTTGAGTGCAACACAGGGTTTTTGGAAATGTTTATAGCACTGGTGTTGTCACAGAGAATAGTTACCGAAGTTGCTGAAATTCGGAAGTCGCTCAACACATTTTTCATCCAAATGAGTTGGGTTGAACAACTACCCGCGGAGATATATTCCGTTTCAGCAGTCGAGAGTGCAATGCAGTTTTACTTTTTACTATGCCACGCAACAAGGCAATGGCCAAGATAAAAACATGCACCACTCGTACTCTTCCGATCATCCACTGATCCTGCCCAATCGGCATCTGAGTATCCTACAATATCTAGACTTGTTCCCATAGGATACCAAATTCCGAAATTTATTGTCCCTTTGATGTACCGGATGATCCGTTTCACCGCTTTCAGGTGAACCTCCTTTGGTGCTGATTGATATCTCGCGCAGATCCCAACACTAAAGGATATGTCCGGGCGATTAGCCGTAAGATAAAGTAGACTTCCAATCATGCTGCGATAAAGTTTCTCGTCTACATTCTCATTAAGAGATCCACTTCCTAATCCCTTATTGCTAGTTCCCATTGGAGTCGGAAAATCTTTAGAATTTTCTAAACCAAACTTTTTTACCAACTCCATTGCATACTTGGATTGACACAGATAGATGCCATCGTCACTTTGTTTCACTTGCAATCCAAGAAAATATGTCAATTCGCCCATCATGGACATCTCAAATTCGCTTTCCATAGTTTTAGCGAATCTAGAAGCATCATTATCTCTTGTTGCACCAAATACGATGTCATCGACATAGATTTGTGCTACAATGAAGTTATCTTGATAATGCTTCACAAAGAGAGTCCTATCTGCTCCCCCTCGAGTATAGCCCTTCTCCAAAAGGTGCTTCGTCAACCTTTCGTACCACGCTCGCGGTGCTTGTTTTAGACCGTAAAGAGCTTTTTTCAAACGAAAAACATAGTTAGGTAGTTTAAGGTCTACAAAACCTTTAGGTTGAGCCACATAAACTTCCTCATTTAAAAACCCATTTAAAAACGTGCTCTTAACATCCATTTGAAAAAGTTTTATTTTAAAATGACAAGCAATTGCAAATAGGATACGAATGGACTCGAGTCTAGCTACAGGGGCGAAAGTTTCATCAAAGTCTATACCTTCTATTTGAGAGTAGCCTTGAGCAACTAAACGTGCTTTGTTCCTGATGATGGTACCATCCTCATTTTTCTTGTTCTTGAAAATCCATTTAGTACCAATCACATTGTGTTGCTTCGGAGGCTTTGTTAGTTCCCAGACTTTGTTTCGTTCAAACTGATGGAGCTCTTCCTGCATTGCTTCAATCCAGTAGTCATCCTGAAGAGCTTCATCGACGTTCTTTGGTTCGATTAAGGAAACGTAACAAGCAAATCCACAAATCAACTGTCTCCGAGTTCTGACTCCTTCTTGTGGGTCTCCAATAATGTTTGATTCAGGATGATCCTTGGAGATTCGTAACGTTTGAGGTAACGGAGTAGTCGGAGGTACATGAGATGATTCCTCCCAAAGATGGTTGACGTGTTGGCCCTATTAAATCCATGTGCAAAAGTTCCAAAGGCCGTTTTGTACCAACGTGGTTCAAGTTCTTGTGTGCAGTCCTAGATTGTTTTCCCTTTTGGCAACCACCACACACAATGTTTTGTTTAAGTGAAAGTTTAGGAACACCCTTAACCACGCTTTGTTTGAAATTCTAGCAGGTTCCTTAAAATTTATGTGACCTAGCCTTTCATGCCAAAGAGTTTCATTATTCAAAGAGGCTAAGTTGCAATTTTCTGAAATTTTAATAGGAACAACATAACAATTGTTTTCAGATCTAATCCCCTTTAAAAAGAAAACATGGTTCTTATCAGTTACAACACATTCAACAGATGAAAAGTTAACTGAAAAACCATTGTCGCAAAGTTGACTTATGCTAATGAGATTAGTCTTAAGGCCATCAACAAATAACACACTGTTCAGAATCGGGCCATCTGGAATAGCTACTGTTCTTTTTCCAACAATTTTGGAAGATCGACCATCTCCGAAAACTACTAGTCCTCCGGAGATTTTCTCAAAATTTTGAAAGCAGTTTTTGTCACCGGTCATGTGACGGGAACAACCGCTATCCAGATACCAAGACGAATTATCGTACGCATGCAAGGAAATATTAGTAACAAGACAAGGGAAGATTTCACCTTTGCGCACCCAAACCTTTTTGGACCGTGTTGGCAATGATTGTGAAGTTATTCTCCTTGGTGAAAGCGTCTTGTTAGATTGATTGCTGCTCCTTGATGATGTCGTCTTGCGAGATGAACTACCAAGGCTCTTTTCCTTCGAATAATTTGCATTTAATTTCTGAGGAATCACCTTTTTGGTAGTCGTTGCAAGAAGTGCTTGAGTTGAGCGTTTGGCTCCCATCTTGCAATTTCTCCTTATGTGCCCTGAAAAACCACAACGAAAACATACCTTAGTGCTTGACGATCCCGAAGAGGATGAAGTAGGCTTGTTGTCGTTGTTTGTCGTGAATTCCGGTGTCGGAGGAGGAGATACCGACTGAGGCACAAAAACTGTCCCAACCGAACTAAAATTGACTTCAGTTCGATTGTATCCAAGGCCGAATTTATTTGTTTGACCAAGACCAAGAATCTTATCCAACTTACTCCTTCCAGAAGAAAATTGCTTTAAATCATCCTTGAGTTGGAAAATGGTCTCCGTCATTTCCATTTTTTCCTGTCGAGCCTCGCCGTAGAGCTTCAAGAAGTAGTTCGCTTTGTTCACCATATCTATATAATTCTTCTCGAAATGCTCATTGGACTCTTGAAGGGAAACATTTACTTTATTCAGATTATCCCTTTCCACTTCAAGAGCGTTTGAGAGAGAAGTTGCCATTTTTGCTTCTTCTTCGAGATCCTGCAATCTCCCTCTCAAACTCTTGTTTTACTTTGCCAGTTTCTTTGAATCCCTCAGAAGTTTATGGTAGGCAAGAGCAAAGTCTTCACCTTCCGAATTATCCGATTCATCGTCCGTTGCAATCTTTTCAACAGTGGGGTTGGACAGTGAGTCGGATGTACTTGCCATTAAGCACATGAAGGGTGAAGATGTGGACGCGTGGAATGCCGTTGCGTTGTTCTCTTCATCACTTGAAGATGACTCATTTGTCATTGAGGTGTCATCCCAAGTGACGGCCTGCATCGCCTTCTTCTTGGATGGATTCTTATTTGGACACTCCGTTGAGATATGGCCGTATACTCGGCACTTGAAGCACTGGACTTGTTCTTCTGAGCTTTTCTTATCCTTTGAAAAACTCTCTTGCTTTCTTGACTTTTGGCTTGAAAAACCTTTGCCTTTCTTCGACTTTCCGAAGGATGGAGTTTTGCTTGAATTACCCCTTCGAAAATTTCGGCGAAACTTCCTTGTCAAGAGAGCGAGCTGCTTCTCAAAGTCCTCCATAGATAGGTTCTCGTCATCGTCTGAGGAGGATGAATCCGCGTCTTCTTCTTTTGTTGTTTTCAACGCATAACCTGAAGACTTAGAAGAGGATGCTTTTCCAGAAGAATAGTTAGTAGAAAATGTCATTTCATAAGTTTGTAATGAACCAACTAATTCTTCTACACGGATTTCGTCCCGGTGTTTAATAGTTTCAATGGCCGTAACCTTGGATCGAAATCTTTCAGGAAGAGTCCTTAAAATTTTTCTTATAATTTTAAATTCTGGAATTTTCTCTCCCAAGTTAGCACATGTATTTACGATGTCTTGCAATCGTGTATAATAATCTGTGAATGATTCATTTTCTGCCATGAAAATAGAGTCAAACTTGCTTGTAAGCATTTGCAGTTTTTGAATCTTCACTAGGTTAGTTCCCTCATGTGTAACTTGAAGAACATCCCAGATTTCTTTCGCAGTCTCACATGCTGAGACGCGAGAGAACTCAGTTTGTGACAAGGCATTAAATAAAGCATTAATTCCTTTGCCATTGTAAGAAGATAAATCAATCTCTTCTTTGGTCCATTTCGACCTAGGTTTGATGGTGCGAACATCAGCAATAATTTCAGTTGGATTAGACCATCCTAATTCAATTGATTGCCACACCCGTTCGTCGATGGAAATTAAAAAGGCTTTCATCCGTACTTTCCAGTAGGCATAATATGTTCCATCGAATAACGGAGGTCTGCTGATGTTTCCACCTTCAACCATTGTTTACAACCCTATTCCCGCTCTGATACCACTTGTTGGGTTATGTATAATTGGATCTAAATAGGGGAAAAAACACCTAGAGGGGGGTGAATAGGTGTAAACCATAAACACTCAAAAAATTATTGCGCAATTAAACCCAATGCGGAAATGAAAATAACACGCAACATTTTTACGTGGAAAAACTCCTAACCGGAGTAAAAAACCACGGGACCGATCACACGACGAAATCCACTAGAATTAAAACACGTACAAGGTGATTTACCGTACACACTTACGACTCTACCTTTTCCATACGCTCCTAGTTGATCTTCTCCGCTCGCTCCGCAACGCTTCTCGAATCCACGATCAGCGCCCAACGCCGAATCCAAGGCGTCCAACGTCGAGTCCACGACGTCCGACCGAATCCACGGTCTTCACCCAATAGCACGCTTCGAATCCACGAACATACCTCGCTCCGAATCCACGAGAGCGGTTGCACCTTGAATCCACAAGGCCACGCGAGTCCATGCGCCGATTTTGGGAAAATCGTTGTTTTTGGTGGTGATGATCCGCCGAATACTTAGATTAGAAATAGATCGGAAATACCATCTAAGTATTCATTAATTTGATTCTACTCAAAATCTGAGTTTGGAAAACCTAGAATCAAATTAATCAATATAGATGAAGAAACATAGAATTTAATCTATTGATTCCCTTTCTTCTCTATATGTGGATTTTTCTATTTCGGTCGTCTTTTTTCGTGTTACCCTAAAATGAATCGTAGGGTCTATTTATAGGTTAGAAACCATTGGAAGAAGATAAGCATCAAAAACTAACTATTTCTGGAATTTTACAGGACGACGGTCCGGACTGGAATGGGCGGTCCGGACTGTCTCAGCGAAACAGACAATTTCCAGAAAAGACGACATTCGGGGTCCGGACTGAAATCCACGGTCCGGACTGTTCATGCATTTCTTGCAAATTCCACGTTCGGGGTCCGGACTGAAATTCCCAGGGTCCGGACTAGAATTATGCACGAACTAACATATGTTCGGGGTCCGGACTGTAAAGCCCGATCCGGACTCTGAACATATGGAATGTCCAGTTTTTGATTTGTATGCAATAAAAAATTCATCCAAGTGTTTCTACACTATAAGAAGTATTCGGATCATCAAAATTAGTTAATTAAACGTATCAGATCCTTTTGAATTCTTCTTTCTTGAGATTGATGTATATGATCCAACTTTCTTCATCTTCAATCTTCAAGACTTAACCAATTTCACGAAATACGCCAACTCAAATTCCGTAACAGGAGTCTATCAAATGTTTATGCTCAAAAGATGTGGAAAGAGTTACATCCCAATGGGGAGTGTGAAAACTACCACCACATGGAGGAAAGAGCTACCACCTCGGTCGTCCGAGTACTGTGTGCAGCTACCACATGTATACCAAGCATGGTTTTTTGAGTTGATTAGATATAATGCTTTTTGGAATACTTGACTCTGTCAAATTCCAAGGTTGGTATAAGGTGGGGATTTTATTGAAAGATGCTCAAAGAGCCACTCCTTACAATAAATTGATTAGATATATTATCTAACTTATTTGGGATTTCAAACATCTATCGATCTTGGTACTTCATTTTCTTTACCATATTGATGATTTGATAAACGCATTACTCATAAGATCATGATAGATGTCATTGAACTTGTTCAACTTTAAAGGATTTAATTTTTATAAATTTTCGTTTCCTTACTTGGATATTATTGATAGATTTAGCATAATCTATTTCTTTTGATATGAAACGATGACTTTTGTTTAAAGTTGACATGCAAAAGAGCTTACATACTTTTTTTGGATTTTTTGGAATTTTTCTAAATTTTTCTGAAGAAAAATTTGGAGCCGATCCGGACTGGAATATCCGTTCCGGATCCCGAACGCAGGAATTTTCTGCGGGTAGCCGATCTGGACTGGATTCTTGATCCGTTCCGGACCGCGGCTAGGGTTTTATAAGAAACTAAAGGGTTTGGATTTCTTTTTACAATAATCTTTTGTTTCCAAGTCTCCAGAGCTTCTCTCTCTAGAAATCAACCAATTTGGAGCCTTTCCAACTCGAGTTCTTTTGATCAAAGTAAGTTTTTATGATCAAAACTTTAGTTTTTCACAGACTTTCTCTCTTTTCTCAAAAACGTGAATGAAATCTTGTAACTTTTTCGTTTGAGATTGGTTTTTGGTCAAATTTCTTTTGAAATAAGAACTCTAAGTAGATTAGTTTTGATTATATGCTAGTTATTTTCTAGATTAACGGATTTTTAGGCTTCGATTTCTGAAAATTCGGTTTTATGGCATATAATGAGAATTTTTGAAAATCATGGAATTGATCTATTTTTAAAAATTTTTTTGGAAAACTAATTTGATTCTTAGTCTCTCTACATGATAATGATTGTTTAGGTACAATTTTTTAAATTTTTGAAAATAAACAATTTTTTCGTGTTTTTGAGTTCTTGCTCGCAGGTTTCTCACGTTCAATAGCAACAATGGTGTTCACTTGGATAATAGTTCTTCTTGTTGCCATGGTTCACACAAGAGCAACGAACAAACCAAAAAGGGCTAAGAAAACTCGGGATGATTCTGAGACGGAATCTTAGACAGAATCCCTTAATTGGGATGAGCTTTTGGTAGAGACCACTGCACCTACTACTTCAAAAGGGAAAGCCCCTGCTGCAACCTCGAAGGCGAAGACTCCGCCAACTGCCGCAGAAAAAGGCAAAGCCCCAATGGAAGAAGCTCCAATTAAAATAAAGAGAAAGAGCGTTGCCAGAAAGAGAGGGAGTGCTCGAGGTATATCTATCGAAGAGCCACTCGCAAGCCAGCCTCCTCCACGAGACTTTGTGAGTTCTGAGAGAATCAAGGACTTCGAGAACAGAGAATGCATTGGGGAAAGACATGTAAATGTTAAAGCTCTCAAGGAGCGCTCTGCACTTTTTGGGACTCTGTTTGATCAAATGGGACTTGCACCCATTTGTAACTTCCCGGACAATCTTGGTTATTGTCTTCATCTTATCCGGATGTTCTATCAGAATTCGTCAGAGTTGGTTGATCTTGACGACGGACCAAGAGAATTTGTGACAATGGTTAGGAATGTTAAGATCAAGGTCACACCTCAGTTGATTGGTGAGGTGTTAGGAATGAAGGCTCGGGTTGATGGAGCCCATTACCTAAAGGGTCATGTTTTCAGCAACACCACCTGGAGAGTGGTTGTTAATGGGATATGTGTCCCAGATACTCTGTAGTCGGGGAACTCAATTCTTTCTAAAGAACTTCGACCTGAGTACAGATTTTTGAACTTTATAGTTTGCTACAACATTTTGCCTAATATGCAAACAAAAGTTCTGAGATGGGATAGGATGTTGTTTCTTTATCTTCTTGGAAACCCAGCAGCAGCAATGGGATCTAACTTCAACATTCCCTTCCTCATCTGGTCAAGGATGGCACGTTATGTGGAACATGCCCATCCCACAGAGCGACTTCCCTTCCCAGTTATCATTATGCGAATTTTGAAGAAATTCAAAGTCGATATTTCATCGTCAGCATACATGCATAGTTTGGGAACTATCAATGATACAACTATAGTGAAGTCCCTCTCACAACGACAAGATGACCCTCCAACACCTCCTCGCTGACAGCGACAATCAACATCAACAGCAGCACCAGCAGCACCACCTGCAACAGCTTCAACTTCAGAGAATGATGCCTCTGTTACCTCTATTTATAGGGAGCAACAACGACTTTCCTCAGAACAGGAACGAATGTCGAACGAGTTCATTGCAATGAAGGAAGACATACGAGTAGTAAAGAAGGAACATGTATCTATGAACAAGTTACTGAAAAAGATCTTCCAAAAACTCGGCTGTACCAGTTTTGAAGATTCTGAATAATCTTTATTTTGTTGTTCTAACTTTTAATCTGTTTTGCAGGTTTTTAGTCTTAGTTCTTACATTTTCTTTTTTGAACTTTTAACTCTCCTTTCGTTTTGTAATTTTGGCTATTTTTGTGACAAAAGGGGGGAGAGAGATATGAACAATGGTGAACAATGGTTTGACAAGTTTGTGAGAACTTTTGGATACTAAAACCTGGAAGGTAAGTATACAACAACTTTGGTTTTGTATTGTGAATGAATGCATGCCTCGACTAGCTATTCGACTAACTATTTGGGCATGTATTATTACTAACAAGTTGTTTGATTACTAACAAACTTATGACATTTGGTTCTTAATGCTTAGAAGATATGTCTATCTCTGATTGCTATCTTAATACATATCTGATTTTGTAAATGTCATAGTGAGTATAAACTCTATCTCTCTGTTTGGTTTTTGAATGCAAAAAATTCTTGAGGTATCTAACGATCTTTTTTGTCAACAATTACTTCTTTTTGCAGAGAGTACAGATGTCTAAATCTAGAGTTTGTTTTAGGAGTTTATCTCATGTATTTAGTTTATTTGGATCTCAAATGTAAATTTTTGTTGTATGGTGATAGCAACAAAAATATATTTTTTTGAATTTTCTTAAGTGGATCTATGTTTTATCACGAAACCGCCAAAGGGGGAGATTGTTAAGGATTTTAGTTTTGGCGTATTTCGTGAAAGTGTTTAAGTCTTGAAGATTGAAGATGAAGAAGCTTGGATCATATACCTCAATCTCAAGAAAGAAGAATTCAAAAGGATCAGGTAAGTTTAACTAAACAATATTGGTGATCTGAATACTTCTTATAATGTAGAAACACTTGGATGGGTTTTTAATTGCATAAAAATAAAAAACTGGACATATTATATGTTCAGGATCCGGATCAGAGTACTACAGTCCGAACCCCAAACATAGGTTAGTTCATGCACAAATCCAGTCCGGAACACATCTTGTTCAGTCCGGACCCCGAACGTGGATTTTGCTGAAACTGCATGAACAGTCCGGACCGTGGGATTTCAGTCCGGACCCCGAACGTGGTTTTTGCAGAAACTGCATGAACAGCCCGGACCGTGAGATTTCAGTTCGGACCCCGAACGTTGTCTTTCTGGAAAAACTCTGTTTAATGATGACAGTCCAGATCGCATTATTTCAGTCCGGACTGTCGACCCGAAAATTTCCAGATAAAGTTAGTTTTTGATTCTTATCCTCTTCAAATGGTTTCTAACCTATAAGTAAACCCTAATTCTATTCTTTAGGGTAATCCACGATAAGTTTTATACTCCGGGAAATGACGGAAAAATGTTAACGGAGAAAAAGTTATAAGATCCACATATAGAGAAGAAAGGAAATAACTAGATTTAATTCTATGTTTCTTCATATATATTAATTAATTTGATTCTAGGCTTTCATACTCATATTTTGAGTAGAATCAAATTAGTGAATACTTAGATGGCGTTTCCGATCTATCTTTGATCTAAGTATTCGGCGGATCATCACCACCAACAAAACAACGATTTTCCCCAAAATCGGCGCGTGGATTCGCGTGGCCTTGTGGATTCAAGGTGCTACCGCTCTCGTGGATTCGGAGCGAGGTACGTTCGTGTGATCGAGACGTACTGTCACGCCCCGGGTGAAAACCAGAACCCGGGCCTGTCTACAGATCCGCCGTGCACGCAGAATTTCCTGCGTACACGAAGCGCCAACTACCTGCTCAGATATAAGAGATATAATAAAAGAGCAATAAAAATAGAGCTGAACTAAAAACTAATACATCTCAGACTGAAACTGGAAATAAAATACAATACATCTGTATAAATGATACATCTGTCTCTCCCAGCTCACCAAAATAAATACAACCTGCTGGCAAAAGCCAGTCCCAAAGGTAAAAGTACAACCGTCTGAGGAAACCTGGGTACACCAACAGTCCAGCTAACACGCTCATCCCGCCTCGAGATCTATCTACTCAGCCGTCCTCTCTCCTCGACCCGCCACTAAAAGCCCAGTAGCACCCGCAGAAGACACTGCAAAATAAGGGAGAAGAAAAAAAAGGAAAGAAGAATGGGGGTGAGAACTACTAGTAAACCAGTAGCCTCCCCTAGTGGGTAAAACCTCAAACTCTGACGCACCCACTAGGTCTACCAGAGGCAAAGAGAGGAAGAAGAGTGGTAAGCAATAATGACTGCTGAAGAAAGGAAACTACCACTACTATGCCTCTAAAATGCCGTCCTAGACTGGAATAACCGTATGCAACAGTAATCAACCGTCCCAGATGAACCCAATCTGTACCGCCCTCATCATCGGGCAAATAAGCCGCGCCGATGTGATAGCAAAACTCCTGCTGCCGTCCTCATCATCGGGCAAATAAGCCGTGCCGATGTGATAGCAAAACTGTCAATAACTGTCTGGCCCCGGCCTCCGGAGGGGAACTCGAGGGGAGCGACCCACACGAGGAAAGCATCACCGGGCAATAACCGCGCCGGTGTGATAAGTATCAAAAGCAGGACTGGATCACAACTATAAAGCCCCAGTGGAACACACCCCTCCACTAAAAGAATACTGATCCGCAATCTGATGCACAAATAAACATCCGGTCAATCGCCCAAAATCCGCGATCGCCGCAATACCTCACAATCCACAACCAGGTCTCACAACCGACCTCCGGTCAACCGCCCAATATCCGCAGTCGCCGGAATAACCCATAATCACAACATGTCCCACATCCGACATCCGGTCAACCGCCTACTGTCCGCGGTAGCCGCTATACCCCACAACCCATAATCGGGTGAAATAATCTGTATCCGGTCAACCGCCTACTATCCGCGGTAGCCGCAATACCCCACAACCCATAATCAAATACCACCTGTCCCCGACCCCTAGGTCCCGGCTACACTATCCCGTACCCCTGCTCAAACCCGAGCAACAATAACCACCTGACTAACGAAAAGGAGAAAGGAAGCAAAATGGTTTCTCCTAAGTCAAGTTCCAGCATGAAAGTGTAGCGATAAAAGATGGCCTATCTAGATGTCCAAACAAGCATGCATATGTCCTCATGAAAGATAAAGAGAGTGTGCCAAATAGTGGTTCCACATGTGTATCATTTAATAGCTCCGCATAGATATAACCATCATGCTAAAATCATTATCCATCCACACATGTCTAAAATCCACAATTTTCCCTCACCTAAATCATCCACCTATGCATGTCCCAAAAGATCCTCAAGTGGTATCCTCCCACAAGACGTTTCATTTTATCCCAACATGAAAGTAAATTCCACATGCAAGGTTAAGTGCCAATACTATATCCATACAAATATGTATAAATCCCAACCACTATCAGATTTCCACAATTATAATTTCCATATGATAGGCTTACAATTATTTTAATTTAAGCATGCATGTCCATAGTTGATCATTCAATGTAACCAATGAAAGGATCTCTCTAATATTCCTAGGGGTATGTCAGAAAATGAGGAGTATAGCAACCACCCACCTCGATCGCTAAATCCAAGTCCAAAAAGTGCTCTGGCCCAAAAGATCAACTGCCGCGATCACTGTACAAAAATATCCCCAACATACACACAAATAAGCACACAAGTATTCAAATACAAGCTGTCCAGAATTTAGTCCCAAAGATGCCCTATTTTTACCAGCGAGATGGAGACCAAAAATTCCCGAAAAATTGCCTCTGCGATCCTCGCATCGAGACGATCGAAACGAGCACTCGCACGCCCAAATCCGATACCTGTAGGCCGAGATATAAAATCGGCAAGGTGACCCTCTCGAAAGAATCCTGTACCAAAAATCTGTAGCACTTATCTCTGGGAACAGGGATTTTTCACCTTCGGGGAAAACCCGAAAAAATCCAAGAAAATTCAAGAATGCTTCTTGTGATGTGTAGATGAAAAACGCCTCTTGGTATGCCTCAATACGATGCCTGTACGCAAATATATCGCCGAAATACCGATGTGCTGTCCAAAACTCCGCAGTGGAAAATAGGTCAAAGAGAAGCTCGAAAAACTCCAAGAAGATCTCTGAAATAGGGGGAGCTCAAAACACAAAAGTTGAAGCCCTACCTGTCGTGAAGCCAACGGCGCTAAAATCACAGAAAAAGGTGCTCGGGGTAGGCCGGGGGAGCTCGTACACTGAAATACGACGGAGAAGAACACCGAAGAAAAAACGTCGCGCCGCGCCGGTAAAATAGAAATCTTGAAATCCGTGGCACCGAAAAATCCGAAACTTAGCAGGTGTATTACTCTCTTCATGGAGATCAAATCTCCTTCTCAGCCCCCTTTGAGCTGAGGGCTCTAAGGGGTCGAAATCCCCCATTGAAGCTCCCTCGGATTGCTTATAGAGAAAATCCAAAACAAACAATTCAGATAATTCCCGTTGTGTCCTCCGAACAGGAAACACCAATTTCGGCCAACCCCTGAGCGTCACGTGGCACCCGCACAGTGCACAGCCGAAAAGCCCACTCCCTGTGCGACACGTGGCCTCACCCGTGCCGCTGCCTCGCGCACCACCGCCTCGGGATTCGTGCCCACGTGCGCGCACGTCGCCGTTGCCGCGCCCATGCCGCGCATGCATCCCGAGGCAACCAGCACCTGTTCCGTGGACCGGGTCCACAACACCCGCGAATCACAAGCTGCCACGTGTCCCACACAGGTCCACCGTGCACCCGCAGAACCTCCGTGGACCGGGCCGCCAGAACCGTCCAATCACCAACCGCCACGTGGCCTCCCTCTGGTGCACGCCGGCCGCGTGGACCGCGCGCCTGCACGCGCCTCTGAGCGCCTGCCCGCGGCCGCGCGCCGCCTGCCCGAGCCTGCCCCGCCGCCCTCCGCCACCGCCGCGCCGCCGGCCGGTCTCCGGAAACACTATTCCGGCCGTGAACAGTAACTTTACTGTTCCAAATTCCGAAAAATGCAAGTAAATAGCCTATTTTGATCGTTTTCGCACGCTGAGTCCAAATCCAGTGTCCGATTTGCCAAATTCCATTCCTAAAATTTGCCGAATGCATCCGGAAAGGTGTTCCTTTGTCCAAACTTCACGCTGAGCTCAATTTTAATATCCGTTTCGCGCGAAACCACTTCTAAAGATCCGATGGAGTCAATCGATCACCCACGTGATCCATTTAAGCCCAAGGTCCAACACTTATGTCCAAATTGTGCACAATCACCGCCGACACACCACGTAGGCCTCCAGAAGCCACCCAACGCACTGCAACAGCTCTGCGGAGATCCAGGTCATCACACGTACTACCTGGTGGAGACCGTGGATTCGGTCAAACGTCGTGGACTCGACGTTGGACGCTGTGGATTCGGCGTTGGACGCAAATCGTGGATTCGAGGCGCGTTGCGGAGCGAGCGGAGAAGATCAACTCGGAGCGTATGGAAAAAGGATGAGTCGTCTGTGAGTGCATTATATCACCTTTGTACGTGTTTAATCTTAGTTGATTTCACCATGTTATCGGTCCCGTGGTTTTTTACTCCTGTGATGGAGTTTTCCACGTAAAAATCTTGCGTGTTATTTTTCATTTCTGCATTGGGTTTTATTACGCAAAGATTTTTGAGTGTTTATCGTTTACACCTATTCACCCCCCCTCTAGGTGGTTTTTCCCCTATTTAGATCCTTATTATAACATAACCCAACAAAGGGTATAACAAAATGTCTATCATTATCTCTCACTGGTAGGAGATCTCTAGTTGGTGATCCCCTTAGCTCGATCCACTGTAGACGGTCCAGTAGTTGCCGTCGAAGACTCCGGAAAAGTGAGCAACCACGGGTGTGAGAACTACTAGAAACCAGTAGTCCTCAATGGATAAATCATTAATACTCCGACCTACCCACCGAGTCTACGAGGGGCAAGAAATGAACTGAATTGGTAAAATTGGAAATAAAGCTGCTGATAAGAAAAACTACTACTACTATGCTTCTAATGCTATAATGAAATAGTAGCAACTATGTATGCATGCATCAGTGAATCAATAACTGTCGAGATAACCCAAATCTAGTGGGCATGTATAAAACCCGGTCCTGCCTGCATTGCCATCACCATCGGTCACACTAACAGTCATGTATCGCCGTGTGGAATCATACTCAAGTATCAATATCACAGACCTGTATAAAACCCAGTCTCAGGCCTGTATAAAACTTGATCTCACCTACTCCTAAGTGGCACTCGAGGGGAGTGACCCGCTCGAGGAAAGTAATCCCAGTCAAGTGTATCAATAAAGTAGGCAAAAGTCATAACTATGCTCAATGTGGAGAACTCTATCCACTAATAAAATCCTGGCCCCAACCTGCGGTCAAACCGCCCAAAATCCGCGGTTACCGAAACATCCCACGAGTCAACAATCCGGTGCTATCCCACCTCGACTCGATAATCTCAACTACACTATCCCCATACGCATACTCATAACCCCGAGCAACATATTCCATACAAGGAGAGAAAAAATAGAAATAACAGGTTTTCTCCTAAGTCATATTCCAACATGATAGTGTAGCAATAAGGAAAGTAGCCTATCTAGATGTCCATACAAGCATGCATTTGTTCTCACATAAGGTACGTAGGTTAAGGATCATCAACAATAACAATTTGAGCATGATTTACATAAGGCAGACTAAGCATCATCAAAAATAACCATTCTCACATAAGGTAGGCTAAGTATCATCAACAATAACCATTTGAGTATGATTTACATAATGATAGGGAGTCATGGAATCAAATACATCATGCTGAATTTTAATAGCCTAAGTGGGTAAATCACAGGTTTGATGTGCTAAGGAAACCCATCTGGAAACTAGTCGATCAAGAATCCAATCATGCTGAAAATTGGCATGCACGATCCTCTGCCTCTTATCGATCCAAAGAACCAAGAATCACCCCAAGATCACTGCCGGATTGAGCACAATTGCAAAATCAATGACTACTGCGCAGAAATTCTAGAAAAATTCCAACAAACTACCACAATGAGAGGTGTAATTTATGCAACATGTACCTCAAAGTAAAGCTCCAATTGGATTTTTAAGTCCTCCTCTATCCCAAGAACCGCACTAAATCCACAAAAATCCATCTTTAAGTCCCCATAACCATCTAATTAATCAATCTAAACAATGTTGTCCAAAAACTGCATTCAAAATTAGCATGAACTCAAAAGAAGTGTAGGGGCCAAACCAAATGGAATCTCCAACTGCAATCAAAAGAGAAAATGCTCACCTTGACCCTAACAATATGTTCAAACCTTGAGATTCACGAAATAACCAAAAATCTCCACAAAATCTGCACCCCCCAAAGTCCTAACATCAACACAATGCTCAAAACAATAAATCTGCACTTTGCTCTGTCACGAGGTCAACAAAAAAAGTAATTATACCTAGGTAAATCACCTCCAAATCCTCCAAGAAGGGTACTAATGCGTTCCTATGTGAGTGTAGATGAAGATCAAGTTCTTAAACTCCAAAATCCATACACAAACAACCAAGAAAATCCATAAATACCAAACACTGTCCAAAACTCCGCTCTGTGCACGAGGGCTTCAGAGTTGAAGTAAAACCCCAATAAAACTCGAGAACGGAGGGAAGTGATTAATAGGAAAGTTGTAGATATACCCCTTGTGAAGCTCTCCTCCAAATTTCAGATAGAAACTCTAAGGGGTTTGTCCTAGGGAGGTCGTGCACTAAACGTCGACGGAGAAGGCTGTTGTTGCAACAATGGTGGAGTTCTCCAAGCTTGGGTAAGAAAATGAAAATGAAGCCTCCAATACTCTCCAAGTGCTTAAGGATGGTGGGGAAGAAGATGGGCTTCCTCTATAAAAGCTCTCTAGAAATCCAACTTCTAAAACTCTGAAAATGGGGGAGAAGGGGGCTATTTATAGGCTCACAAAATCACCTAAAACTCAAATTTTAGGTGCATTTTCGGGAGCCCGAAACATTCGGGCGCAGGGGAGGGACACGTGGCGGTCATCCGGCGTGCGCCCAAAACTTAGATCAACGGCTCCGCTCGCGCCACGCATCACCACGGGGGTGGTTGGGCGCAGCGAATCGCGGCGCGATGCATGTCCCACGTACGGGGACTTTGTGTGCCGCCTGACGCGCCCGCACTCTACGCCAATGAGGCGCGGAAGCGTGTCCCCTGTCGGCCAACCGTGGCCCGACGCGTGTCTACCGCTGACCAACCACGCTGCAACGCATGTCCCGCCAGCAGCTCCGTGGTCATGGTTCACTGCACCGAGCTTCTTGGCACTCGGATTCCATTTCTGGGCACCTGAATCGGGCCCAAAACTCAAAAATTGAGTTTGCTCAATTTTTTGCACTAAGTCCGTTTCTCGTATCTGTTTGGCGCACAAACACACTCGACACACCAAAAATAGGTGTCAACACACCGCCGACCACGCAGTCAAGTAACACAAGGATTCGGGTCACCATAGAAATGACGAAGGACAGATTTGTCAAAAACCAAGAAAGATTCCACTCGTTACGAATCCCTCGGGTAATGAGCATATATCTTGCTAGGGTACGGGGGATGTTAGTGAATATCATTACGCAAGCCAAATTTTTTGACTCAAGTTCGACAATCACCCGAGCGGTATATCAGGCGATTGCCGAGAGGGCATTGTTGAGACCAAAATTTTCTCCACTTTTGGAAGCGACACGTTTCATATACCATTGATTGAAGACATTAGCCGACAAAAAAATGAGTCAACGAAGAGGGACCCGCATCTTGACTAAGACCAGCCTCAGTCACGTGGGATAGCAGCACTCAACGTACGCCATCGGTTGAAGGCATCAGCTGATAGGAGAAGCAGCAAATAAAGAGTATCGACTCATCCAGAGAACTGACCTCGGCCGAAAGCAAATATCAGTCCGTCTTAATCGAATGACGAAAAGTCAAAGTCAGAGTCAATTCTCGGCTGTTCGAACCAAAGAATGAAAGGCTCTGAAATAAAAGAGTGCGGGATTTGGGCGCGAATCTTGTAACTGACTCCGTAACGACAAGCGACGCCCAGCATTAGAAAGCGCTGAAGATCACGCTTCGGCGCATCGAAAAAGGGATGAACTTGGACGGAAAAATGGCTACCATTCTATTTGAGAAAGTTCGACTCAAAAGAAAATAGTTGAGGAATTTATGTTAACTCTCCCCAAATCACGCAGATTATTCAAATCGGTGATTATTCTCATGGTTCGGGAGTGTATAAATACCCGAACCATCAAAGAAAACTAGGTCCTACAACCTCGTAAACCAGTGACCACCCCTGCTTTTTCATATCTTTCATATATGCATTTACTGCTTTCTTTGATAATCTTTACCGTATTTTCTATGAGTAGATTAACTTGTAATCGATTCCCAGTTACTTTTGTAATCCCACTCCAATCAATACAAATTCTTAATCGGCTCCTTAGCCATGCCTAATCCTTGTCTCCTTATCCCAGTTCGGTTGCTCTAGGCCGAACTTTGCTTACCTCTAAACCCCAGTTCAGTTGATCTAGGCCGAACTCTGCGAGAGTTTGATTGAGAAGAATCCGACCCAGCGAATCCCTCCTCGGCCCAATCGCTTGATCCATTAGCACGTGGCACATCACATCTCGAGGGTCACCCCACGAGGCCGATCGACGACCAAACTCGGTCAATAGTCAGCGCGATATTTTCGGCCCTAACAGTTACCTTAATCCGAAGACTTTCGAATTGATCTGAGGATTCTAGCTGTGATGACCCGAATTCTCGTGTGACTTGACCGTGTGGTCAACGGCGAGAAAATACCTATTTTTGGTGTATGGAGTCCGTTGCGCATCAAACAGACGCCAAAAACGAACTCAGCGCGCGAAAACAGTTGAAAACGATTATTTTTCGGACTATTGGGCCTTTTGGAACCAAATCTATTGCGGGCTGGTCCACGGCCCATGCGCGTGCACCGGGCCATGCATCACGCGGGGAGAGGCCGACCGCGGGCCACGTGGCGCGCGCCCGTTGGCGCGGCGCACGCACGGGGTAGGCGGTGCGTGCGTTCCCTGTGCGGGACACGCAGCGCGCTGCCATTTACCGCGCCGCGCCCAGCCGAATCGAGCCCGTGCTGTCCACCTGGGATTGTGGAGAGGGCTCCGATAGGCGCCACGTGTCCAGGCCGAGGACCGGGCCGGGTCGGGTGCTGTTTTGGCCAGTTACTGTAGCAATCCGAGGGATTTTCTTCTCCTTCTTCTTCTCCTTGGTCTACTTCTTCAGAGCAACTCACCTCCACTTCCTCTTCTTCACCACCACCATTGGAGGACCCAAGAGAGCACTAAGGTCATATCTTTCCCAAGTTTAGAGCTTCACCATTATTGCTGATTTTTAACTTTCACCGTCGCGTTTCAGTGCAAAAATTCTATAGAGCTCATTTCTTGAAGTTTTCAGCTGATTTTTGGTTTGGAATCTTCACAAGAGGTAGGCCTACAACTTTGGTATTCAACACTTCCCCTGGATCTTGATTTCTTATAGAGTTTTTATGCCATCTTTGAGACCCTTGTGCATAGTCTGGAAGTTTGGACAGCACCTAGTATTTTCACTTCGCTGGATAGTAGAATGAGAGTTTCAAGCTGATGTTTGTGGGGAAATCTTCAAGACTTGAAGCTCTACAACTTGTGTATGTGCCATTTTACTCAGATCTGGAGTTCTCTTGGAGTTTATTTGTCATCTTTGGAGCATGAGTGCACATATTGGACTTTTTGATAGTTCAAAATATTTATGGATTTTTTCTTTCATTTGTCCATGGATTTTAAAGTTTTTTGGCTTGATTTGCATCTACTCTCGACGAGGAATCTACTGACACCTTGCTATCTAGATTTGGAGCTCATTTGCTTAGGTAACTTTAACGATCTTCATGACCCTGTGACAGGGGATGACTACAGTTTTGTTTTGGACTTTGAGTTGAGTATTGAACCTTTGAATGCAGATATCTTTGGGAATATTTGATCTTTTTCAGGATTTCAAAGTTTGGACATCTTTTTAAGTTTAAGTTGAGAAAATTCTCTTTTGTAATCTGTGAAAAATTCATTATGGATAAGTCTCTATTAATCTTGGAAGTTCATACTAAAATTTTGGGCAAATTTCTGGACAGTATGTATTGATTGATTATTTTGGCTATTGAGGGATATTAAATATGTGTTCTTGAAGACTTGGAGATGTTCATATGATTGAAGACACCTTAGATTTACTGCTGGGAGCTTCAAATTGAGGTATATAATGCTATATATGCATCTTATTTAGCTTATGTACGCTTGCTGAAATTCTGGAATTTACCACGCAGCGTGCATTGTTTCGGCGTTTGCGCCCAATCCGAGTGCCGAATTTGGATGATTTTTATGGCGTTGGATTCCTGAGAGGTAGAGGATTCTTCATGCTAAATTTCAGCTAGATCGGGCATCCTATCGATTACTTCTAGGTGGGTTGGATTTCTATCAAAATCTGCGGGCGATTCTCTAATTCTATTTTTATAGTGAGCATGCATGTTTAAATGTACACCCTATGTGATTGAGATGTAAGCATGAGAAGTTGTCCATTTTATGTTGATTGAGGCTTACATGTTAAATTGTACATATTATGAGGATTGAAAGCTTGCATGTTGAGATGATCCATGTTATGTGATTGAGAGCTTACATGATGGAGATGGCCACCCTATGTTAGTTGAGAGCTTGCATGATGTTGATGTACACACTAGATTGATTGAGATTATATTGGATGAAAAATGCTCACTTCATATTGTTTGAGTTGCAAACATCTATGGTAGAATTAGTGATTAATCATTGCTTATGATAATGAAATTATGGAACCTTGACTAGCACCCCGTCATATGTTGCATGTATTAGCCAGACTAGTAGAGAACTCTCACCTGGGCTAGTTTCTTTTATGTTTTAGTTTTCCCACACCTTGCATTCCTTTTCCCTGGCTTAGAGTTTTTTCTCGCCTGGGAAGTGGGCCGAGTGGTCAGGATAGTGTAGGATGCATGTTGCGCTCGTGCCTGGGAGCCGGGTGAAGTCTGGTAGCTGTGGCTAGTCTTGTACTAGTGTTGGGAGTCGTTTGGATAAACGGTGGTCCCGGGTCGTCGAGTATTCTCCGATCTGTTGTCGCCACCAAGTTCGTGGCAGTAGTGCGCTTGTTATATCAGGACCTTGAACACAAAATCTTTTGGACACATATGATTTCAGTAAACTAATATTTTCCTTCCGAATTTTGAAGGGTCGCCGGAACCTATTCTTGTTTGATTGGGCGAAGGCATTAGCCATTCGGAATTTGGGAATTAAAACTTGTTTTTAACTGACTTTCTCAAAAGAACTAAAATTCATTAAAATCGATATTCTCAAATCAAGATGGTTTTATAAAAAGGGAACTACTTTTGGTCCTCACCACGTTCGAGTGAAAACGGTTTTCAGTAATAAATATCATCTTTTCTTCTAAAATTTCTCGCCCGAGAGGGTTCGAGTGATCTGGGTTGTAAGGGATGTTTTCTTCCATGGGTCGAGAATAATGGGAGACTATGCCTAGAGTCTGTTCTTGTTTGATTGGGGTTGTAGGTACTAGTCTTTCGGGGTTTTCGGACCCGTAGTTGTCGTCGGCTATAGAGTATCTCCAGCCAATGAGTTTTAGCGTGGTGAGTTTGATGTCCTGTTTTGGGTGCCATGTGGGTTGACGGTGGTCCCGACTGTTGAGTACCTCCGGCCAGTGGGTTAGTGTTGTGAGTTGAGTTTTGCCGATCTGATTGATCGTAGTTTTGGACTATAGTCTGCATGAGCCATAACGAGCTCGACAGAGATGCGCGGATACTTTCCTCGGTGGGGTCGCTCCCCTCGAGTGCTGCTCTGGAGCTAGGCCTGTTACTTATTTTTCATAACTTGTCGACAAAGTCCGAGTGGGGGCGCCTAAGTAAGTCAGTCCTCCATGGATGTAATGGCAGTGGGTAGGCACAGGTTTGACTGGACCCTATGCGGCAGTCAATGTGATTGGGTCGTTTGAGCACCTCGTGTTAGAGTGGTTGCATATCATCATCATCTATATCACCCATTGAGCATTGTAGATAGAGGCATGGTAGCTGTAGAGTTATTTCCAGCTTTTCTTATACAGTTTTCCTGTTACCTTATGTCTCTAATAGACTTAGTGGGCAGACCGTTGGTCTTGGGGGCGCTACCCATTGAGAACTACTGTTGGATATAGTTCTCACACCCTCTATTGGTGACAGTTTTGTAGAGGCTTTTTCCTCCGTTCCTACTATAGCTGGCTTGACGGACCGAGGACGAGGAAGTCGCGAGATAGATCCCTACCAGCGTAGTTTATTTTTGTGAGATAGATGTACCATCTCAGATTTTGGGATTTTACTGTACACTAATGTATTATTATTTTAGTTTACCTTCCTTTTTGGATTCATAGATGTTGTATAGAAAAAATTTTATTTGTACTATTTCTGTGGATCAGATTATATATTATTTATATTTGGGAGATAGATCTTGTACTTTATTCCAGTTGTACAGTGGTTTGAATTTTATTTTACAGTAGTTTATTTTTCGCTCTGATATCTGTATAGCTGTAGGACTATCTTCTGCAGGTTAGACGCTTGGCCTATGCGGGGTTTTCCGGATGGGTGGCGGATCTGTAGGCGAGCCCGGGTCGCAGTTTCGACCCCGGGGCGTGACACTAGCAGATGGAGTTGGATTCTATAGAGAGAGAGAGAGAGAGGAGAAAACATGGAGGGAGGGAGATAAGAGAGTGTGTCACGCCCCGGATTTTGAAAGGCAATCTAATTTTTATTTTTTTTTATATATAAATCAGAGATCAACCTGGAATCCCAAGACGTGATCAGATCGTCACGTGCATAAAAAAATCTCTATCCACTCGGACAGAGTCACCCCTATACACGTACGGTTAGGCAAGTACAAAAAACACAATCAGAGTACAAGACAATATAGTAAACTAAACATAACTAATATGATAATCAATCGAACTGATAATTTAAACAATTAACAACTGATACCTTAAAACTAAACAAATCTATATGATGATCAACATCCATACTAAATCATATCCATAAGACAATATCACTAAGTCATGGCCATAACGGAAACTAAATTTATCCCAATGGATACAAGAAGCCGAGGAACAGCATGTTGTACCTACTGGTATACAATAAACAGTGGATAATAAATAGTAGGCAGACATAGGGCAAATCAGTATCAGATATGAATCAATCACAATGCTGGAGTAATATAGAGCAAGTAATAGCATGTATATATAAATCACAGTGCTGGAGTAAAAAGAAGCAGGTAATGGCAGATATATATACTAATTACAATGCTGGAGCAACAGGGTACTGATAATTATGTACACATCATGCTGAATAAATACTGGAGTAACATGGTACTAATAATCATGTACAAGTCATACTGTAAAACTGGCAAGTAGGGTAATCATGGTAAAACTCAGTGCTATATACAAGGTACTGATAACCGAACTAAAGCATGCTGAATAAAAGTAGGGGTACTGAAGGAACAGTAAAAATACAAACTATGCATCAATGCTAGAAATCAAAGTACCCAATCAATGTAGTCATTGGTCATGAGGACCTCAAGCTAAAGCCAAACCTAGCACGTTCGACTGACATATAACCCTACACCCACTATGTGCAATCTGGGCTCACGGGTCACACTCTCGACCACTTTACTGGTAAAGTACACAATTGTGGGTAGCTAATCCATGGGTGTACATGAAATGAATAGCTAATGCTATGGCGATCACAATGCTGATGCTGAAACTCACGGTCAAAAGACCGGATAATCAGCACTGAGCCGGGAACTTCCAAATGGGATGCTGATAACCATATAATCACATCTCAAGCTGTATAGCAATAACTAATCCCTATACTATCATGCAACACAAGAATAGGAAAATACTGAAATAAGCAAAACTATAAACACTAGCTAATGGCCAATCAAGTATGGTAATGTCATGATGGTAAGGCAGGTATATATACTGAAACAAGAAAGGTGATATAACTCAAAGTGCGAAGGAATGACAGAAAAGTTCAAATCATGGGGCCAGGGCAAGTAAGAATCATAGGGATTCGACCGAATACGCAATGTCTCAGGAGTCGTGCCGATGTTCGAGGTCTGATTTGAGTCCGAAAACTTGAACCCGGGTCAATCGGAGCCAAAACCGATGTCAGTATGCCTCCATTGAAAAGAGTCGAGTTCAAAACGCATACAACAAAAGGGTGAGAGCAAAGTCCTTCAGCGTTGGGGATCTAGTATCGAAATTGGCGCTGCCCATCGACAAAAAGAGTCGATTATATGAAAAGTGGTCTCCTAATTGGGAGGGACCGTTCCTAATCCGCTAAGTACTAAAAGGAAACTCCTACTACTTGGAAACTTTGGAAGGATCGGAAGGCAACCAGCCAATTAACGGAAAATAATTGAAACACTATCACCCATTGGTCTGGGAGGATGTGGAGTAAAAAAACAGAAGAAAGCTTCACGTTCAAGGAACCGATACACTCGGGGATGATCGTGGACATCGTGGTACGCGCTAGGCTTTTGACTCAACTTCGACAATCACCCAAATGACACATCAGGCAATTGCCGAGGGGGCATTGTTGAGACCAAAATTTTCGCCACTCGAGAAAGTGACACGTGGCGTATACCATCGGCTAAAAACATCAGCCAACAGAAGAATGAGTCAGCGGAAAGGGACCCGCATCTTAGCTAAGACCAACCTCAGTCACGTAGGAGTGCGACACGCGACACACGCCATCGGCTAAAGGTGTCAGCTGATAGAAGAAGCGGCCAACAAGAGGGTGATCGCCTCATCTAGGACTGATCGCAGCCGAAGACGCACACCAGACCGCCTCAGTCGAGCGACGAAAGAGGCGAAGTCAGGGTCAACTCTCGACTGCTCAAGACGCAGAAGAAAAGACTCTCTAGAAGGAAGGAGTACGAGATTTGGGCGCGAATCTCGTAACTAACTCAGGAACGACAGGCAGCGCCCAGCATTGGAAAGCGCTGAAGATCACGTTTCAGCGCGTCGATTAGGGGATGAAGCTGGACAGAAAAATGACTACTATTTTATTGAGAAGAATCGACTCAAAAGGAAGTAGTTGAGAAATTTACGATGATTCCCCTTAGATCATTCCAATTTTTAAAATCGGCGGTTATACACATGGTTCGTAAATGTATTGTTGGGGCCCAAAATGTCGCGCTGACCGTTGACCGGGTTCGGTCGTCGATCAGTCCCGTGGGGTGACCCTCTTATGTGAATGTGTCGCGTGCCAATGAATCAAGCAATCGGGCTGAGGAGGGATCTACTCAGCCGGGTTCTTCTCAATCAAACTCTCGCGACCATCCGATTTAGAATAGCCGAATCGGGATATGGAGGTAGAGAAAGAGAGATAGTTCGACCTAGAGGAACCGAACCGAGATGTAGAGACAGATATTTGACACGGTTAAGGAGCCAATTAGAAATTATATTACTTGAGAAAGGATTACAAGGGGAATTAGTAGCCAATTATAATTAAATCTACTCCTAGGAAAGCAGTAAATGCAGATATAAAAGATATGAAAAAGTAGGGGTGGCCACTGGCTTACGAGGTTGAAGGACCCTTTTTTCTTCGATGGTTCGGGTATGTATACACTCCCGAACCATGTGAATAATCACCGATTTGAATAATCGGCATGATTTGGTGGGAGTAATCGAAAAATACTCAACTACTTTCTTTTGAGTCGAACTTCCTCAAATATGATGGTAGCCATTCTTCCATCCAAGTTCATCCCCTTATTAATGCATCGAAGCGTGATCTTCGGCGCTTTCTAATGCTGGGCGTCGTTTGTCGTTTCCATAGTCGGTTATGAGATTCGCGCCCAAATCTCGCGCTCTTTTCTTCCAGAGTCTTTCCTTCTGCGGCTTCGAGCAACTGAGAGTTGACCCTAATTTCGCCTCTTTCATCACTTGATTGAGGCGGTCTGGTGTTTGTCTTCGGCCAAGGTCGATCCTGTATGAGACGACAATCCTTTTGTTGACCGCTTCTCCTATCGGGTGATGCCTTTAGCCGATGGCGTATGTCGCGTGTTGCCTTCCCATGCGACTGAGGTTGGTCTTAGTCAAGACGCGGGTCCCTCTTTATTGACTCATTCTTTTGTCGACTGATGTCTTTAGCCGATGGTATATGCAACGTGTCGCGTCCTCGAGTGGCAAAAATTTTGGTCTCAACATGTATAAATAAGCGAACCATCGAAGAAAAAAGTATCTTGCAACCTCGTAAGCCAGGACCACCCCTGCTTTTTCATACCTTTTATACCTTCATTTACTGGTTTCCTAGATAACTTTATCGCATTTCCTAAGAGTAGATTAACTCATAATTGGTTCCCTGTTACTCTTGTAACCCCTCTACTATCAATACAATCCTTAATCGGCTTCTTAGCCGTGTCCAATCCTTGTCTCCTCATCTCAGTTTGTCTACTCTAGGCCGAACTCTGTTTTCCTCACAACCCCGGCTCGGCTAATCTAGGCCGAACTCGTCCGAGAGTTGATTGAGAAGAATCTGACCGAGCGGATTCCTCCTCGACCGGATGGCTTGATCTATTGGCACACGGCGCATCACACTTGGAGGGTCACCCCCACGGGCCGATCGGTACCGGCGACTTTTCGGCCCAACAGTATGAAATGCAATATAGAGTTAATGAACTTAAGGTTGAATAAGAGATAAGAATATAGAGTTAATGAACTCTAGGCCAAATGAGATTTGGAGCAATTGGTGTCCTTGAGACATTGTGGCACCCTAAGATTGCAAACATAGGATTAATGAATAAGTATATATGAGTTGGAGTCTACGGACATCGTGAAGCCCTAGAGTAAAGGACTTAGAGTCGAATGGGCAAGATGAGTAAATGAAATAACCCTAACTTAAATTGATATCCTTGGGACAATCAAACTATCCTAGAGTAAATAACCTAGGGTAAAATATGAAAGTAAAAGAGGAAATGGAAGCTTTCGAAAGCGTGAAGGCAAAAGTGCCAACAGGAGGGGCTGGATATATTTCGACTCCTGGCGGAAGTGTGTGAGCAAGACTCAACTTCCCAAGTAAATGAGTGTCAAGGTGCTTTAAACTCATTCAAGGCAAAAAAGGGGGAGAGTGCGTGAGCAGAACTCAACTCTCCGTAGAAATAAAAGTGTGTGAGTAGGACTCAACTTCCCAAATTCATGGCAGTGTGTGAGCAGAACTCAGCTTCCCAAATACATGGAAGTGTGTGAGCAAGACTCAGCTTCCCGTGTGCATGAGAGTGTATAAGCAGGACTCAACTCTCCGTGGAAAGATGGCTCTAAATGAGAGTGCGTAAGCAAGACTCGGCTCTCAGTGGGAAAGAGGGCCCTATAGGAGTTAAAGCAACCGCCTAGTAGAGAGGGTTCCACGCATATGTCAGCTCTCTACGAAGCACAATTATGAAATCTAAATCATAATGGGATTAGTGTGGCCGGTTGCGGTCGGGTTAGTTGTGACCCTTTTATAACGGTATAGTGGTCGAGTTTATGATATAGTGGCCTAGTATGGCCCAGCAGGGTAGCATAATGACTTTGAGTATGCATTAGTAGTGTAGTGATTAGTACATCAGCATGCTAGTATATATAGAGTTTACAACTTTTCCTATTATCTTGCTACTAATTTTTCTATTGGACCAAGAGATGTAGAGCATATTTCTCGGTGGATGACTCCATTGAAAACTATTCATAGTTCTCACACCCTATTGGTGACTATTTTTACAGGTCCAGCTACAGCCAGTGAGGCACACGACAAGGGTAAGGGCCCGGTAGGATAAAGGGTCTAGCAGTTTATTACCTTTTTGTATTTTGGAGTGAACTTTGTACTTGGTGAGGATAATTAAGAGAAATATTTGTAACTAATTGATATATAGTAATGTTCGTTCCATCTTTATATTTCAGCTTTATTCATTGTATGTAGGATTAAAGTTGAATGCTTAAGTTTAGCAGTAAGTTTTACTCTGATATGTATGTTTCCTCATTACGTTATTTGCTGTTGAGATGATTGTTCCGTTCCATTCGGGTATAGAGAGGTCATGCCCGTTTGACGGGTCTGTTGGCGTGCCTGAACTGTCCAAATTGGCGGTCTCGAGGCATAACAACAAGACTCCTAGGGCATGGACCCATCGAACGAGATACTTTCGAAAGGCTAAAAGTAAAGAGAAAGTGAAAGTGACCAAATGTGGTCGGGTTAGGTGTAACCCTTATAGTGGTATAGTGGCCGGGTTATGGCATAGTAGGCTAGCGTGGCATAGCATAGTAGCATATTGATTTTGAGCATGTCTAGTAGTATAGTGATTTCATATTAGCATGTTAGCATAGCATTTACAGCTTTTCATATACTATCTTGCTACTATTGCTTCTATTGGACCAAAAGGTGTAGAACATGTTTCTCGGTGGATGAACCCACTGGGAACTCTTCGTAGTTCTCACACCCCATTGATTTTCATTTTTTACAAATCCAGGTTCCACCGGTGAGGCACACGACAAGAGTAAGAGCTCAGCAGCATAGAGACCTAGAGGGTCTAGCGGTATTATTATCCGTTTTTTGCATTTTGAGTGAACTATATATTTTGTGAGGAAAAAAAAAAAAAAATAGTAACTATTGTTTTATAGTATATGTTGATAGAAAGTTGTAATTAATTCTATACTGAGATGTTCACTCTTGTACTTCACTTTCAGCTTAGTATTAAACTTTTTGTTTAATGTTTGAATATTCTAGTTTAGCGGTTTTACTCTGATATTGTATTTCATTGTACACTTGTATTGATTGAGATGATATTTTGTTCCTTTCAGGTATAGAGAGGTTATGCCCGATTGGCGGGTCTGTTAACGTTTCCAAACTGTCCAAATTGGCGGTCTCGAGGCGTGACAGTAGCTGGCCTTCGGTGTGAGAGCATTTGATTAGGGAGTAGGTCAATACTTTCGATTACTTTGAAAATGGGTGTGCAAAGCTAACGATGGGTGTGGTGACGTGGGTGTAACCCAGCTTCCCATTCGGTATTGTGGTGAAATACCCATCGTAGGATGACATGGGTACGCCCTGATTCTCCAGGCGCCACGTAGTTTGTAGTGAAATGCCTACTGAGGGTGACGTGGGTTGGATCCCGGCTCTCCTGGTGACATGATTGTTTAACCAGGTTGTGGTGAGTGCGAACTCTTCGGCGCCCCACTTGGCACCAAGGACTAGTTTGGGTAGCGTACGGACAGTCGACTTCACCCAAATAAATGTACGGGTTGCCAATGGGCGTTTAGTTTGATGATTCGACCTCCACTCGAGGTTCATACAGATCAACTAATCAGAGAGTTGAGACCCTTTTGGCTTTAGCGCAGTTGAGGCACTCGGCAGATTTGAGCCGAGAGGTTGGTTTCGGTTGGGTATTGGTGAGACATTTGGGGTGTTTCTTTAACTGTTACTGCATTCCTTATTTGTATGCTTTATCTCTATTTTGCGTTTGAATATGCCTCCGGTAGGCCAAGTAGCGTAGAACATTCTTTCTCGGTGATTGAACCCACTGGAAACTTTAATAGTTGTCACTTCTTGTAGTTTACTCCTTTCATATGTCGGTTCGGTTGGTGAGGCACGCGACCGCGGCAAGAATTAATGTGGTCGAGTAGCGGAGCTAGAAGTCTAGCCATCCGTCCGTTGCAACTGTGTCGTTGGGTTGTTGTTCTATTGAGCCGATAACTCGATTGTCTATTTCTTTTGTAACCAAACCGATAGATGAAATAAAGTTATTATTTGAATATTTTATTTCTTATACTAAGATATTGTGTATTCTTTTACTTTTTTTTACTATGTGCAAATGAAACTGACCGCTCCGTTCGGATTGAGCATGGCTTATTTCTTCGGCAAAATATTCGTGCGTATTTTCAAACCGATCAATCGACGGTTTCGGAGCGTGATAATGTCCAATGTCAGTGTCCATTACGTCTAATCTATTTTCCGCTAGTGGCTGTGATTGTTACACGTACGTGTAAAAGGACCCCCCGCCCCAAGATTATACACAACATACAATGAGCTCGACGCTAGAATGAAATGGACTTTGCGAAGTTTCCACTAACATTATTGGCGAGCGGATGTGATTCCACCATCACAAAATTAGTTTCAACTTTCAAGCACTAGACTTAGTGACCACCATGGGCTGAGTAGCGCGAGTCACTATCTTAATTATTCACTATAATAGTAATAATGCTGTAACGATGTTGAAGTTTAAATAATTAATAACATAAAATTAAACAAAATTTGCAATTTCAGAAATTAAAATAAATTGATTTTAGATTTGAATTATTTTGTTTGAAAGAAAATGCTTCCAATAACATATAAATCTTAGCCATTTATTTTTCTAAATAAATAGCTGAAATATAATATAAATTAAGGTACCACCCACGAGTAAAGGTGGCAATCCAGCTCGCTGTTCGCGAGCCAGCTCGTGTTCGGCTCAAAATGAGCTCGAGATCGAATCGCTCGTTTGGTAAACGACCCGAACACGAGCCGAATTTTTCAGCTCGTATAATAAACGAGCTGAACAGAGCTGGGTCAGCTCGCTCATGTTCGGCTCGATAACAGCTCGAATATATATTTTATATATATATATATATATATATATATATATATATATATATATATATATATATATATATATATATATATATATATATATATATATATATATATATATTAATTACAATTATATATATAATATAGAGTTTTATTATTTAATTTTTATTCCAACTTAAATATAAAATCCAACTCCGTTATAAAGAGACCAAATTATAAAAAAAAACTCATTTATTTATGCTGAGCTAGAATATTTTTAAAAATATTAAAAATATTTAATCATTGGAATTGACTTTTTGGTCAGTGGATCAAAAGTCAATAATAATAATTATTTGTGAACCATTGTGTATGATCCAAAAAACTATTAGAATTAATTTAATGGTTAAAAATATTATAGTGCCAACACTTTACTAATTTCAAAAACACATTGGCCGAACTATATATATATATATATACATACACACACACAAAATGTTCTAGTAAACTTTACTATTTAGATTTTAGACCAACCTAATATAACAAAAAAAAAAATTTGTGAATTTTAATTATTAGAATAAGAGTTTAATTTTTCTTTTTTTTTTTTAACTTTACATTTAATAGTGGGAATGAAAATCTAACTTGTTGTTTGCGAGCCAGCTCGTGTTCGGCTCGTTAATAAACGAGCCGAACACGAGCCGAATTTTTCAGCTCGATATATATTTAAACGAGCCAACTCATGTTCGTCTCGTTTATTAAACGAGCCGAACAAGAGCCGGCCCCAGCTCGCTCGTGTTCGGCTTGTTGACACCCCCAACCCACAAGGTATTCAAATGGTATTTTGGTTCATAAGGCGCTTGCTCGGTTTCAAAAAAAATAAGAAAAAAATATTTTTAAAATTTTTTATCCGTTTGATTTTTTAAAAAAAATAAACTTTTTTTTAAAAAAAATTCTTATTCTATGAAAAACTAGTGTTTCTGTTTTTTTAAAAAAAGAAAATCACCAAAGGAAGTTGTTAGCTTTCCATAAAATATTTAAAAAATATTGTCAAAAATACTTATGTTACACATTTGTAATAAAGAGAGAAGGGACAGTAGATGAGGAATAAGAAGGGGGGGGGGGGGGGGGGGGTGTGGAAGTACTCCTTGTAGTGTGAGTCGAATGAGGGGTGAGTTGCAGCAGTTGAATGGAAGTACTCCTTGTAGTGTGAGTCGAATGAGGGGTGAGTTGCAGCAGTTGAATGGAAGTACTCCTTGTAGTGTGAGTCGAATGAGGGGTGAGTTGCAGCTGTTGAGGAAAAAAGGGGAACCACAGGTTGAAGAAGAGGAGCAATCAGGTGGGGATGGAGCACAGGAGGGAGATAGAGAACCAAGTATCCATGCTTGGATACGGTCAAACCTCACCTGCCACAGTCAGTGTCGAAGTCAGAAGCTTTGGGAGAAGGGTCCTTCCAATGTCACCGCCACAACCAAGAGTGGTGGATCCACGGGCCAATGTTCCAATGTGAAGAGATCGACTACGAGCAGCCCTTGCATCAGTCACAACGAGCCCATTGGGCCTAGAAGGCCTCAACAAAGTTTCATATCATACCCCCTTCAATTTCTTACAGATATTAGTAACTAGAGTATAAAAGGGAACATGTAATAGAAAGATAATTATGAATAGAATTGATTTGAATTCCTTCTAGACCTTTCTCTCTTCTTCTCCTCCCACCTCCTCTCTTCCTTCCCCTTCCCTGCTATCTCAGAATTCTCCATCACTGTACCAATCTCATCCTCCCCAGCCCATTACACCACCATCATCCTCACCGCCATCCACTCTTCAGAGAGCTCTCATCATTAGAGGGTTGCGGATTGTCCGGGGGGTGTAACAACTTGCTATCAGAGCACTACGGTCCCATGGCAAGAACAGGTAATCGCCAGGTTAATCCGATCCTTGGATCGTAGAATTAACAAGGCGACAAGAAATTCGAGCCGCGAGAACCATCAAGGTGGATCTCGACAAAGGATTTTCCTGTTAGAATCCTCAAATTCAATGAAACAGTACTTGGGGGAGAAGTGTATCTGTAGGGCAGCAGCTGGGGACATCTGGCAGTGAAGGCAAAAGTGCAAGCAGCTTACCTGGTACCTGAAGGTAATCAGATCATAACGCAATTCCTGCAATATTACTTGGTTATCTGGATTAGATAGTGCAATTGAGTAGCAAGGTAGAGATTGAATATCACACCATGAATGAGGTCCCTCTGGACTGAGCATTGCAGTCATTTTAGATAGTGCCCAAAATAAGGAGGAAAGGGCATAATCGATTCTCTTATACTGATAAAGGGCCTACCATTGAAGTAATGGCAGAAGGAACCAGACTTAAAGACTTAAGTGAAAACATAAGGTCATTGGAAGAGAAGATGCACACATTTACCACTGAGTGCCATAACTCCCTAAAGACCAGGCTACAGCAATTTGAGATGGATTATGGCAAGAAATTGCAAACTCTGGGGCAACAATTGGGTGATATCCAACAGACAGGACAACAAAGGTATGAAGCTCAACAAATTGAAGTAGCCAGAAGGCATGAGCGACTACTAAAGTTGATTTCTTCCCCACAGTAAGTGATCAAGGTACATAACCCACCTGCCATAGCTAAAGAACCTAGGTATGGCTTTGAAAACCATCCTGGAGTTAGTTCATAGGCAAACTTAAGAGAACAGAAAGGAAAAGGTATTCTACCAGATCCTAGAGGGGGAAATGATGGGTACTTCCAACCCCCACCTCCCAGAGCAACACACCATATTCCATACCCAAAACTGGATTACCCAACATTTGAAGGTGAAGAATCCAGAGAATGGATTAGCAAAAGTGAGCAATTCTTCAAGCTCTACCAGATTCCTGAGGAACAATGGGTGGAAGCAGCTACCTTGCACTTCACTGGAAAGGCACACAGATGGAAGGAAGGCTACTTAATAGATAAGCCAGATATAAGCTGGGCTGAGCTAACAAAAGCTATATGTAGGAGGTTCGAAGGAGCTTCCTTGAAGAAATTAGTGAGAGACTTCAATAAATTAGTTCAGACCACTAATGTGGATAAATACCAGGAACAATTTGAATTAAGAATAAGGATGTTGCATTTAAACCCCACCTTGAGTGAAGAGCACTTCATACAAAGTTACATTAGTGGATTAAAGAAAGAGCTGGTACCCTTCATTGATCTATCCAATCCCACCACACTGGAAGAAGTGTTTGAACAAGACAGGCTTCATGAGTAAGCACTCTCTGTGAGAACCAAGATCCCCACGACTAGATTACTGGTTGACCAGCAGCTTCTGGAGGCATATATGGCGCGTCGGTGGTGTTTGTGCACCAATTGGACACTAGTAATAGACTCAGAGTGTTTAGTGGATCACGAGAGTAGTCAGATGACCCCGTCGAATGCTTAGAAGTGGTTTTGCGCACGATGGATATTAAAATTGGGCTCAGCGCGAAGTTTGGAGAAAAGAACACCTTTCCGGATGCCTTCGGCAATTTTTAGAGTTGGAGTTTGGCAAATCGGACTTCGGATTTGGATTCAGCGCGCGAAAACGGTGAAAATGGGCTATTTACTTATATTTTTCGGAGCCCGGATGACTTGGCACGATTTTCGAGGCGGCAGGGTACTGTTCATGCGTACGGCGGGCACCGGCACGGCGGCGGGCAGCGGCGGCGCGGGCTCGGGCAGGCGGCGCGCGGCCGCGGGCAGGTGTGCGGTCCACCGCGGAGGCGTGCACCCGAGACGGGACGCGTGGCATACGCGGAGTGGATGGCGTACGCGGCGCGGCCCAGTGAAATGCGCGCGGCTTCGTGGACCGGGCGTATGACACGTGGCGGCACGGTATTCGCGGGCTCGCGAAAGCGCGGTCCACGGGAGCGCGGTGCGGCGCCTCGAGGCGCGTGCCAGCACAGGGCGCCAGTGCGGCTGGTCGGGCGCACATGGCCCGCACTCGAGTGCGGGCCACGTGTCGGCCGGCCAGGGGGCGGGCGCATGCACCGCCTCCAGCGACCCCCCGCCACGCGGCAGGCGCCCAGTCGCCCCGCACAGCTGTTTGCTGTGCGGGGACACGTGGCAGCACCGGAGACTTCTGGGCGCGTCGGACGGCTTCCATCCGACCAGCTTGGCGGATTCGGACGCCGAAAGTGGCGCCCGAATCCGGCCAAGGGGGGGGGGGGGGGGGGGGGGGGGGGGGGTGTTGTGGGCTGTTTATAAATAGGGCCTTTGGGGCCCGTTTTGCTCTTTTTCTGAGCGGATTTCCACAGTGAGCCTTTTAGCAAATTTTCTCCTCCACCTGAGACGAATTTAACTGAGCTTCCCTGGGATTTTTAGGAGCGCGTTTTTTGAGGTTTGCTATTTTACGGCGCGGCGCGACGCTTGTTCACCGGCGACCCGTTTCGTCCCTTTTCAGTGTTCAGGCTCCCTCGGCTCTTCCCGACCCCCGTTTCGGGCGATTCTTGCGCTGTTGGACTCTCAACAGGTAGGGCTTTGAGTTTAGTATTTTGAGTTTCCTCTATTTTCATGCGGATTTTGGAGGTTCTCGAGCTTCTTTGTGACCCATTTTTCTTAGCAGAGTTTTGGACAGCGCTCGATTGTTTTGGCTGTATCTTTGCGCACAGGCGTTGAATCGAGGAGATTCAGAAGGCGTTTCTCATCTACATTTCGCAAGAAATCTCCTGGATTTTTCTCAGAATTTTCCGGATTTTTCCCGAAGGTGAAAACCCCCTTTTCTGTAGTTCTTTAGTACAGAATTTCTATACAGTTTTTGTTGGGGTGTTTCCTTTGCCGAATTTGTATCTCAGCGTAGGAGGCTCGGTTTTGAACGTGCAGGTAGTCGATTCGACCGGTTCGTCGCGAGGATCGCGACAGTATTTTTCGTGGAATTTTTCCGAGCACTTTTCGTGGGTGAAAATAGGGGAACTCTGAACTGTTAAGTTTTGGACAGATTTTCGTGAACTTTCAGGGATTTAATTGTGTATGTTCTTTTGGGGAATTTTTCGCAGTGTTGCGGTGAGCATTTGGACCGAGCGTGGACTTCATTTTGGGACAGGGATTTAGCGCTCGAGGTGAGTAGCGTTGTTAACCTCTTACTTGTGAGAACCCACTAGGCATATTGGAGCTAGTCTTATGTGATAATGCTAGTGTACTAGTGAATTGGATATAGCATGCATAATTGGACTATCGGTAGCTCTTACATCTTTAGAGACTAAACATGAATTGAATGTTAATTCTTGCAAAGGATAATTTGTCTAAACTCACTGGGAATATTTTGCTAAACTATTTCACGTGATATGTACCTTGGGACATCTTATGCATGTATATAGAGACCGGCTTGTGGCAATTTGTTACAATTAGTATTCATAAAATAGTATACTCTAAATTTTGTAAGAACTGGAATACCTGAAATCATATTGTTAAGTAAAGGACTTTTGCATGCTTGTATGGTCATCTGGTTAGGCCATCTTTTACCGCTACACTACTTATTGGAACTTGACTTAGGAGAAACCATGCTTTTCCTTTCTCCTTCTTTGTTAGTCAGGTGGTCAGTGTTGCTCGGGTTCGAGCAGGGATCTTGGTAGTGTAGTCGGGGCTTGGTGTCTGGAACAGCTTGGATTAGTTGTGGGGCTTTGCGGCAACCGCGGATATTAGGCGGTTGACTGGATATTTATTTATGCACCAGATTGGGTATCTGAATTCTCTAGTGGACAGAGTTTCCCACTATTGAGTACTTTTGCATCCGACTGAGGTCGGGTCTTTCTTTAGTGGACAGAGTTTTCCACTTTGATCATAGTCTTGATCAAAGTCTTGCTATACAGAGATACTTTACTCGTGTGGGTCTCTCCCCTCGAGTGCCACTCTTGAGTTTCCGATCGGACGGTTTAGATGCCGATCTGTTACTTACTTTAGTTTCCGATCGGACGGTTTAGATGCCGATCTGTTACTTACTTTAGTTTCCGATCAGACGGTTTAGATGCCGATCTGTTACTTACTTTAGTTTCCGATCGGACGGTTTAGATGCCGATCTGTTACTTACTTTGGGATGCGAGCCATGTGGGCCGATCCTGTGGTTTCGAGCCATGTGTGCAAATTCTGCTGAGTAGGCAATGCCAGTTTTACTGGTGGCACCAGATTGGGTTTATTACAGATATTCGCTTTATTGTTGCACTCGTGTCAGGGGACCGAGTGAAGTCTAGTAGCTGTGTCTAGACCAGTGCTAGTGTTGTTGGGAACCGTTTGGGGATCGACGGTTGTCCCAAGGTCATGGTGAGTTGTTGACCGTTGTACGAGAGGCATAGGCAGGCATGGCAGGCATAGCAGGCATAGGCAGGCATAGCAGGCATAGCAGGCATGGCAGGCATAGCAGGCATAGGCAGGCATAGCAGGCATAGCAGGCATGGCAGGCATAGGCAGGCATGGCAGGCATAGCAGGCATAGGCAGGCATGGCAGGCATAGCAGGCTTAGGCAGGCATGGCAGGCATAGCAGGCATAGGCAGGCATGGCAGGCATAGCAGGCATGGCAGGCATGGCAGGCATAGGCAGGCATGGCAGGCATAGCAGGCATAGAGGCATGATAGCTGTTGAGAGGCTCCAGCTTCCTTATTTCAGTCTTTACGGCTTTGGTTAATTTTTGTCTCTTGAGGACTTGGTGGGTAGACCGTCGGTCCTGGCGGTGGTACCCATTGAGAACTCCCTTTTTGGTGTAGTTCTCACACCCTTTGGGGGTTTTCCCCCTCCTTTTTTCTTCCTCTTCTTTGTTTTGCAGAGTCTTAGCGGGTGTTGCTGATTCTGCGGTTGATGATCGAGGCGAGGGAGTCGCGAGCTAGATCCCTACCCATTACCCCTTCAGTGGAGAGCTTCAGTAGATTAGTTGTTTTATTTCCTCTTTTGAGAGACTGATGTAGTGAGGATATTATTTGTATTGAGAGCCTGTACACTGGTGTATTTATTTGAGGTATCTCCCGGTTGAGTCTCGACCTTTGTATATGAGGATATTGTATGATTATCATTTTTGGGAGATGGACATTGTTGTATTATTTTCAGTTGTACAGTGGTTGATTTTAATTATACAGCAGATTTTCATTTATAGCTCTGATATCTGTTAGCTGTAGTACTTTTCTTGCAGGTAGGACGCTTCGCCTATGCGGGGTTTGGCATAGGTGGCGGATCTGTTGGCGAGCCCGGGTCGCAGTTTCGACCCCGGGGCGTGACAGATTAGGTGGTATCAGAGCGTAGGTTGTAGGTCATGGTGGACTTAGAAACCCTAGGCTTATGGTTTGACCCTTTGTTGACTTCGTGAGAGTCGTGATTTATAGCGGGAGTCCTGATTGAGTTTTATACCTCTCCCGAGGGACGGGAAGAGTGATTGGCATGTTTATTCTCCTAAGTGATTATGTTGGCTGCAGACAACATAATGCTGTGGAACGGGTGACATGCTTTAGACTTTCGCTGGATTGGGTCGAGCGTTGTTTTGTGCTGTTTTGCAGTTTTGTCGTGGCGAGCTGTGTCTCCCCGACGCTGGGTTTTGACCTGTGTACTTCCTGTCATAGCAGTTGAGCTTGAGTGGTTGGTTTTGGGCCGAATACCCGGATTGAGGTCAGAGAGTTCCGGGCCCAGACGACAGGATCGTCTGAGGTCTATCAGCGGCAGAGCGAGCGAGCAGCTGGTTTTAGTGACACAGTTGTCGGAGCAGCGGGCAGCTCGACAGTGCTTCCTTCTGAGACCACCCGGTTGCAGTATCCTCAGGGGTGGGGATTTCTGTGGCACCGATGGAGTGAGTAGCCTCCTCTGTGCCAATGTTTAGTGCCGAGGCACCGAGGCAGGATGGATAGTTGACAGCTGGTGAGCTGAGGGGACGCGATCAATCTATTGAGCCAAATTTGGCAGATGAACCCCCCCCCCCCCCCCCCCCCGACTCGTAAGTTTGAGTTGGAGCATTTGGAGGCAGAGTCGTGGTTGGTGGTGATGGAGTGATCAATTGAGAGCCTCCCTGTGCTAGAGAGTTTTGGCAGTTGTTGAACTGCGCGCTCCAGGTTCGAGGGACGAGGCGCATAGGATATGTGGCTGGGAGTGGATTGCGCCAGGATACCTTTCAGTTTATTCAGTCCCTCCGTTATAGGTTTTGACGCCTCGTTGGGGTAGGCATTGTGTATGGAGCGTGGCGCTGCAGTTCCTTTGGATAGGGATCTGCCGCCAGGGGCGAGTTTTGGATATTGGCGCTTGGCGCCGGGTGATGGAGGACAAATCGGCCGGCAGAGGCACTTCTGACTTCTTTTCCGGGATGACGGGTTCCTGGGATGCCAGAGATAGGGTGGACCCCGATGGCCGCATCAGCATCTATATCAGAGTGGCGCAGCGGTAGCGTGGATTTATTATCTGCGGAGGACCTTATTCGTCACCTCAGTGTGAGCAGAGACAGAGGTCGTACTCCCTATGTGGATAGCCCTGATTTTCTGGTCGATTGAGCGACAACCACTTGCATCGAGTGGATGAACCTGTGCCGCCCGGTTGGAGGGCGCCACGGTACTGGATCGAGTTGTCGCAGGTGTGATTTCATCACAGCAGTCGGAGTTAGAGCATGTTGCATTCCTGCATGGACTAGAGGCAGATTTGTTACCACGTGCACTCGAGGTACAGGTTCCTATTAGTGCTGTGCATGTGGAGGAGGGTTGTGGATCATGCCCAATGCAGCTGAGGCCGCGAGTTGTACCGGCAGGCTTACTGGTAATTGTGGCGGTTCGGTGTTTCGACCCAGTGCTTGGATTTGGATTGGTAAGGTGCCACGGAATGTTAGACTGCAGAAAGAGAGGACTTTGACCTTCTGTGAGGCAGACGAGAGGAGGCTTGATGGTTGAGATAGGTATAGCACACAGGTTATAGCGACAGTGTGAGAGGTGCTTACGGCGGCACCGGGACTCAAGGATAGCTCTATTGCCCATGAGATCCCGGGTGTGATTTCACCTGAGCTGTTGATGATGCCGCCGGTTAGGGAGAAAAAGATTGTGTTTGACGTGGTTCGGGGGACCGCGCCACCCTCGACAGCACCTCATTGGATATCGCCGGTAGAGCTGAGAGAGCTGATGGCGCAGTTGCAGGATCTGATGGATCGAGGGGTCTGTTTGACCTGATGCCACGCCGTTGGTGTACGGTGGTGATGTCACGTCGTTGATACACGACTGTGAGGGTCCTTTTATGGTTCGAGTGTAGACAGGTCCGGGTGGTATTTAGGACCTTTTGATGGAGTTATACGCCGGCAGTTGTTCATCTGCGATACCTGTACCTATGTGGAATTGTACAGTTGCGTATTCTGCCATGATGGCATTCAGGATCCAGTAAGGGCATTATGAACTCATAGTGAGGCCAAATGGAATAATTAATGCCCTGTTGCCTTGAAGATTTGAGAAATTGTGCGTCCCAGTTGTACTTGGACGGATTGGGAGTGGCGTTCCCCTAAGGATATTATGATTTACTCCCAGAGTGACTTGGAGTACGTGGAGCACTTGTGGATGTGCTACCATGCCTGTGTGGATGAAGTTGTATGCCAAGTTATTGAGGTACAAGTTGTAGCTTCAGAAGCATACCTTCTTGGGTCACTTTGTTCGAGCTGTAGGAGCGGCGGTGGAAATCCGGCCAATATGGATATCACTTGGGATTTGGCCGAGATCGACAATTATTGTCGAGGTGAGGAGTTTCTTGGACTGGGCAGTGCCAGGAGAGCATGGCAATCGGATGATGAGACTGATACCAGCGCCAATGTTAGTATTTCCAGTGTTGGGAGAGATATCTGCGAGTTTTAGTGATGCCTCCTGTAGCGACTGTGGAATTACCGTTGGGTTATTGTTGAGGATTCTAGATTACCCCGACAGGGCCACTGTGATGGCGGATACCTGGAGCAGGAAAGCTGTCTGGGGATGAGTTTGATAATTCCACAGATGGCGCTGTGTGGACTATTGAGACAAGCATGGCTTGTGGTTGTGTCCCTGAGGGTTCCTTTGGATGATAGACCGCGGCTGAGTAGTTCACTCGGATGGTCAAGATTCGGAAGTGACCGAGTGAGGACCCCTCCTTGTTAGGGCTCTTTTCCTTATTGGATAATCGTGTGGGTGTGCTTCGGGTTGCCTTGGTTGAGTTGACACGGGTTGTGGTTTGGTGCGTGTTGCACTAGCGGTTATCTTGTATCCCCAACTTTTGATGGAACCCTTGTTGTGTTTCATGTCTCAGCTCAGGAAGGTTATGTTTTTGGATCCCTCGACCGTGATTGACTCGCCCCATTTGAGATCTAGGAATGTTTGGAGTACGAGGGACGCCCGTTGCGAATTCTGGCTCGTGAGATTAGAGGTTGCGCAATCGGGCTATGCCGTACTGGCTGTTGTTGTTGTTGTTGTTGAGGAGTAATCACGGGGAGTGAGAGGTGACTTGGGAAGCTAGAGACAGTGATGATGAGTACTTACCCTGGGAGTTTGTGACTCCTGGTGGAATCAAGCTAGTTTCGAGGACGAAACTTTCTTTAGTGGGGGAGGATGTGAAAACCTAGATCCCCACGACTAGATTACTGGTTGACCAGCAGCTTCTGGAGGCCTATATGGCGCGTCGGTGGTGTTTGTGCACCAATTGGACACTAGTGATGGACTCAGAGTGTTTAGTGGATCACGAGAGTAGTCAGATGACCCCGTCGAATGCTTAGAAGTGGTTTTGCGCACGATGGATATTGAAATTGGGCTCAGCGCGAAGTTTGGATAAAAGAACACCTTTCCGGATGCCTTCGGCAATTTTTAGAGTTGGAGTTTGGCAAATCGGACTTCGGATTTGGATTCAGCGCGCGAAAACGGTGAAAATAGGCTATTTACTTACATTTTTCGGAGCCCGGATGACTTGGAAAGATTTTCGAGGCGGCAGGGTACTGTTTCGGCATACGGCGGGCACCGGCACGGCGGCGGGCAGCGGCGGCTCGGGCTCGGGCAGGCGGCGCGCGGCCGCGGGCAGGCGCACAGGGCGCGGGCAGGTGCGCGGTCCACCGCGGAGGCGTGCACCCGGGACGAGACGCGTGGCATACGCGGAGTGGATGGCACACGCGACGCGGCCCAGTGAATTGCGCGCGGCTTCGTGGACCGGGCGTATGACACGTGGCGGCACGGTATTCGCAGGCTCACGAAAGCGCGGTCCACGGGAGCGCGGTGCGGCTCCTCCGGGCGCGTGCCAGCGCAGGGCGCCAGTGCGGCTGGTCGGGTGCACATGGCCCGCACTCGAGTGCGGGCCACGTGTCGGCCGGCCAGGGGGCGGGCGCATGCACCGCCTCCAGCGACCCCCCGCCACGTGGCAGGCGCCCAGTCGCCCCACACAGCTGTTTGCTGTGCGGGGGACACGTGGCAGCACCGGAGACTTTCGGGCACGTCGGACAGCTTCCATCCGACCAGCTTGGCGGATTCGGACGCCGAAAGTGGCGCCCGAATCCGGCCAAGGGGGGGGGGGGGGGGGGGGGGGGGTGTTGTGGCTGTCTATAAATAGGGCCTTTGGGGCCCTTTTTGCTCTTTTTCTGAGCAGATTTCCATAGTAAGCCCTGTAGGAAATTTTCTCCTCCACCTGAGACGAATTTAACTGAGCTTCCCTGGGATTTTTAGGAGCGCATTTTTCGAGGTTTGCTATTTTACGGCGCGGCGCGACCCTTGTTCACCGGCGACCCGTTTCGTCCCTTTTCAGTGTTCAGGCTCCCCCGGTTCTTCCCGACCCCCGTTTTGGGCGATTCTTGCGCTGTTAGACTCTCGACAGGTAGGTCTTTGAGTTTAGTATTTTGAGTTTCCTCTATTTTCGTGTGGATTTTGGAGGTTCCCGAGCTTCTTTGTGACCTATTTTTCTTCGCGGAGTTTTGGACAGCGCTTGATTGTTTTGGCTGTATCTTTGCGCACATGCGTCGGATCGAGGCGATTCAAGAGGTGTTTCTCATCTACATTTCGTAAGGAATCTCCTGGATTTTTCTCAAATTTTTCTGGATTTTTACTGAAGGTGAAAATCCCCTTTTCTGTAGTTCTTTAGTACAGAATTTCTGTACAGTTTTTGTTGGGGTGTTTCCCTTGCCGAATTTGTATCTCAGCGTAGGAGGCTCGGTTTTGAACGTGCAGGTACTCGATTCGACCGGTTCGTCGCGAGGATCGCGTCAGTATTTTTCATGGAATTTTTTCGAGCACTTTTCGCAGGTGAAAATAGGGGAACTCTGAACTGTTAAGTTTTGGACAGATTTTCGTGAACTTTGAGGGATTTAATTATGTATGTTCTTTTGGGGAATTTTTCACAGTGTTGCGGTGAGCATTTGGACCGAGCGTGGACTTCATTTTGGGACAGGGATTTAGCGCTCGAGGTGGGTAGCGTTGTTAACCTCTTACTTGTGAGAACCCACTAGGCATATTGGAGCTAGTCTTATGTGATAATGCTAGTGTACTAGTGAATTGGATATAGCATGCATAATTGGACTATCGGTAGCTCTTACATCTTTAGAGACTAAATATGAATTGAATGTTAATTCTTGCAAAGGATATTTTGTCTAAACTCACTGGGAATATTTTGCTAAACTATTTCACGTGATATGTACCTTGGGACATCTTATGCATGTATATAGAGACCGGCTTTGTGGTGGCCCAGATTTCCATGCAGCTTTTTCTGGTGAATCCATTGTTTAGAACACCTATTGTTGGTGTGTCTGGCCCATTGTGCATCAAGGGGATGCTACGGATGGACCCTGTGAGATATCTACAGCTGTGTTGGCCTTCGGCTGTGTTTGCCGAAATTTTGAAATGGTTTTTGGCCAAACAGGGGTTGGAAATGGATTCAGCGCGGAAAAACGCTTAAAAACGGCTATTTTCTTGTTAAATTCTGAGTCCGGATGCCCAAAAACGGACTCCCGGGAGTTTTTGTTGAATTTCGGTGCATGGGAGGGGCCGTGGACCGCCGGCTGCCACGTGGCAACCCATGATTGGCCGGTCCGCAGCGCGCGGTCCACAGAGTGCCGTGGCTGGGTGCACGGACCCGGCGCATGACACGTGGCACCGCCTGATTGGCGGGCCCGTGAGGCGCGGTCTACAGAATCTGCGCGGCGGTGCATGGACCGGGGCGGGGGGGACACGTGGCATCCCTCGGTTGGTCGGTGCACGCGGCGCGGTCCACGGAACCTAAATTGGGTGCGTGGACCAGGTGCACGGGACACGTGTCGTCACGCTATTCGCGGGCTCACGAGGCGCGGCGCACCGGGTCGCGGTCGGGCGCCTCGGGGCGCGTGCGTGGCAGGCGGCCAGTGCGGCGCCTGCCCGCACGTGTGACCGCGACAGTGGCAGGGCCACGTGTCGCCCTGCCACTGGCGGGCGCCACCTACCCGTTTGACCGGGTAGGTGCCACACGGCGGCACCACACGCGCCCCGCACAGCTATTTGCTGTGCGGGACACGTGTCGGTCACCGGGAGTGCCACGTGGCCACTCCCGGCGCGCCCCGCACAGCTGTTTGCTGTGCGGGTGACGTGGCCGCACCAGGAAATTTCGGGCGGCTACAGTAATTAGGCCTTGGGCCCGGATTCGGGCGCCCGAAAGTTCGGGTGCGCCCGAATCTTGGGACATGTTGGGGATTTCCTCATTTGTTTTTCTGCAGCCTATATAAAGCCCGAGCTCCCTTCTTCTTCAACTTTTTGGCACTTCCGAGCTTCAAACCGGCAAGAGTCCTTTACCAAAGTTGATCCTCACACTGTGAACCTTCCATCTGCAGAGTTTGGGGATTTTTGGGGGCACGCTTTTCGAGATTCTCATTTTCTTGGCGCGGCGCGACACTCTTTCTTCGGTGTTTCTTCCGTCGCTCTTCGGTGTACGAGCTCCCCCGACCTTCTCCGACCATCTTTTCGAGCGATTTCTTCGCTGCTGGATCCGTGACAGGTGAGGCTACGATTTTGGGTTTCTCGCACATTTTCTGATTTCGCGTTTTTCGAGGTGTTTTCTCGTGCTCATTGGGACCCTTCTTGCTGTGAGTTTTTGGTGAGGGCAGCACCTTCTTTTGAGGAGATCTTCGCGCACAAATCTCGGATCAGGACGTGCTTATAGACTTTTTTATCTACTCGACGCAAGGATCATCGTGGTATTTTTTTTTGGAATTTCTTGAGGCCATCCCGGAGGTATACATTTTCCTTCTTTAACTGTACAAGATTTTACAGTTGTGTGGTTGTATGTTTTCGCGCGCCCGTGTTGTGGAATTTATATCTTGGCCTACGGAACTCCGATTTGGGCGTGCAGGTACTTGTTTCGAAGCTATCGACGCGTAGAACGCAGGGATATTTTATTTGGAATTTATTGAGCACTTTCAGCAGGTGAAATATTGGCTTCTTTGCAGCTGAAAATTCAGCGAGTGAATTTGGGCAGATTTTTGGAGTTTGTGTATAACTGTAGCCCTATGTTGTACCCAGGTGGTATTTTGGGCTGTACTGGACATACTGGACAGTGAGTTGCTGTTTTCTGGTATTATCAGCTGTAGGACTTGGACAGATCAGCGCATCAGGTGGGTGACCTCTTTTTCAAGATCAGCGGACTGTGTACTAATTCTAGCTTTAGGGACTTGCATATTTTAATGTTTGATGTACTGCCTGCTAGAATGTGTGAATTGATGTTCCTGTTGTAGTTAGATGATCCTGTTATTATTTTTCTCCCCTAAGCTGTTGGTTATTATTATCTTGCTCCCTAAGCTGTTGGTTATAATTATCTTGGAACTTGACCAAGCACCACTGCCATATGATGCATGTTCAGCCAGACTGTAGAAAACCTCAACTTGGGCTAGGTTTTTATTGCTCTAGACATTCCCACATCACTATTCTGTATATCACTCTGGACTTAGAGTTTTCCTCGCTCAAGTAGTGGGCCGAGAGGTCGGATTATTGTGGGATGCATTTACACTCGTGTCTGGGGACCGAGTGGGGTTGTTAGCAGTCTGTAGACCAGGTTTCTTTGGGAGAGTGACTTTGGTTGTAGATCTGGGATCTTGAGAGCTATTTGAGTGACAGTGAGTCTCGGCTGTGCAGTTTTCCAGCCTGTGAGTGAGACAGTGTTCCTTTGGTTACAACCGATCTTGTTGATCGAGGATTTGGATTATAGCCTGCATGAGCCACATTTGGGCTCGACAGAGATACGCGGATACTTTCCTCGGTGGGGTCGCTCCCCTCGAGAGCCACTCCGGAGTTGGGCCTGTTCTTCTATCGCGACTTGTCGACGCAGTTGTCCCTCTGGCTGGGCCAGTTAGTGGCAGTCACGGACACCGTCCCTCTGGCTGGGCCAGTTAGTGGCAGTCACGGACGCCCTACGTAAGTCCGGTCCCCCGGGACGTGACGGCAGTAGGTAGGCGCAGGTTTGACTGGACCCTATGCGGCAGTCAGTTTGGATTGGGTGATTTGAGTCGAGGGCTAGTTGTAGCATCATGTTCTTTCTGTTCCACTTTTGAGCATCTAGATAGAGGCATAGTAGCAGTAGAGTTTACTTTACCAGCTTTTCCCTTTCCGCACTGCATTGTTACTTTTTGCCTCTAGTAGACTTAGTGGGCAGACCGTCGGGCTTGTTGGCGGCACCCACTGAGAACTACTTGGGACGTAGTTCTCACACCCGTCGTGGTGTCTTTTCCCCAGGGACTTCTTCTTCTGCTCCTGTTCCTGCCGCACCTGTTGCTGACCCGACTGATCGAGGTAAGGGAGTCGCGAGATAGATCCCTACCAGTTGTCGCCCTGAGAGTAGATGTACCTCCTTACATTTTGTGAGTCTTGTTGAGTGACCTTGTAGTGAGGATTGAGTTGTACTCTTCTTATTTTGAGAGATATTTGTATTTTGGTGAGGTTACTGGTTGTATATCTCTAGAGTTGTATTTATTTTATCCAGCTTTTACTTTTCGGCTCTGATATCTATATGGTATAGATGATTCTTTTGCAGGTTAGTCGCTACGTCTTTACGGGGCATCCCGTAGGGGCGGCGGATCTGTTGGCGAGCCCGGGTCGCAGTTTCGACCCCGGGGCGTGACAGGCTTGTGGCAATTTGTTACAATTAGTATTCATAAAATAGTATACTCTAAATTTTGTAAGAACTGGAATACCTGAAATCACATTGTTAAGTAAAGGACTTTTGCATGCTTGTATGGTCATCTGGTTAGGCCATTTTTTACCGCTACACTACTTATTGGAACTTGACTTAGGAGAAACCATGCTTTTCCTTTCTCCTTCTTTGTTAGTCAGGTGGTCAGTGTTGCTCGGGTTCGAGCAGGGATCTGGGTAGTGTAGTCGGGGCTTGGTGTCTGGGACAGCTTGGATTAGTTGTGGGGCTTTGCGGCAACCGCGGATATTAGGTGGTTGACTGGATATTTATTTATGCACCAAATTGGGTATTTGAATTCTCTAGTGGACAGAGTTCCCCCCTATTGAGTACTTTTGCATCCGACTGAGGTCGGGTCTTTCTTTAGTGGACAGAGTTTTCCACTTTGATCATAGTTTTGATCAAAGTCCTGCTATACAGAGATACTTTACTCGTGTGGGTCGCTCCCCTCGAGTGCCACTCTTGAGTTTCCGATCGGACGGTTTAGATGCCGATCTGTTACTTACTTTAGTTTCCGACCGGACGGTTTAGATGCCGATCTGTTACTTACTTTAGTTTCCGATCGGACGGTTTAGATGTCGATCTGTTACTTACTTTAGTTTCCGATCGGACGGTTTAGATGCCGATCTGTTACTTACTTTGGGATGCGAGCCATGTGGGCCAATCCCGCGGTTTCGAGCCATGTGTGCAGATTCCGCTGAGCAGGCAATGCCAGTTTTACTGGTGGCACCAGATTGGGTTTATTACAGATATTCACTTTATTGTTGCACTCGTGTCAGGGGACCGAGTGAAGTCTAGTAGCTGTGTCTAGACCAGTGCTAGTGTTGTCGGGAACCGTTTGGGGATCGACGGTTGTCCCAAGGTCATGGTGAGTTATTGACCGTTGTACGAGAGGCATAGGCAGGCATGGCAGGCATAGCAGGCATAGGCAGGCATGGCAGGCATAGCAGGCATAAGCAGGCATGGCAGGCATAGCAGGCATAGACAGGCATGGCAGGCATAGCAGGCATAGGCAGGCATAGCAGTCATGGCAGGCATGGCATGCATAGCAGGCATAGGCAGGCATCGCAGGCATAGCAGGCATAGAGGCGTGATAGCTGTTGAGAGGCTCCAGTTTCCTTATTTCAGTCTTTATGGCTTTGGTTAATTTTTGTCTCTTGAGGACTTGGTGGGCAGACCGTCGGTCCTGGCGGTGGTACCCACTGAGAACTCCCTTTTTGTTGTAGTTCTCACACCCTTTGGGGGTTTTCCCCCTCCTTTTTTCTTCCTCTCCTTTGTTTTGCAGAGTCTTAGCGGGTGTTGCTGATTCTGCGGTTGATGATCGAGGCGAGGGAGTCGCGAGCTAGATTCCTACCCATGTTTGGAGAGTAGCGGTACCCCTTTAGAGGAGAGCTTCAGTAGATTAGTTGTTTTATTTCCTCTTTTGAGAGACTGATGTAGTGAGGATATGATTTGTATTGAGAGCCTGTACACTGGTGTATTTATTGGAGGTATCTCCCGGTTGAGTCTCGACCTTTGTATATGAGGATATTGTATGATTATCATTTTTGGGAGATGGACATTGTTGTATTATTTCCAGTTGTACAGTGGTTGATTTTAATTATACAGCAGATTTTCATTTATAGCTCTGATATCTGTTAGCTGTAGTACTTTTCTTGCAGGTAGGACGCTTCGCCTATGCGGGGTTTGACATAGGTGGCGGATCTGTTGGCGAGCCCGGGTCGCAGTTTCAACCCCGGGGCGTGACACTCTCCCTATTGTGGAGGAAGCAAAGGATGTATAATAGAGTTGGTAGCAACTAGCTTCAAGGGTCTCAGAACAATAAAACTTATACACATAAAGGAACTTATAAACCAATGTATTTCACCAAACCAGTCAGCCACAAGAACCCTAATGGTGCTCTTGGGATCAGCAAACAAGAGTTTGAACATAGAAAGGCTGCAAGGCTGTGATACAAATGTGGTAGCAAATTTGTACCTGGACATAATTGTCAGAATACCCTCCTGAACTATCTGGATGGTGCGCCTGAAGTGGTAGAGGTTTTTGATGAACAACTGCTATAAGAAGAAGAAGAAGAGGAAGAAGAACTAATGGAATCAGAGGAGCAAGAAGAGCTGGGAATCTCAGTCAATGCCCTTAATGGGGAGGTTTCTAATGATACTATTAAGGTCCAAGGTGAAATTGGGAACGAGCCACTTGTCATTTTGATTGATATTAGAAGCACACACAGCTTCCTAGATTTTCAAGTGGCCTGAGAGGTCAAGGCTGCCATGATCACTGCCACTCCCCTCATAGTAACTGTGGCCAATGTCCACAAGGTAATGAGCAAACTGAAATGCTCTGAGTTTAAATGGATGATGCATGGTGAACCCTACCAAGCAGATCTGAGGGTGATAAGATTGGATGGTTCCAGCATCATTTTAGGGATTGATTGGCTCAAGAAGTATGGGAGAGTCACCTTTGACTACACCAACAATTCAGTAACTTTCAGCAAGGAGGGAAAGCCCATTACAGTAAGAGGGATAGTTGAAGGAGCTAAGCTTAAAGCCATAGGGGTCAGGCAGTGGTAAAAGGCTGGCATGCAGGGTAATTGCTGTGCCATAGCTCACCTAAAGAGTTCTGAGAGAGAAGAACAGAGCATACTTAGAGAAGTACAAGAGGTGTTGTAGCACTATGATGATGTATTTCAAGAGCCAAAAGGGCTACCCCCAAGCAGAATACATGACCATAAGATATCCTTGCAGCCTGGGACAACTCCTGTCAACATAAGACCCTACATGCACAGTTATGAACAGAAAACAGAAATAGAAAACCAGGTTGCGGACATGCTCCAGTCAGCCATCATCCAGAAGAGCAGTAGTCCTTATGCTTCTCCCGTGTTGCTGGTGAAGAAGAAGGACCAAAGTTGGAGGATGTGCGTGGATTACCGGCAACTCGATAAGGCGACCATAAAAGATAAGTACCCTATCCCAATTGTCGATTATTTATTGGATGAATTAGAAGGATCTAAGTTTTTTTCCAAGTTGGATCTAAGATCTGGTTACCACCAAATTAGGATGGATGAGAAGGATATCAACAAAACAGTCTTTAGAACTCACTCGGAGCACTACGAGTTCTTAGTAATGCCCTTCGGGCTAACTAATGCACCAGCCACTTTTCAAGCCTTAATGAACGATATATTCCAACCGTACCATAGGAAATTCGTATTGGTATTTTTCGATGATATACTCATCTATAGCAAGAGCCTATCTGAGCATGTAGTCTATCTGGACACTGTCCTAGGCTTGCTGAAGGAAAATCAGTTATTTGCAAAAAAGACTAAGTGCTTCTTTGGGCAAACACAAGTGGAGTACCTGGGGCATATAATAAAACAAGAGGGAGTGGCTATAGACCCGAAAAAAATTGAAGCCATGGTGAATTGGCCAAGACCCCACAGTATAAAGAGTTTATGAGGAATCTTAGGCCTTACTGGTTACTACCGCAAGTTTATCAAGGGTTATGGAGGTGTAAGTAAACCACTCACCGAGTTGCTAAAGAACATTAGCTTCTAATGGAGTGAGAGAGTGTAGTAGCCCCGATCCCCGTGTAGCTTCTTCCATGACCCATGATGTGGAACACCTATTATTGGTGTGTCGGACCCGTAACGTGTCAGATGGACTCGTTGGACGGACTCTGTGAGGCCTCTGGATTGAGTGTCACGCCCCGGGTGTAAACCAGAACCCGGGCTCGCCAACAGATTCGCCGTGCACACGAAAGTTTTCATGTACACGAAGCGCTGGTAACCTGCTCAGATATAAGAGATACAATAAAAGAGCATAATACAGAGCTGAACTAAAAAGAACTACATAATATCTCAGACTGAAAATATGATACCAGCTGTAAATATACAATAAACTCTCAGCTCACCAAAATAAATACAACTAGCTGGCTAAAGCCAGGCCCAAAAGTAAAGTGCTACAGCCTGAGATACAAAAGGGGTACAATAAAAGTCCAGCTACTCTCACAGTTAGGGCAGACGATCTAGCTAGTCCGCTATCCTCTTACCTCGATCCGCCGCTGATGGGCCAGTAGCTCCCGCAGATGACTCTGCAAAACAAAGGGGAAAAGACAGAAAATAACTATGGGGGTGAGAACTAATAGATAAACCAGTAGGCTCCTCTAGTGGGTAAAGCCTCAACCCTGATGTACCCACTAGGACTACTAGAGGCAAAATGAAGGAAAAGTAGTAAGCTATAAAGGCTGCTGATAAAAGGAAACTACCACTACTATGCCTCTAAATGCAGTATCAAAGGTAATTGTATGCATGCAACCATAATGCTAGCTGTCTGAATAAACCCAATCAGATGGACCGATATGAAATCCGGTACTGCCTGCTCTGCTGTCGAACTTAAGAACTCAGTAGGGGACCAGCACACAAGGCTCGAAATCCCAAGGGGACCAGCACACAAGGCTCGAAATCCCAATCAGATGGACCGGTACCCGTCACGGTCTAAAGCCTACTCCGGAGTGGCACTCGAGGGGAGCGACCCACACGAGTAAAGTATCTCTGTCACCAGTACCACAAGTATCTCTGTCACAAGTATCACGAAATTGCAGGACTGGATCACGACTATGATCAAAGCGGGAAAATCCATCCACTAGAGAAATCTGATACCCAATCTGATGCATAAGTAAACATCTGGTCAACTGCCTAATGTCCGCGGTCGCCGCAACACCCCACAAGTCCAAAATCTGATAAAGTAATCAACATCTGGCTAACCGCCTAATGTCTGCGGTTACCACAATGCCCCACAATCCATAATCGAGTCTAACCTGTCCCAGACTCAATGGCCTCAACTACACTATCCCAAATCCCTGCTCTAACTCAAGCAACATGCATCTGAATGAAAAGGAGAATGACGAAACATGATTTCTCCTAAGTCAAGTCCCAATATGATAGTGTAGCAATAAATAGTGGCCTAACAAGATGTCCATACAAGCATGCAAATGTCCTCTTTTAAAACTGTAGAAAAGTGTCTGATATTTATTTTAAAAAGGATGATTTTAATGTTCCAACATGATAAGTCCTTTTGCATGCGAGATTATGATATAGCATTTGTCCCAACAACAGTGTCCCAATTTAACATACATGAGCTGTCATATAATTTGTGGGGTCTACTCATGCAATTCACAATTGGAATACCGATTATCAGTTTTAAAATAGGGGATCTCTAATACTCCTAGTGAGTTAGTAAAAAGTGAGGTAAGCAACAACCACCCACCTCGAAAAGCGCAATCCATACCCAAATAGCCTCCTCGCTGTCCACAGTCCTCTAACTCCGCAACTCGCCGAAAACAGTGCACAAATGTACAGAACAACGCACCCGGTGTAAACACAAATCCCAAAATACAGCTTTTGCTATTTTCCAAACAGCACGGAAAAAGAGGAGTTTTCACCTCTGTACAGTGCTTCGAAAAATCTAGAAAAATACGGTTGCGTTCCTTGCGACGAGTAGATCAAAAACGAGTACTTATACACCTTGATCCGATGATCCTAAACCAAGATATAAACCAAACAAGACGATGCTGTCCAGAATTCATCACGGAAAAAGAGGGATCAAAAATGTCTCAGGAACCGTGCCAAAAGTGCGAAACGGGGTGAAGTGGTCAACACTAAAATCGAAGCCTTACCTCTTAGGAACGTGCTATCACAGAAATCGCCCAAAAAATCCTCCTGGTTTGCGGACAGGAAAATCCCGACTGAAATACAACGGAAACGGGCCGAAATGGAGAAAAGTCGAGGCGCACTGTAAAATCGAGATCGCCGCTGTCGAGCCTCCAAAAATCCTTGGAATCCACCACGAGATCAAAAACTACAAGAGGAACAACTTTTGTAGAGAGCTCTCCCTCTCATTTCCTCTCCAAAGCTCGGAAAAAGGGGAGAAAGAGAGAGAGGTGGAGTTATTTATAGGCCAGCCCAAGAAATGGAAAAATTCCATTTGGGTCCCTACTTTCGGGCGCCCGAAACATTTCGGGCCCGCACAGTGCGGCCCGCAGCCCGGCCCAGCCCGCGCCCGGAAAATCCTGGGCGCGACACGTGTCCGCAAAACAGCGGACAGCGGCGCCCGCGAATCGGGCGCAGCCACGTGTCCCCCTAACGGGTCGGCGCCAGTCGCTGGTGCAGCGCCGCCCCGCCCGAGACGCCAGCCGGCGCGGCAGCGCACCGCCCGCGCGCCTGAGCCCGCGTGCGCGGACGCCCGCAGCCGCGCGCCCGTGGGTGCACCGCGCGTACATGCGCCATCCAGTCCGGGGCCGCCACGTGGCGCGCCCCGGTCCACGCGCTAGCCGCGCGGTCTCGTGGACCGCGCAGCGCAGACCCGCCTATGGGCGGTTGCCACGCGTCCCGCCGGTCCACCGTGCACCGGCGGCGCTCCTCCGTGGACCGGACAGCGTGTGCCGACCCAATCACAGCCCGCCACGTGTCCTAGGACGGTCCACGGCTCCCCCCATGCACCATTTTGCATAGAAAATTTTTGAGTGTCCCTTTTTGGGCGTCCGGACTTAGAAAAATACAAGTAAATAGTCATTTTTAAGCGTTTTTCCGCGCTGAATCCAAATACGGCCTCCAAACAGCGTGAAACCACTTCTAAAATTCGGCAAACACAGCCGAAAAACAGGTTCTAACCCAAACCCTCTCTGAGCCCATCCAACACATCCCTTTGACGTGTTGTGGGCCCGACACACCAATAACAGGTATTCCACACCCCGAAACATAGGGGAAAGCTACACGGGAACCTGGGTTACTATATTGACCCCTAAATGGACCCCTAAATCCTTTTTTTTTCATAATTAAGAAAAAAAAAAATTTTACACTCCAAATGGCGGTGTACGATGTATATTAATTTCATCCATTTTAGAATAAAATAAATTTTATTAATCACTTCGAAATGACTAATAAAATTTATCTTATTCTGAAATAAATGAAAATATGTATTGTACATTCAAAAATGAACACTACAACAAAATTAGGCTACAGGGACACATGTTTGTGACACTTTTATATAAGTGTCCTATCTATATTCTATCTATATCCAAAATTAGGTTATAGGGACACATTTTTGGTACACATTATAAAAATGTGTCGCTATACACCCTAGAGACGGCACATATAGCAACACTAATAATAAGTGTCGGTATTTTTACCAGCGATACTTTTTTTAGATTTTAAAAATACTTAAAAGTATAGCTATAGCATAATTTTCTTGTAGTGGAATGTACATATAGTATTGCTCAATTAAGTACCCCAACTTTTTTTTTTTATTTGAGCATTTTACACTCAGACAAGTTAAAAAGGCTATCAAACTAAAATATTTTAATAGTTATTAACAATTAATTATTTGGTTTAGTTTTATTTCATAAAAAGTGATTAAAATTGTTAAATTTGGTGGAATCACCAAGGAATTCAAATTTTAATTTTTTAGACAAAAATTATTTAATTCTTATAAAAAATAAAAAAAGGTAAAGAGGTCTCAATCAAAATAATAAGATTGAGTAGAACAATTCAAACGGTAGGTCTCCATATATTTTGACCACAGTAGTATAGTAAGCTATATCTACTAAATTATCTCATATTTTTATCCACACACGAATTCGGACGTAGATATATGTGAAATGTTAAATTTTTATTATTTTATTTACTAAAAATAAATTCAAAATCAAATGTGAATTAGATTTATATTTTAATATTATTTGGATATTAATATATACTAATATGTATATAAAAATATAAATTAAAATTAACAAGAATAAGACACTTAGCGTAATTTAAATTTTACACTTGTATTCAAGCTTTATATAGCTATATTTTAACAAATATGAATGTAATTTTAATACAAAATTTTACTACTGTCACGCCCCGAGATTCAAAAGTGGGTCTAAAATTTTTTTTTTTTTTTTTTTAAATCAGAGTTTAAAATCTTGATTTCTCCAATGCGTGAACAGACCGCCACACATATAGAAAAGTCTCTGTACATCAAACAGAGCCTTCCCTATATGTGCTCGGCTAACAGAAACAGTCAATCAGAGTAGATACGAGATAGCTATACTAAATAAGTTCTACTCTATTACAACCACAAGATTCATAAGTTAATACATCCAGTTCTCAAAATGGAAATACAGTTGCAATGTTTTACTAAATCAAAAAGGGTACATCCTACCAGGGATAAATCTACCACGCGTCCTCACACAGAACGTCCAAAGGTCCCCGCACCCGAAGGACCTGAAAAACAGTCACCCGAAGGTGTGAGACACACCGGAGTGTATCCCAGTGGGCACGACGGGCCGAGAAATAGCAAGCCGTACCTACTGGATACAATAATAAGCGGATAACAGAAGTAGGATATACTGAAGATTAATGTAGGTATACAGTTAGGCAAGTAAGATCAAACATGGATCAATAGAACAGAGTATGCATATATAACACAATCATATTATGCATGATAAATCTATAACAGATATGAAATGCAGGTAATCAAACAAGCAGGAATATCAAGAAAATGCATCAAAGGTAGTACCACAAATATACCCAATCAAATGCCACTTTTGGCCACAAGGGCCTCAGGCTAAACTACCATGGAGCATAATGACCTCAGGCTAAACCACTCGTGGTCATCGGGGCCTCAGGCCTAAAGCCACTTTTGGACACCCTGGGGCCTCAGGCCTAAAGCCACTTTTGGACACCCTGCAAGCTATCATAACCCCACTGGGCTCACGGGTCGATCAGACCTCCCTACCGGTAAAGAACACCCTGACGGTGGCCAAACCGTCGGTGTGCGTGACTAAAAGCTGGCTCGACACGGCGATCATAATGCTGATGCTCAAACCATGGTCCACTGACCATATAGACGGCAAGAAGCCGAGGAAAATCCCCACCGGGATACAAGTATAACATGCCACATGCTGAAGTAGTATCTCCTATTCTAAATATGCAGTGAAGAATAGAGACAGGTATAGAACTATGCTAGTGACCAATCAAGCATGGCATGTGTCCAGGAAATGCATATCTACTGCTGAAGAAGCATGATATATCTCAATATGATAACAAGCAACTGCTGGAATATAAGCATGATGTATAACTACTGCTGGAAATCAAGGCATAATAAAAGCACATCTGTGGGATCAAGGTTATGCAGATGTAAGGATTTTGTGGTGATATGCAAACAAGTAGTAAGACCAGGTATAACTCAATAGCAATCATAATGCTAAATCTCAATCCACGGTCGGTAGACCGGACAGTCGGCGAGAAGCCGAGGAAATCCCCATCGGGATATCGATACTGATGCAAATCATGTCAGGTACTGAGACTAGAACTCCTATTCTAAACATGCAGTGAAGAATAGAGTATAACGAAAGGCTCATCAGTATAATCAAGCAATATAGCTGTAATGATTGAATGCGGGAATGAAAGCATATAGTAAGGCTAAAGCATAGGTTCAGGGCTACACCAAGAACAGGGGTCCGACCTACCACGGCACCCAATAGGGCCGACCTGATAAAACGCGGACCGAAGATAAACCCACCTGTATATAGAAGGAACAACGACTCCACCAGAAGGTAGACGGTCGCGATAGCCACAAGACGAATCACGGGCTGGCTCCTGATGACTGAGGCCTACAACAACACCGGATGACAACTCAGGATCTACCAAATCTAGCGCGAATTGACTATTTTGTCGATTAACGCATGATTAAGCATATTTAGCTTATCAGGAACCCCGGAAAACCCACCGAAGGTTCGATAATGTTTTAGAACATTCATCTAGCTTTTCCATATTGTTACAATTGCAGCAAGTCCCTCAGGTTAACTCAGAATGTGTTTTACACACTAAATAAACACCGCTTTGGCTCGTTCTCACAAGCGGAGAATCATTTTTACGAGCCATCACCACCAGTAGGTGACATTCGACTTGCTGAACACCGTGCTCACCCATTTGTGGCAGCACAATACCCGAGGAAAACTTCGGGCCATGAATTACTTCTCTAACCTAGCCGAAATGCATTTTCGTTTCTTCGGCTCACCAAAACCCAAAATAAACGCGAGCATCACGTCCAGTGACCCCAAATTAGCCAGGAGTACACTGTTGCAACATTTCAAACAGACTAGAACAGTGTTTGGGCCATAACATTATCTTTAGAGCTTGACATCACTAAATCTTAACCTCTAGTGTGCCAAAATAAATTCTGCTTTAGCCATATGCTCAAAATGCCTCAAGAATCACTGGGCTTGCCCTATTGCGGCCTAGCAACCACTGGTTCAACCAGAACCGACACCAAGTTCTCAAACAACTTTCACAATGCTCCAACATCAATCCACACAGATAAACTTTGATCTGAAGTGAGCACTAAGCTCAGGGGACTATTTGGAGCAACTTTCATTTTTACATTGAAGCCTAAATCCCATTTTTCCTTCACTGTGGCATTTCCACAAACACCTGGCATGCACCATTCACAACAAGCACCCAAGCTAATCCCGAGTTGGTTCTCAGCAACCACAGCACCAAATCTCTTCCAACTTGGAAGGAAATGTTTCTGAGGGTTCAATATTCTTCTCCTGCAAGCCTGGGCCATGCTTGCTGCACTGGTTAGCCGCGGGCAAGGTGGAGAAGATGAGGTTTTTGCTTTGAAAATCGTGACCACTTCACCAAGAGATCTGGGATCAAACCACTTGCATAATTTGATGCTAAAACACATCCCAACCTTACCTGAACCCGTGCCCGGCGACGGGGTGCGGCGGCGGCGGAGCAAGCTCGGATTGGAGCTTCTTCACCAACAATGGTGGATTTCCATAAAGGCATTTTGAAGCTCTCCAACATGGATGGAATTGTCCTAAAGGACCATAGGAAGCTTTCCGACCATCCCTCCCCCGCCGGAGATGGCCGGAGCGCCGGCGGCCGCGTTTGGATCCACTCTCGGGTCATCCATGGCCGCGCCGCTTTGGTGCTGCATGGATGCCATGCAAGTGCCTGGATGGACTCCCCTCGGTCCCTAGAAGAGTTCTGGGCAGGTGGCCGGCGTCGGAGAAGCCTGCCGGCGCGGGAACACGAAGTTCGGCCAACATGCATAAAACCCGAAACTAGGGCATCGATTTTCTTCCAAAATACTTAACCAAAGCTTCTAAAACTTTTCAGGAATAATCTAAGGGTCGTACAGTCCCTGCCTACCAAGTTTGAGCCATTTTTGTCCATTGGTTGCGGAATAAAACCGCGGCGGAGCTCGGCTAGGTTTCCGGCCATCTATTGCTCCCGCCGGGCAACCAGACTGCATGGGGGGCTCGGGCTGTGCAGGGAGTATCCTAAAGGCATAAGGAGTCTACTGCTAAGGGTCTCAGGCTCATGAAACCTGTGGTTTAGTATCTCTTACCTTGGCCGGAGTTGATGAAGATGGAGGAAGCCGGTTCTCTCTTCCTCTTCTTCGCGCGGCCACGCCAAACACTCAGAAAGTCCTCAGGTGCAGAAGAACTCCCCAGGAACTCCAGATCCAACTCTGGACAAGTTTGGTTCCAACCTTCCTTTCTCTCTCTCTCTCGGGTTATCTCTCCTTGGGTGGTGTCCTCGGCCAACTCCAGTGCACAGGCAATGGTATGAGGAATTCAGAGGAGGTTTGTGATGCTTTGGAATCCCTCAGACCCCTCGTGCACTGAGCCAAGGAACCCAAGAGTCGTTTAGCCTTTAATGCTTGATTTTTATGCAAATCTCTCAAACCCGGTTCACACACGCACCCCCTAGCCCCGAGCTCTGCACAGCCACATTCGTGGGCTTCTTAGGTTGGCAGAACCCAATCAACAAAGTCCCAAGGGCTTTGGCCCAGGAACATTTAAGTTATTCGAAGAAAAAGCGATAATTTGGCGCTTTTCACACATTTCGAGACCATCTGCTCGACGAAATGCGAAACAGACTTCGCCACGACGTCCGGCTCGTCGAGACCTTCAAGATAGGCTATTCATTTTCTTGATTTAGTGCTCAAATAAATTCTCGGGCCATTTAATTCGACAAGTTATAGTCTGACGCACGCACTTCGATGCACCCGGTTCGCCAAACGCGAAATCCGTCAGTGCCATTGCGCTCAGAATGTCGAAATTAGTTAGGTTTGACTACTCATACCCCTATATCAAGGTTTCAGACGGCGAAACAACCATTAGTGGTCAAGAGGGGATTAAAACTAGAGGTTACTATTCACAACTTAAGTTGTGGGCCCGCAGTTTCTTCGCTGATTTCTGGAAGATCCGACCGTTGGATCGTCGACAAGCGAATATGAATTTTTCATGTTTCGACGAGACGGTCGCAATGGTGAACTCGGATTTTCGAGATCAGACCCCGATCAAAAAGCGATATTTTTGGGGTTTAATTTACTTCTTTTCTACTATTTATAAATCCAGAAATTTATTTAAACCTTTTAAAATTCTCGGTTACTACAACTATAATAAAATTATACTATATAGCAACACTTTTAAGTGTCTCTAAAATTTAAAAAAATACTGCTAGATAAAATACCGACACTTATTATTAGTGTCGCTATATGTGCAGTTGCTAGGGTGTATAACGACACATTACTGTAATATGTTCCAAAAATATATCCCTATAACTTAATTTTGAATATAAATATAATATAAATGAAACACTTGTAAAAAAGTGTCACAAAAATATATCGCTATAATCTAATTTTATTGTAGTGTTTATAGCAACACAAATCAAGAATGTAATAGAAAACTGCTTTACCCTCCTACAATATATATTAATATTCCTCTTATTTTTTTAGGAGGTGAAAACAATCAAATACTATTGTACTTTTAAAAAAATTATATTCTCTTCTTTATTTTTAAAATATAAATTTGTATCACTACAATAAAATTAGATTATAAAGACATTTGTGACACTTTTTTGCAAGTGTCCTATTTATAATCCATTTATATCCAAAATTAGATTATAGGTACATATTTTGGGGACACATTATAGTAATGTGTCGCTATACACCCTAGCCACGGCACATATAGCAATATTAATGACAAGTGTAGGTATTTTTTTCAGTAATATTTTTTAAAATTTTTAGCAACACTAAAAAGTGTCACTATAACATAATTTTATTATAATGTATATAAATACATATCAAATACTAAATTTTAATATTTATATTCGTATTCTATCGAGTTTGATATAGAATTCAATGGAGTTCATCCTAACCACTTTCAGCTCAACTCATATTGCTTATATAAAAAAAAAAAAAATTATTGATCGGAAAATTTGGAAGTTACAATGTAAGATTCCTTCTTTGCCCTTCTTTGTTTACGGGCTTGATTATGCTAGGGTACATTATACAATACTTCAAAAAAAATTCACTTATTATATTGTATTTTTTACGAAGCTATTTTTTTTATGGATCTCTACACTGCCGGTAGTAAGTCAACAATTTTAGATGAAAGCTTACAGTTTTATCTAAAAGTATAAGTTAGAATTAGCAGAGTGTATATTCATCCTAGTTCCTTTCGGTAAAATTATTAGTTATTTGTATAAAATAGTAGATCTATTTCTTGATGATATTGTGAAAATTGATGACAAAATAATCGTGTATTGATGCCTTTGGGAAAAAAAAAAAATATAGTGTGGAATGAAAAACAAACCGAAAATATAATTTAGAGATTAATAAAATACACTAGTTCAATAATGCCTTTAAAATAATATATAATAAATTATAACAACAAAAGATAATATTAAAATGTAGTATACTTGCGCGTAATTAAGCTGTTTTATTTTCCTACTTCCTTGTAATCTCATATGTATTGTTTTCTTCCCTACCTTTTCAATTATAAAATAAAAATGAATAGATAACCTTCAGCAATTATATTTTAATTTTTATTCAAACTCTTTTATTTTTCCATTTTTTTCAAATTAATAATGATTTATCAAATTCGGTGGTTTTAATTACTTTGTAGCAAATAAAATTAAAATAATTAATGATAATAATAAATAAGATATTTTAACTTTAATATTAATACTTTAAATTAAAAATTAAAAATTATAAAAGTATCAATTAAAAATACATGTTAATTAAAAAAAATACAAGGATTCTACTTGAATTGGCAATATATAATTGGGTGAGTTTTCCAAATTATAATTCATCTTGAGAGTGTGATCCTACTAAAATTGAAACATTTTTTTTTTTAGACCCTTTAGCGTTTGGTTCCAAAATAAGAATTGGAATAAGACTTTATTCCAGTCTTGTTTTTGTAAACACATTTGATTATTGGTGGAAACAGTAGTTCTCGTCTTTTTGAAACAAATTGATATATATAAGTTTAGAACTAATGTTTCATCTTTTTTTTTCGAAACAAACTTATTCTCACTTGAGAACAAATTTAATTAAAATAAATTTAGTTTTAATTATTATGTTAATTTTTTAATTAATTTAAAATTTTCACAAGTCTAATTATTTTATTTAACTAATTATCTAGCTATTAAATAATGAACTAATTGATTTATTAATTTATTAAATTATTTATAGTTAATTAAATTATTAATTAATAATACGATCATTATTAATTATTTTATTAATTAATATTTAGGACTATCTAGCAGTAGTTAATTAAATAAGTTAAATTATTATTTAATTAATATTTTATATTAATTAGTTAAATAAATTATTATTATTTTAAAATTATAATTATTTTTATTTTTATTATTTCAATTTAACTATTCAAAAAATATTTTTTTATTTTTAAAATTAATCTAATTTTTATCTAAACACAAAATTAAACTTATTCGTATTTATTTTAAAAAATATATTTATATTAAAAATAAATAGTTCTTATTTATTACTTCTATCCCAATCAGATGCAACCAGGAATAAGTGTGGCTTGATTCATCGTTCATATCCGTTATTAGGCTTTATCACAATGATAGCTAGATCTTTAGTGCTAGCTTTTACCTTCTAGATCTTTTGCGACCACAAACCTAACATCTTTGTTATAAAATAATCCAATACTTTAAAATTTTAAGATAATAAAAAATAATATTTATAGCATTTTTTATTTAATATATGTAGTCATGAACTAATAATCATGACAAATTATTAATTTGTGAATTATTTGTAAATTATTGAGAATTCTAATTAAATCTGCTGTTTTCGATTTTTTTCAAAAATTTAAAATAATTCATGAATTTTTGAATTAAAAAATATTATTCGTAAATTATTCACGAATTCTGAATTTTTGGGTGAAAAAATTGTCTACATTTTTTCTCTTTCAAAGAGAAAAAAAAAAAAGAAAAAAAAAAAATTCAATGGCCGACCCCACCCCACCTTCTCTTCTGTTCTCACGCCCTCTCACGACCGCCTCCCCCACCCCAGCCGGGCGGCGTGCGCTCACGAAGTCACCATTGGATCGGAACCCCTCCAAGCCGCTCGCTGCTCGCCATCGGAACCCATCCTGAGCAGCATGCCATCGGAACCCTCCGGGCCGCGTGTCGCTCGTCATCTTCCCCGCCGCCACCAGTTTGTGAGTTGTGATTTTGTAAATTTGTGTATTAATTTATATTTTTGGTGACTTGTTAGTGAAATTAATATTTATTTTAAATTAATTTAATTTTTTTAAAAAAATAAATAAATATTTCAGTTGTTGATTATTTTTTTTTTATTCTTTCCAAGGAGTTTACTTAAAATTATATATATATATATATATATATATATAGAGAGAGAGAGAGAGAGAGAGAGAGAGAGAGAGAGAGAGAGGCTGGAATACTATTAATAGTACCAATTCATTGGTGCTATTAAGTTTTTAACCGTTGAATTAAAAAATGTGTGGTTGAGATGCCCTTAGGTTTAATGGGTAGTTGGGGAAATAGTTGTGAGGACCCGGATCCCCACGATGAGTTTACTGGTTGATTGGCAGCTTCTGGAGGCCTACGTGGTGTGTCGGTGGTGTTTGTGCACAATTTGGACACAAATGATGGACTTCGGGCCTAAATTGGATCATGTGAGTGATCGGGGGACTCCGTCGGATGTTTAGAAATAGTTTCGCGCAAAGCGGATATTAAAATTAGACTCAGCGCAAAGTTTAGACAAAAGAACACCTTTCCGGATACCTTCGACAATTTTTAGTGTTGGAATTTGGCAAAACGAACAACGGATTTACATTCAGCGTGTGAAAACGATGAAAATAGACTATTTACTTGTATTTTTCGGAGCCCGGATGACGCGCGCGGTTTTCGAGGCACTTGGCACTGTTCCGGCGGTCGGCGGGCAGCGGCGGAGCGCGGCGGCGCGGGCGCGGGCAGGCGCCGGGCAGGTGCGAGCAGCGCCCGGGCGCGGGCGAGGGCAGCGCACGGGCAGCCGCGGTGTTGTGGGGTTAGGAGTGACACATGGCGTTTTTTTATTGGGCTAGGTGCGGACACGTGGTGGATGCGGATTGGTTGGTGCAGGGACCCGGTCCACGGAATGGGTGCGGTCGACCTCGGGGCGCGTGCGTGTAGAGAGCGCAGGCGGCGGCGCAGGCGCGCACGTGGGCGCGCGTTGACGCGTTTTCCCGCGCTCGGGCGCGCCACGCGTCGGCTCCGCGTGGGGCCACGCGGCGCACAGCTAGTGGTCATTTCCGCCGTCCGCTGTTTTGGCGGGTGACGTGGCAGAACCGGATTATTTCGGGCGCTCCGCAGGGCATCGTATCGGCGCACTATTGGCGCCCGATTAAATCGGGCGCCCGGAAACCGGGACTTGGATGGTATTTCTCGAATTGTTTTCTGGCCTATAAATAGGACCTGATTGACCTTGTGCTCATTTTTTTCTCCTCTTCTGGCCAGTTTTTCGCAGGGAGCTCTTCGGGAAGGTTCTTCCTCACCCTGAGCCGCACCTTTTGGAAGACTCCGGGGATTTTTGGGGGCACGCACTTTGAGGTTTTTGATTTTACGGCGCAGTGCGACGATTTCTCTTCGGTGTTCTTCTTCGTCGCGTTTCGGTGCACGAGCTCCCCCGGCTTACTCCGACCTCCGTTTCTGGCGATTCTTGCGCCATTGGCTTCACGACAGGTAGGGCTACGATTCTCATGATTTGATCTTGTCCTCTTTTCGAGTTCTTCTTGGAGTTTCCTGAGCCTTTTTATGACCCATTTTCCACTGCGGAGTTTTGGACAGCACATCAGTGTTTCGGTGATATCTTCGCGTTCAGGCATCGGTTGGAGGCGTGCCTGAAGTCGTTTTGCATCTACACATCGCAAGGAACGTCCTCGAATTTTCCTGGATTTTTCTGAGTTTCTGCCGAAGGTGAAAATCCCATTTTCCAGAGCTTAGTGCTACAGATTTTGTACAGGATACTTTTGAGAGGGCCACCTTGTCGGATTTTTATCTTGATGTACGAAACTCGGTTTGGGACGTCCAGGTACTCGTTTCGATCGGCTCGTTGCGACGGTCGCGGCAGTATTTTCCCTGGAATTTTTTGAGCTCATCTCGCAGGTGAAGACAGCACAGTTTGGGACTGTTTTGGTGGATAGCATGTAGTTGGAATTAAGTGTTAATTGAGCTTCTTTGGGGTTGTATCCCGCTATTTTTGCAGGTTGTGGATCGTTTGGCTTCCGGTGTTGTTGTAATGGTTTCTTGGCATATAGGTGTCGGGATGGGGCGTATAAGTATTCATTTTGGAGCTACTCATCGCGAGGATCGCAACCGTGAATTTTCTAAAATTTTTGGAGCACTGCTTGGTGGTGAGAAATTCCCTTCCTTGTGCTGTTTTGGAAAAACAGTGAGTATGTGTGTGGGGTTTTGACTTGAGTGTTGTGTTGTTGATTGTAGCCGAGCCTTGCGCGACATGTACGGTGGATACGGGTTCAGCTGATATAGTTAGCAAGTGGCCACGCTCTTCACCGACCTCAGGTTTGCCTTGGTTTAAGCACTTCAGGTGGGTAAGCTTAGTAATGGATGTTTACGTTATGGTTAATGTAAGTGTACCTATGGGAATGTCACCTTCTATGACCGATAGCATGCATAATTAATGTACAACCGATATGAGTGAGAGGTAAGTGTTACGGAATTTAAGTAGGCGTATTTCGTGAATTCGGTTAAGTCTTGAAGATTGAAGGTAAAGAAGGTTGGATCATATAACTCAATCTCAAGAAAGAAGAATTCAAAAGGATCAGGTATGTTTAACTTAATATCTTTGGTGATCCGAATACTTCTTATAGTGTAGAAACACTTGGATGAACTTGTAATTGCATAAATATCAAAAACTGGACATGGGACATGTTCAGAATCCGGATCAGACCTTGCAATCCGGATCCCGAAGGTTGTTCGTTCATACACCAGTTCAATCCGGATCGTAGCCTTCCTTGATCCGGATCCCGAACACTGGGTTTACCTTTTTATTTGAGCGATCCGGATCAGGCTTTGCAATTCGGATCCCGAACGTTGATGTTTGGTGAACTGTATGAACGATCCGGATCAAGCACTTCGATCTGGATCCCGAACCTTCATTTTTCTGGAAACTGTTTTTCTCGCTACTGCAATCCGGATCGCCGATCTCCGATCTGGATCGTCGTCATGTAAAAATTCCAGAAAAAGATAGTTTTTGATCCTTATCTTCTTCCAAGGGTTTCTAACCTATAAATAGACCCTATGATTCTTTTTCTAGGGCTAATCCACATAATCGAAAAAGAAGCCGTCATCTTTTATACGGCCTAAGATCCACATATAGAGAAGAAAGGAAATCATAGATTCTATCTTATGTTTCTTCATCTATATTGATTGATTTGATTCTAGGTTTTCATACTCACATTTTGAGTAGAATCAAATCAATGAATACTTAGATGGTATTTCCGATCTATTTCTAATATAAGTATTCGGCGGATCATCACCACCCAAAAAAACAACGATTTACCCCAAAATCGGCGCGTGGACTCGCGTGGCCTTGTGGATTCAAGGTGCTACCGCTCTCGTGGATTCGGAGCGAGGTACGTTCATGGATTCGAAGCGTGCTACTGGGTGAAGACCGTGGATTCGGTCGGACGTCGTGGACTCGACGTTGGACGCCGTGGATTCGGCGTTGGACGCAAATCGTGGATTCGAGAAGCGTCGTGGAGCGAGCGGAGAAGATCAACTAGGAGCATATGGAAAAGGTTGAGTCGTCTGTGAGTACGGTATATCACCTTGTACGTGTTTAATTCTAGTGGATTTCACCGTGTTATCGGTCCCGTGGTTTTTTACTCCGGTTTGGAGTTTTCCACGTAAAAATCTCTGCGTGTTATTTATTTTTCCGCATTGGGTTTTATATCGCAAAGATTTTTGAGTGTTTATTGTTTACACCTATTCACCCACCTCTAGATGTTTTTTCCTCTATTTAGATCCAAGTATACATAACCCAACAAGTGGTATCGGAGTGGGAATAGGGTTGTAAACAATGGTTGAAGGTGGAAACATCAACAGACCTCCGTTCTTCGATGGAACAAATTATGCGTACTGGAAAGTACGGATGAAAGCCTTTTTAATTTCCATCTACGAACGGGTGTGGCAATCAATTGAATTAGGATGGACTAATCCAACTGAAATTATTGGTGATGTTCGCACCATCAAACCTAGGTCGAAATGGACCAAGGAAGAGATTGATATATCTTCTTACAATGGCAAGGGAATTAATGCTTTATTTAATGCCTTATCACAAACAGAGTTCTCTCGCGTCTCGGCATGTGAGACTGCGAAAGAAATCTGGGATGTTCTTCAAGTTACGCATGAGGGAACTAACCTTGTGAAGATTCAGAAACTGCAAATGCTTACGAGCAAGTTTGACTCTATTTCATGGCAGAAAATGAATCTTTCACAGACTATTACACACGATTGCAAGACATCGTAAACTCATGTGCTAACTTGGGAGAGAAGATTCCAGAATTTAAAATTGTAAGAAAAATATTAAGAACTCTTCCTGAAAGATTTCGTTCCAAGGTTACAGCCATTGAAACTATTAAACACCCGGACGAAATCCGTGTAGAAGAATTAGTTGGTTCTTTACAAACATATGAAATGACATTTCCTACTAACTATTCTTCGGGAAAGGCATCCTCTTCTAAGTCTTCAGGTTATGCGTTGAAAACAACAAAAGAAGAAGACGCGGATTCATCCTCCTCAGGCGATGACGAGAACCTATCTATGGAGGACTTTGAGAAGCAGCTCGCTCTCTTGACAAGGAAGTTTCGCCGAAATTTTCGAAGGGGTAATTCAAGCAAAACTCCATCCTTCGGAAAGTGGAAGAAAGGCAAGGGTTCTTCAAGTTACAAGTCAAGAAAGCAAGAGGGTTTTTCTAAGGATAAGAAAAGCACAGAATGACAAGTCCAATGCTTCAAGTGCCGAGGATACGGCCATATCTCAACGGAATGTCCAAATAAGAATCCGTCCAAGAAGAAGGCGATGCAAGCCGTCACTTGGGATGACACCTCATCGTCAAATGAGTCATCGTCAAGTGATGAAGAAGACAACGCAACAGCGTTCCACGCGTCCACATCTTCACCCTTCATGTGCTTAATGGCAAGTACATCCGAGTCATTGTCCAACTCCACTGTTGAAAAGAATGCAACGGACAATGAATCGGATGATTCGGAAGGTGAAGATTTTGCTATAGCCTATCACAGACTTTTGAGGGATTCAAAGAAACTGGCTAAGCAAAATAAGGGGTTGAGAGGGAGATTGCAGGATCTCGAAGAAGAAGTAAAAAGGGTAACTTCTCTCTCGACCGATCTTGAAGTGGAAAGGGATAATCTGATAAAAGCAAACGTTTCCCTTCAAGAGTCCAATGAGCAACTCGAGAAGAATTATATAGATATGGTGAACAAAGCGAATTACTTCTTGAAGCTCAACGGCGAGGCTCGACAGGAAAAAATTGGAAATGACAGAGACCATTCTCCAACTCAAGGATGACTTACAGCGATTTTCATCAGGAAGGAGTAAGTTGGATAAGCTTCTTGGTCTTGGTCAATCAAACAAGTTCGGCCTCGGATACAATCGAATTGAAGACAATTTTAGTTCGGTTGGGACAGTTTTTGTGCCTCAGTCGGTATCTCCTCCTCCGACACCGGAATTCACGACAAGCAACGACAACAAGCCTACTTCACCCTCCTCGGAATCGTCAAGCACTAAGGTATGTTTTCGTTGTAATTTTGCAGGGCACATAAGGAGAAATTGCAAGATGGGAGCCAAACGGTCAACTCAAGCACTTCTTGCAACGACTACCAAAAGGGTGATTCCTCGGAAATCAAATGCAAATTCTTTGAAGGAAAAGAGCCTCGGTAGTTCATCAAACAAGACGACGACGTCAAGGAAAAGCGACGGATCAAACAAGACGCTTTCACCAAAGGTATCAACCTCACAATCATTTCCGACGTACACCAAAACTCGAAAGGTTTGGGTACGCAAAGGTGAAGTTTTCCCTTGTCTTGTTACAAATATTTCCTTGCATGCATATGATAATTCATCTTGGTATCTGGATAGCGGCTGTTCCCGTCACATGACCGGTGACAAAAACTGCTTTCAAAATTTTGAGAAAATCTCCGGAGGACTTGTGGTTTTCGGAGACAGACAGTCTTCCAAAATTGTTGGAAAAGGAACAGTAGCTATTCCAGATGGCCCGATTCTGAATAATGTGTTATTTGTTGATGGGCTTAAGACTAACCTCATTAGTATCAGTCAACTTTGTGACAATGGTTTTTCTGTTAATTTTTCATCTGTTGAATGCATTGTAACTGATAAGGATCATGTTTTCTTTTTAAAAGAGGTTAGATCTGAAAACAATTGTTATGTTGTTCCCAATAAAATTTCTGAAAATTATAACTTAGCCTCTTTGAATAATGAAACACTTTGGCGTGAAAGGCTAGGACACATAAATTTTAAGGAACTTGCTAGAATTTCGAACAAAGACGTGGTCAAGGGGGTTCCTAAACTTTCACTTAATCAAAACATTGTGTGTGGTGGTTGTCAAAAGGGAAAACAATCTAGGACTGCACACAAGAACTTGAATCACGTCGGTACCAAACGGCCCTTGGAATTATTGCATATGGATTTTATGGGGCCGACACGTCAACCATCCTTGGGAGGTAAATGGTATATTTTCTTATTGGTTGATGATTTTTCTCGGTATTCTTGGGTAGCATTTTTAAAAGAGAAAGCTGATACTTTTGATTCTTTTCACGAGATTTGCCTTCGTATTATGATTGAAAAGAATGAAAAGGTCATTCGTGTTAGAAGTGATAGAGGTGGAGAATTCATAAATTCTAAATTCATTGATTTTTGCACTTCCAACGGCATTAAGCATGAATTCTCAGCACCCTATACACCTCAACAGAATGGTGTTGTCGAGCGCAAAAACAGGGTTGTTCAAGAGATGGCACGTGTTATGCTTCACAGCCGGAATTTACCGCTACATTTTTGGGCTGAAGCTGTGAACACTGCAATCTATGTTATTAATCGAGTTTATTTGCGCCCGGGAACGTTAAATACACCATATGAACTATGGTGTTGTAGAAAACCCAACATCAAATATTTTCGTATCTTCGGGAGTCGGTGTTACATTTTACGTGACCGCGAAAATCTTGGAAAGTTTGACTCTCGAAGTGACGAAGGGATTTTCTTGGGGTATTCTACAAATAGTAGAGCATATCGGGTATTTAACTTGGAATCTAAAACGATCGTAGAATCTATAAATGTTAAAGTAGATGAAGCTTTCCACTTTGCATCTGATAAATCTACCCCTGATATCTCTCTTGATGATGATACTCCTGTAAGTGCATCTTCTCATGATAATACTTCCAATATTAATGATGCATCTAATGGTTCTTCAAGTTTATCTGATGTGCAGAAATCATCTCATGTACCTCCGAGTACTCCATTACAACAAACGTTACGCATCTCCAAGGATCATCCTGAATCAAACATCATTGGAGACCCACAAGAAGGAGTCAAAACTCGGAGACAATTGGTTTGTGGATTCGCCTGTTACGTTTCCATGATCGAACCAAAGAATGTCGATGAAGCTCTTCAGGATGACTACTGGATTGAAGCAATGCAGGAAGAGCTCCATCAGTTTGAATGCAACAAAATCTGGGAATTAACGACGCCTCCGAAGCAACACAATGTGATCGGTACTAAATAGATTTTCAAGAACAAGAAAAAGAGGATGGTACCATCATCAGGAACAAAGCACGTTTAGTTGCTCAAGGCTACTCTCAAATAGAAGGTATAGACTTTGATGAAACGTTCGCCCCTGTAGCTAGACTCGAGTCCATTCGTATCTTATTCGCTATTGCTTGTCACTTTAAAATAAAACTCTTTCAAATGGACGTTAAGAGCGTATTTTTAAATGGGTTTTTAAATGAGGAAGTTTATGTGGCTCAACCGAAAGGTTTTGTTGACTGTAAACTACCTAACCATGTTTTTCGTTTGAAAAAAGGCTCTTTAAGGTTTAAAACAAGCACCGCGAGCGTGGTACGAAAGGTTGACAAAGCACCTTTTGGAGAAGGGCTATACTCGAGGGGGAGCAGATCGGACTCTCTTTGTGAAGCATTATCAAAATAACTTCATTGTTGCACAAATCTATGTCGATGACATTGTGTTTGGAGCAACAAAGGATAATGATGCTTCTAAATTCGCAGAAACCATGGAAAGCGAATTTGAGATGTCTATGATGGGGGAACTGACATACTTTCTTGGATTGCAAGTGAAACAAAATGATGAAGGCATCCATCTGTGTCAATCCAAGTATGCAAAGGAGTTGGTAAAGAAATTCGGATTAGAAGATTCTAAAGATTTTCCTACTCCTATGGGAACTAGCAATAAGGGATTAGGAAGTGAATCTCTTAGTGAGAATGTAGACGAGAAACTTTATCGCAGCATGATTGGAAGTCTACTTTACCTCACAGCTAGTCGCCCGGATATATCCTTTAGTGTTGGGATTTGCGCGAGATATCAATCAGCACCAAAGGAGGTTCACCTGAAAGCGGTGAAACGGATCATCCGGTACATCAAAGGAACCATTAATTCGGAATTTGGTATCCTATGGGAACAGTCTAGATATTATTGGATACTCAGATGCCGATTGGGCAGGATCTGTGGATGATCGGAAAAGTACGAGTGGTGCATGTTTTTATCTTGGCCATTGTCTTGTTGCATGGCATAGTAAAGAGCAAAACTGCATTGCACTCTCGACTGCCGAAGCGGAATACATCTCAGCGGGTAGTGTTCAACTCAACTCATTTGGATGAAAGCGTGTTGAGCGACTTCCGGATTTCAGCAACTTCGGTAACTGTTTTATGTGACAACACTAGTGCTATAAATATTTCAAAAAATCCTGTGTTGCCACTCTAGAACAAACACATTGAACTTAGATATCATTTTCTTAGAGAGCTAGTTGAATCAAATATCTTCAAATTTCCTACATTTCAATTGAAGATCAATTAGCTGACTTGTAACAAAACCTTTGGATCAAAAACGTTTTATTCATTGCGTAAAGCAATTGGAATGCTTTCCTTGAAATAACCTCTTTTTGAAACTTTGTTTAGGTTAGGTTTTATTTTTGTGTTTTTGTTCATTATCTATGCTTAGTCATAGAACATTAATTGAGCATTAGTTTTGATTGACTTAACTGCATCCTTTATATATTTAGAAATCTATTATGCTTTAGATGTCATAATATTTCATTTGATGCAATGATCATTTATGTCAATTAACTCATATTTGTTTGATCAAAGTCAATTTCTCTCTCGATGATCTCTTGTATAGTTTTTATCTTATTTGACTGTTTAGTCGAGTATGAAATCGAGATCAATATTTGGTTGAATACTTATACACTTAAATAATTGATAGCCAATTGAGGGGGAGTCAAAGAAAAGTATTATGCTCAAAAGATGTGGAAAGAGTTACATCCCAATGAGGAGTGTGAAAACTATCCACCCACATGGAGGAAAGAGCTACCACCTCGGTCGTCCGAGTACTGTGTGCACGTACCACATGTATACCAAGCAAGGTTTTTTAAGTTTGATTAAATAAAATGCATGTTGAAATACTTGACTCTGTCAAAATTTCAAGGTTGGGATAAGGTGGGAATTTTAATGAAAGATGCTCAAAGAGCCACTCTCTTCAAAATTGACTAGATATATTATCAACTTATCTGGGATGTGTAGACATCTATTGATCGTTGTACTTTTATTTTCTTTACCGAATCGATTGATGATTGATAAATGGCATTACTCATAAGATCAAGTTAGATGTAATGGAGTTGTTCAACTTTAAGGGATTTAATTTTAGAAACTTTTCGTTTCATTTGTTGGATGTTATTGATAGATTTGGCATAATCTATTTCTTGTTGTATGAAACGATGATTTTCATTTAAAGTTGATACACAAAACGTGCTTACAATCTTTTTCTGGTTTTTCTAGAAATTTCTCTGAAATTTTCTAAAGAAAAAGTTGGAGCCGATCCGGATTGGACCTGCCGATCCGGATCCCGAACGCAGGATTTTCTCTGGGTACGATCGGATCGTTAATCACGAACTGATCCGACGATCGCGGCTACGCGGTTTTATATAGAACAAAAGGGTTTTGATTTCTTTTACTCAATCTTTGGTCCAAAGTTTCCAGAGCTTCCTCTCTCTAGAATTCACATCCGACTGGAAGCTTACTCAAACTCAAGTTCTTCGATTCCAAGTAAGTTTTATTGATCAAATCCGGTTTTTTCACAGTTTTCATATTCTTCCTCAAAACGTGATGAAAGCTTGTCCATAATATTTTCTCGTGATGGATGGTTTTGATCAAATTCTTTTGAAATAAGAACTCTGGGTGATTAGTTTTGATTATATGCTAGGTATTCTCAATGATAAACGTATTTTTGGCCTCAATCGAATTCACCAAAATCAAAATTTCGGTTTTGCGGACCATATAATGGAAATTTTCCCAAAATCATGCGCATTGATCGATTTGTCTTTAAACCATCTTTTTGCAAAACTAATTTGAGTCTT
>CM055068.1:10778449-10836924 GCA_029204045.2 Tillandsia leiboldiana
TCAGAAATCCCTGCAGGAGCTGGAGCCACCTCGGCGTCACCGCCTCTCCTGCCCTCCGAACTCTGCCCCGAAAAAAGATGTGGATCAGACTGATGGAATCTCTGCCAACATTATCACCACCTCAGCTGCTCTGCGGGGGTCAACGGTCCTGCCGTCACCGACGGCTGTATACCGAAAATGGGCCACTGGGTCTGCCTGGCTCTGTGGTATAACTGGGGGCGACACAGCTGGCCAAGAAGGTGCGGGGGAAACTCCCTCGGGTTGATAAACGGCGTAACTCTGCTCCAACAAAGCATCATCCGACCTATGGCACCCTCCTGGCGCCGCTAGCCTCCTTCCTCGGCCGAACAGCCTCTGACAACTGGGCCATCTGAGCGAAGCTCCTGCACCTCACTCTGCTGACCCTGTGCTGACTCTCCGCCCAGGCATATCGGAGGAGGAGGAAGGCTGAGGAGACACGCGCTCTGTACCCTGCGTCGAGGAGGCATGCGTGCTCACCTGCAATTACACATGAAAACATCAGGACAGTACAAAACAAACACCTCGAACCCAATCCAATGAAAGTCTAAGACATGTCATCCATTCCATCGCATATGTGGTCTGCGCCAACATAATCGCTTTAGGAGAAAAACATGCCAATCACTCACCGGTATCAGGGGAAGAGGTATATAAACTCAATCAAGACTCTCGCTAAAAAGTCACGGAATCTCCCGTAGTCAATCCTAATGTCCAACACAAGCCATAGGGGTTCTAGTCCACAATGACCTAAAACCTAGGCTCTGATACCACCCTATCTGTCCGCCCCGGGGCGAAACTGCGACCCGGGGCTCGCCACCAAATCCGCCGCCCATAGGGACTCCCCGTATAAACGAAGCGAACTAACTGCAAAAGATCAAATATACTATACAGTTCAGAGCTGAAAGTTTAAAAAAATGAAAGTAAAATGTCTGAAAATGAAAATATATACAACTCAAGACATCCACAAAAAACATAAGTTCTCTCAAAATGTAAGATAAAATACAACTCTATACCTCACTACAAAGGTCTCTCAAAAAGTAAACCTCTCAAAACATAAAAAGTGGGTACAACTCTCTCTTGGAGGACGATGGAGGGATCTATCTCGCGACCCCTCACCACGATCATAAACAGGATCCGCACAGCAGGAACAGCAGGAACTGAATAGCAGACGTCCCCAGGGGAAAAGAACCACGACGGGTGGTGAGAACTACATACCACCGTCAGTCTTCTGGGGTGCCGCCAACAAAGCCCGACGGTCTGCTGTCAGGATTTAAGGATTTTAGTTTTGGCGTATTTCGTGAAAAGTATTTAAGTCTTGAAGAATGAAGATAAATAAGCTTGGATATATACCTCAATACAAGAAAGAAGAATTCAAAATGATTCAGGTAAGTTTAACTAAACATTATTGGTGATCTGAATACTTCTTCTAATGTAGCAACACTTGCGCTGGGTTTAATCGCAATAAAAAGCACAAAAAACTGGACAGTTACATGTTTGGAGGAACAGGGGACTACAGTCTGGACCCCGAACGTGGTAGTTCATGCACAAATCTGTCACGCCCCGGCGTCGAAACTGCGACCCGAGCTCGCCAACAGATCCCGCCCATACGGGAAGCCCCGTATAGACGAAAGCGACTAACCTGCAAAAGATCAACTATGGCTATACAGATATCAGAGCTGAAAGAAAACTGCTAGAATAAAACAATATACAAACCAAGACCTCACCAAAAAAACAACAGTCTCTCGAGCAGTAGAAAAATAAATACAACTCTATACCTCACTACAAAGTTCTCTCAACATGAACTCTCAAAAGTAATAAGGGTACATCTACTCTCTGGACGATGACTGGTAGGGAACTATCTCGCGACTCCCTTACCTCGATCAGAAGAAGCAGCAAGCAGCAACAGGAGCAGCAGGAACAGGAGTCCTGTGGGAAATACACCACGACGGGTGTGAGAACTACGTCCCAAGTAGTTCTCAGTGGGTGCCGCCAACAAGCCCGACGGCCTGCCCACTAAGTCTACTAGAGGCATAAAGTAACAATATAATACTGAAATGAAAGGGCTGGAAAGTAACTCTACAGCTACTATGCCTCTATCTAGATGCTCAAGAAAAAGAAACAGATGGAACATGATGCATCTACTAACCCACACAGTAAACTCACCAAATCTAAAATGACTGCCTCAAAGGGGCCAGTCAAACCTGCGCCCACCTACTGCCGCACATCCTCAACAGGACGGGTCTACCGTAGGGTGTCCGTGACTGCCACTAACTGGCCACAGTCAGAGGGACGGCGTCGACAAGTCGCGATAGCAAGTAACAGGCCTAACTCGGAGTGGCTCTCGAGGGGAGCGACCCCACCGAGGAAAGTATCCGCGTATCTCTGTCGAGCTCAAATATGGCTCATGCAGGCTATAGTCCAAACCACGATCAACAACAAGATCGACCAACAACACCAACTCTCAACCACAGGCTGGAAAACCACACAGCTGGGGCCACCGTCCACCAGACGGCTCCCACAACAGAACACTAACTCACAGGAAAGACCGACACCATAAGGGTTCGGAAACCCGATAGACCGGTGCTAAGAACCCTATCAAACAAGAACAGACTCTAGGCTCCGCCTATCGAAGTTCCCGATCCCTTATAGTTCGGGAAAGCAAAACCTCGGCACACACGCAGAAAACACCAACAGGGCCGAAAGTCCCGGGAGACCTACACCTACAACCCTATCAAACAAGAACAGGTTCCAGGCTCGGCCCCCGTGGCTTTCGTCCCGACAAAGGAACGGCCCTAGAACCCAGATCACTCGAATCCTTTCGAGTGGGGAGATTTACAAGAAAAAGGTGACATTTGTTATTGAAAATCATTTGATCTAGAAGAAATCCATATTTAATGATTTTAGTTCTCTTTAGAAAAACAGTTAGAAAAATAAGTGTTTTACCAAGCCCCGAAGGGTGATGCCTTTGTCCAATCAAACAAGAACAGACTCCAGCGGCCCTTCGATGCTTGGAAGAAAGCATTGGTAGACTAAAAATCATGTGTGTCGAAAAGGGTTCTGGGTTCTAGGTCCGGCTATCACTAGAAAACTACCGCCACTAACACAGTGGCGACAACCCAAACAGGGGAAAACCAGATCTCCCGGGTCCACCGTTTACCCCAAACGGTCCCCGGTACAGACAAGCGAACCACTGCATCTACCAGACTCCACTCTGCTCCCAAGCACGAGTGCAAATGCATCCCACACTAAAGAAGTCCCGACCGCTCGGCCCACTACCCGGGCGAGGATAACACTAAGTCCAGGAATGAAACATAAAGTGTGGATGTCTAAACATAAATAGCCCTAGCCCAAGTGAGGGTTTTCTACTGGTCTGGTTACACATGCAACATATGACGGGGGTGCTAGGTCAGGTTCCAACATAACAAATATTTAACATGATAGAAGGAAGCAAGAGATCACAAGATCGACAGATAAAACTAGGAACAACAATTCCTACACTCTAGCATGCTACCAAAGTCCAATCACTATCAGCATGATTCTATATCCATAGATTAGAGCACAGTCCATAGATCTTGAAAGCAAAGCCACCCACCTGAAGGTGCACAGCTGTCCAGGGTCGTACAGCTGAAAATACCAGGAAATCCAAATCTCCTACTCCAAAAGATCCAGCAACACTCGTAACTCTCCTGGGTACAACACAAAGTCCACAAATACACATCAATTCAAAAACTGCCCATAAAACATACACAGAATTTCAGTCCCAAAGATGTCCCTTTTTCACCTGCTGAAAATGGCCAGAAAAATCCAGTAAAGAATATCACAGTGATCCTCGCGTTGATATCTTCGAAACGGTACCCTGCACGCCCAAATCCGAGTTCCGAAGGTCAGATACAAATTCGGCAAGGCGGTGTACTCGAAAGATTTCTGCACCAAAACTGTAGCACTGAATACAGGAAAAACGGGATTTTCACCTCCAATAGAAACTCTGTAAAAATCCAAACGAAAATACGAGCTTGTTCCTTGTGTCTGTAGATGAAAAACTTGTATAAAGCATGCCTCAATCTGACGCTCGTACGCAAAGATATCGCCTCCCCAATCCGCTGCTGGTCTCAAAATTCCTCACAGAAAAAGGGGGACCACTGTTACCTCGGGGTCCGAGCCAAGAAGTCAAAATACGAATGCGCAATCAAAACGAAAGATGAAGCCCTACCTGTTAGGAGTGTGTCGGCGCAAGAATCACCAAAAACCAGTGTCGGGGGTAGCCCAGGGTAACCTTTACACTGAACTTGCGACGAAGAGGAACACCGAGAAGGAAACGTCGCTCCGCGCCGTAAAATCCAAAACCTCGGGATGCGTGCACTCAAAAATTCTGAAACTCTGCAGCAAAGAACCAGCACTCGAAGATGAAAAATCTTCACTGAAGGGAGCTCGGGGAGATGGGGCTTCGAAGTGGCAAAAATGCTAAGTGAAACTCCCTCGGATTGCATTCAAGAAGAAAACCAAACCAACCAATTCACAAAATACCTTCCACGTCCCCGAAACAGGAAACACCCGTAGAAGTCCACCTAGAGCTCGCCACGTGTCCACCAAAGTCAACAGCGCACAGTGCCGCGCACGTCAGCGCGGCATGGCGCCCCGCGCGCGCACGCGGCCCGAGGCACCGACACCTGCTCCGTGGACCGAGCGTGCTAGACCGCACCAATCCAAAAACCGCCACGTGTCCACCCCGGTCCACCGTGCACCCGACCCGCAGCATGGACCACGCGCACCAAGACCGGCCATGCCATCACGCCATGTGGCATGACCACGGTCCACCGTGCACCCCGCCAAGGCCCATGGACCGTGCCTGCTGCGCCGGCCAACCGGAGCGCGCCACGTGGCCAGCGCCCGGTGCACGCCTCCCGCGGTGGACCGCGCGCCTGCGTTGCCGCCCGCCGCCGCGCTCCGCCGCCGCCGGCGCCGTTCCGGCCGCCGGAACAATAACCCTTGCCTCGAAAAAACGTGTTTTCGCATCCGGGCTCCGAAAAATTCAAGTAAATAGTCCATGTTGACCGTTTTCGCGCGCTGAATCCAAATCCGAAGTCCGATTGGCCAAATTCCACTTCTAAAATTTCCCAAAAATTCCCGGAAAAGTAAACTTGATCCGTTTTCATGCCGGGTCAAATCATTGGTTCCAATAAGCGCGCAAAACCCTCGATCACCCTAATGGGCTTCGAGAAAAGCAAACAAGCTCCAATTTCACCCGAAATTCAATTTTTGGGCCCGACACGTGCACAAACACCTCCCGAAGACACTAATCCAACCATAACCCTTAAGCGGGGATTCGGGTCCTCACATCCTCCCCCACTAAAAGAAAGTTTCGTCCTCGAAACAAACACGGCTCAAAAGGGGAGTTCCAAAGCCAAAGGTAAGTATCCATCAACACCGTCTCCATCTCCCCAGTCGCTACGCACACTCCGCGAAGCGAGTCCAAAAGCTGGAAAAGAACTCAAGAATTCCAAAAGACAGGGGACAAGGAAGAACGACCAACTCTACTCGTCCGAAACTACACGAATTACGCCAACACAACCAACAAGAAAGGTAAAGGCCCCACCAGCAGGAAGGCCATCAACCACAACTCTCAATTTAGAAAACGACTGAAATTAACGAAAAGTCTAAAAATTCCGAAAGGACCAGTGCCTTCGCCCCAATCAAACAAGAACAGGTTCGGGCACCGTCTTCATTTCTGGAGCAGTCTTTCGAAGTTTTCGTCCTGTTCGAAAATTTCGGCACAAGGGCGAGAAAATGGAGAGAAGTGTTTGAAGTCGTTCCTGCCGTGGCTACGAAACGGATGCTACGATGAAACCGAGACCCCTAAGGACACAACCTCTAGTCCCAAACAAACAAACAAACAGACCAACAAACAAACAACAATGCTCCCGAGGTGGCGTCTGTCCAAAGCCGCTGAAGCCAACGTCGCAGGAAGAAAACTTCGGCAACCATGGGGATGAACTCCTCCTGTCCAACTCGCGGAAGGGTGACTGCTCTCATTCCACAGTCAGCCTTGCACGGCACCGCACCAACCAGTCCAACCTGTGTGCTCAATCCAAGTCCTAGAGCTGTCCTTGAATCGTCATATCAGCAGGTGAAGTCCCAAGTCTCAACTGCATTGATCACAACCCACTAGGCTCCCCCAACATGCACAACACCAACATGAACATGTACCTCTAGTGCACGGGGTAACAACTCTACCTCCAGTCCAGACAGGAAAGCCAAAAACACCCAACTCAGACTGCTGTAGAGAAATCATGCTCGCGACAACCTGGTCCACTGCCGTAGCGCCCTCCAACCGGGCGGTACAGACTCATCCGCTCGATGTAGGTGGTCGTCGCTCAGTCTGCCTCTGCTCACACTAGGGTGACAAATGCGGTACTCTGTAGATAACCAATCCATGCTACCGCCGCGCCACTCTGATGTAGGTGCTGACGCTGCCATCGGGGTCCACCCGATCTCTGGCATCTCAAAAATCCGCTACCCTGGAAAAAGAAATCAGCACTGTCTCTGCCGGCCGATCTACTCTCCAACACCCAGCGCGAAACACCAAAGTCTAGAACTCGCTTCTGGCGGCAGATCCCTATCCAAAGGAACTGCAGCGCCACGCTCCATACACCACGCCTACTCCATCGAAGCGTCAATAATCCGTAATGGAGGGACCAACTAAACTGGAAGGTAACCTGGCGCAACCTATTCCCAGTCAAACATATCCTATGCGCCTCGTCCCTCGAACCCTGGAGCGTGCAGTTCAACAACTGTATAAACTCCCTAGAGCAGGGAGGCTCTCAACTAGTCTCTCCATCACCACCAACCCCAATTCTGCCAACAAGGGCTCCAACTCAAACCTATGAATCGGGATGGTTCAGACTGTCGGGACTGACTTCATCGATCAACGATGTCCCTACGCTCAGCTACTATCCACTATCCATCCAGCCTCGGTGCCTCGGCACTACACGTCGGCACGGGGGGGGGGGGGGGGGGGGGGGGGAGCTGCTCGCTCAATCGGTGCCACTGATATAGCTGAACATGCCACTGCATAGGAAGAAAGTGCTGGAGGACACTCAAGCGGTACAGCAACTGGTTGTGCTCTCTGCTCCAACAAGCGCATCAAATGTTCCATTGCCTCCTCCTGGCATCGGACAGCCTCTGACAACTGTGCCATCTGAATCCATAACTCCTGGGTCTCGCTCTGCTCTGATAGCTCTGCCTCCCGCTGCTCGGGTTACTCATCAGATGCGGGATGTGCCCTCTTCACAACACGACGTCTCAGGGGCATCGTAGTCCACTGCACAATAACAAACATCAGGACACAAAACCATACGACCCAATCCAGCGAAAGTCTAAGACATGCCATCCATTCCATAGCATTATGTTGTCTGCAGCCAACATAATCGCTTAGGAGAATAAACATGCCAATCACTCATCCCATCTCTTGGGAGAGGTATAAAACTCAATCAGGACTCTCGCTAAAAGTCACGACTCTCACGTAGTCATCCTAATGTCCAACCACAAGCCTAGGGTTTCTAAGTCCACCATGACCTACAACCTAGGCTCTGATACCACCTAATCTGTCACGCCCCGGCGTCGAAACTGCGACCCAAGCTCGCCAACAGATCCGCCGCCCATACGGGAAGCCCCGTATAGACGAAACGACTAACCTGCAAAAGATCAACTATGCTATACAGATATCAGAGCTGAAAGAAAACTGCTAGAAATAAAACAATATACAAACCAAGACCTCACCAAAAAACAACAGTCTCTCGAGCAGTAAAAAATAAATACAACTCTATACCTCACTACAAAGTTCTCTCAACATGAACTCTCAAAAGTAATAAGGGTACATCTACTCTCTGGACGATGACTGGTAGGGAACTATCTCGCGACTCCCTTACCTCGATCAGAAGAAGCAGCAACAGGAGCAGCAGGAACAGGAGTCCCTGTGGGAAAATACACCACGACGGGTGTGAGAACTACGTCCCAAGTAGTTCTCAGTGGGTGCCGCCAACAAGCCCGACGGCCTGCCCACTAAGTCTACTAGAGGCATAAAGTAACAATATAATACTGAAATGAAAGGGCTGGAAAAGTAACTCTACAGCTACTATGCCTCTATCTAGATGCTCAAGAAAAAAAAACAGATGGAACATGATGCATCTACTAACCCACACAGTAAACTCACCAAATCTAAACTGACTGCCTCAAAGGGGCCAGTCAAACCTGCGGCCACCTACTGCCGCACATCCTCAACAGGACGGGTCTACCGTAGGGTGTCCGTGACTGCCACTAACTGGCCCAGTCAGAGGGACGGCGTCGACAAGTCGCGATAGCAAGTAACAGGCCTAACTCCGGAGTGGCTCTCGAGGGGAGCGACCCCACCGAGGAAAGTATCCGCGTATCTCTGTCGAGCTCAAATATGGCTCATGGAGGCTATAGTCCAAACCACGATCAACAAGATCGACCAACAACACCAACTCTCAACCACAGGCTGGAAAACCACACAGCTGGGGCCACCGTCCACCAGACGGCTCCCACAACAGAACACTAACTCACAGGAAAGACCGACACCATAAGGGTTCGGAAACCCGATAGACCGGTGCTAAGAACCCTATCAAACAAGAACAGACTCTAGGCTCCGCCTATCGAAGTTCCCGATCCCCTTATAGTTCGGGAAAGCAAAACCTCGGCACGACACGCAGAAAACACCAACAGGGCCCGAAAGTCCCGGGAGACCTACACCTACAACCCTATCAAACAAGAACAGGTTCCAGGCTCGGCCCCCGTGGCTTTCGTCCCGACAAAGGAACGGCCCCTAGAACCCAGATCACTCGAATCCTTTCGAGTGGGGAGATTTACAAGAAAAAGGTGACATTTGTTATTGAAAATCATTTGATCTAGAAGAAATCCATATTTAATGATTTTAGTTCTCTTTAGAAAAACAGTTAGAAAAATAAGTGTTTTACCCAAGCCCCGAAGGGCTGATGCCTTTGTCCAATCAAACAAGAACAGACTCCAGCGGCCCTTCGATGCTTGGAAGAAAGCATTGGTAGACTAAAAATCATGTGTATGTCGAAAAGGGTTCTGGGTTCTAGGTCCGGCTATCACTAGAAAACTACCGCCACTAACACAGTGGAGACAACCCAAACAGGGGAAAACCAGATCTCCCGGGTCCACCGTTTACCCCAAACGGTTCCCGGTACAGACAAGCGAACCACTGCATCTACCAGACTCCACTCTGCTCCCAAGCACGAGTGCAAATGCATCCCACACTAAAGAAGTCCCGACCGCTCGGCCCACTACCCGGGCGAGGATAACACTAAGTCCAGGAATGAAACATAAAGTGTGGATGTCTAAACATAAATAGCCCTAGCCCAAGTGAGGGTTTTCTACTGGTCTGGTTACACATGCAACATATGACGGGGGTGCTAGGTCAGGTTCCAACATAACAAATATTTAACATGATAGAAGGAAGCAAGAGATCACAAGATCGACAGATAAAACTAGGAACAACAATTCCTACACTCTAGCATGCTACCAAAGTCCAATCACTATCATGCATGATTCTATATCCATAGAATTAGAGCACAGTCCATAGATCTTGAAAGCAAAGCCACCCACCTGAAGGTGCACAGCTGTCCAGGGTCGTACAGCTGAAAATACCAGGAAATCCAAATCTCCTACTCCAAAAGATCCAGCAACACTCGTAACTCTCCTGGGTACAACACAAAGTCCACAAATACACATCAATTCAAAAACTGCCCATAAAACATACACAGAATTTCAGTCCCAAAGATGTCCCTTTTTCACCTGCTGAAAATGCCCAGAAAAATCCAGTAAAAATATCACAGCGATCCTCGCGTCGATATCTTCGAAACGGTACCCTGCACGCCCAAATCCGAGTTCCGAAGGTCAAGATACAAATTCGGCAAGGCGGTGTACTCGAAAGATTTCTGCACCAAAACTGTAGCACTGAATACAGGAAAAACGGGATTTTCACCTCCAATAGAAACTCTGGAAAAATCCAAGGAAAATACGAGCTTGTTCCTTGTGATCTGTAGATGAAAAACTTGTATAAGCATGCCTCAATCTGACGCTCGTACGCAAAGATATCGCCTCCCCAATCCGCTGCTGTCTCAAAATTCCTCACAGAAAAAGGGGGACCACTGTTACCTCGGGGTCCGAGCCAAGGAGTCAAAATACGAATGCGCGATCAAAACGAAAGATGAAGCCCTACCTGTTAGGAGTGTGTCGGCACAAGAATCACCAAAAACCAGTGTCGGGGTAGCCCAGGGTAACCTTTACACTGAACTTGCGACGAAGAGGAACACCGAGAAGGAAACGTCGCTCCGCGCCGTAAAATCCAAAACCTCAGGATGCGTGCACTCAAAAATTCTGAAACTCTGCAACAAGAACCAGCACTCGAAGATGAAAATCTTCACTGAAGGGAGCTCGGGGAGATGGGGCTTTGAAGTGGCAAAAATGGCTAAGTGAAACTCCCTCGGATTGCATTCAAGAAGAAAACCAAACCAACAATTCACAAAATACCTTCCACGTCCCCGAAACAGGAAACACCCATAGAAGTCCACCTAGAGCTCGCCACGTGTCCACCAAAGTCAACAGCGCACAGTGCCGCGCACGTCAGCGCGGCATGGCGCCCGCGCGCACACGCGGCCCGAGGCACCGACACCTGCTCCGTGGACCGAGCGCGCTAGACCGCACCAATCCAAAACCGCCACGTGTCCACCCCGGTCCACCGTGCACCCGACCCGCAGCATGGACCGCGCGCACCAAGACTGGCCAATGCCATCACGCCACGTGGCATGACCACGGTCCACCGTGCACCCCGCCAAGGCCCATGGACCGTGCCTGCTGCGCCGGCCAACTGGAGCGCGCCACGTGGCCAGCGCCCGGTGCACGCCTCCCGCGGTGGACCGCGCGCCTGCGTTGCCGCCCGCCGCCGCGGTCCGCCGGCGCCGGCGCCGTTCCGGCCGCCGGAACAGTAACCCTTGCCTCGAAAAATGTGTTTTCGCATCCGGGCTCCGAAAAATTCAAGTAAATAGTCCATGTTGACCGTTTTCGCACGCTGAATCCAAATCCGAAGTCCGATTGGCCAAATTCCACTTCTAAAATTTCCCAAAAATTCTCGGAAAAGTAAACTTGATCCGTTTTTCATGCCGGGTCAAATCATTGGTTCCAATAAGCGCGCAAAACCCTCGATCACCCTAATGGGCTTCCAGAAAAGCAAACAAGCTCCAATTTCACCCGAAATTCAATTTTTGGGCCCGACACGTGCACAAACACCTCCCGAAGACACTAATCCAACCATAACCCTTAAGCGGGGATTCGGGTCCTCACAAATCCAGTCCTGAACATCCTTGTTTTGTTCCGGACCCCGAATGTGGATTTTGGTGAAACTGCATGAACAGTCCGGACCATAGGATTTTGTTCCGGACCCCGAACATGGAGTTTACTGAAACTGCATGAACAGTCCGGACCGTGGATTTCGTTCCGGAGCCCGAACCTTGATTTTTCAGGAATTCTCTGAAAAACAACGACAGTCCTGAACGAGCCTAATCCGGTCCGGACCGTCGTGCGGGAAAAATTCTGTTACAATCAGTTTTTGATTCTTATCCTCTTCCAATGGTTTCTAACCTATAAGTAAACCCTAATTCTATCTTTTAGGGTAATCCACACTAAGTTTTATCTCTGGGAAATGACGGATAAAAATTAACAGAGAAAAACTTAGAGATCCACATATAGAGAAGAAAGGAAATAACTAGATTTAATTCTATGTTTCTTCATCTATATTAATTAATTTGATTCTAGGTTTTCATACTCAGATTTTGAGTAGAATCAAATTAATGAATACTTAGATGGCATTTTCGATCTATCTTTGATCTAAGTATTCGGCGGATCATCACTACCAACAAAACAACGATTTTCCCCAAAATCGGCGCGTGGATTCGCGTGGCCTTGTGGATTCAAGGTGCAACCGCTCTCGTGGATTCGGAGCGAGGTACGTTCGTGTGATCGAGACGTACTACCAGGTGGAGACCGTGGATTCGGTCAGACGTCGTGGACTCGACGTTGGACTCCGTGGATTCGGCGTTGGACGCAAATCGTGGATTCGAGGCGCGTTGCGGAGTGAGCGGAGAAGATCAACTCGGAGCGTATGGAAAAAGGGTGAGTCGTCTGTGAGTGCGTTATATCACCTTTGTACGTGTTATAATCTTAGTTGATTTCACCGTGTTATCGGTCCCGTGGTTTTTTACTCCTGGTTTTGGAGTTTTCCACGTAAAAATCTTGCGTGTTACTTTCATTTCCGCATTGGGTTTTTATTACGCAAAGATTTTTGAGTGTTTATCGTTTACACCAATTCACCCCCCCTCTAGGTGGTTTTTCCCCTATTTAGATCCTTATTATAGAGGTGACCCAACAATTGGTATCAGAGCGGGAATAGGGTTGTAAACAATGGTTGAAGGTGGAAACATCAACAGACCTCCGTTCTTCGATGGAACAAACTATGCCTACTGGAAAGTACGGATGAAAGCCTTTTTAATTTCCATCGACGAACGGGTGTGGCAATCTATCGAGTTAGGATGGTCAAATCCAACTGAAGTTATTGTTGATGTTCACACCATGAAACCTAGGTCGAAATGGACCAAGGAAGAGATTGACTGATCTTCTTACAATGGCAAAGGAATTAACGCCTTATTTAATACTTTGTCACAAACTGAGTTCTCTCGCGTCTCGGCATGTGAGACTGCGAAAGAAATCTGGGATGTTCTACAAGTTACACATGAGGGAACAAACCTTGTGAAGATTCAGAAACTGCAAATGCTTACGAGCAAGTTTGACTCTATTTTCATGGCAGAAAATAAATCTTTCACAGATTACTATACGCGATTGCAAGACATCGTGAATACATGTGCTAACTTGGGAGAGAAAATTCCAGAATTTAAAGTTGTAAGAAAGATTTTAAGGACTCTTCCTGAAAGATTTCGTTCCAAGGTTACGGCCATTGAAACTATTAAACACCCGGACGAAATCCGTGTAGAAGAATTAGTTGGTGCACTTCAAACATATGAAATGACATTTCCTACTAACTATTCTTCTGGAAAAGCATCTTCTTCTAAGTCTTCAGGTTTTGCGTTGAAAACAACAAAAGAAGAAGACGCGGATTCTTCCTCCTCAGACGATGACGAGAACCTATCTATGGAGGACTTTGAGAAGCAACTTGCTCTCTTGACAAGAAAATTTCGCCGAAACTTTCGAAGGGGTAATTCAAGTAAAACTTCATCCTTCGTAAAGTCGAAGAAAGGCAAAGGTTCTTCAAGCTACAAGTCAAGAAAGCAAGAGAGTTTTTCAAAGGATAAGAAAAGCTCAGAGGGACAAGTCCAATGCTTCAAGTGCCGAGGGTATGGCCATATCTCAACGGAGTGTCCCAATAAGAATCCGTCAAAGAAGAAAGCGATGCAAGCCGTCACTTGGGATGACACCTCAACGTCAAATGAGTCATCTTCCAGTGATGAAGAGAATAACGCAATGGCGTTCCACGCGTCCACAACTTCACCTTTCGTGTGCTTTATGGCAAGTACATCCGATTCCTTGTCCATCTCCTCCCAAGTTGAAAAGAATGCAACGGACAACGAATCGAGCAACTCCGAAGGTGAAGACTTTGCTTTTGCCTACCATAAACTTTTAAAGGATTCAAAGAAACTGGCAAAGCAAAACAAGGGGTTGAGAGGGAGATTGCAGGATCTCGAAGAAGAAGTAAAAAGGGCAACTTCTTCTCTCTCAACCGGTCTTGAAGTGGAAAGGGATAACTTGATAAAAGCAAATGCTCCACTTCAAGAGAAAAATGAGCATTTCGAGAAGGAACATGTAAAAATGGTTGATAAAGCTGGTTACTTCTTGAAGCTCTACTCCGAGGCTCGACAGGAAAAAATGGAAATGACGAAGACCATTTTCCAACTTAAAGATGATTTAAAGCAATTTTCTTCTGGAAGGAGCAAGTTGGATAAGATGCTTGGTCTTGGTCAAACAAACCGTTTCGGCCTTGGATACAATCGAACTGAAGACAATCCTAGTTCGGTTGGGACAGTTTTTGTGCCCCAGTCGGTAACTCCTCCTCCGACGATGGAATTCACTGCAATCAACGACAACAACCTTACCTCACCTACTTCGGGATCGTCAAGTACAAAGCTATGTTTTCGTTGTGGTTATGCAGGGCACATAAGAAGAAATTGCAAGATTGGAGCGAAACGAACAAATCAAGCACCTCTTGCAACTACTACCAATAAGTTCACTCCCCGGAAATCAAAGAAGGATTTTTCAAAAGAAAAGAACATTGGTAGTACATCAAACAAGACAACGACGTCAAGGAAAAGCGATGAATCAATCAAGACGCTTTCACCTAGGAGAATAACTTCACGAACATTGCCGACGTACTCCAAAACTCAAAAGGTTTGGGTACGCAAAGGTGAATTCTCCCTTTGTCTTTGAACCTCGTTGGTACTAATCGGCCCTTGGAATTACTGCACATGGACTTAATGGGGCCGACTCGTCGACCATCTTTGGGAGGTAAATGGTATATTTTTCTTTTGGTTGATGACTTCTCTAGATATTCATGGGTAACATTTTTAAAAGAGAAAGCGGATACTTTCGACTCTTTTCATGAGGTTTGTCATCGTATTATGATTGAAAGAAATGAAAAGATCGTTCGTGTTCGAAGTGATAGAGGTGGAGAATTCATTAATTCTAAATTTATTGATTTTTGCACTTCCAATGGCATAAAACATGAATTCTCAGCACCCTATACACCTCAGCAGAATGGTGTAGTCGAGCGCAAAAATAGGGTTGTTCAAGAGATGGCGCGTGTGATGCTTCATAGCCGGAAACTCCCGTTATATTTTTGGGCTGAAGCTATGAACACCGCCGTCTATGTAATTAATCGAGTGTATTTGCGCCCGGGAACTTTAAATACACCATATGAGCTGTGGTTTTGTAGGAAACCGAATAACAAATATTTTCGTATCTTTGGGAGTCGATGTTATATTTTGCGTGATCGCGAAAATCTTGGTAAATTCGACTCTCGAAGTGACGAAGGGATTTTCATGGGTTATTCTACAAACAGTAGAGCATATCGGGTATTTAACTTGGAATCTAAAACGATGGTAGAATCTATAAATGTTAAAGTAGATGAAGCTTTCCATTTTGCATCTGATAAATCTACCCCTGATATGTCTCTGGATGATGATACTCCTGTAAATGCATCTTCTCATAATAACTCTTTTGATAAAGTTGATGCATCTAATGGTTCTTCTAGTTTATCTGAAATGCAGGAATCATCACATGTACCTCCGAGTACTCCATTACCTCAAACGCTACGGATCTCCAAGTATCATCCGGAATCAAACATTATTGGAGACCCACAAGAAGGAGTCAGGACTCGGAGACAGTTGGTTTGTGGAGTCGCATGTTACGTCTCCATGGTAGAACCAAAGAACGTTGATGAAGCTCTTCAGGATGACTACTGGATTGAAGCGATGCAGGAAGAGCTCCATCAGTTCGAAAGGAACAAAGTCTGGGAACTAACGAAGCCACCGAAGCAACACAACGTGATCGGTACTAAATGGATTTTCAAGAACAAGAAAAACGAGGATGGTACCATCATCAGAAACAAAGCACGTCTAGTTGCTCAGGGCTACTCACAAATTGAAGGTATAGACTTTGATGAGACGTTCGCCCCAGTTGCTCGACTCGAGTCGATTCGTATTTTGTTCGCGATTGCTTGTTATTTTAAAATCAAACTCTTTCAAATGGACGTTAAGAGCGCGTTTTTAAATGGGTTTTTGAACGAGGAAGTTTATGTGGCTCAACCGAAAGGTTTTGTAGACTATAAACAACCTAACCATGTTTTTCGTTTGAAAAAGGCTCTTTACGGTCTAAAACAAGCACCGCGAGCATGGTACGAAAGGTTAACAAAGCACCTATTGGAAAAGGGCTATACTCGAGGGGGAGCAGACCGGACTCTCTTTGTGAAGCATTATTAGGATAATTTCATTGTAGCACAAATCTATGTCGATGACATTATATTTGGTGCAACTAGAGACAATGATGCTTCTAAATTCGCTGAGATCATGGAAAGCGAATTTGAGATGTGTATGATGGGGGAACTGACATACTTTCTTGGATTGCAAGTGAAACAAAATGAAGAAGGCATCCATTTGTGCCAATCCAAGTATGCAAGGGAGTTGGTGAAGAAATTCGAATTAGAAAACTCTAAAGATTTTCCGACTCCAATGGGAACTAGCAATAAGGGATTAGGAAGTGAATCTCTTAGTGAAAGTGTAGACGAGAAGCTTTATCGCAGCATGATTGGAAGTCTACTCTACCTCACGGCTAGTCGCCCGGATATATCCTTTAGTGTTGGGAGCTGCGTGAGATATCAATCAGCACCAAAGGAGGTTCACCTGAAAGCGGTGAAAAGGATCATCCGGTACGTCAAAGGAACACTGAACTTCGGAATTTGGTATCCTATGGGAACAACGCTTGACATTATAGGATATTCAGATGCCGATTGAGCAGGATCTGTGGATGATCGGAAAAGTACGAGTGGTGCATGTTTTTATCTTGGCCATTGCCTTGTTGCATGGCATAGTAAAAAGCAAAATTGCATAGCACTCTCGACTGCCGAAGCGGAATATATCTCAGCGGGTAGTTGTTCAACTCAACTCATTTGGATGAAAAGCATGTTGAGCGACTTCCGAATTTCAGCAACTTCGGTAACTATTCTTTGTGACAACACAAGTGCTATAAATATTTCTAAAAATCATGTGTTGCACTCGAGAACAAAACACATTGAACTTAGATATCATTTTCTAAGAGAGCTAGTTGAATCAAATTTACTTCAAATTTCCTATATTTTAACTGAGAATCAATTAGCTGACATTTTAACAAAACCTTTGGATCAAAAACGGTTTATTCATTTACGTAAAGCAATTGGAATGCTTTCCTTGAAATAACACTTTTTGAAATCATTGCTTAGGTTAGGTTTTGTTTTGTGTTTTTGTTCCTTGTCTATGTTTGTACATAGAACATTAATTGAGCATATGTAATTGACTTTACTTGCATCCTTTCATATATTTAGAAATTTATTATGCTCTGGATATCATAATAATTCATTTGATGCAATGATCATTTATGTCAATTAAGTTATCTTTAATTGATCAAAGTCAATTTCTCTCTCATATGATCTCTTGGTATAGTTTTTATCATATTTGAAAATTGAGTTAAGTATGAAACTCGAGATCAATCTTTGCTTGAATACCTTATATCTTAAATAATTGATAACCAATTGAGGGGGAGTTTGTTAAAATATTTATGCTCATAAGATGTGGAAAGAGTTACATCCCATTGAGGAGTGTGAAAACTACCACCACATGGAGGAAAGAGCTACCACCTCGGTCGTCCGAGTACTGTGTGCAGCTACCACATGTATACCAAGCATGGTTTTTCGTGATTGAATAGATAAAATACTTTTTGGAATACTTGACTCTGTCAAATTCCAAGGTTGGTATAAGGTGGGGATTTTATTGAAAGATGCTCAAAGAGCCCCTCATTACAATAAATTGATTAGATATATTATCTAACCTATTTGGGATTTCAAACATCTATTGATCTTGGTACTTCATTTTCTTTACTATGTTAATGATTTGATAAACGCATTACTCATAAGATCAAGATAGATGTCATTGAACTTGTTCAACTTTAAAGGTTTTAATTTTTATAAATTTTCATTTCATTACTTGGATATTATTGATAGATTTAGCATAATCTATTTCTTTTGATGTGAAATGATAATTTTTGTTTAAAGTTGACATGCAAAAGTGCTTACATACTTTTTCTGGATTTTCTGGATTTTTCCTAAATTTTTCTGAAGAAAAAGTTTGGAGCCGATCTGGACCGGAATTTCCGTTCCGGATCCCGAACGTAGAAATTTCTGCGGGTAGCCGTTCCGGACTGGATTCTTGATCCGTTCCGGACCGCGGCTAGGGTTTTATAAGAAACAAAAGGGATTTGATTTCTTTTTACAACAATCTTTTGTTTCCAAGTCTCCAGAGCTTCTCTCTCTAGAAATCAACCGATTTAGAGCCTTTCCAACTCGAGTTCTTCGGATTAAAGTAAGTTTCTTTGATCAAAATTTCTATTTTCCACTATTTTGCATTGTTCTTCATAAATGTGAGTGGAAATAATGGGTAGAATTCAATTCTAGATGGTTTTTGGTCAAATTTCTTTTGAAATAAGAACTCTGAGTAGATTAGTTTAGATTATATGCTAGGTATTCTCTTGATTAACGAATTTTTAGGCTTCGATTTCTGAAAATTCGGTTTTAAGGCATATAATAAGAATTTTTGAAAATCATGGGATTGATCTATTTTTAAAATTCTTTTTGCAAAACTAATTTGATTCCTAGTCTCTCTACATGATAATGATTGTTTAGGTACAATTTTTCAAATTTTTGAAAATAAATAATTTTTTTCGTGTTCTTGAGTTCGTGCTCGCAGGTTTCTCTCATTCACAGGCAATAGCAAAAATGGTGTTCTCATTGATCATTGTGCTTCTAGTTGCCATGGTTCATATAAGAGCAACAAACAAGCCTAAGAAGGCTAAGAAGACTAAGAAAACTCGGGATGATTCTGAGACGGAATCGGAGACAGAGTCCATTGATTGGGATGAGCTGTTGATAGAAGCGACTGCTCCTACTGCTTCAAAAGGGAAAGCCCCTGCTGCATCCTCAAAGGCGAAGACTCCGCCAACCGCTGCAGAAAAGGGCAAAGCTCCAATGGAAGAAACTCCTCTTAAAACAAAAAGAAAGAGCGTTGCACGCAAAAGAGGGAGTGCTCGATGAATATCCATTGAGGAGCCACTAGCAAGCCAACCTCCTTCTCAAGACTTTATAAGCTCGAAAAGAATCAAGGATTTCGAAAAGAGGGAATGCATTGGTGAAAGACATGTCAACGTGAAAGCTCTGAAGGAGCGATCTGCACTGTTTGGCACTCTTTTTTACCATGCGGGTCTTGCCCCCATTTGTCATTTCCCTGAGTCTACTGGATATTGTCTTCACTCGGTAAGGATGTTTTATCAGAATGCATCAAGGTTGGTTGATCTAGAGGACGGAAATCGAGAGTTTCTAACAATGGTTAGAAATGTTAAGATTAAGGTCACACCTCAATTGATTGGAGAGGTGTTAGGAATGAAAGCACGGGTTGAAGGAGCACATTACCTGAAAGGTCATATCTTCTCCACCACCTCATGGAGAGTGGTCGTGGATGGAATTTGTCTTCCAGATACTCAGTCGACGAGGAACTCAGTCTTTTCAAAAGAACTTCGACCGGAGTATCGCTACTTGAATTTTATTGTTTGCTACAACATTCTTCCTAACATGAAAACAAAAATTCTTAGATGGGATAGGATGTTATTTCTTTATCTTATTGGAAACCCCACAGCCGCTTTGGGATCAAACTTAAACATACCTTATCTCATCTGGTCGAGGATGACGCGGTATGTGGAACATGCCCATCCTACAGAGCGACTTCCCTTCCCAATAATAATTATGCGAATTTTGAAGAAATTCAAAGTCGATATTTCATCATCGGCTTATATGCATAGCTTGGGAACCATCAACGATACAACTATCGTGAAGTCCCTCTCAACAAGACAAGATGAGCCTCCTTCACCTCCTCGCAGACGCCGACCCTCAACATCAACAGCAACAGCAAAAACAGCAGCTACAGCTTCAGTACCACCAGCACCAGCAGCACAACCTGCACCTCCTTCAACTTCAGAGGACGATGCTTCTGTTACCTCTATTTATAGAGAGCAACAACGACTCTCCTCTGAACAGGAACGAATATCGAATGAATTCATTGAAATGAAGGAAGAAATACGAGAAGTAAAAAAGGAACAGATTTCTATGAACAAGCGAATAAAGAAAATCCTTCAAAAACTCGGCTGTACCAGTTCCGAGGATTCTGAATAATCTGTATTTTGTTGTTCTAACTTTTAATCTCTTTTGCAGGTTTTAGTCTTAGTTCTCTATCTTTTTAAACCTTTGACTCCCTTTTTATTTTGTAATTTTGGCTACTTTAGTGACAAAAAGGGGGAGAGAGATATGAACAATTGGAACAATGGTTACAATTGTTTGTGAGAACTTTGAACTTTGAACTCTGGAAGGTAAGTATCAAAGCAACTTTTGGTTTTTGTATTGTGATTGCATGCATGCCTCGACTAACTATTTGACTAACTTGTTACGGAATTTAAGTTGGCGTATTTCGTGAATTCGGTTAAGTCTTGAAGATTGAAGGTAAAGAAGGTTGGATCATATAACTCAATCTCAAGAAAGAAGAATTCAAAAGGATCAGGTATGTTTAACTTAATATCTTTGGTGATCCGAATACTTCTTATAGTGTAGAAACACTTGGATGAACTTGTGATTGCATAAATATCAAAAACTGGACATGGGACATGTTCAGGATCCGGATCAGGCTCTTCAATCCGGATCCCGAAGGTTGTTCGTTCATACACCAGTTCAATCCGGATCGTAGCTTCCTTTGATCCGGATCCCGAACACTGGGTTTACCATAATTTATTAACGATCCGGATCAGGCTTTCCAATCCGGATCCCGAACGTTGGTGTTTGGTGAAACTGTATGAACGATACGGATCAGGCACTTCGATCCGGATCCCGAACCTTCGTTTTTCTGGAAACTATTTTTCTCGCTACTGCAATCCGGATCGCCGAACTCCGATCCGGATCGTCGTCATGTAAAATTCCAGAAAAGGATAGTTTTTGATCCTTATCTTTTTCCAAGGGTTTCTAACCTATAAATAGACCCTATGATTCATTTTCTAGGGTAAGCCGCTAATCCAAAAAGCCGTCATCTTATATACGGCCTAAGATCCACATATAGAGAAGAAAGAAAATCAAGAGATTTAATCTTATGTTTCTTCATCTATATTGATTGATTTGATTCTAGGTTTTCATACTCACATTTTGAGTAGAATCAAATCAATGAATACTTAGATGGTATTTCCGATCTATTTCTAATCTAAGTATTCGGCGGATCATCACCACACAAAAATCAACGATTTATCCCAAATCGGCGCGTGGACTCGCGTGGCCTTGTGGATTCAAGGTGCTACCGCTCTCGTGGATTCGGAGTGAGGTACGTTCGTGGATTCGAAGCGTGCTACTGGGTGAAGACCGTGGATTCGGTCGGACGTCGTGGACTCGACGTTGGACGCCGTGGATTCGGCGTTGGGCGCAGATCGTGGATTCGAGAAGCGTCGTGGAGCGAGCGGAGAAGATCAACTAGGAGCGTATGGAAAAGGTCGAGTCGTCTGTGAGTACGGTATATCACCTTGTACGTGTTTAATTCTAGTGGATTTCACCGTGTGATCGGTCCCGTGGTTTTTTACTCTGGTTTGGAGTTTTCCACGTAAAAATCTCTGCGTGTTATTTATTTTTCCGCATTGGGTTTTATATCGCAAAGATTTTTGAGTGTTTATTGTTTACACCTATTCACCCCCCTCTAGGTGTTTTTTCCCCTATTTAGATCCAATTATACATAACCCAACAAGTGGTATCAGAGTGGGAATAGGGTTGTAAACAATGGTTGAAGGTGGAAACATCAACAGACCTCCGTTCTTCGATGGAACAAATTATGCGTACTGGAAAGTACGGATGAAAGCCTTTTTAATTTCCATCGACGAACGGGTGTGGCAATCAATTGAATTAGGATGGACTAATCCAACTGAATTTATTGGTGATGTTCGCACCATCAAACCTAGGTCGAAATGGACCAAGGAAGAGATAGATTTTTCTTCTTACAATGGCAAAGGGATTAATGCTCTATTTAATGCTTTGTCTCAAACAGAGTTCTCTCGCATCTCGGCATGTGAGACTGCGAAAGAAATCTGGGATGTTCTTCAAGTTACGCATGAGGGAACTAACCTTGTGAAGATTCAGAAACTGCAAATGCTTACGAGCAAGTTTGACTCTATTTTCATGGCAGAAAATGAATCGTTCACAGACTATTACACACGATTGCAAGATATCGTAAACTCATGTTCTAACTTGGGAGAGAAGATTCCAGAATTTAAAGTTGTAAGAAAAATACTAAGAATTCTTCCTGAAAGATTTCGTTCCAAGGTTACAGCCATTGAAACTATTAAACACCCGGACGAAATCCGTGTAGAAGAATTAGTTGGTTCATTACAAACTTATGAAATGACATTTCCTACTAACTATTCTTCGGGAAAAGCATCCTCTTCTAAGTCTTCAGGTTTTGCGTTGAAAACAACAAAAGAAGAAGACGCGGATTCATCCTCCTCAGGCGATGACGAGAACTTATCTATGGAGGACTTTGAGAAGCAGCTCGCTCTCTTGACAAGGAAGTTTCGCCGAAATTTTTGAAGGGGTAATTCAAGCAAAACTCCATCCTTCGGAAAGTGGAAGAAAGGCAAGGGTTCTTCAAGTTACAAGTCAAGAAAGCAAGAGGGTTTTTCTAAGGATAAGAAAAGCACAGAAGGACAAGTCCAATGCTTCAAGTGCCGAGGATACGGCCATATCTCAACGGAATGTCCAAATAAGAATCCGTCCAAGAAGAAGGCGATGCAAGCCGTCACTTGGGATGACACCTCATCGTCAAATGAGTCATCGTCAAGTGATGAAGAAGATAACGCAACGGCGTTCAACGCGTCCACATCTTCACCCTTCATGTGCTTAATGGCAAGTACATCCGAGTCATTGTCCAACTCCACTGTTGAAAAGATTGCAACGGACGATGAATCGGATAATTCGGAAGGTGAAGATTTTGCTCTAGCCTACCATAGACTTTTGAGGGATTCAAAGAAATTGGCTAAGCAAAACAAGGGGTTGAGAGGGAGATTGCAGGATCTCGAAGAAGAAGTAAAAAGGGTAACTTCTCTCTCGACCGATCTTGAAGTGGAAAGGGATAATCTGATAAAAGCAAATGTTTCCCTTCAAGAGTCAAATGAGCAACTCGAGAAGAATTATATAGATATGGTGAACAAAGCGAATTACTTCTTGAAGCTCAACGGCGAGGCTCGACAGGAAAAATTGGAAATGACAGAGACCATTCTCCAACTCAAGGATGACTTACAGCGATTTTCATCAGGAAGGAGTAAGTTGGATAAGCTTCTTGGTCTTGGTCAATCAAACAAGTTCGGCCTCGGATACAATCGAACTGAAGACAATTTTAGTTCGGTTGGGACAGTTTTTGTGCCTCAGTCGGTATCTCCTCATCCGACACCGGAATTCACGACAAGCAACGACAACAAGCCTACTTCACCCTCTTCGGAATCGTCAAGCACTAAGGTATGTTTTCGTTGTAATTTTGCAGGGCACATAAGGAGAAATTGCAAGATGGGAGCCAAACGCTCAACTCAAGTACTTCTTGCAACGACTACCAAAAGGGTGATTCCTCGGAAATCAAATGCAAATTATTCGAAGGAAAATAGCCTCGGTAGTTCATCAAACACGACGACGACTTCAAGGAAAAGCGATGGATCAAACAAGACGCTTTCACCAAAGGTATCAACTTCACAATCATTTCCGACGTACACCAAAACTCGAAAGGTTTGGGTACGCAAAGGTGAAATCTTCCCTTGTCTTGTTACAAATATTTCCTTGCATGCATATGATAATTCGTCTTGGTATTTGGATAGCGGCTGTTCCCGTCACATGGCCGGTGACAAAAACTGCTTTCAAAACTTTGAGAAAATCTCCGGAGGACTTGTAGTTTTCGGAGACGGTCAGTCTTCCAAAATTGTTGGAAAAGGAACAATAGCTATTCCAGATGGCCCGATTCTGAATAATGTGTTATTTGTTGATGGGCTTAAGACTAACCTCATAAGTATCAGTCAACTTTGTGACAATGGTTTTTCTGTTAATTTTTCATCTGTTGAATGCATTGTAACTGATAAGGATCATGTTTTCTTTTTAAAAGGGGTTAGATCTGAAAACAATTGTTATGTAGTTTCCAATAAAATTTCTGAAAATTGTAACTTAGCCTCTTTGAATAATGAAACACTTTGGCATGAAAGGCTAGGACACATAAATTTTAAGGAACTTGCTAGAATTTCGTACAAAGACGTGGTCAAGGGGGTTCCTAAACTTTCACTTAATCAAAACATTGTGTGTGGTGGTTGTCAAAAGGGAAAACAATCTAGGACTGCACACAAGAACTTGAATCACGTCGGTACCAAACGGCCCTTGGAATTATTGCATATGGATCTTATGGGGCCGACACGTCAACCATCCTTGGGAGGTAAATGGTATATTTTCTTATTGGTTGATGATTTCTCTCGGTATTATGGGTAGCATTTTTAAAAGAGAAAGCTGATACTTTTGATTCTTTTCACGAGATTTGCCTTCGTATTATGATTGAAAAGAATGAAAAGATCATTCGTGTTAGAAGTGATAGAGGTGGAGAATTCATAAATTCTAAATTCATTGATTTTTGCACTTCCAACGGCATTAAGCATGAATTCTCAGCACCCTATACACCTCAACAGAATGGTGTTGTCGAGCGCAAAAACAGGGTTGTACAAGAGATGGCACGTGTTATGCTTCACAGCCGGAATTTATCGTTATATTTTTGGGCTGAAGCTGTGAACACTGCAATCTATGTTATTAATTGAGTTTATTTGCGCCCGGGAACGTTAAATACACCATATGAGCTATGGTGTGGTAGAAAACCCAACATCAAATATTTTCGCATCTTTGGGAGTCGATGTTACATTTTACGTGACCGCAAAAATCTTGGAAAATTTGACTCTCGAAGTGACGAAGGGATTTTCTTGGGGTATTCTACAAATAGTAGAGCATATCGGGTATTTAACTTGGAATCTAAAACGATCGTAGAATCTATAAATGTTAAAGTAGATGAAGCTTTCCACTTTGCATCTGATAAATCTACCCCTGATATCTCTCTTGATGATGATACTCCTGTAAATGCATCTTCTCATGATAATACTTCCAATATTAATGATGCATCTAATGGTTCTTCAAGTCTATCTGATGTGCAGGAATCATCTCATGTACCTCCGAGTACTCCATTACATCAAATGTTACGCATCTCCAAGGATCATCCTGAATCGAACATTATTGGAGACCCACAAGAAGGAGTCAAAACTCGGAGACAGTTGGTTTGTGGATTCGCTTGTTACGTTTCCATGATCGAACCAAAGAATATCGATGAAGCTCTTCAGGATGACTACTGGATTGAAGCAATGCAGGAAGAGCTCCATCAGTTTGAACGCAACAAAGTCTAGGAATTAACGACGCCTCCGAAGCAACACAATGTGATCGGTACTAAATGGATTTTCAAGAACAAGAAAAATGAGGATGGTACCATCATCAGGAATAAAGCACGTTTAGTTGCTCAAGGCTACTCTCAAATAGAAGGTATAGACTTTGATGAAACGTTCGCCCCTGTAGCTAGACTCGAGTCCATTCGTATCTTATTCGCTATTGCTTGTCACTTTAAAATAAAACTCTTTCAAATGGACATTAAGAGCGCGTTTTTAAATGGGTTTTTAAATGAGGAAGTTTATGTGGCTCAACCGAAAGGTTTTGTAGACTGTAAACTACCTAACCATGTTTTTCGTTTGAAAAAGGCTCTTTACGGTTTAAAACAAGCACCGCGAGCGTGGTACGTAAGGTTGACAAAGCACCTTTTGGAGAAGGGCTATACTCGAGGGGGAGCAGACAGGACTCTCTTTGTGAAGCATTATCAGGATAACTTCATTGTTGCACAAATCTATGTCGATGACATTGTTTTGGAGCAACAAAGGATAATGATGCTTCTAAATTCGCAGAAACCATGGAAAACGAATTTGAGATGTCTATGATGGGCGAACTGACATACTTTCTTGGATTGCAAGTGAAACAAAATGGTGAAGGCATCCATCTATGTCAATACAAGTATGCTAAGGAGTTGGTAAAGAAATTCGGATTAGAAGATTCTAAAGATTTTCCTACTCCTATGGGAACTAGCAATAAGGGATTAGGAAGTGAATCTCTTAGTGAGAATGTAGACGAGAAACTTTATCGAAGTATGATTGGAAGTCTACTTTACCTCACAGCTAGTCGCCCGGATATATCCTTTAGTGTTGGGATTTGCGCGAGATATCAATCAGCACCAAAGGAGGTTCACCTGAAAGCGGTGAAACGGATCATCCGGTACATCAAAGGAACCATTAATTTCGGAATTTGGTATCCTATGGGAACAAGTCTAGATATTATTGGATACTCAGATGCCGATTGGGCAGGATCTGTGGATGATCGGAAAAGTACGAGTGGTGCATGTTTTTATCTTGGCCATTGTCTTGTTGCATGGCATAGTAAAGAGCAAAACTGCATTGCACTCTCGACTGCCGAAGCGGAATACATCTCAGCGGGTAGTGTTCAACTCAACTCATTTGGATGAAAAGCGTGTTGAGCGACTTCCGGATTTCAGCAACTTCGGTAACTGTTTTATGTGACAACACTAGTGCTATAAACATTTCAAAAAATCCCTGTGTTGCACTCTAGAACAAAACACATTGAACTTAGATATCATTTTCTTAGAGAGCTAGTTGAATCAAATATTCTTCAAATTTCTACATTTCAATTGAAGATCAATTAGCTGACTTTCTAACAAAACCTTTGGATCAAAAACGTTTTATTCATTTGCGTAAAGCAATTGGAATGCTTTCCTTGAAATAACCTCTTTTTGAAACTCTTGTTTAGGTTAGGTTTTGTTTTTGTGTTTTTGTTCATCATCTATGCTTAGTACATAGTACATTAATTGAGCATTAGTTTTGATTGACTTTAACTGCATCCTTTTATATATTTAGAAATCTATTATGCCTTGGATATCATAATATTTCATTTGATGCAATGATCATTTATGTCAATTAACTCATATTTGTTTTGATCAAAGTCAATTTCTCTCTCGAATGATCTCTTGGTATAGTTATTATCTTATTTGACTGTTTAGTCGAGTATAAAATCAGATCAATATTTGGCTGAATACTTTATATCTTAAATAATTGATAGCCAATTGAGGGGGAGTCAAAGAAAAAGTATTATGCTCAAAAGATGTGGAAAGAGTTACATCCCAATGAGGAGTGTGAAAACTACCACCACATGGAGGAAAGAGCTACCACCTCGGTCGTCCGAGTACTGTGTGCAGCTACCACATGTATACCAAGCAAGGTTTTTTAAGTTTGATTAAATAAAATGCATGTTGAAATACTTGACTCTGTCAAAATTTCAAGGTTGGTATAAGGTGGGAATTTTAATGAAAGATGCTCAAAGAGCCACTCTCTTCAATAAATTGACTAGATATATTATCTAACTTATCTGGGATGTTAGACATCTATTGATCTTTGTATTTTATTTTCTTTACCGAATTGATGATTTGATAAAGGCATTACTCATAAGATCAAGTTAGATGTAATTGAAGTTGTTCAACTTTAAGGGATTTAATTTTTATAAATTTTCGTTTCATTTGTTGGATGTTATTGATAGATTTGGCATAATCTATTTCTTGTTGTATGAAACGATGATTTTCATTTAAAGTTGATACACAAAAGTGCTTACAATCTTTTTCTGGTTTTTCTAGAATTTCTCTGAAATTTTCTAAAGAAAAAGTTGGAGCCGATCCGGATTGGACCTGCCGATCCGGATCCCGAACGCAGATTTTCTCTGCGGGTAGCCGATCCGGATCGTAATCACGAACTGATCCGGATCGCGGCTAGGGTTTTATATAGAACAAAAGGGTTTTGATTTCTTTTACTCCAATCTTTTGTTCCAAAGTTTCCAGAGCTTCTCTCTCTAGAATTCATCCATCTTGGAAGCTTTCAAACTCAAGTTCTTCGATTCCAAGTAAGTTTTATTGATCAAAATCTCGGTTTTTCACAGTTTTTCATATTCTTCCTCAAAACGTGATGAAATTCTTGTATCTATTTCGTTTGTGGATGGTTTTTGATCAAATTCCTTTTGAAATAAGAACTCTGGGTAGATTAGTTTAGATTATATGCTATGTATTCTCAAGATAAACGAATTTTTGGCCTTCGATTTCAAAAATTTCGGTTTTAGGGCATATAATGGAAATTTTCGAAAATCATGCGATTGATCTATTTTTAAAATTCTTTTTGCAAAACTAATTTGAGTCTTAGTCTCTCTACACGATAATGATTGTTTGGGTACAATTTTTCTAATTTTTTGAAAATTAACAATTTTTTCGTGTTCTTGAGTGTTGCTCACAGGATTTCTTTTCACAAGAAACCAATAGCAATGGTGATCACGTGGATCATTTTTCTTCTGGCTGCTATGGTACATACGAGAGACACTGTCAAGCCCAAGAGGGCTAAGAAAGTGAAGAAAGCTAAAGATGATTCCGATACAGAATCTGAAACGGAATCAATCGATTGGGATGAGCTTCAAGTTGAAGCAACAACTGTTCCCACTGCTTCGAAAGGAAAAGCGCCTGCGGAAACATCGAAGGCTCCGCCTACTGCTGCTGAAAAGGGCAAAGCTCCAATGGAAGAAACTTCTGGGAAGACAAGAAGAAAAAGTGTTGCTCACAAAAGAGGGAGTGCTCGAGGAATTTCCATTGAGCAACCAGTTGATAGCCAAGCACCTCCATAAGACTTTATCAGCTCTGCTAGGATAAAGGACTTTGAAAACAGGGAATGCATTGGCGAAAGGCATGTTAATGTCAAAGCCTTGAAGGAAAGATCTCCGGCATTTGGGACTCTGTATGACCAGACAGGTCTTGCTCCCATTTGCGATTTCCCCGAGACCACTGGGTATTGTCTTCACTCAGTGAGGATGTTCTATCAAAATGCTTGCTATCTCGTTGATCAGGAGAGCGGACGTCGAGACTTTCAAACATTGGTCAAAAATGTTAAGATTAAAGTAACCCCTCAACTGATTGGAGAGGTATTAGGGATGAAGGCCCGAGCCGATGGCGCTCATTATCTGAAGAATCAAATTTTCAACACCAACTCCTGGAGAGTGGTAGTTGATGGCATCTGTCTACCCGATACTCCGTCAGCAGGAAACTCAGTCTTTTCAAAAGAGCTACGACCTGAGTATCGCTACTTAAACTTCATTGTCTGCTATAACGTCCTTCCAAATATGAACACGAAGGTTCTTCGGTGGGATAGGATGTTATTCCTTTATCTTCTTGGAAACCCCACAGCAGCAATGGGAGCAAACTTAAACATCCCTTACATCATCTGGGCGAGGATGGCTCGCTATGTGGAACATGCTCACCCTTCAGAGAGACTACCTTATCCAATGATCATCATTCGCATTCTTCGCAAATTTAAAGCTGACACAAATGCGAGTTCCTACATGCATAGTTTAGGAACGATCAATGAAACAACAATTGTAAAGTCTCTCTCGACAAAGCAAGACGAGCCCATATTACCTCCTCACCGACAACGAGCACAACAACAACAAGCGACAACCTCTGCACCGGCAGCAACTCCTCCAGTCCAACCAGCACATGCAGCACAACGAGCACCTCCATCAACTTCTGATGATGATGCATCAGTTACCTCAATCTATAAAGAACAGCAAAGGCTCTCCAACGAGCAAGAACGTATATCAAATGAACTTATTGAGGTAAAGGAAGAAATAAAGAAGGTAAATAAGAATTAGTCATCAATGAACAAGCGATTAAAGAAAATCTTCCAAATTCTCGGCTGTATCAGTTCAGATGAGTCTGAATAATCCGTATCCTTCTAATTTCTGTTTCTTATGCAGATTTTTAATCCTTCTCTTGTGCAGGTTTTTACGTTTTAGTTTTTAGTTTTTAGTTCTCAAACTTTTGGTACTTGAACAGTTAACTATTCTCTCCATTTTGGTAATTTTTGGCTAATTTTTGTGACAAAAAGGGGGAGAGAGAGATAAACAATGATACAATGTTTGTGAGAAAGAAACTTGAAACTATGGAGGTAAGTATAACCTCAACTTGAAAGGTAAGTAGAACTTCAACTTTCGGTTTTCATTTGTGTTTGAATGCATGCCTCGACTAACTATTCGACTAACTATTTGGGCATGTAATAAAACTAACAAGTTGATGTTCACTAACATGACATTTGGATTTTGATTGCATAGAAGATATGTTGGTGTTTTAACTATGATCAATTTACATATCTGAATGTATAAATGTCATGGTAAGTATAAATGAGTATAAACTTCATCTCTGTATGTGGTTTTTGAATGATATAAAATTCTTGAGGTATCTAACGATTTCTTTTGTCAAGAATGATTTCTTTTGCAGAGAGTACAGATATCTAAGTCTAGAGTCTGTTTTAGGAGTTTAACTCATGTATTTTATTTTGGATCTCCATTATAAATTTTTGTTGTATGGTGATAGCAACAAAAATATCTTTTTGAATTTTCTTGAGTGGATCTATGTTTTGTCACGAAACCGCCAAAGGGGGAGATTGTTACGGAATTTAAGTAGGCGTATTTCGTGAATTCGGTTAAGTCTTGAAGATTGAAGGTAAAGAAGGTTGGATCATATAACTCAATCTCAAGAAAGAAGAATTCAAAAGGGTCAGGTATGTTTAACTTAATATCTTTGGTGATCCGAATACTTCTTATAGTGTAGAAACACTTGGATGAACTTGTAATTGCATAAATATCAAAAACTGGACATGGGACATGTTCAGGATCCGGATCAGACCTTGCAATCCGGATCCCGAAGGTTGTTCGTTCATACACCAGTTCAAACCGGATCGTAGCCTTCCTTGATCCGGATCCCGAACACTGGGTTTACCTTTTTATTTGAGCGATCCGGATCAGGCTTTGCAATCCGGATCCCGAACGTTGATGTTTGGTGAACTGTATGAACGATCCGGATCAAGCACTTCGATCCGGATCCCGAACCTTCGTTTTTCTGGAAACTGTTTTTCTCGCTACTGCAATCCGGATCGCCGATCTCCGATCCGGATCGTCGTCATGTAAAAATTCCAGAAAAATATAGTTTTTGATCCTTATCTTCTTCCAAGGGTTTCTAACCTATAAATAGACCCTATGATTCTTTTTCTAAGGCTAATCCACATAATCGAAAAAGAAGCCGTCATCTTTTATACGGCCTAAGATCCACATATAGAGAAGAAAGGAAATCATAGATTCTATCTTATGTTTCTTCATCTATATTGATTGATTTGATTCTAGGTTTTCATACTCACATTTTGAGTAGAATCAAATCAATGAATACTTAGATGGTATTTCCGATCTATTTCTAATCTAAGTATTCGGCGGATCATCACCACCCAAAAAAACAACGATTTACCCCAAAATCGGCGCGTGGACTCGCGTGGCCTTGTGGATTCAAGGTGCTACCGCTCTCGTGGATTCAGAGCGAGGTACGTTCGTGGATTCGAAGCGTGCTACTGGGTGAAGACCGTGGATTCGGTCGGACGTTGTGGACTCGACGTTGGACGCCGTGGATTCGGCGTTGGACGCAAATCGTGGATTCGAGAAGCGTCGTGGAGCGAGCGGAGAAGATCAACTAGGAGCGTATGGAAAAGGTTGAGTCATCTGTGAGTACGGTATATCACTTTGTACGTGTTTAATTCTAGTGGATTTCACCGTGTTATCGGTCCCGTGGTTTTTTACTCCGGTTTGGAGTTTTCCACGTAAAAATCTCTGCGCGTTATTTATTTTTCCGCATTGGGTTTTATATCGCAAAGATTTTTGAGTGTTTATTGTTTACACCTATTCACCCCCCTCTAGGTGTTTTTCCCCTATTTAGATCTAAGTATACATAACTCAACAGTAAGCAGGGAAATGGCCTAGATCTTGTGGATTGATGCTTACCTGATCTTTGTACATGTTTGGTGAATTAGAGACTTAGCATATGGTAGACGGTTATATTTATCCCACACTAGATGATATAGAGATCATACATGTTTATTCATTGGCCTACTTATGTGAGATTGGTATATCATAGTAGGAATACTTTAGCATGCCTTGCTATTATATGTTTCATTCTCTTTTATCGTTTTTTAGGACAAAAGCATGCTTGAATGTACATCTATATAGGCCATCTTTTACTGCTACACTATCTTGTTGGAATCTGACTTAGGAGAAACCATGTTTGTTCTTTCTCCTTTTCTTCTAGATTCATGTTGCTCGGGTTCGAGGAGGGGTTTGGGATATTGTAGTCGGGACTGTGTGTCTGGGACAGGTTGGATTTTAGTTTGTGGACTTGTGGGGTTTTACGGCGACCGCGGATATTGGGCGGTTGACCGGATAGGTACTTATGCATCAGATTGGGTATTAGATTTTCCTTTAGTGGATGGGATTCCCACCTTGATCAGAGTCATGATCCAGTCCTGCTATTTTATGGTACTGATGATACTGAGTTCGTGAGATTGATGACAGAGCAGGCAGTACCGGGTTTTATACCGGTTCATTTGATTGGGCTTATTCGGTCAGATACCTTTATTATTGCACTCGTGCCTAGGGGCTGAGTGGAGCCTGGTAGGTAAGTTTAGATGTGTGCTAGAGTTGTTGGTAACCGTTCGGGTTGACGGTGGTCCCGGGTCGTGGAGTGTCGTCCGACCAGTTTTGTTAGCCCTGAGTTGTGGGTCGATCCCAGCTGTGGAGTATCTCCAGCTGGTGTGTTTTGTGCCACGAGTTGGTTGAGTTCGCTAGTGTCTCGAGATTCGAGAGAGCTGATTAGCTGAGTCGTCGAGAGTGCTCCGACCGTCGTGCGAGATGCTTGAGGACCTTGAGTCTTTCCGTTCTGAGAGTGAACGTGGATTTTGATTACAGCCTGCAGGAGCCACATTGAGCTCGACAGAATGCGCGGATACCTTTTTCCTCGGTGGGGTCGCGCCCCTCGAGCGCCCCATGCAACCTCTCCTCTCCCTCCTCTCACCTTCCCCGAGCACCAGCACTACCAGCCACCGTCCCCCATCACCGAAAAGGCAAAGAAAGGTAGCCTTACTTCTTGATCTCGGGTGTGTGGGAGGGGGTTGCACCGAGACCCTTGGGCTTGCTTCCAAAGAGCCTTGGGGCCTTCTTCTACCTCCAGAAGTCGAACCCAAGGGGTCCCATCGCCAAGCGTGACCGCACGTTGCCGGAGGAGAAGATTATCATCATCTTCTTCCTTCTCGGATCCGAGCAAAGGTGAGGTTCTTTCTCTTTATTTTTCCTTGCACCAAAGGTAACCCACATGATTCCTTACCTCTCTGGGATGTCCTTTGCGCGGCCACGTCGCCAAAAATTCCACTGGTCGCCGGCAGGAGCAAAGAGCTCGCCAGAACCCTAATTAGGCCAGATCCGTGCGCGAGCTTTATTCAACCGTTAAGATCAAGATCATACTCGTTGGAAAGCCTCTACTGATATCCAGGAAGATCTCCACAAAGTTTCAGGGTCATTGTTTGAGTATCGAAGCCGCAGCCACGATCCTTTGTTTATTTTCATTGTTGCTCGGCCAAGCTTGCTCCGCTGCTTCTTGCCACCGGCCAACAACCCAGCTAGCTCCCTCTCATTGAGGGCAAACCTCTAGTACCCTTGTATGGACATGTAACCCATTGTGTGAACATCCGCCATTGTTGTACCCTTAGTTTTGTAAAGAATTTTATTTTGGCGTATTTCGTGAAAGTGGTTAAGTCTTGAAGATTAAAGATGAAGATGTTTGGATCATATACCTCAATCTCAAGAAAGAAGAATTCAAAAGGATCAGGTACGTTTAACTAAATAATCTTGGTGATCCCAATACTTCTTATAGTGTAGAAACACTTGGATGGATTTTTAATTGAATAAAAATAAAAAAACTGGATTGTTATATGTTCAGGATCCGGATCAGGGTATTCCAGTCCGGACCCCGAACGTAGGTAAGTTCATGCGGAATTTCAGTCCGGATGGCCCCTGGTTCAGTCCGGACCCCGAACATGGATTCTGCAGAAATCGCATGAACAGTCCGGACCGTGCATCCTTCAGTCCGAACCCCGAACATGATTTTTTCAGGAATTCTCTGAAAAATGACGACAGTCCGGATCAAGCCAAATCCAGTCCGGACCGCCGTACGGGAAAAATTCTGTTATAGAAGTTTTGGATTCTTATCTCTTTCCAAAAGGTTTCTAGCCTATAAATAGACCCTAATATCATCTTTTAGGGTTATCCCAAGGGGGATCAATGTCACACCCCGGGGTGGAAACTGCCACCCGGGCTCGCCAACAGATCCGCCATCTGTACGGAAACTGCCGTACAGACGAAGCGTCTAACCTGCAGAAAGAATCAACTACAGTATACAGATATCAGAGAGCTGAAAGTAGACTACTAAAACTAAAGTCCAAACACTGTACAACTGAAAATAATACAATATCCATCTCCCCAAATACTATCATATACAAAGTCCTCTCAAACTGTAAAATAAAGTACAACTCTATACCTCACAACAAAGGTCTCTCAACAGAGGAAAAAGAAGAAAACTAATCTACTGAAGCTCTCCTCTGAAGGGGTACCGCTACACTCCAATGACGGGTAGGGAACTAGCTCGCGACTCCCTCGCCTCGGTCAGAAGGATCAGCAACTGGAGCAACAGGAACAGGAGGAGAAGTTCCTGGGGAAAAAGACACCACGACGGGTGTGAGAACTACTTCCCACAGTAGTTCTCAGTGGGTACCGTCAACAAGCCCAACGGTCTGCCCACTAAGTCTACTAGAGGCAAAAGATAACAGGCAAAGAAATCTGAAAGAAAAGCTGGAAACTACTCTACAGCTACCATGCCTCTATCTAGACACTCAAAAGTGGAACAGATGAAAGTAAAAGAGACCACTCGCACCCAAGGGGCTCAATCGATCCAAACGAACTGACTACCTCAAAGGTCCAGTCAAGCCTGCGCCCGTCGACTAGGAACGCTCCTGCCCACTACCACACATCCACATGAGGACGGGATTTACGTGGGGCGTCCTGTCCTACTAACTCATCCCTCGCGCAAAACTGCCTCAATAGGCCCATCGTTGCCTCAACTGCGGAAAACTGCCTCAATAGGCCCATCGTTGCCTCAACTGCGGAAAACTGCCTCAACAGGCCAACCATCGTATCCACAGCGGCATCTCAGGACGCGACTCCAACTGAGTAGAACGGCGCGGCATAGAGTATCAAACATTGGCATATGCAGGCTAGTCAAAATCCACGCTCACTCTCAGAACGGTAGGGCTCAAGATCCCCAAATACCTCGCACAACAGTCGGAGCACTCTCGACGACTCAGCTGCTCGGCTAACTCGAAACACGAGACACTAGCCTCACCAACGGCTCGCAGCACAAGGCTCACTGGCTGGAGATACTCCACAGCCAGGAACGACCCACAACTCAGGGTAACAAAACAGGTCGGACAACACTCAACGACCTGGGACCACCGTCAACCCCAACGGTTCCCAACAAGACGGACCGGAAGATACTCGACGGCCCGGGGCTGCCGTCTGCGCAACGGCTCCCTCCACGACGGCACAACAGGGAAACAAGACCTCCCGGGACTACCGTTTACCCAAACGGTTCCCGGCACAGATAAGCAACCCAGTACAACTACCAGACTCCACTCTGCCCCCAGGCAAGAGTGTAAAAGCATCCCACACTAAAAGCAAGTCCCGACCTCTCGGCCCACTACCCGGGCGAGGAAACACTATGTCCAGGGATGAAGGTACAGTGTGGATGTCTAAGCATAAATAACCCTAGCCCAAGTGAGGGTTTTCTACTAGTCTGGTTACACATACAACATATGACGGGGGTGCTAGGTCAAGTTCCAAAATAACTATATTAACAGATAATAAAAGGAATAACAATTCCTACAATCTAGCATACTACACAATGAAATAAACTATCATGCATAGTCCTACATCAGTAGAAATACTGTACAGTCCATAAGTTGGAGATAAGGCCACCCACCTCGATTTGCCACCAATTGCTCGTAGACACTTGCAATTGGCCTCCACGCGATCCGCACGCAAAACGATGTCCGCTGCCGGAGTCCGCACGCAAAACGGAGCACGGTGCCGGAATCCGCACGCCAAACGGAGTCCGCACGCAAAACGATGCACGGTGCCGGAGTCCGCACGCAAAACGGTGCACGGTGCCAGGATCCGCACGCAAAACGGAGTCCGCACGCAAAACGGTGCACGGTGCCGGAGTCCGCACGCAAAACGGAGTCCGCACGCAAAATGGTGCACGGTGCCGGAGTCCGCACGCAAAACGATGCACGGTGCCGGAGTCCGCACGTAAAACGGTGCACGGTGCCAGGATCCGCACGCAAAACGGAGTCCGCACGCAAAACGGTGCACGGTGCCAGAATCCGCACGCAAAACGGGGTCCGCACGCAAAACGGTGCACGCCGCCGGGGTCCGCACGCAAAACGGAGCAGTAAAAACACAGCCCCCAACACAGATAAAAGCAAGAGGGTTAATTACAGTCCAAAAGAACGCCCCAAAAACTGTACAAAAATACAGTAAAACCAACACACGGGACCTACCCGACTGCGCCGCCGTCGCCGCAACGCTCCCAACGGAACCCCGCGCACGCTCCACGAGGTTCACGACGCGCCACCGCACCACCCAAAATCTCCTCCTCACTCCCTCTCTCGCTCGGGTGAAGAAGGAAGAAAAGAAAATGGAGGAGAAAGGCTTGCGGGGGAGAAGAAAGAAGAAGAAGAAGAAAAAGAGGAAGGGGTGGTCCACGGAGCCCGGTCCACGGTGGACCGTCCAATGGGGGGCCTCCAACCGCCCGGTCCACACACACAGGGGCGCGCACCAGGCGCAGCGGGCGCCCCCGCCCGCCACGTGGCCGAGTCACCGCGCGCCACGCGGTGCATGCAGTCACGCGCCACACGGGCGCGTGACACCCAGCACCGCGCAGGCGCGGGACACCGAGCGCGCCGCACGGACGCCCGCACCCCGCGTCCGCGCGGGCGCGAATGGGGGGCCGCCACGTGGCGGCCCCTGCGCGATTCCCGCCGAAGCGCCAGTGCGCCCCCCCTGCCGCGCCGTACGCTCCTCGAGCCGCGCGCCCGCCTCGATCCGCGAGCCGCACTCCTCGGGATTTGCCTCGCCTCGCCTCGAGATTCGTGCCGTGACGCCTTGAAAAACGCGCACTTCATCCGGGCTCCAAAACCAACAAGTAAATAGTCCATTCTTAGCGATTTCGCGCGCTGAATCCAAAAACGATGTCCATTTCTCCAAATTCTCACCCGAAAATTTGCCGAATGCCCACTCGATCCGATTTTCGCGCCGGGTCCATTTTTAAAGTCCGATTTGCCCAATTCCAACTCTAAAAATTCCCGAAGGCGACCGGAGAGGTAAACTTTTATCCGGACTTCACCCGGAGTCTAATTTTGACATCTGAATCGCGCGAAATCACTTCTAAACACCCGACGGGTCCTCCAACTTCCCACGGGGTCTCAATTTAAGCCCGAAGTCCACCACTTGTGTCCAAAATGCGCGCAACCCACACAGGCCTCCAGTGATGCAAGCAAATCCCAAATTGCATCACAAATCCATTTCTGGGCCCCCCAACACGCGCACCAACACCCCCAACGGCGACCGAAAGCTGCCCAACAACCAGCAACCCTACGCGGGGGATTCCAGGACCTCACATCCTCCCCCACTAAAAGAAAGTTTCGTCCTCGAAACTAGATCAAGCCCATTAGGAGTCAAGAATACCACGGCTAGGTATCTAACAATACGCCTCCAGCTCCCCCACTCGCTCCTCGTGATTACTCCGCAACAACAACAACAAGTACGGCATGACCCGATGTGCAATTCTCTCATCTCTCGAGCCAGAAATTGCAACGGGCGTCCCTCGTACTCCAATAATCACAGATCTTAAAGGGGCAAGTAAATCACGGGCGAGGAAAAACACATCACTACTGAGCTGAGACGTGAAAAACCAAGGGCTCCACTAAAAAGGCTGGGGGAAAACTGAGATAACCACAAGTGTAATACGCACCAAACCACAACATGGTGCCACCCTCAACAAGACGACCCGAAGCATACCCGCAGACTCGTCCAATAAGGAAGGGAAATCCAATAAGTTGGGGTCTTCACTCGGTTACCTCCCGATCCGAAACCACTCGAGTGGACTTCACAACTGCAGGCTACCATCAAAAGGGATCCTCAAAAGGCACAATCTCGTGCCGCAGTTGGTCGCTCAACATGCTAACATAGCCCCAGCGAACCCACGGGTCGAAGTCGATCCCTCAAGTAAAAAGAATACCCTGACGGGGACCAAACCGTCGGTGAACGGGACTGAAGACTGGCTCGCAAGGCGATCATAAAGCTGATGCCCAAACTCGCGGTCAACAATCCGAAACATCCAAAAACTCTCACCGTTGTGTACCTACAACGTGGCATCACTGCCGTGCACCCACGGCGTGGCATCACTGCCGTGCACCCACGGCGTGGCCTCACTGCCGTGCACCAACGGCGTGGCATCACCACCGTGCATCAACGGTGTGGCATCACTGCCGTGCACCAACGGCGTGGCATCACCACCGTGTATCAACGGCGTGGCATCACCACCGTGTATCAACGGCGTGGCATCACCACCGTGTAACAATGGTGTGGTATCTCAAGCATCAAGGCCTCAGATCTTCACAGCCCTATACCCAACACTACCTCGAAAACCCGGAGCTGAGGAAGGGCCAAAAGATCAACAGGCAAAAACCTGGGCCCCAACTGCACTGGGCAGGACCAATAACTCCCATCTATGTGCAACACGTGATCAGGTATCTGAACCTCACGAGCACAAGCTAAAGGTCCTATCTCTAGCCCATACATCATTGCAAATGCCCTAGCACTCTCACAGCTATGTCGGAGAACTCTCAACGACTCAACTCACAGCAACACCCCACTCATAGGCGAGAAGAACCGACTGACGCGGCAAAGATCCAAAAATTCTGATAGACCGGTGCCTAGAACCCCAACCAAACAAGAACAGACCCTAGGCTCAGTCTATCGAAGTTTTCGCTCCTTTATCGTTCAGGGATTCGGTCCCTCTCGTTCAAAGCGGGAAACTATGTCAACAAGCAACTCACGGCTGGAGACGCTCCCGGTAGTCCATCAGGACGAACTCGACGCCATCAAATCTCGGCGTCCTGTCGGGTCATCTCAATCTCACTAAAATAACCACCTGGTAACTCGGCCGGAGGTGAAAATCGCCTCAACAGGCCAAACCTTCGCCACTCACTAGGCGGCATCGCCACTCATTGGGCGGCATCGCCACTCACTGGGCGGCATCACCCCTTACTGGGCGGCATCGCCTCTCACTGGGTGGCATCGCCCCTCACTGGGCGGCATCGCCCCTGGTAGCTCGGCCAGTGGAAAGTATCCTCCTGGTAACTCGGCCAGTGATAATTATCCATCTGGTAACTCGGCCAGTGATAATTATCCATCTGGTAACTCGGCCAGTGATAATTATCCATCTGGTAACTCGGCCAGTGATAATTATCCATCTGGTAACTCGGCCAGTGATAATTATCCACCTGGTAACTCGGCCAGTAATAATTATCCATCTGGTAACTCGGCCAGTGATAATTATCCATCTGGTAACTCGGCCAGTGATAATTATCCACCTGGTAACTCGGCCAGTGATAATTATCCATCTGGTAACTCGGCCAGTGATAATTATCCATCTGGTAACTCGGCCAGTGATAATTATCCACCTGGTAACTCGGTCAGTGATAATTATCCACCTGGTAACTCGGCCAGTGATAATTATTCATCTGGTAACTCGGCCAGTGATAATTATCCATCTGGTAACTCGGCCAGTGATAATTATCCACCTGGTAACTCGGCCAGGGATAATTATCCATCTGGTAACTCGGCCAGTGATAATTATCCATCTGGTAACTCGGCCAGTGATAATTATCCATCTGGTAACTCGGCCAGTGAAAACGCCCTCCTGGTAACTCAGCCAGGGAAAACGCCCTCCTGGTATCTCAGCCAGGGAAAACGCCCTCCTGGTAACTTAGCCAGGGAAAACGCCCTCCTGGTATCTCAGCCAGGGAAAATGCCCTCCTGGTAACTCAGCCAGGAAAAACGCCCTCCTGGTAACTCAGCCAGGGAAAACGCCCTCCTGGTAACTCAGCCAGGGAAAACGCCCTCCTGGTAACTCAGCCAGGGGAAACGCCCTCCTGGTAACTCAGCCAGGGAAAAATGCCCTCCTGGTAACTCAGCCAGGGAAAGATGCCCTCCTGGTAACTCAGCCAGGGAAAGATGCCCTCCTGGTAACTCAGCCAGGGCGGGGTGTGTCCTTTTCACAACACGACGTCTCAGGGGTATCGCAACCCACTGCACAACTACAAACGTCAGGACACAACAACCATACGACCCAATCCAGCGAAAGTCTAAGACATGTCATCCATTCCATAGCATTATGTTGTCTGCAACCACATAATCGATTAGGAGAATAAACATGCCAAACTCTCATCCCGTCTCTTGGGAGAGGTAAAAACTCAATCAGGACTCTCGCTAAAAGTCACGACTCTCACGTAGTCATCCTAATGTCCAAACGCAAGCCTAGGGTTTCTAAGTCCATCACGACCTACAACCTAGGCTCTGATACCACTCTAATCTGTCACGCCCCGGGGTGGAAACTGCCACCCGGGCTCGCCAACAGATCTGCCATCTGTACGGAAACTGCCGTACAGACGAAGCGTCTAACCTGCAGAAAGAATCAACTACAGTATACAGATATCAGAGAGCTGAAAGTAGACTACTAAAACTGAAGTCCAAACACTGTACAACTGAAAATAATACAATATCCATCTCCCCAAATACTATCATATACAAAGTCCTCTCAAACTGTAAAATAAAGTACAACTCTATACCTCACAACAAAGGTCTCTCAACAGAGGAAAAAGAAGAAAACTAATCTACTGAAGCTCTCCTCTGAAGGGGTACCGCTACACTCCAATGACGGGTAGGGAACTAGCTCGCGACTCCCTCGCCTCGGTCAGAAGGATCAGCAACTGGAGCAACAGGAACAGGAGGAGAAGTTCCTGGGGAAAAAGACACCACGACGGGTGTGAGAACTACTTCCCACAGTAGTTCTCAGTGGGTACCGTCAACAAGCCCAACGGTCTGCCCACTAAGTCTACTAGAGGCAAAAGATAACAGGCAAAGAAATCTGAAAGAAAAGCTGGAAACTACTCTACAGCTACCATGCCTCTATCTAGACACTCAAAAGTGGAACAGATGAAAGTAAAAGAGACCACTCGCACCCAAGGGGCTCAATCGATCCAAACGAACTGACTACCTCAAAGGTCCAGTCAAGCCTGCGCCCGTCGACTAGGAACGCTCCTGCCCACTACCACACATCCACATGAGGACGGGATTTATGTGGGGCGTCCTGTCCTACTAACTCATCCCTCGCGCAAAACTGCCTCAATAGGCCCATCGTTGCCTCAACTACGGAAAACTGCCTCAATAGGCCCATCGTTGCCTCAACTGCGGAAAACTGCCTCAACAGGCCAACCATCGTATCCACAGCGGCATCTCAGGACGCGACTCCAACTGAGTAGAACGGCGCGGCATAGAGTATCAAACATTGGCATATGCAGGCTAGTCAAAATCCACGCTCACTCTCAGAACGGTAGGGCTCAAGATCCCCAAATACCTCGCACAACAGTCGGAGCACTCTCGACGACTCAGCTGCTCGGCTAACTCGAAACACGAGACACTAGCCTCACCAACGGCTCGCAGCACAAGGCTCACTGGCTGGAGATACTCCACAGCCAGGAACGACCCACAACTCAGGGTAACAAAACAGGTCGGACAACACTCAACGACCTGGGACCACCGTCAACCCCAACGGTTCCCAACAAGACGGACCGGAAGATACTCGACGGCCCGGGGCTGCCGTCTGCGCAACGGCTCCCTCCACGACGGCACAACAGGGAAACAAGACCTCCCGGGACTACCGTTTACCCAAACGGTTCCCGGCACAGATAAGCAACCCAGTACAACTACCAGACTCCACTCTGCCCCCAGGCAAGAGTGTAAAAGCATCCCACACTAAAAGCAAGTCCCGACCTCTCGGCCCACTACCCGGGCGAGGAAACACTATGTCCAGGGATGAAGGTACAGTGTGGATGTCTAAGCATAAATAACCCTAGCCCAAGTGAGGGTTTTCTACTAGTCTGGTTACACACACAACATATGACGGGGGTGCTAGGTCAAGTTCCAAAATAACTATATTAACAGATAATAAAAGGAATAACAATTCCTACAATCTAGCATACTACACAATGAAATAAACTATCATGTATAGTCCTACATCAGTAGAAATACTGTACAATCCATAAGTTGGAGATAAGGCCACCCACCTCGATTTGCCACCAATTGCTCGTAGACACTTGCAATTGGCCTCCACGCGATCCGCACACAAAACGATGTCCGCTGCCGGAGTCCGCACGCAAAACGGAGCACGGTGCCGGAATCCGCACGCCAAACGGAGTCCGCACGCAAAACGATGCACGGTGCCGGAGTCCGCACGCAAAATGGTGCACGGTGCCAGGATCCGCACGCAAAAGGGAGTCCGCACGTAAAACGGTGCACGGTGCCGGAGTCCGCACGCAAAACGGAGTCCGTACGCAAAACGGTGCACGGTGCCGGAGTCCGCACGCAAAACGATGCACGGTGCAGGAGTCCGCACGCAAAACGGTGCACGGTGCCAGGATCCGCACGCAAAACGGAGTCCGCACGCAAAACGGTGCACGGTGCCAGAATCCGCACGCAAAACGGGGTCCGCACGCAAAACGGTGCACGCCGCCGGGGTCCGCACGCAAAACGGAGCAGTAAAAACACAGCCCCCAACACAGATAAAAGCAAGAGGGTTAATTACAGTCCAAAAGAACGCCCCAAAAACTGTACAAAAATACAGTAAAACCAACACACGGGACCTACCCGACTGCGCCGCCGTCGCCGCAACGCTCCCAACGGAACCCCGCGCACGCTCCACGAGGTTCACGATGCGCCACCGCACCACCCAAAATCTCCTCCTCACTCCCTCTCTCGCTCGGGTGAAGAAGGAAGAAAAGAAAATGGAGGAGAAAGGCTTGCGGGGGAGAAGAAAGAAGAAGAAGAAGAAAAAGAGGAAGGGGTGGTCCACGGAGCCCGGTCCACGGTGGACCGTCCAATGGGGGGCCTCCAACCGCCCGGTCCACACACACAGGGGCGCGCACCAGGCGCAGCGGGCGCCCCCGCCCGCCACGTGGCCGAGTCACCGCGCGCCACGCGGTGCGTGCAGTCACGCGCCACACGGGCGCGTGACACCGAGCACCGCGCAGGCGCGGGACACCGAGCGCGCCGCACGGACGCCCGCACCCCGCGTCCGCGCGGGCGCGAATGGGGGGCCGCCACGTGGCGGCCCCTGCGCGATTCCCGCCGAAGCGCCAGTGCGCCCCCCCTGCCGCGCCGTACGCTCCTCGAGCCGCGCGCCCGCCTCGATCCGCGAGCCGCACTCCTCGGGATTTGCCTCACCTCGCCTCGAGATTCGTGCCGTGACGCCTCGAAAAACGTGCACTTCATCCGGGCTCCAAAACCAACAAGTAAATAGTCCATTCTTAGCGATTTCGCGCGCTGAATCCAAAAACGATGTCCATTTCTCCAAATTCTCACCCGAAAATTTGCCGAATGCCCACTCGATCCGATTTTCGCGCCGGGTCCATTTTTAAAGTCCGATTTGCCCAATTCCAACTCTAAAAATTCCCGAAGGCGACCGGAGAGGTAAACTTTTATCCGGACTTCACCCGGAGTCTAATTTTGACATCTGAATCGCGCGAAATCACTTCTAAACACCCGACGGGTCCTCCAACTTCCCACGGGGTCTCAATTTAAGCCCGAAGTCCACCACTTGTGTCCAAAATGCGCGCAACCCACACAGGCCTCCAGTGATGCAAGCAAATCCCAAATTGCATCACAAATCCATTTCTGGGCCCCCCAACACGCGCACCAACACCCCCAACGGCGACCGAAAGCTGCCCAACAACCAGCAACCCTACGCGGGGGATTCCAGGACCTCACAATCAAAGGTAAGAATCCACATAGAGAAGAAAAGGGAAACACCTCTTTATTTTAGGTTTTCTTTCTCTATTGATCGGTTTGATTCTAGGGTTTTCAAAATCTATATCTTTCGAAAGAATCAAATCGATGAATACTTAGAGGGTGCTTCCTTGTCTATCTATGATGATCTAAGTATTCAAAATATCATCACCAACAAATCAACGATTTCCGAGAGGAAAATCGGCGCGTGGATTCGCGTGGCCTTGTGGATTCAAGGTGCTACCGCTTTTGTGGATTCGAAGCGAGCCGCGTTCGTGTGATCGATACGTGCTATATTGATGACCGTGGATTCGGTTGAAGACTTCGTGGATTCGAAGTTGGACTTCGTGGATTCGAAGTTGTGACGCCTTCGTGGATTCGAGGTGCGTTGCGGAGCGAGCGGAGAAGATCAACTAGGAGAGTATGGAAAAAGGTTGAGTCGTGTGTGAGTACGTTATATCACCTTTGTACGTGTTTAATCTTAGTGGAGTTCACCGTGTGATCGGTCCCGTGGTTTTTTACTCCTGGTTTGGAGTTTTCCACGTAAAATCTCTACATGTTATTTACTTTTCCGCATTGGGTTATTTTTACGCAAAGATTTTGGTGTGTTTATTGTTTACACCTATTCACCCCCCTCTAGGTGTTTTTTTTCCTGTTCAGATCCATATTTAACATAACCCACAAGTGGTATCAGAGCGGGAATAGGGTTGTCAACAATGGTTGAAGGTGGAAACATCAATAGACCACCGTTCTTCGATGGAACAAACTATGCTTATTGGAAAGTACGCATGAGAGCGTTTTTAATTTCCATCGATGAACGGGTGTGGTAATCAATCGAGTTTGGATGGTCAAATCCTACTGAAATTATTGCTGATGTTCGCACCATCAAACCTAGGTCGAAATGGACTAATGAAGAAATTGATATATCTTCTTACAACGGCAAAGGGATTAATGCTTTATTTAATGCTTTGTCGCAAACCGAATTCTCTCGCGTCTCGGCATGTGAGACTGCGAAAGAAATCTGGGATGTTCTACAAGTTACACTTGAGGGAACAAGCCTTGTGAAGATTCAAAAACTGTAAATGCTTACGAGCAAATTTGACTCTATTTTTATGGCAAAAAATGAATTGTTCACAGATTATATTATACACGATTGCAAGATATCGTTAATACATGTGCTAACTTGGGAGAGAAAATTTCAGAATCTAAAGTTGTAAGAAAGATTTTAAGGACTTTTCCTGAAAGATTCCGTGCCAAGATTGCAGCCATTGAAACAGTAAAACACCCGGACGAAATCCGTGTAGAAGAATTAGTTGGTGCACTTCAAACGTATGAAATGACTTTTCCTACTAACTATTCTTCTGGAAAGCCATCTTCTTCTAAGTCTTCAGGTTTTGCGTTGAAATCAACAAAGAAAGAAGACGCGGATTCATCCTCCTCAGACGATGACGAGAATCTATCAATGGAGGATTTCGAGAAGCAACTTGCACTCTTGACGAGAAAATTTTGCCGAAACTTTCGAAGGGGTAACTGAAGCAAAACTTCATCCTTCGTAAAGTCGAAGAAAGGCAAAGGAACTTCAGGCTTTAAGTCAAGAAAGCAAGAGAGTTTTTCAAATGACAAGAAGAACTCGGAGGGACAAATCCAATGCTTCAAGTGCCGAGGCTACAGTCACATCTCAACGGAGTGTCCCAACAAGAATCCGTCAAAGAAGAAGGCGATGCAAGCCGTCACTTGGGATGACACCTCAACTTCCAATTAGTCATCTTCCAGTGATGAGGATAACAACGCGACGGCATTCCACGCGTCCACAACTTCACCTTACGTGTGCTTTATGGCAAGTACATCTGGTTCATTATCCAACTCCTCCCAAGTTGAAAAGAATGCAACGGACGATAAATCGAGTAATTCCGAAGGTGAAGACTTTGCTTTTGCCTACCATAAACTACTAAAGGATTCAAAGAAATTGGCAAAGTAAAACAAGAGTTTGAGAAGAAGATTGCAGGATCTCGAAGAAGAAGCAAAAAGGGCAACTTCTCTCTCAAACGCTCTTGAAGTGGAAAGGGACAACTTGATCAAAGTAAATGTTTCCCTTCAAGAGAAGAATGAGCATTTCGAGAAGGAACACAACAAATTGGTGGATAAAGCTAATTACTTCTTGAAGCTCTACTCCGAGGCTCGACAAGAGAAGATGGAAATGACGAAGACCATATTCCAACTTAAGGATGATTTGAAGCGATTTTCTTCAGGTAGGAGCAAGTTGGATAAGTTGCTTGGTCTTAGTCAAACGAATCGTTTGGGCCTTGGATACAATCGAACTGGAGACAGTCCTAGTTCGAGTGAAACAATTTTTGTGCCCCAGTCGGCGTCTCCTCCTCCGACGGAAATCACTGCATCCAACGACAACAAGCCTACCTCACCTACTTCGGGTTCAACAAGTACAAAGGTATGTTTTCGTTGTGGTTTTGCAGGGCACATAAGAAGAGATTGCAATATTGGAGCAAAACGATCAAATCAAGCGACTCTTGCAACAACTACCAACAAGGTCATCCCCCGGAAATCAAAGGAGAATTTTTCAAAGGTAAAGAACCTTGGTAGTACACCTATCAAGACGATGTCAAAGAAAAACGATCAATCAAACAAGACGCTTTCACCAAGGAGAATAACTTCACAATCATTGCCGACGTACTCCAAAACTCAAAAGGTTTCGGTGCGCAAAGGTGAAATCTTCCATTGTCTTGTCATTCATACTTCACTGCATGCTTATGATAACTCGTCTTGGTATCTGGATAGTGGATGTTCCCGTCACATGACCGGTGACAGAAATTGTTTTCAAACTTTAGAGAAAACCTCCGGAGGACTTGTAGTTTTCTGAGACGGCCGTTCTTCAAAAATTATTGGAAAATGGACAATTACTATTCCGGAAGGACCGGTTTTGAACAATATTTTATTTGTTGAAGGCCTTAAGACTAACCTCATTAGCATTAGTCAACTATGTGATAATAGCTTTTCAGTTAATTTTTCATCTGTTGAATGTATTGTAACTGATAAGGACCATTTATTCTTTTTGAAAGGGGTTAGGTCTGAAAATAATTGCTATGTAGTTCCTAATAAAATTTTTGAACATTGTAACCTAGTGTCACTTGAAAATGAAACTCTTTGGCATGAAAGACTAGGTCACATTAATTTTAAGGAACTAGCTAGAATTTCTAATAAAGACGTGGTTAAGGGAGTTCCTAAACTTTCTTTTAAAGAAAACATTGTGTGTGGAGGTTGTCAAAAGGGAAAACAATCAAGGGCCACGCACAAGAATTTAAACCACGTGGGAACCAAACGGCCAATAGAATTATTGCACATGGACTTAATGGGACCGACTCGTCAATCAAGTTTGGGAGGTAAATGGTACATTTTTCTTGTGGTTGATGATTTCTCTAGATATTCATGGGTAACATTTTTAAAAGAGAAAGCGGATACTTTCGATTCTTTTCATGAGATATGTCATCGTGTTATGATTGAGAAAAATGAAAAGATCGTTCGTGTTCAGAGTGATAGAGGTGGAGAATTCATCAATTCTAAATTCATTGATTTTTGCACTTCCAATAGCATAAAACATGAATTCTCTGCACCCTATACACCTCAACAGAATGGTGTAGTCGAGCGCAAAAACAGAGTAGTACAAGAGATGGCGCGTGTTATGCTTCACAGCCGGAAACTCCCGTTACATTTTTGGGCTGAAGCAGTTAACACCACGGTCTATATAATTAATCGAGTTTATTTGCGCCCGGGTCTTTAAATACACCATATGAGCTATGGTTTTGTAGAAAACCAAATATCAAATATTTTCGAATCTTTGGGAGTCGCTGTTACATTTTACGTGATCGCAAAAATCTTGAAAAATTCGACTCTCGAAGTGACGAATGAATTTTCATAGGTTATTCTACAAACAGTAGAGCATATTGGGTTTTTAATCTCGAATTTAAAAAGATGGTAGAATCTTTTAATATTAAAGTAGATGAAGTTTTTCATTTTTCATCTGATAAATCTACCCCTGATATGTCTCTTGATGATGAATCTCCTGTAAATGATAATGCATCTTCTCATAATAATTCTTCCGATAATGTTGATGCATCTAATGGTTCTTCTAGTTTATCTGATATGCAGGAATCATCACACATACCGCCGAGCACTCCGTTGCCTCAAACGTTACGTATCTCCAAGGACCATCCAGAGTCAAATATCATTGGAGATCCACAAGGAGTCAGGACTCGGAGACAATTGGTTTGTGGAGTTGCGTGTTACATCTCCATGTTGGAAACAAAGAACGTTGATGAGGCTCTTCAAGACGATTATTGGATTGAAGCAATGCAAGAAGAGCTCAATCAATTTGAAAGAAACAAAGTCTGGAAACTAACGAAGCCTCCGAAGCAACACAACATAATTGGTACTAAGTGGATTTTCAAGAACAAGAAAAACGAGAATGGTACCATCATTAGGAACAAAGCACGCCTAGTTGCTCAGGGCTATTCACAAATTGAAGGTATAGACTTTGATGAGACGTTCGCCCCGGTAGCTCGTCTTGAGTCAATTCGTATCCTTTTTGTGATTGCTTGTCATTTCAAAATTAAGCTTTTTCAAATTGATGTTAAGAGCGCCTTTTTAAATGGTTTTCTAAATAAGGAAGTTTATGTGGCTCAACCGAAAGGTTTCATTGACCATAAACTATCTAACCATGTTTTTCGACTGAAAAAAACTCTTTACGGTCTAAAACAAGCACCGCGAGCATGGTACGAAAGGTTGACAAAGCACCTGTTGGAAAAGGGCTATACTTGAGGGGGAGCGGATCGGACACTCTTTGTGAAACACTTTCAGGATAACTTTATTGTCGCACAAATCTATGTCGATGACATTGTATTTGGAGCAACAAGGTATAATGATGCTTCAAAATTCGCTGAAACCATGGAAAGCGAATTTGAGATGTCCATGATGGGCGAGCTAACATATTTTCTTGGATTGCAAGTTAAACAAAGTGAAGAAGGCATTCATCTGTGCCAATCCAAGTATGCAAAGGAGTTGGTCAAGAAGTTCGAATTAGAAAATTCTAAAGACTTTCCGACTCCAATGGGAACTAGCAACAAGGGATTAGGAAGTGAATCTCTAAGTGAAAGTGTAGACGAGAAGCTTTATCGCAGCATGATTGGAAGTGTCACGCCCCGGGGTCGAAATTGCGACCCGGGCTCGCCAACAGATCCGCCACCTATGCAAAATCTCGCATAGGCGAAGCGTCTAACCTGCAAAAGATAGTACTATAGCTACGCAAATATCAGAGCGGAAAATAAAATGCTGTAAAATAAAATCCAATCACTGTACAACACGAAATAAAGTACAACATCCATCTCCTCAAATACAGATGATCATCATACAATGTCCTCCGTACAGCATCTCTCAACTATAAAAGGGAGATAAACTAAAACTATAGTACATCAGTCTCCACATCAGTCTCTCCAAATACAAAAGATCCATCTCCAAAGTAAACAGTAAAAAAACCAGCTGACAGCTACAAGGAATCTCCAACCAGGGGATACAGCTACACTCCTCGGGCGGTAAGGATCTAGCTCGTGACTCCCTCGCCTCGAACAACGACCGAAAGATCAGCAACTCCCGCAGAAGACTCTGCAAAACAGGATGAAGAAAAGAGGGAAACAACAATGAGGGTGAGAACCACTAGTAAACCAGTAGCCTCCCCCTGTGGGTAAAGCCTCAAACTCCGGCGTACCCACTAAGTCTACCAGAGGCAAGAAAAGGAATAAGTGGTAAAGCTGTAAACAGAACTGCTGAATAAAGGGAAACCACCACTAGTATGCCTCTAAATGCAATACCGAAAGAAATAACTGTATGAATGCATCAGGAAATAGTATCTGACCAAATAAACCCAATCTAGTCACCAGTAAAACTGGTACTGCCTGCTCTGCTGTCGAACTCAAGAACTCAGTAGGGGACCAGCACATAAGGCTCGAAATCCCAAGGGACCAGCACACAAGGCTCGAAATCCCAATCAGATGGACCGGTACCCGTCACGGTCTAAAGCCTACTCCGGAGTGGCACTCGAGGGAGCGACCCACAAGAGTAAAGTAACTCTGTCACAAATATCTCAATATAGCAGGACTGGATCAAGACTATGATCAAAGTGGGAAACTCCGTCCACTAATGAATCCCCGATCTGATGCAATAGTACTAAATAAGTGGGGAAACACCATCCACTAGAGAAATCTGATACCCAATCTGATGCATAAGTAAACATCCGGTCAACCGCCCAATGTCCGCGGTCGCCGCAACACCCCACAAGACCCAAAATCTGATAAAGTAATCAACATCTGGCTAACCGCCTAATGTCCGCGGTTACCACAATAACCCACAATCCACAATCGGGTAAAATAATCAATATCCGATCAACCGCCTACTGTCCACGGTTGCCGCAATAACCCACAAATCCAACATCAAGTACACCCTGTCTCCGACCCTAAGGTCCCGGCTACACTATCCCAAACCTCTGCTCGATCCCGAGCAACATGACTCGAAAGTCTAAATAAGAAGGAGAAAGGAAACAATCATGGTTTCTCCTAAGTCAAATCCCAATATGATAGTGTAGCAATAAATAGTGGCCTATCTAGATTTCCATACAAGCATGCAAAAGTCCTCATGCAAGATGAAAGAGAGAATATCAAATAACAGTTCCACATGTGTAACAAATAATAAATCCACATAGATATAACCATCATGCTAAAATCATCAGTCCACTACACATGTAAATAATCCCTGATCCATAATAAATCCCAAAGTGGTATCCGCACATAGATATGTCATCATGTCCCAATAATTAGTCCATTTAACCAACTTTCATAAAATCTATGTGCTAATATGGCATGTTAATTATCACTATTTAATATGTCCCCGCAATCATGTTTCCACAACAATATTATCCCAATAATATTCCCAACATGCTATGTCCACAAAATTAATCTCAAATGATAGGCTCACATTTATATCATTTAATCATGCGTGGTAATCAATCAATATGTCCAATAGAGGGCTTCTCTAAAAAACTTAGTGAGCAAGTCAGAAGTAGAGGTATGCAACTGCCACCCACCTCGAAAAGCGCAATCCACAGCTGTAGAAGTCTCCTCGCTGTCCAACCTTCATTTCCTCACAAAACACCAAAAACAGCAAACCACTGTACAAAAGTCACTTCCGGTATACAAACCAACTCCCCAAAAAACAGCACCTTGCTGTTTTGTAAAACAGCAGAGAAAACAAGGATTTTCACCTCTCTGTAGTCCCCTAAAAAATCCAGAAAAATAACCGCTACGATTGTCGCATCGAACCGGTCGAAACAAGTACTCGCACGTTCCAAACCAATACCTGTAGGCCAAGATAAAAATAAAACACCGCTGCATGCTCAAAACCTCCCACAATCAAAATTCCTGTAGCAATCTGTCCAGAAAAGTGGGATTATCACCTTTGCAGCAATCTCCAAAAATCCCAGAAAAATCACCACTGTGTTCCTCGCGACGAGTAGATCCAAATCGAGTACTTATACGCCTTGATCCGATATTCCTAGGCCAAGATATAAATCGAACAAGCCGGTGCTATCCAGAATTCATCATAGAAAAAAGAGGGGTCAAAAATGCCTCGGGAACTATGCCAAAAACTCAAAATGAAGTGGGACAATCAGCACGGAAAACGAAGCTTTACATCTTAGGAACGCACTGCCATAGAAATCGCCTAAAAATTCCTCCTGGTTTGCTCACAGGAAAATTCCGACTGAAATGCGACGGAAAAGCCCAACTATAAGAGAATCGTCGCAGTGCGCCGAATCGTAGATAACGCCGATGCCGAGGCCTCCAAAAATTCTGGGGATCCATCAAGAAGTAGGGGATAAGATGATGAACAATTCTTCTTAAGGGCCCAACCCGAGAGGGGCTCGGAAAAAGGCCCAAAAGAACAGCCCAAGAGGAGTTTATATAGCCCACTCCAAACAATTGAAGAAATAACCCCTGTGTCCCTAAATCCGGGCGCCCGAATCGTTTCGGGCTGCTACAGTGCCGCACAGTAACTCAATCCCGGCCATCCATCCAGCGCCCGAATCCACCTGATGCTGCCACGTGTCCCCGAACAGCGTACAGCCGATCCAGCCGGCCCGCCCTGGTCAACGGAGTGGTTGGCGCCCGCCAATGTCGGGCCGCCACGTGGCGCACGGTACTCATAGTGCCCCTACCGTGTCCTGAACACCATCTTGGCAAAGTATCAATGTCATCGGCGCTGGTATCAATGTCATCACCCATTCGTCAAGCTCTGCTGGCACTATCTGGCCCAAAAGCTCCTCACCTCAACAATAACCGTCGGTCTCGGGCCAGTCTCGAATAGCATCCATTTTGGCCAAATTTCCACCGCCGCCCCCAAGGCTAGAATATGTAATCCAAGAAGATATGCTCTCGAAGCTAAATCTTGTACCACAACAACTTGGCATATAGCTTCTTCCTCACAGACCTTGTCACACCATCTACAACTGCTCCGCAAGCTCTAAATCACACAGGGAGGGGGGTAAAATCAAAAAGTCCCGGGAGAATACCGCCAATAATCCTTCCAAGTGCAGCTGGAACACACAATTCCTCAAATCTTAAAGGCGACAGGGCATTAGTCATTCCATCTGGCCTCACAGTACTCATAATGCCCCTACCGTGTCCTGAACACCATCTTGGCAAAGTACTCAGCTGTATGATTCCAAATAGATACATGCAGCATAAGCAAACGACTGCTAGAGTATAACTCCATCAAAAGGTCCTAAATAATACCCGGACCTGCCTGCGGTCACACCACACAAGAACCCTCACCGCCGTGTATCAACGACGTGGCATCACCACCGTGTATCAACGGGGTGGCATCACCACCATGTATCAACGGCGTGGCACTAGGTCAAACAGACCCTCGATCCATCAGATCCTGCGACAGCGCCATCAGCTCTCTCAGCTCTACAAGTGATATCCAATGAGGTGCTATCGGGGTTGGCGAGGTTCCCAGAACCACATCAATCGCAAACTCAATCTCCCTCATCGGCGGCATCATTATCAACTCAGGTGGAATCTCACCCGGGATCTCACGGGCAATAGGAATATCCTTAAGTCCCGGTGCCGCCGTAGGCACCTCTCGCACTGTCGCTGCAACCTGTGTGCTCTAACTATCTCAACAAACAAGCCTCCATTGTCTGCCTTGCAGAAGATCATAGCCTTCTCTCTCCGCAGTCAAGCATCACGTGGCACTGTGCCAACCAATCCCACGCACTGGGTCAAAACACCGAACTGACACAAATACCAATAAGTCTGCCAATATAACTCGAGGTCTCAACTGCACTGGACATGATCCACAAGCCTCCTCCACATGCATGACACCAATAGTAACCTGTACCTCTAGTGCACGTGGTAACAACTCTGCCTCTAGTCCATGCAGGAATGCAAAGTGCACTAACTCCGACAGCTGTGATGAAATCACACCTGCGACAACCCGATCCACTGCCGTGGCGCCCTCCAACCAGGCGGCACAATCTCATCCGCACGATGCAAGCGGTTGTCGCTCAGTCTGCCAAAAATATCTAGACCAATCACACAGGGAGCACGACCTCTGTCTCTGCTCACACTGAGGCGACGGATATGGTCCTCCGCAGACAACAAATCCACGCTACTGCTGCGCTACTCTGATATAGATGCTAATGCTGCCATCGGGGTCCACCCGACCTCTGACATCTCAGAAAATTCATTATTGCAACCGTCATATGACAAAACACAATTAACTCATGCAATTCCTTAGACAATTATCCTTACTAAGCTCACCCCTCAATCACATATATAGTACCCTAAACATGCATGTTATCAATCACAAAGGGTAACATTCCCTTGGGTAAGCTTTACATAATCCGTCCACAAGGATATCCACCATCTGGGAAAGGAAAACGAGAATGCCTCTGCCGACCGATCAGTCCTCCAACACCTAGCGCCAAGCGCCTATATCCAGAACTCGCCTCTGGCGGCGGATCCCTATCCAAAGGAACTGCAGTGCCACGCTCCAAACACAACGCCTACTCCATCGAGGCGTCAACAATCCGTAACGGAGGGACCAACTAAACTGAAAGGTATCCTGGCGCAATCCACTCCCAGTCACACATATCCTATGCGCCTCGTCCCTCGAAACGTGGAGCGGGCAGTTCAACAACTGCATAAACTCTCTAGCACAGGGAGGCTCTCAATTGATCACTCCATCACCACCAACCACGATTCTGCCTCCAAAGGCTCCAACTCAATTCCATGAATCGGGGTGGTTCATCTGCCAAAACTGGCTCCATCGATCGATGATGTCCCGCAGCTTATCAACTATCAGCTATCCACCCCGCCTCGGTGCCTCGGCACTAAACATTGGCTTGGAGGGGGCTACTCGCTCCATCGGCGCCACAGAAATCACTGCCGCTGAGGATACTGCAACCAGGTGGCCTCAGGAAAAAGCACTGTCGGGCTGCCCACTGCTCCGACAACTGTGTCACCCAGACCAGCGGCTCACTCTGCCGCTGATATACCTCAAACAATCCTGCCATCGGGGCCCGAAGCTCCCTGACCTCAATCCGGGTATCCGGCCCCAAAACAATCCGCTCAAGCTCCACGGCTCCGACCAGTGCACACCAATCCGCACAACGCGTCGGGCAGACACAGCTCACCACGACCAACTGCACCACAGCACAAAACAAAACTCGACCCAATCCGACGAGAGTCTAGAGCATGTCAACTGTTCCACCGCATTATGTTGTCTGCAGCCAACATAATTGCTTAGGAGAATAAACAGGCCAGTCATCCATCCCATCACTTGGGAGAGGCATAGAACTAAATCAGGACTCTCACTAAAATCACGACTCTCACGAAGTCATCCTAGGGTCCAACCACAAGCCTAGGGTTTCTACAGTCCCAACTGACCTATCCCTAAGCTCTGATACCAACCTAATCTGTCACGCCCCGGGGTCGAAACTGCGACCCGGGCTCGCCAACAGATCCGCCACCTATGCAAAATCCCGCATAGGCGAAGCGTCTAACCTGCAAAAGATAGTACTATAGCTACGCAAATATCAGAGCGGAAAATAAAATGCTGTAAAATAAAATCCAATCACTGTACAACACGAAATAAAGTACAACATCCATCTCCTCAAATACAGATGATCATCATACAATGTCCTCCGTACAGCATATCTAAAGTATAAAAGGGAGATAAACTAAAACTATAGTACATCAGTCTCCACATCAGTCTCTCCAAATACAAAAGATCCCTCTCCAAAGTAAACAGTAAAAAACCAGCTGACAGCTACAAGGAATCTCCAACCAGGGGATACAGCTACACTCCTCGGGCGGTAAGGATTTAGCTCGTGACTCTCTCGCCTCGAACAACGACCGAAAGATCAGCAACTCCCGCAGAAGACTGCAAAACAGGAGGAAGAAAAGAGGGAAATAACAATGTGGGTGAGAACCACTAGTAAACCAGTAGCCTCCCCCTGTGGGTAAAGCCTCAAACTCCGGCGTACCCACTAAGTCTACCAGAGGCAAGAAAAGGAATAAGTGGTAAAGCTGTAAATAGAACTTCTGAATAAAGGGAAACCACCACTAGTATGCCTCTAAATGCAATACCGAAAGAAATGACTGTATGAATGCATCAGGAAATAGTATCTGACCAAATAAACCCTATCTAGTCACCAGTAAAACTGGTACTGCCTTGCTCTGCTGTTGAACTCAAGAACTCAGTAGGGGACTAGCACATAAGGCTCGAAATCCCAAGGGACCAGCACACAAGGCTCGAAAGTCCCAATCAGATGGACCCGGTACCAGTCACGGTCTAAAGCTACTCCGGAGTGGCACTCGAGGGAGCGACCCACACGAGTAAAGTAACTCTGTCACAAATATCTCAATATAGCAGAAACTGGATCAAGACTATGATCAAACTGGGAAACTCCGTCCACTAATGAAACCCCGATCTGATGCAATAGTACTAAATAAGTGGGGAAAACACCATCCACTAGAGAAATCTGATACCCAATCTATTGCATAAGTAAACATCCGGTCAACCGCCCAATGTTCGCTGCCGCCGCAACACCCCACAAGACCCAAAATCTGATAAAGTAATCAACATCTGGCTAACCGCCTAATGTCCGCGGTTACCACAATAACCGACAATCCACAATCGGGTAAAATAATCATATATCGGTCCACCGCCTACTGTTCCGGTTGCCGCAATAACCCACAATCCAACATCAAGTACACCCTGTCTCCGACCCTAAGGTCCCGGCTACACTATCCCAAACCCTGCTCGATCCCGAGCAACATGACTCGAAAGTCTAAATAAGAAGGAGAAAGGAAACGATCATGGTTTCTCCTAAGTCAAATCCCAATATGATAGTGTAGCAATAAATAGTGGCCTATCTAGATGTCCATACAAGCATGCAAAAGTCCTCATGCAAGATGAAAGAGAGAATACAATAACATTCCACATGTGTAACAAATAATAATCCACAGAGATATAACCATCATGCTAAAATCATCAGTCAACTACACATGTAATAATTCCTGATCCATAAAAATCCCAAAGTGGTATCCGCACATAGATATGTCATCATGTCCCAATATAGTCCATTTACCAACTTTCATAAAATCTATATGCTAATATGGCATGTTAATTATCACTATTAATATGTCCCCGCAATCATGTTTTCCACAAAACATATTATCCCATAATATTCCCAACATGCTATGTCCACAAAATTAATCGCAAATGATAGGCTCACAGTTTATCATTTATCATGCATAGTAATCAATCAATATGTCCAATAGAGAGCTTCTCTAATAAACTTAGTGAGCAGTCAGAAGTAGAGGTATGCAACAACCACCCACCTCAGAAAGCGCAATCCACAGCTGTAAAGTCCCTCGCTGTCCACCTCATTTCCTCGAAAACCCAAAAAAAACAGCAACCACTGTACAAAAGTCCTTCCGGTATACCAAACCACTCCCCAAAAAACAGCACCTTGCTGTTTTGTAAAATGCAGAAAAGGGATTTTCCACCTCTCTGTATTCCATTTAAAAAATCCAAAAAATAACCGCTACGATATCTTCGCATCGAACCGTCGAAACGAGTACTCTCGCTGTTCCAAATGATACCGTAGGGTCCAAGATAAAATAAACCCCGCTGCATGCTCAAACCTCCCCCCATCAAAATTCCTGTAGCAATCTGTCCAGAAAGTGGGATTATCACCTTTGCAGCAATCTCCAAAAATCCCAGAAAAATCACCACTGTGTTCCTCGCGACGAGTAGATCCAAATCGAGTACTTATACGCCTTGATCCGATACTCCTAGGCCAAGATATAAATCGAACAAGCGTGCTGTCCAGAATCCATCACAGAAAAAAGGGTGGTCAAAAATGCCTCGGGAACTATGCCAAAAACTCAAAAATAGGTGGGACAATCACCACGGAAAACAAGCTTTCACCTCTTAGGAACGCACTGCCACAGAATTCGCCCTAAAAATTTTCTCTCCTGGTTGCTCACAGGAAAATTCCAACTGAAATGCGACGGAAAAGCCCACTGTAAAGATCCGTTGCAGTGCGCCAATCGCAGATAAACGCCGATTCCGAGGCCTCCGAAAATTCCCGGGGATCCATCAAGAAGTAGGGGACAAGATGATGACCATTCTTCTTAAGGGCCCAACCCGAGAGGGCTCCGGGAAAAGGCCCAAAAGAACAGCCCAAAGGAGTTTTATAGCCCTTCCAAACATTGAAGAGATGACCCCTGTGTCCCTAAATCCGGGTCGCCCGAATCGTTTCGGGGCTGCTAAGTGCCGCACAGCACTCAATCCCCCGTCCGTCCTCCAGCCGGCCGAATCCACCTGATCTGCCACGTGTCCCCGAACAGCGTACAGCCAATCCACCCGTCCCGAGCTGCCGGCTGGCCGCCCTGGTAACGGAGTGGTTGGCTCCCGCCAATTGGGGCCACCACAGGGGCGCACGCGTGCTCCACGTCGGCGCCGTGGCCCCATCACCACCGCCCCCCGCTGCCATGCTGTCTGCCACGCCACCTGCCCCCGTACGCGCACACTAACCCGCGCCCAATCCCCGCGCGCCAACGTGTCCAGGCCCCGCGCTCGCTGCGCCCCTGGTCACACACTCTCGTGCACCACAGACGACCACAACCTGCCACGTGTCCAACTCTCAACC
>CM055068.1:10837024-10926276 GCA_029204045.2 Tillandsia leiboldiana
GGAAGTCAGGACTCGGAGACAATGGTTTGTGGAGTTGTGTTACATCTCCATGTTGGAAACAAAGAACGTTGATGAGGCTCTTCAAGACGATTATTGGATTGAAGCAATGCAAGAAGAGTCAATCAATTTGAAAGAAACAAAGTCTGGAAACTACGAAGCCTCCGAAGCAACACAACATAATTGGTACTAAGTGGATTTTCAAGAACAAGAAAAACGAGAATGGTACCATCATTAGGACAAAAGCACGCCTAGTTGCTCAGGGCTATTCACAAATTGAAGGTATAGACTTTGATGAGACGTTCGCCCCGGTAGCTCGTCTTGAGTCAATTCGTATCCTTTTGTGATTGCTTGGTCATTTCAAAATTAAGCTTTTTCAAATTGATGTTAAAGAGCGCCTTTTTAAATGGTTTTCTAAATAAGGAAGGTTATGTGGCTCAACCGAAAGGTTTCATTGACCATAAACTATCTAACCATGTTTTTCGACTGACAAAAAAAACTCTTTACGGTCTAAAAACAAGCACCGCGAGCATGGGTACGAAAGGTGACAAAGCACCTGTTGGAAAAGGGCTATACTTGAGGGGAGACGGATCGGACACTCTTTGTGAAACACTTTCAGGATAACTTTATTGTCGCACAAATCTATGTCGATGACATTGTATTTGGAGCAGCAACAAGGTATAATGATGCTTCAAAATTCGCTGAAACCATGGAAAGCGAATTTGAGATGTCCATGATGGGCGAGCTAACATATTTTCTTGGATTGCAAGTTAAAACAAAGTGAAGAAGGCATTCACTGTGCCAATCCAAGTATGCAAAGGAGTTGGTCAAGAAGTTCGAATTAGAAAATTCTAAAGACTTTCCGACTCCATGGGAACTAGCAACAAGGGATTAGGAAGTGAATCTCTAAGTGAAAGTGTAGACGAGAAGCTTTATCGCAGCATGATTGGAAGTGTCACGCCCCGGGGTCGAAATTGCGACCCGGGCTCGCCAACAGATCCGCCACCTATGCAAAATCTCGCATAGGCGAAGCGTCTAACCTGCAAAAGATAGTACTATAGCTACGCAATATCAGAGCGGAAAATAAAATGCTGTAAAATAAAATCCAATCACTGTACAACACGAAATAAAGTACAACATCCATCTCCTCAAATACAGATGATCATCATACAATGTCCTCCGTACAGCATCTCTCAACTATAAAAGGGAGATAAACTAAAACTATAGTACATCAGTCTCCACATCAGTCTCTCCAATACAAAAGATCATCTCCAAAGTAAACAGTAAAAAAACCAGCTGACAGCTACAAGGAATCTCCAACCAGGGGATACAGCTACACTCCTCGGGCGGTAAGGATCTAGCTCGTGACTCCCTCGCCTCGAACAACGACCGAAAGATCAGCAACTCCCGCAGAAGACTCTGCAAAACAGGATGAAGAAAAAAGAGGGAAACAACAATGAGGGTGAGAACCACTAGTAAACCAGTAGCCTCCCCCTGTGGGTAAAGCCTCAAACTCCGGCGTACCCACTAAGTCTACCAGAGGCAAGAAAAGGAATAAGTGGTAAAGCTGTAAACAGAACTGCTGAATAAAGGGAAACACCACATAGTATGCCTCTAAATGCAATACCGAAAGAAATAACTGTATGAATGCATCAGGAAATAGTATCTGACCAAATAAACCCAATTAGTCACCAGTAAAACTGGTACTGCCTGCTCTGCTGTCGAACTCAAGAACTCAGTAGGGGACCAGCACATAAGGCTCGAAATCCCAAGGGACCAGCCACAAGGCTCGAAATCCCAATCAGATGGACCGGTACCCGTCACGGTCTAAAGCCTACTCCGGAGTGGCACTCGAGGGAGCGACCCACAAGAGTAAAGTAACTGTCACAAATATCTCAATATAGCAGGACTGGATCAAGACTATGATCAAAGTGGGAAACTCCGTCCACTAATGAATCCCGATCTGATGCAATAGTACTAAATAAGTGGGAAACACCATCCACTAGAGAAATCTGATACCCAATCTGATGCATAAGTAAACATCGGTCAACCGCCCAATGTCCGCGGTCGCCGCAACACCCCACAAGACCCAAAATCTGATAAAGTATCACATCTGGCTAACCGCCTAATGTCCGCGGTTACCACAATAACCCACAATCCACAATCGGGTAAAATAATCAATATCCGATCAACCGCCTACTGTCCACGGTTGCCGCAATAACCCACAAATCCAACATCAAGTACACCTGTCTCCGACCCTAAGGTCCCGGCTACACTATCCCAAACCTCTGCTCGATCCCGAGCAACATGACTCGAAAGTCTAAATAAGAAGGAGAAAGGAAACAATCATGGTTTCTCCTAAGTCAAATCCCAATATGATAGTGTAGCAATAAATAGTGGCCTATCTAGATTTCCATACAAGCATGCAAAAGTCCTCATGCAAGATGAAAGAGAGAATATCAAATAACAGTTCCACATGTGTAACAAATAATAAATCCACATAGATATAACCATCATGCTAAAATCATCAGTCCACTACACATGTAAATAATCCCTGATCCATAATAAATCCCAAAGTGGTATCCGCACATAGATATGTCATCATGTCCCAATAATTAGTCCATTTAACCAACTTTCATAAAATCTATGTGCTAATATGGCATGTTAATTATCACTATTTAATATGTCCCCGCAATCATGTTTCCACAACAATATTATCCCAATAATATTCCCAACATGCTATGTCCACAAAATTAATCTCAAATGATAGGCTCACATTTATATCATTTAATCATGCGTGGTAATCAATCAATATGTCCAATAGAGGGCTTCTCTAAAAAACTTAGTGAGCAAGTCAGAAGTAGAGGTATGCAACTGCCACCCACCTCGAAAAGCGCAATCCACAGCTGTAGAAGTCTCCTCGCTGTCCAACCTTCATTTCCTCACAAAACACCAAAAACAGCAAACCACTGTACAAAAGTCACTTCCGGTATACAAACCAACTCCCCAAAAAACAGCACCTTGCTGTTTTGTAAAACAGCAGAGAAAACAAGGATTTTCACCTCTCTGTAGTCCCCTAAAAAATCCAGAAAAATAACCGCTACGATTGTCGCATCGAACCGGTCGAAACAAGTACTCGCACGTTCCAAACCAATACCTGTAGGCCAAGATAAAAATAAAACACCGCTGCATGCTCAAAACCTCCCACAATCAAAATTCCTGTAGCAATCTGTCCAGAAAAGTGGGATTATCACCTTTGCAGCAATCTCCAAAAATCCCAGAAAAATCACCACTGTGTTCCTCGCGACGAGTAGATCCAAATCGAGTACTTATACGCCTTGATCCGATATTCCTAGGCCAAGATATAAATCGAACAAGCCGGTGCTATCCAGAATTCATCATAGAAAAAAGAGGGGTCAAAAATGCCTCGGGAACTATGCCAAAAACTCAAAATGAAGTGGGACAATCAGCACGGAAAACGAAGCTTTACATCTTAGGAACGCACTGCCATAGAAATCGCCTAAAAATTCCTCCTGGTTTGCTCACAGGAAAATTCCGACTGAAATGCGACGGAAAAGCCCAACTATAAGAGAATCGTCGCAGTGCGCCGAATCGTAGATAACGCCGATGCCGAGGCCTCCAAAAATTCTGGGGATCCATCAAGAAGTAGGGGATAAGATGATGAACAATTCTTCTTAAGGGCCCAACCCGAGAGGGGCTCGGAAAAAGGCCCAAAAGAACAGCCCAAGAGGAGTTTATATAGCCCACTCCAAACAATTGAAGAAATAACCCCTGTGTCCCTAAATCCGGGCGCCCGAATCGTTTCGGGCTGCTACAGTGCCGCACAGTAACTCAATCCCGGCCATCCATCCAGCGCCCGAATCCACCTGATGCTGCCACGTGTCCCCGAACAGCGTACAGCCGATCCAGCCGGCCCGCCCTGGTCAACGGAGTGGTTGGCGCCCGCCAATGTCGGGCCGCCACGTGGCGCACGGTACTCATAGTGCCCCTACCGTGTCCTGAACACCATCTTGGCAAAGTATCAATGTCATCGGCGCTGGTATCAATGTCATCACCCATTCGTCAAGCTCTGCTGGCACTATCTGGCCCAAAAGCTCCTCACCTCAACAATAACCGTCGGTCTCGGGCCAGTCTCGAATAGCATCCATTTTGGCCAAATTTCCACCGCCGCCCCCAAGGCTAGAATATGTAATCCAAGAAGATATGCTCTCGAAGCTAAATCTTGTACCACAACAACTTGGCATATAGCTTCTTCCTCACAGACCTTGTCACACCATCTACAACTGCTCCGCAAGCTCTAAATCACACAGGGAGGGGGGTAAAATCAAAAGTCCCGGGAGAATACCGCCAATAATCCTTCCAAGTGCAGCTGGAACACACAATTCCTCAAATCTTAAAGGCGACAGGGCATTAGTCATTCCATCTGGCCTCACAGTACTCATAATGCCCCTACCGTGTCCTGAACACCATCTTGGCAAAGTACTCAGCTGTATGATTCCAAATAGATACATGCAGCATAAGCAAACGACTGCTAGAGTATAACTCCATCAAAAGGTCCTAAATAATACCCGGACCTGCCTGCGGTCACACCACACAAGAACCCTCACCGCCGTGTATCAACGACGTGGCATCACCACCGTGTATCAACGGGGTGGCATCACCACCATGTATCAACGGCGTGGCACTAGGTCAAACAGACCCTCGATCCATCAGATCCTGCGACAGCGCCATCAGCTCTCTCAGCTCTACAAGTGATATCCAATGAGGTGCTATCGGGTTGGCGAGGTTCCCAGAACCACATCAATCGCAAACTCAATCTCCCTCATCGGCGGCATCATTATCAACTCAGGTGGAATCTCACCCGGGATCTCACGGGCAATAGGAATATCCTTAAGTCCCGGTGCCGCCGTAGGCACCTCTCGCACTGTCGCTGCAACCTGTGTGCTCTAACTATCTCAACAAACAAGCCTCCATTGTCTGCCTTGCAGAAGATCATAGCCTTCTCTCTCCGCAGTCAAGCATCACGTGGCACTGTGCCAACCAATCCCACGCACTGGGTCAAAACACCGAACTGACACAAATACCAATAAGTCTGCCAATATAACTCGAGGTCTCAACTGCACTGGACATGATCCACAAGCCTCCTCCACATGCATGACACCAATAGTAACCTGTACCTCTAGTGCACGTGGTAACAACTCTGCCTCTAGTCCATGCAGGAATGCAAAGTGCACTAACTCCGACAGCTGTGATGAAATCACACCTGCGACAACCCGATCCACTGCCGTGGCGCCCTCCAACCAGGCGGCACAATCTCATCCGCACGATGCAAGCGGTTGTCGCTCAGTCTGCCAAAAATATCTAGACCAATCACACAGGGAGCACGACCTCTGTCTCTGCTCACACTGAGGCGACGGATATGGTCCTCCGCAGACAACAAATCCACGCTACTGCTGCGCTACTCTGATATAGATGCTAATGCTGCCATCGGGGTCCACCCGACCTCTGACATCTCAGAAAATTCATTATTGCAACCGTCATATGACAAAACACAATTAACTCATGCAATTCCTTAGACAATTATCCTTACTAAGCTCACCCCTCAATCACATATATAGTACCCTAAACATGCATGTTATCAATCACAAAGGGTAACATTCCCTTGGGTAAGCTTTACATAATCCGTCCACAAGGATATCCACCATCTGGGAAAGGAAAACGAGAATGCCTCTGCCGACCGATCAGTCCTCCAACACCTAGCGCCAAGCGCCTATATCCAGAACTCGCCTCTGGCGGCGGATCCCTATCCAAAGGAACTGCAGTGCCACGCTCCAAACACAACGCCTACTCCATCGAGGCGTCAACAATCCGTAACGGAGGGACCAACTAAACTGAAAGGTATCCTGGCGCAATCCACTCCCAGTCACACATATCCTATGCGCCTCGTCCCTCGAAACGTGGAGCGGGCAGTTCAACAACTGCATAAACTCTCTAGCACAGGGAGGCTCTCAATTGATCACTCCATCACCACCAACCACGATTCTGCCTCCAAAGGCTCCAACTCAATTCCATGAATCGGGGTGGTTCATCTGCCAAAACTGGCTCCATCGATCGATGATGTCCCGCAGCTTATCAACTATCAGCTATCCACCCCGCCTCGGTGCCTCGGCACTAAACATTGGCTTGGAGGGGGCTACTCGCTCCATCGGCGCCACAGAAATCACTGCCGCTGAGGATACTGCAACCAGGTGGCCTCAGGAAAAAGCACTGTCGGGCTGCCCACTGCTCCGACAACTGTGTCACCCAGACCAGCGGCTCACTCTGCCGCTGATATACCTCAAACAATCCTGCCATCGGGGCCCGAAGCTCCCTGACCTCAATCCGGGTATCCGGCCCCAAAACAATCCGCTCAAGCTCCACGGCTCCGACCAGTGCACACCAATCCGCACAACGCGTCGGGCAGACACAGCTCACCACGACCAACTGCACCACAGCACAAAACAAAACTCGACCCAATCCGACGAGAGTCTAGAGCATGTCAACTGTTCCACCGCATTATGTTGTCTGCAGCCAACATAATTGCTTAGGAGAATAAACAGGCCAGTCATCCATCCCATCACTTGGGAGAGGCATAGAACTAAATCAGGACTCTCACTAAAATCACGACTCTCACGAAGTCATCCTAGGGTCCAACCACAAGCCTAGGGTTTCTACAGTCCCAACTGACCTATCCCTAAGCTCTGATACCAACCTAATCTGTCACGCCCCGGGGTCGAAACTGCGACCCGGGCTCGCCAACAGATCCGCCACCTATGCAAAATCCCGCATAGGCGAAGCGTCTAACCTGCAAAAGATAGTACTATAGCTACGCAAATATCAGAGCGGAAAATAAAATGCTGTAAAATAAAATCCAATCACTGTACAACACGAAATAAAGTACAACATCCATCTCCTCAAATACAGATGATCATCATACAATGTCCTCCGTACAGCATATCTAAAGTATAAAAGGGAGATAAACTAAAACTATAGTACATCAGTCTCCACATCAGTCTCTCCAAATACAAAAGATCCCTCTCCAAAGTAAACAGTAAAAAACCAGCTGACAGCTACAAGGAATCTCCAACCAGGGGATACAGCTACACTCCTCGGGCGGTAAGGATTTAGCTCGTGACTCTCTCGCCTCGAACAACGACCGAAAGATCAGCAACTCCCGCAGAAGACTGCAAAACAGGAGGAAGAAAAGAGGGAAATAACAATGTGGGTGAGAACCACTAGTAAACCAGTAGCCTCCCCCTGTGGGTAAAGCCTCAAACTCCGGCGTACCCACTAAGTCTACCAGAGGCAAGAAAAGGAATAAGTGGTAAAGCTGTAAATAGAACTTCTGAATAAAGGGAAACCACCACTAGTATGCCTCTAAATGCAATGCCGAAAGAAATGACTGTATGAATGCATCAGGAAATAGTATCTGACCAAATAAACCCTATCTAGTCACCAGTAAAACTGGTACTGCCTGCTCTGCTGTTGAACTCAAGAACTCAGTAGGGGACTAGCACATAAGGCTCGAAATCCCAAGGGACCAGCACACAAGGCTCGAAATCCCAATCAGATGGACCGGTACCAGTCACGGTCTAAAGCCTACTCCGGAGTGGCACTCGAGGGGAGCGACCCACACGAGTAAAGTAACTCTGTCACAAATATCTCAATATAGCAGAACTGGATCAAGACTATGATCAAACTGGGAAACTCCGTCCACTAATGAAACCCCGATCTGATGCAATAGTACTAAATAAGTGGGGAAACACCATCCACTAGAGAAATCTGATACCCAATCTATTGCATAAGTAAACATCCGGTCAACCGCCCAATGTTCGCTGCCGCCGCAACACCCCACAAGACCCAAAATCTGATAAAGTAATCAACATCTGGCTAACCGCCTAATGTCCGCGGTTACCACAATAACCGACAATCCACAATCGGGTAAAATAATCAATATTCGGTCCACCGCCTACTGTTCGCGGTTGCCGCAATAACCCACAAATCCAACATCAAGTACACCCTGTCTCCGACCCTAAGGTCCCGGCTACACTATCCCAAACCTCTGCTCGATCCCGAGCAACATGACTCGAAAGTCTAAATAAGAAGGAGAAAGGAAACGATCATGGTTTCTCCTAAGTCAAATCCCAATATGATAGTGTAGCAATAAATAGTGGCCTATCTAGATGTCCATACAAGCATGCAAAAGTCCTCATGCAAGATGAAAGAGAGAATATCAAATAACAGTTCTACATGTGTAACAAATAATAAATCCACATAGATATAACCATCATGCTAAAATCATCAGTCAACTACACATGTAAATAATTCCTGATCCATAATAAATCCCAAAGTGGTATCCGCACATAGATATGTCATCATGTCCCAATAATTAGTCCATTTAACCAACTTTCATAAAATCTATATGCTAATATGGCATGTTAATTATCACTATTAAATATGTCCCCGCAATCATGTTTCCACAACAATATTATCCCAATAATATTCCCAACATGCTATGTCCACAAAATTAATCTCAAATGATAGGCTCACATTTATATCATTTAATCATGCATAGTAATCAATCAATATGTCCAATAGAGAGCTTCTCTAATAAACTTAGTGAGCAAGTCAGAAGTAGAGGTATGCAACAACCACCCACCTCGAAAAGCGCAATCCACAGCTGTAGAAGTCTCCTCGCTGTCCAACCTTCATTTCCTCAGAAAACACCAAAAACAGCAAACCACTGTACAAAAGTCACTTCCGGTATACAAACCAACTCCCCAAAAAACAGCACCTTGCTGTTTTGTAAAATAGCAGAGAAAATAGGGATTTTCACCTCTCTGTATTCCATTAAAAAATCCAGAAAAATAACCGCTACGATCTTCGCATCGAACCGGTCGAAACGAGTACTCGCACGTTCCAAACTGATACCTGTAGGCCAAGATAAAAATAAAACACCGCTGCATGCTCAAAACCTCCCACAATCAAAATTCCTGTAGCAATCTGTCCAGAAAAGTGGGATTATCACCTTTGCAGCAATCTCCAAAAATCCCAGAAAAATCATCGCTGTGTTCCTCGCGACGAGTAGATCCAAATCGATTACTTATACGCCTTAATCCGATACTCCTAGGCCAAGATATAAATCGAACAAGCCGGTGCTGTCCAGAATTCATCACAGAAAAAAGGGGGGTCAAAAATGCCTCGGGAACTATGCCAAAAACTCAAAATAAGGTGGGACAATCAACACGGAAAACAAAGCTTTACCTCTTAGGAACGCACTGCCACAGAAATCGCCTAAAAATTTCTCCTAGTTTGCTCACAGGAAAATTCCAACTGAAATGCGACGGAAAAGCCCAACTGTAAGAGAATCGTCGTAGTGCGCCGAATCGCAGATAACGCTGATTCCGAGGCCTCCTAAAATTCCGGGGATCTATCAAGAAGTAGGGGACAAGATGATGAACAATTCTTCTTAAGGGCCCAACCCGAGAGGGGCTCGGGAAAAGGTCCAAAAGAACAGCCCAAGAGGAGTTTATATAGCCCACTCCAAACAATTGAAGAAATGACCCCTGTGTCCCTAAATCCGGGCGCCCGAATCGTTTCGGGCTGCTACAGTGCCGCACAGCAACTCAATCCCGGCCGTCCATCCAGCGCCCGAATCCACCTGATGCTGCCACGTGTCCCCGAACAGCGTACAGCCAATCCAGCCGCTCCCGAGCTGCCGCGTGGCCCGCCCTGGTCAACGGAGTGGTTGGCGCCCGCCAATGGCGGGCCACCACGTGGCGCACGCGTGCGCCACGTCGGCGCCGTGGCCGCCACACCAGCCGCCCCCGCTGCCATGCTGTCTGCCACGCCACCTGCCCCCCGTACGCGCACACTAACGCGCCCAATCCCCGCGCGCCACGTGTCAGGCCCCCGCGCTCGCTGCGCCCGGTGCACACACTCCGTGCACCAGACGAACCACAACCTGCCACGTGTCCAACTCTCAACCAATAGGAAACCGCCACGTGGCACACCACCAGCCTGCACTTCCGCGCCTGCCCGCGCACCAGCCCAGCCTGCCCGCGCACCCCCGCGTGCGCCGCGTCCGCTGCACCGAACAAATGAAGAACTGCCACGTGTCCCGCTCCGGTCCACCGTACACCCGCGCGCTCTACCGTGAACCGAGCGCGCTGCGCCCGCCAATCCGGCACTGCCACGTGTCAGCCCGCCCGGTCCACTGCACCAGCGCCTCACCCCGTGGACCGGGAAGCTTGCGTCAGCCAATCCGATGCTGCCACGTGTCCCGGCCGACGGTCCACGGCTCCCCCATGCACCAAAATACACTAGAAACTTCTGGGTCTCCGTTTTTGGGCGTCCGGACTCAGAAAAATACAAGTAAATAGCCGTTTTTCATCGTTTTTCCGCGCTGAATCCAAATACGGCCTCCTCTTTGCCCAAAGCTCCTCCCAAAATTCGACGGGGGTATCCGAATACACTCAGGATCCATTCAACGCACTAAGTCCATTTTTTGAGTCCGATACACACCCAAACACTCCCATCTTCCAAGATGGTCCTCCAGAAGCCACTGATCAAGCCAAAACCCCCAATGAAGATCCGGGTCATCACAGGAAGTCTACTCTATCTCACGGCTAGTCACCCGGATATATCCTTCAGTGTTGGGATTTGCGCGAGATATCAATCTGCACCGAAGGAGGTTCACCTGAAAGCGGTGAAAAGGATCATCCGGTACGTCAAAGGTACACTAAATTTCGGAATTTGGTATCCTATGGGCACAACTCTCGACATAATAGAATACTCAGATGCCGATTGGGCAGGATCAGCGGATGATCGGAAAAGTACGAGTGGTGCATGTTTTTACCTTGGCCATTGTCTTGTTGCATGGCATAGTAAAAAGAAAAACTGCATTGCACTCTCGACTGCCGAAGCGGAATATATTTCTGCGGGTAGTTGTTCAACTCAATTGGTTTGGATGAAAAGCGTGTTGAGCGACTTCCAAATTTTTGCGACTTCGGTAACTATTTTTTGTGACAACACTAGTGCTATAAATATTTCTAAAAACCCTGTGTTGCACTCAAGAACAAAACACATTGAGCTTAGATATCATTTTCTAAGAGAGCTAGTTGAATCAAGTATTCTTCAAATTTCTTATGTTTCAACTGAAGATCAATTAGCTGATATTTTAACAAAACTTTTGGATCAAAAATGTTTTATTCATTTACGTAAAGCAATTGGAATGCTTCCTTTGAAATAACACTTTTTGAAACCATTGCTTAGGTTAGGTTTTGTGTTGTGTTTTTGTTCTTTATCTATGCTTGTACATAGAACATTAACTGAGCATTAGTTAATTGACTTTAATTGCATCCTTTCATATTTTAAGAAATTTATTATGATTTAGATATCATGATAATTCATTTGATGCAATGATCATTTATATCAATTAGTTTATCTTTAATTGATCAAAGTCAATTTCTCTCTCAAATGATCTCTTGGTATAGTTTTTATCTTATTTGACAATTGAGTTAGGTATGAACACGAGATCAATTTTTGGTTGAATACTTCATATCTTAAATAATTGATAGCCAATTGAGGGGGAGTTTATGTGGAAAGAGTTACATCCCAATGAGGAGTGTGAAAACTACCACCACATGGAGGAAAGAGCTACCACCTCGGTTGTCCGATTACTGTGTGCAGCTACCACATGTATACCAAGCATGGTTTTTCTTGTTGATTAAATAAAATACTTTTTGGAATACTTGACTCTGTCGAATTCCAAGGTTGGTATAAGGTGGGTATTTTTATCGAAAGATGCTCAAAGAGCCACTCCCTATAATAAATTGGCTAGATACATTATCTAACTTATTTGGGATTTCAAACATCTATCGATCTTTGTGCTTCATTTTCTTTGCAAAATTAATGATTTGATAAATGCATTACTCATTAGATCATGATTGATGTTTTGAACTTGTTCAACTTTAAAGGATTTAATTTTTATAAATTTTCGTTTCATTACTTGGATATTATTGATAGATTTAGCATAATCTATTTCTTTTGATATGAAACGATGATTTTTGTTTAAAGTTGATATACAAAATTGCTTACATACTTTTTCTGAAATTTCTGGAATTTTTGTAAATTTTTTGTGAATAAAAAGTTGAAGCCGATCCGGACTAAAAACTCTGATCCGGATTCCGAATGCAGAAAGTGTCTGCGGGTAGCCGATCCGGACTGGAATCACGACCTGATCCGGACCGCGTCTAGGGTTTATAAGAAACAAAAGGGTATTTGATTTCTTTTTACCTCAAGCTTTTGTTTCTAAATCTCCAGAGCTTCTCTCTCTAGACTCCAACAGATTTAGACTCTTCCAATCTCCACTTCTTTTGATTTCAAGTCTCTTTAATCAAAACTCGAATTTTTCACTGTTTTTGCCTATTCTTCAAAACGTGAATGAAATTCATGACTCTAATTCATTTTTGAAAGGTTTTTGATCAAATTTCTTTTAAAATAAGAACTCTGGGTAGATTAGTTTTGTTGGTATACCTTGTATTCTCGTGTTTAACGGATTTTTGAGCTTCGATTTCTAAAAATTCGGTTTTAGGGCATATTATGAGAATTTTTAAAAATCATGGAATTGATCTATTTTTAAAATTCTTTTTGCAAAACTAACTTGATTCCTAGTCTCTATGCACGATAATGATTGTTTGGGTACAATTTTTCAAATTTTTGAAAATTAAACAATTTTTCGTGTTCTTGAGTTCTTGCTCGCAGGTTCTCCATTTTCTAACGCACTAGCAAAGATGGTATTCAATTGGGTACTAGTGTTCATTGCAGCTTTGGTAGGGACACGAGCGTCAATTAAAAAGGAGCAAGATAGAGCAAATCAAGAAGAGACGAAGAATGTTCTTCAAAATGATTCAGAATCAGAAGAAGAAGATTCGGATGAAATTTGTAAGGAAATACAACAGGTTGTTGATGAAGAAGACAGGTTTTACTTAAAGAACAAAAAGCTGATGAAGTCTTGTTCAACGACTAAGCAGTATACAAGGCGAAAGAATCCAAGGGGCAGTGGAGTTCATATTAATGAACCTTTTGCCAGGTCACAATCTCTTCCCAGAGAATCTTCATGGATTGAAGGTAGAAATGCACCATCTACATCATCACTATCTCCTTCGACCTCTGGGAAAGACACGACAGAGAATGATCCATCTATGTCCTCCATCCAACAAGAATAGAGGAGATTGTCCGTGGAACAAGAAAAAATGTCAATTGATATAAAGTGTATCACTTCTGAGCAACGAAAGATGAAAAGAAAATGTTCAAGAATCTCAAGTCTTCTCAAGGGAATTTTACACAAATTGGATTGTAGCAGCTCAGACATGTCAGATCTTGAGTGAATTTGTATTGTTCTTATAATCTAACAATGTTAATTTTTTGTTTTGCAGGTTTTCAGTTTTAGTTCTTACGCGTTTTCAACTTTTTCACTCCCTTAATTTTTGTAATTTTGGCTAACTTCAGTGACAAAAAGGGGGAGAGAGATATGAACATTTGGACATGTTTTGTGAGAACTTTGGACACACATTTGGACATGTTTGTGAGAACTTTGGACACTTTAAACTTGGAAGGTAAGTATGACAACAACTTTTGCTTTGTATTGTGAATGAATGCATGCCCCAACTAACTATTCGACTAACTATTTGGGCATGTAATATTACTAACAAGTTGTTTGATGACTAACATAATTATGACATTTGGAATTCAATGCTTAGATGATATGTGAATTGCTTTGATTGCCTATATCATACATATTTGATTTTGTAAATGTCATGGTGAGTATAAACTTTATCTCTCTGTTCAATTTTTGAATGTTAAATTCTTGAGGTATCTAACGATTTCTTTTGTCAAGAATTATTTCTTTTGCAGAGAGCACCAACGTCTAAGTCTAGAGTCTGTTTTAGGAGTTTATCTCATGTATTCATTTTTATTTGGATGATAATTGTAAATTTTTGTTGTATGGTGATAACAACAAAAATATCGTTTTGAATTTTCTTTAAGTGAATTTTTGTTTTGTCACGAAACCGCCAAAGGGGGAGATTGTTAAGGATTTTATTTTGACGTATTTCGTGAAAGTGGTTAAGTCTTGAAGATTGAAGATGAAGATGTTTGGATCATATACCTCAATCTCAAGAAAGAATAATTCAAAAGGATCAGGTACGTTTAACTAAATAATCTTGGTGATCCGAATACTTCTTATAGTGTAGAAACACTTGGATGGATTTTTAATTGAATAAAAATAAAAAAACTGGACTGTTATATGTTCAGGATCCGGATCAGGGTATTCCAGTCCGGACCCCGAACGTAGGTAAGTTCGTGCGGAATTTCAGTCCGGATGGCCCCTGGTTCAGTCCGGACCCCGAATATGGATTCTGCAGAAATCGCATGAACAGTCCGGACCGTGCATCCTTTAGTCCGGACCCCGAACATGGTTTTTTCAGGAATATTCTGAAAAATGACGACAGTCCGGATCAAGCCAAATCCAGTCCGGCTCGCCGTGCGGGAAAAATTCTGTCATGGAAGTTTTTGATTCTTATCTCTTTCCAAAAGGTTTCTAGCCTATAAATAGACCCTAATATCATCTTTTAGGGTTATTCCAAGGGGGATCAAAGGTAAGAATCCACATAGAGAAGAAAAGGTAAACACCTCTTTATTTTAGGTTTTCTTTCTCTATTGATCGGTTTGATTCTAGGGTTTTCAGAATCTATATCTTTCGAAAGAATCAAATCGATGAATACTTAGAGGGTGCTTCCTTGTCTATCTATGATGATCTAAGTATTTAAAATATCATCACCAACAAATCAACGATTTCCGAGAGGACAATCGGCGCGTGGATTCGCGTGGCCTTGTGGATTCAAGGTGCTACTGCTTTCGTGGATTTGGAGCGAGGCGCGTTCGTGTGATCGATACGTGCTATATTGATGACCGTGGATTCGGTTGAACACTTCGTGGATTCGAAGTTGGACTTCGTGGATTCGAAGTTGTGACGCCTTCGTGGATTCGAGGTGCGTTGCGGAGCGAGCGGAGAAGATCAACTAGGAACGTATGGAAAAAGGTTGAGTCGTGTGTGAGTACGTTATATCACCTTTGTACGTGTTTAATCTTAGTGGATTTCACCGTGTGATCGGTCTCGTGATTTTTTACTCCTGGTTTGGAGTTTTCCACGTAAAATCTCTGCGTGTTATTTACTTTTCCGCATTGGGTTATTTTTACGCAAAGATTTTGGTGTGTTTATTGTTTACACCTATTCACCCCCCTCTAGGTGTTTTTTCCCCTGTTCAGATCAATATTTAACATAACCCACAAGTTTAGTCGTAAAGCTCTGCTCCGACCATCCGCCGCCACCAGCCACTAGCGCCTAACCCCAAGGCATGCCTGGCACTTGCCTTGGCCTCCTTATACTTCTGCTTGGCCTCTCAACTCTCAAGAACTCAAGCTCTATGAAGTTGGGCCAAGTTGAGCTCTTAATGTCTTTGGGTTGGTTCACCTTGCTCCCCTTACTGTTCCAGCCATCCACTAACCTCCCTGAGGTGAGCCCTCGACTTAGTGGATCACTCTTAGCATGATTCTCATCTCTGATCCCAAGCTGAGTGCTTGGTTAATTGGGTTCTAGCAAACCAAACCTTAGGAGACCTAGCTTGCTCCATTTACTGTTCCAGCAGCTTAGCAGCACCTCTAAGGTGAGCTTCTGAGTCCCCTCGACCTCCTGAGCATGGTGCTCATCTCAGATCTGAGATTGGTTGAGTAATTAGTTCACAATAGCAACTTAAGCCTTAATGCATAGTGCAACTTGACCCATTGCTGTTATTGGGCATTGTGCCACCTCGAAACAGCAACCACAGCGTTCAATGCATCGTGGCCCAGCTACTCGTGCCCTCGGATCGATCTGAAAATCCTTATATTGCTACAATAAGCCAAAACGTTGTAATTTTGGGAGTAATTATGCAAATATAGTAAACCCTAGGGGCCTATTTGCAATTGTAGCCATATAGGTTGTCTTGGGCTGTCTTGGGTTGTGTGCTCATGATCTTTAAACTTTTCGTTAGAGATTCGCCGGCTTTTATTGAGCGGAAATTGGTTATCAAACCGTAAATAGGCAAAATCACCGGTTTATCGGCGTTTCGGCATTAATCACGCAATTCGAGAAATTGTGACGGTTAATTATAGTTGTCAGATGTCCTTGGCTATCCCCGACGCTGTCCATGCTGGTCCAATGATTTTAGTTTAGCGTTGGTGACTTTCGGAGTTGAAATTGGCTTTCCCAAAAGTGTGTTCAGTATTTACGGCACCGTTGAGTACAGAGTCGCACCCGGTGGAATTTGAGTGCCCGAACGTCTTCAGTGAAGCGTTCCGGGACAGCTCGTTAGGTTTCGTTAAATTAGGAGACCTGTAGGCACAGATCGGATCATTGTTGATTAGTCGACGGATTTTCGAAAATTCTGGCAGATCCCGGGACTTCAGTGAAGTTTCTCATTTAGCTTGTCTGCACTCAGTGAGTCGGTGGGTTGGATGTGAGTAAGTCTTTGACTAACACATGATTGTGATTCATGTTCCAGCAGTCAGCAGCCAGGACGTGAGTTATCCAGTGGATTTCAGGACCGCCTACACTAAGGTGGGTTTTTCTTCGGTCCGGGCTTTATCAGGTTGTCACCTCTGGTTACCGTATTCGATCAGACCCCTGTGTTTCTTGCAAGACCTGGTCCCATTTCTTGAGCTCTTGCCTTTCTTTCAGTATAGTAGCTTACTATCTTCTATTTTGCATGCTTAGCTTATATCTAGAATTTTGTAATGCCTGATTGGTCATTAGCTAGTGATGATTATAGTCCAGTTACTTCAGCTTATCCATGTTTAGTGATTGAAGTATTCCCTATTCATATATTGCATGATAGTATAGGGACCAATTTGTATTGTTCAGCATGATGAGAATATACAGTTTATCAACTCCCTTGTGGGAGTTTTTGGCTTGTTGTCGATTACCCGGTCCTTTGACCGCTAGCTTTGAGCATTCGCATTGTGATCGCCATGCACCTGCTGTACACTCGCGTACACCGATGGTTTGGTTACCGTCGTGGTGTTCTTTACCGGTAGAGTGGTCTACGTGACCCGTGAGCCCACTTTGGCTGTACCGTTGGGTACGGGGAGCCCATTTGGCTGTATCTTTGGTACGGGGATTGCTGTCAGTTTTTGCTAGGTGTTCTGCTATGTCATTAGCCTAAGGTCCTCGTGACCAACAATGGCATTGATTGGATATTCTATTTTCAGCATTGAGGTATAGCAACTTGGTTGTTATTATTGTAATTATTATTCAGCATGCCATACTTGTTGTTTATCAATACCTCATGTACCCACCATCGTGATTTACCATGATTATCATATTTGCCAGTTTATAGCATGATCAGTTACTGTCATCAGTTCCTTATATGCAGCACTGAGATTTATTATGATTATCATATTTGCCTCTTGATTTAGTATATCTGATTTCTTACTATCCTCTATTTATTGTACACCAGTATGTGCGACTTGCTATTTCTCGGCTCGTCGTACCCCCTGGGATACATTCAGTGTATCTTACACCCTTTGGTGACCATTTTTTCAGGTCGATCGGGTGGTGGGATGTCGGAACGTTGCTGAGAGAATATCTGATAGAGTCGTCCCCTGTTGCCAGCTTTGACTGGCCAAGCTTTTGTATTATAGATGGATTGTGTATAGTTATGCTAGACTTATGATATTTTGCTGATTGAGATTCTAGTATTATGGATTATGGTTATGATTTGGTATGTTTCAGTTTATATCATTTAGTACTTTAATTGTATATGTTGTACTTGCCTAGCTGTGCATGTATAGGGGAGACTCTGTCGGAATTGACAAAGGATTTTCTATACATGTGTCGGTCTGTTCATGCCCTAATTTTCAAGATTAAACTCTGATTTACAAAAGAAAGAAAAAAAAAAAAAAAAAAAAAAAAAAAAAAAAAAAAAAATTAAATCGCTTTTTCAAACTCGGGGTGTGACAGATTTTATGGTATCAGAGCATAAGTATACGGTACCTAGGTATTTGGTTAGGATTGAGCCTTAGAATGACTTGTGACTTACGCGATTGTGCGAGAATGTGTTGGGCTAGGAGCTCAAGTACGGTATGGTCGGTCTAGTCGTGTCGTGTCCTAACCCTAATCGGTGTGATATAGCTTGGGATTCATGAGTATTCCGGCAGAGGTGGTTGTGATGATCCGGATTTCCCCAGTAACTGTTGTAGCCTTAACAGTGACAATAGAAGGCTTATATGGTGTAATGGAGCTTGTAGTAGACCTCAGAAATGGATCCGACGCGAAAAACGGAGCAAGTGGGCTTTTCCGGGGGCTTTCGGCAAAATTTCGGATGAGAATTTGAAGAATCGGACGGCGGATTTGGACTCAGCGCGCGAAAACGATCAAAATGGCATATTTACTTTATTTTTTCGACACTGGGTTACTGTTCATGCCGGAATTACTGTTCCGGCCGCCGGAAACACTGTTCCGGCGACCGGCGGCAGGCGGCAGACGGCGGCGCACGGCGGAGCAAGGCGGCGCAGGGGCCAAGCAGGGCCGCGGGCAGCGCGGGCAGGCGTGGGCAGGCGCGGGCAGCGCGCAGGCGCGGGGTCCACAGAATAGGCGTGCACCGGGTGCACCGAAGACTCAGAAGGCCACGTGGCAGCCTCTGATTGGTCCGGCGGCGTCAAGGGTGAGCTTGTCCCTGACACGTGGCGCGCTGTGATTGGCCGACAGGATCCGGAAGACCCGGCGCGTGGACCGGGCTCGTGCGCCCCGTGGACCACGTGGGACACATGGCGGCTGTTCATTGGCGGGCGCACGGCCGCCCACGTGTGCCGGGCGCGTGAGAAACGTAGGCGGCGGGGTTCACGTGGCGCAATTTCATTGGCCCGTACGGATGTTTCCTGTTTTGTGAGGTGTGGCGCTGTCTGATTGGCTGGTTTCCGTGTTTTGTGTTCGGGCCCGGATTCTTTGTGGAGCCCGAATAGTAAATTGGCCCTTTATAAATACCCCTCCCTCTCGCTTTGCAAATTCCGAGTTTTAGAGAGAGAAAATGAGAGTGAGCCCTTAATGAAAGTTTTTCATTTCTCTGTCCTCTATCTACCATAGAAATTTCAGAATTTTTGAAGTTCCCGATAGAGAGATATCTGCGACGCATTACGCTCTGACGTTTCTCCTTTTTCGGCCCGTTATCGTCGGAGTTCAGTCGGAAAATTCCTGTGCGCTAACCAGGAGGAATTTTTGAACGATTTCTGCGAAAGCGCGACCGTAAGAGGTAAGGTTTCATTTTCCGTGTTGATCGGTTCACCTCATTTCGCACTTTTGGCACGGTTCCCGAGGCATCTTTGACCCTCCTTTTTGCTGTGGTACTTTCTGGACAGCAGTAACTTCTCCGAATTATATCTGGAGCTAGGAGCATCGGATTAAGGCGTTTAAGTAGTCGATTTCGATCTAGTCGTCGCAAGGAACGTAACTGTAATTTTTCTGGATTTTTCATAGCACTGTACAGAGGTGAAAATCCCTTCTTTTTGTGCTGTTTGGAAAAACAGCAAAGGCTGTATTTTTGGGATTTGTGTTTACTCTGGGTGTGTTATTCTGTACAGTTGTGCACTGTTCTTGATGAGTTGCGGGTATAGAGGACTGTGGACAGTAAGGAGACCTTTCTGGGTGTGGATCACGCTTTTCGAGGTGGGTGGTTGTTGCTTACCTCACTTCTGACTATCTCACTAGGAGTATTAGAGATCCCCTATTTTAAACTGGTAATCGGTATTTTAATTGTGAATTGCATGAGTAAACCCCACAAATTATATGACGGCTTATTTATATTAAATTGGGACACTGTTGTTGGGACAAAGGCTATATCATAATCTCGCATGCAAAATGACTTACTATGTTGGGACATTTAAGCCATCCTTTTCTAAATAAATATCAAACACTTTTTTCAGTTTTAAAAGAGGACAATTGCATGCTTGTATGGACATCTATATAGGCCACTATTTATTGCTACACTATTATTGGGACTTGACTTAGGAGAAACCATGTTTTCTTATTCTCCTTTGCATTCAGATGCATGTTGCTCAGGTTTGAGCAGGGTTTTGGGGTAGTATAGTTGAGACTATTGAGTCTGGGACAGGTTAGACTCGATTATGGGTTGTGGGGCATTGTGGTATCCGCGGACATCAGGCGGTTGGCCAGATGTTGATTACTTTATCAGGCTTTGGACTTATGGGGTATTGCGGCAACCGCGGACATTAGGCGGTTGACCGGATGTTGACCTTTGCATCAGATTGGGGATCGGGCTTTTTGCTAGTGGATGGAGTTTCCCACTTATTGAGTACTATTGCATCAGATTGGGTATCATCTTTTCTTTAGTGGATGGGTTTTCCCACTTTGATCAGAGTCATGATCCAGTCCTGCTGTTTTATGATACTTATGATTACTGATTACTGAGATACTTTACTCGTGTGGGTCGCTCCCCTCGAGTGCCACTCCGGAGTGCGCGACAGGCAGGCTTTGAGTCCTTGAGACTCCTTTTTACATTGGTGTTATGCGTGGGCTGGCATACCCGATACGGCAGGCACAGCAGGCAGTACCAGTTTTTACTGGTGATTAGATTGGGTTTATCCAGGCAGGCAGGGTAGATACTGATGCATACTTACAGTCATTTCCTTCGGCATGGCATTTAGAGGCATAGTAGTGGTAGTTTCCTCTTTATCAGCAGCCTTTATAGCTTACCACTGTCCTTTCCTTTTGCCTCTAGTAGTCCTAGTGGGTGCGTCAGCATTTGAGGTTTTACCCACTAGGGGAGGCTACTGGTTTATCTAGTAGTTCTCACCCCCATTGTTGTTTCCTGTCTCTTCTTCTTTGTGTTGCAGAGTCGTCTGCAGGAGCTGCTAGGCCATCGGCAGCTGATCGAGGTAATGGGATCGCTGAGTAGATAGATCTCCTGTGAGATTGAGTTGTTGTTAGACAGATGTTGTACCCTTTACTCAGACTGATGTATTTTTCTTATTTTGGGTCTGGCTTTGGCCAGCAGGTTGTACTATTTTGGTGAGTTGAGAGATTATTATATTTATTACAGCTTTATTATTATTCCAGTCTGAGATACTATGTGGTTCTTCTATTTCAGCTCTGTATTATGCTCTTTTATTGTTTATATTATACTTGAGCAGGTTACCAGCGCTTCGTGTACGCGGGAAATTCCGTGTGCACGGCGGATCTGTAGACGGACCCGGGTTCTGGTTTACACCCGGGGCGTGACAGATTAAGTTGGTATCAGAGCTTAGGGATAAGTCAGTTGGGACTTAGGAAACCCTAGGCTTTTGGCAGACCCTAGGAAGATAGGGCGCGAGAGACGAGACGTTTTGCGAAAGTCGTTGATTTATTGTTTGATTCTTCCAGTGAGTGAAGAGGGATCGACATACCCAATTTCTGGTGAACAGTTATGTTGGTTGCAGACAACATAAAGTCACATAAATAGGGGGATGTCTTTGACTTTCGCTAGATTGGGTCGTGCGGGATTGTGTTACTGATTCGAGGTTTCTTGTGGCAGGATGCCTCCGCGACGCAGGATATTGACGCGTTCTCAGCCTTCTTCCCCTGAGCCCGAGCAGGAGGAGTCCGGGCAAGGCCAGCAGAGTGAGGTGCAGGAGCTACAGGCTCAGATGGCTCAGATGTCGGAGGCTGTTCGGCGTCAGGAGGAGGCCATGGGTCGGCTGACGCAGATGTTAGAGCAGAGGGCGCAGCCTGTTGTAGCACCCCCGGAGAGTTCTCCCGTACCATCATCCCCTGCTGTGGCTCCCCCAGTTGTACCAGTGACCCCAGCATCCTCTGTTGCTCGGGGTACCGGTAGACAACCGTTTGGGTTGACGGGACCTCTAACCTCGGCAGAGCAGCGGGAGATGGTCGATTTGTTGATGAGGTTTCGCCAGTTTGACCCACCCCATTTCTCGGGGCAGAGTGCAGAGCCGTGGGAGGCAGAGTCGTGGATCACGGCGATGGAGCGACGTTTTGAGACATTGTTCATCAATGAGCGATACCAGGTGTTATTGGCGACGAACTTTTTGGAGCGCAACGCCGAGGCTTGGTGGCGGCGTGTTCGACCGGCTGGTCCGCCTGGGGCTCAGCTCCTGACCTGGGCGGAGTTCCGCAGTCTCCTTCTTGGGGCTTTCTTCCCGGAAAGCGTCCGGCAGAGGTTGGAGGAGCAGTTGAGAAACCTTCGCCAGGGAGATCGGCCCGTGCACGAGTATATTGCGAATTTCAATCAGTTGCTAGCGTGTGTACCGAACGTGGCCAGAGATGAGGCGCACCGGATTTACATGTTCGAGCGAGGGTTGCGCCGGGACCTTTTTCAACTGGTTCGCTCGCGTAGGTTGCAGACCTTGGAGGCCTCGATGGAGCAGGCGCTCTATGTGGAATGCGGGGAGGTAGTAATGGAGGAGGTAGCTCCAGCTCCCGTAGTGATCCCGGGGGCGAAGCGCCCAGCACCGGATGATGGAGGACGGGCTCATTCTTGGAGGCCGCCACGACCGCCACGGCCTCAGTTTTCCAGCCGTGGGCGTTCTGAGCGGCGAGGGCCTGGTGGATCCCAGAGGCCACCGCAGCAGCAGCAGAAGCCGCAGTCGAGACAGCATAAGTCTCAGCAGCAGTCTCAGAGACAGCAGCAGCAGTCGAGTCGGACCCAGCCTTTGGAGAGGTGTGTCTTCTGTGGGGGTCAGCATCCGGCAGGCACGTGTGAGATGAGATTTGGTCGCTGTTATCGATGTGGACAGCCTGGTCATGTTCGAGCTACGTGCCCAGTTGCGACACCAGCAGCACCTTCTTCCGCATCTGTCCCCTTTTCATCCCAGCAGCGATCGACGGCTCAGCGGCCGTATGCCCCAGCAAGCAGGCCATCTTCTTCACATCCCACTGACTATCGGCCTCCAGCTCAGAGTGGGCGAGTGTATGCTGCGCAGGTAGAGGACTCTTCGGCAGCAGATCATGTGGTGGCAGGTATCACCTTACTTTCTGGCATTAGGACTCGTACTTTATTTGATACTGGAGCATCGCATTCTTTTATTAGTAAAACTTTTGCATCATTACATGGGTTAGAGGTAGGACTTTTACCACGTGCACGAGAGGTTCAGATTCCCGATCACACTTTGCACGTGGAGGAGTGTTGTTGGTCCTGCCAGATACAGATCGAGTCCTGGATTATGCCAACAGACCTATTGGTCTTGAGACAGCTGAGGGACTTTGATGTGGTTCTAGGGATGGACTAGCTGGCTCGATATTTCGCGACTATTGATTGTGCCGCGAGGACTGTCACTTTTAGAGAGCCAGGCCAGGAGATGTTGGTATACCGGGGATGTCAGAGTGCTTTCTTTGCCTCTATGGTTTCGACATCCCGAGCGAGGCAGATGATCCATCGAGGATGTGTAGCCTTTTTGGCTAGTGTTGTTGAGGGGCCTACGGCGTCACCGGGACTCGGGGATATCCCTATTGCCCGTGAGTTCCCGGATGTTTTTCCACCTGAGCTAACCAGCATGCCGCCAGATAGGGAGATTGAGTTTGTGATTGACGTAGTTCCAGGAACTGCGCCAATCTCTAAGGCTCATTACCGGATGGCACCGGCTGAGCTGCGAGAGCTTAAGGCACAACTCCAGGATTTGATGGATAAGGGCTTTATTAGGCCGAGTGTGTCGCCTTGGGGAGCGCCGGTGCTATTCGTGAAGAAGAAGGATGGGTCACTTCGATTGTGTGTGGACTATAGGGAATTGAATAAAGTGACCATCAAGAACAAGTACCCTTTGCCGCGCATCGACGATCTCTTTGATCAACTGCAAGGGTCTTGTGTCTTCTCTAAGATAGATCTGCAGTCCGGTTACCACCAGTTGAAGGTAGAGGCCGAGGATATTCCGAAAACGGCATTCAGATCTCGGTATGGGCATTATGAGTTTACAGTTATGCCTTTTGGACTGACTAATGCCCCTGCCGCATTCATGGATTTAATGAACCGAATCTTCCGGCCGTACTTGGATCGATTCGTGGTAGTATTCATTGATGATATTCTGGTCTACTCCCGAAGTGATGCTGAGCATGAGGAGCACTTGAGAATCGTGCTGCAACTTCTGAGAGAGAAGAAGTTGTATGCCAAGTTATCTAAGTGCGAATTTTGGCTTCGGGAGGTTGCTTTCTTGGGCCATGTGATCTCAGCCACAGGAGTGGCAGTGGACCCGGCGAAGATTAAGGCGGTCCGGGATTGGCCCCGACCGACTACCGTTTCTGAGGTGCGTAGTTTTATGGGCTTAGCTGGGTATTACCGTCGGTTTGTGGAAGGCTTTGCGAAGCTCTCCACACCCCTCACTCGCTTGACGCGTAAAGGAGTGAAGTTTATCTGGAGTGAGGACTGTCAGAGGAGCTTTGAGGAGCTGAAGAGTAGACTGATGACCGCTCCTATCCTTTCCCTCCCTGTTATGGGGAAAGGATATGTGATCTACAGCGACGCATCACACAGTGGACTTGGCTGTGTGTTGATGTGACACCCCCGGAATTTGGATTAGTCCTCTATATAAATGATATAATAGGACTAAAATCTCTAACCCGGCTATAGCATTTTGGATGGTAGCAAGATCCAAGAGGAACATGAGAGTTAAGCGTGCTAGAGCTAGAGTAGTTCTAGGATGGGTGACCCCCTGGGAAGTGGGGCGTCACAGTTGGTATCAGAGCCATTCACCAGCCGGAAATGTGAGATGAGTCTCGGCTGAGCCAGGGTTATATAGCGGGTAGAGCGAGGCTCCCCGGCTAATGACCGTTGTGAGTGGAGTGCAGCTCCTCACAAGGTCGGCTAAGGCTAGCGAGACGAGTCTCACATCGCCTGGTACTTGTGAGTGTGCTTGAGCCTGACGTGGACGTCAGGGCTTAAAGGGGGGAAGAATGTGACACCCCCGGAATTTGGATTAGTCCTCTATATAAATGATATAATAGGACTAAAATCTCTAACCCGGCTATAGCATTTTGGATGGTAGCAAGATCCAAGAGGAACATGAGAGTTAAGCGTGCTAGAGCTAGAGTAGTTCTAGGATGGGTGACCCCCTGGGAAGTGGGGCGTCACAAGGAGGTGACCAAAGCAAGAGGTGGGACCTAAATACAACACCAATCCAATCAGGGTTACTATCTGTCCAATAGGCCAACGAAATCGATTAGTACTACAGCGATGCCAGCGCCAGTGCGCTAACTGTTACTACCACTGTCACGCCCCGGGTGTAAACCAGAACCCGGGTCCGTCTACAGATCCGCCGTGCACACGGAATTTCCCGCGTACACGAAGCACTGGTAACCTGCTCAAGTATAATATAAACAATAAAAGAGCATAATACAGAGCTGAAATAGAAGAACCACATAGTATCTCAGACTGGAATAATAATAAAGCTGTAATAAATACAATAATCTCTCAACTCACCAAAATAGTACAACCTGCTGGCCAAAGCCAGACCCAAAATAAGAAAAATACATCAGTCTGAGTAAAGGGTACAACATCTGTCTAACAACAACTCAATCTCACAGGAGATCTATCTACTCAGCAATCCCCTTACCTCGATCAGCTGCCGATGGCCTAGCAGCTCCTGCAGACGACTCTACAACACAAAGAAGAAGAGACAGGAAACAACAATGGGGGTGAGAACTACTAGATAAACCAGTAGCCTCCCCTAGTGGGTAAAACCTCAAATGCTGACGCACCCACTAGGACTACTAGAGGCAAAAGGAAAGGACAGTGGTAAGCTATAAAGGCTGCTGATAAAGAGGAAACTACCACTACTATGCCTCTAAATGCCATGCCGAAGGAAATGACTGTAAGTATGCATCAGTATCTACCCTGCCTGCCTGGATAAACCCAATCTAATCACCAGTAAAAACTGGTACTGCCTGCTGTGCCTGCCGTATCGGGTATGCCAGCCCACGCATAACACCGATGTAAAAAGGAGTCTCAAGGACTCAAAGCCTGCCTGTCGCGCACTCCGGAGTGGCACTCGAGGGGAGCGACCCACACGAGTAAAGTATCTCAGTAACCAGTAATCATAAGTATCATAAAACAGCAGGACTGGCTCATGACTCTGATCAAAGTGGAAAAACCCATCCACTAAAGAAAGGCTGATACCCAATATGATGCAATAGTACTCAATAAGTGGGAAACTCCATCCACTAGCAAAAAGCCCGATCCCCAATCTGATGCAAAGGTCAACATCCGGTCAACCGCCTAATGTCCGCGGTTGCCGCAATACCCCATAAGTCCAAAGCCTGATAAAGTAATCAACATCTGGCCAACCGCCTGATGTCCGCGGATACCACAATGCCCCACAACCCATAATCGAGTCTAACCTGTCCCAGACTCAATGGTCTCAACTACACTACCCCAAAACCCTGCTCAAACCTGAGCAACATGCATCTGAATGCAAAGGAGAATAATAAAACATGGTTTCTCCTAAGTCAAGTCCCAATAATAGTGTAGCAATAAATAGTGGCCTATCTAGATGTCCATACAAGCATGCAATTGTCCTCTTTTAAAACTGAAGAAAAGTGTTTGATATTTATTTAGAAAAGGATGGCTTAAATGTCCCAACATAGTAAGTCATTTTGCATGCGAGATTATGATATAGCCTTTGTCCCAACAACAGTGTCCCAATTTAATATAAATAAGCCGTCATATAATTTGTGGGGTTTACTCATGCAATTCACAATTAAAATACCGATTACCAGTTTAAAATAGGGGATCTCTAATACTCCTAGTGAGATAGTCAGAAGTGAGGTAAGCAACAACCACCCACCTCGAAAAGCATGATCCACACCCAGAAAGGTCTCCTTACTGTCCACAGTCCTCTATACCCGCAACTCGTCAAGAACAGTGCACAACTGTACAAAATAACACACCCAGAGTAAACACAAATCCCAAAAATACAGCCTTTGCTATTTTTCCAAACAGCACAAAAAGAAGGGATTTTCACCTCTGTATATTGCTCTGAAAAATCCAGAAAAATTACGGTTGCGTTCCTCGCGACGAGTAGATCGAAATCGACTACTTAAACGCCTTAATCCGATGCTCTTAGCTCCAGATATAATTCGGAGAAGTTACTGCTGTCCAGAAAGTACCACAGCAAAAAGGAGGGTCAAAGATGCCTCGGGAACTGTGCCAAAAGTGCGAAATGAGGTGAACCGATCAACACGGAAAATGAAGCCTTACCTCTTCCGGTCGCGCTGTCATAGAAATCGTTCAAAAATTCCTCCTGGTTAGCGCACAGGAATTTTCCGACTGAACTCCGACGATAACGGGCCGAAAAAGGAGAAACGTCAGAGCGTAATGCGTCGGAGATATCTCTCTGTCGGGAACTTCAAAAATTCTGAAATTTCTATGGTAGATAGAGGACAGAGAAACGAAAAACTTTCATTAAGGGCTCACTCTCATTTTCTCTCTCTAAAACTCGGAATTTGCAAAGAGAGAGGGAGGGATATTTATAAAGGGCCAATTTACTATTCGGGCTCCACAAAGAATCCGGGCCCGAACACAAAACACCGAAACCAGCCAATCAGACAGCGCCACACCTCACAAAACAGGAAACATCCGTACGGGCCAATGAAATTGCGCCACGTGTCCCCCGCCGCCCACGTTTCTCACGCGCCCGGCACACGTGGGCGGCCGTGCGCCTGCCAATGAACAGCCGCCACGTGTCCCACGTGGTCCACGGGGCGCACGAGCCCGGTCCACGCGCCGGGTCTTCCGGATCCTGTCGGCCAATCACAGCGCGCCACGTGTCAGGGACAAGCCGCCACCCTTGACGCCGCCGGACCAATCAGAGGCTGCCACGTGGCCTTCTGAGTCTTCGGTGCACCCGGTGCACGCCTATTCTGTGGACCCCGCGCCTGCGCGCTGCCCGCGCCTGCCCGCGCCTGCCCGCGCTGCCCGCGGCCCTGCTCCGCCCCTGCGCCGCCTTGCTCCGCCGTGCGCCGCCGGCCGCCGGTCGCCGGAACAGTGTTTCTGGCGGCCGGAACAGTAATTCCGGCATGAACAGTAACCCAGTGTCGAAAAAATAAAGTAAATATGCCATTTTGATCATTTTCGCGCGCTGAGTCCAAATCCACCGTCCGATTCTTCAAATTCTCATCCGAAATTTTGCCGAAAGCCCCCGGAAAAGCCCACTTGCTCCGTTTTTCGCGCCAGATCCATTTCTGAGGTCCAATTTCGTTACTACAAGCTCCATTACACCATATAAGCCTTCTATTGCCACTGTTAAGGCTACAACAGTTACTGGGGAAATCCGGATCATCACATCCTCCCCCACTAAAAAGAGTTTCGTCCTCGAAACGAGAATCATACCTCAGTCCGATGTCTCAAATAAGTAGGGGTGGGTATCCCTCATCTCTGACTCGAGGTCCCACGTAGCTTCGCGCTCGTCATGATTGCTCCAAAGGATCTTCACATAGGGAATTGTCCGACTGCGCAATTCTCTCACCTCTCGATCCAGAATCCGCAGTGGGCGCTCCTCATACCTCAAATCCTCGCTGATCTCAAGCGGTGTGAAGTCGATGACGTGCGACGGGTCGAAGACATATCTCCTCAGAGTAGAAACATGGAATACATCGTGGACACCGGCAAGTCTCGGAGGAAGTGCAAGTCGGTAGGCGACTGGCCCGATACGTTCCAATACCTCAAAGGGTCTAATATATCGGGGGCTAAGTTTCCCACGAATGCCGAACCTCCTGATTCCTTTGGACGGCGAGACTTTCAGAAATACATGATCTCCAACCTGAAACTCTAAGTCTCGTCGCCGAACATTGGCATAACTCCTTTGTCGGCTTTGGGCGGTCTGGAGATGCTTTCGAATCACTCGAACCTTCTCCTCTGCCTCTAATAATACATCTGGTCCCAAGGTCCGCCTCTCGCCCACGTCACTCCAATAAAGCGGTGATCGACACTTGCGTCCATACAATGCTTCAAACGGAGCCATCTGAATGCTCGCTTGAAAGCTATTGTTGTACGCGAACTCAGCCATAGATAAGTGTCGAATCCACCCTCCACCGAAATCCAAGACGCAAGCCCTCAGCATGTCCTCCAAGATCTGTATGGTCCGCTCTGACTACCCATCAGTCTGCGGATGAAAAGCTGTACTGAACCTGAGTTGAGTCCCCAAGGCTGTCTGCAAGCTCCTCCAGAAACGCGAAACAAACCTCGGGTCTCTATCTGATACTATGGAGGCTGGTACTCCATGTAATCTTACTATCTCATCTAGATATAACTGGGCTAGTCGCTCGAGTGACCAAGTAGTTTGTACAGGCAAAAAGTGCGCTGACTTGGTAAGTCGATCCACAACTACCCAGATAGCATCAGCACCTCCCTGTGCCCTCGGCAATCCGACCACAAAATCCATCGTAATGTGGTCCCATTTCCACTCGGGAATTGGGAGACTCTGTAACTTGCCAGCTGGCACTCGATGCTCATCCTTCACCTGTTGGCAAGTTAAACACTGAGCCACAAACCTCCCAATGTCCCTTTTCATGCCATTCCACCAGAAGTGTGCCTTGAGGTCTTTATACATCTTAGTCCCACCAGGATGTAGGGTATAAGGTGTATAATGGGCCTCTCGCAATATCTGCTCTCTGATTTCTGCATCCACTGGCACACATACTCGGTCCCTGTACCTTAGTACTCCCGAAACATCCACCGTAAAGTCCCCTGACTGATCGCTCGGGATCTGATCTCTAATCCTGGTCAAGTGGGGGTCCTCACTCTGTTTCTCTTTGATCCTGTCCAGTAGAGTGGGCTGCATGACTAAAGATGTCAGTCTAGCAGAGACCCCAGGGGACACAACCTCTATCTCTAGTCGCCTCATCTCTTCTAACAGTGGTGTCTGGTCTGTGATCAACATGGACAAACTCTGCACCGCTCTCCTGCTCAATGCATCAGCAACTACATTAGCCTTGCCTGGGTAGTAGATAATATCCACATCATAATCCTTTAGTAGCTCCAACCATCTGCGTTGCCTCAAATTCAACTCCTTCTGCGTGAACAGGTACTTTAGGCTCTTATGGTCGGTGTAGATCTCACAATGCTCCCCATACAGATAATGGCGCCAAAGCTTCAGTGCAAACACCATGGCAGCAAGCTCCAAATCATGGGTAGGGTAATTCTTCTCATACTCCTTGAGTTGTCTCGATGCATAAGCAATTACCCTCCCTTCCTGCATCAACTGTCACGCCCCGGCGTCGAAACTGCGACCCGGGCTCGCCAACAAATCCGCCGCCCATACGGGAAGCCCCGTATAGACGAAGCGACTAGCCTGCAAAAGATCAACTATACTATACAGATATCATAGCTGAAAGTAAACTGCTAGGAAAGAGAAAATATATACAGCACAAAGCCCTCACCAAAGTACATAAGTCTCTCAAGCAGTAAAATAAAAGTACAACTCTATACCTCACAACAAGATCTCTCAACATGAACACACAAAAGTAAGGGGTACATCTACTCTCAGGACGATGACTGGTAGGGAACTATCTCGCGACTCCCTTACCTCAATCAGAAGAAGCAGCAACAGGAGCAACAGGAGCAGGAGTAGAAGACCCTGTGGGAAAAGACACCACGACGGGTGTGAGAACTACGTCCCAAGTAGTTCTCAGTGGATGCCGCCAACAAGCCCGACGGTCTGCCCACTAAGTCTACTAGAGGCATAAAGTAACAATATAAAACTGAAATGAAAGGGCTGGAAAAGTAACTCTACAGCTACTATGCCTTTATCTAGATGCTCAAGAAAATGGAACAGATGGAACATGATGCATCTACTAATACACACAGTACTCACCAGATCTAAACTGACTGCCGCAAAGGGTCCAGTCAAACCTGCGCCCACCTACTGCCGCACATCCTCAACAGGACGGGTCTACCGTAGGGTGTCCGTGACTGCCAAAACTGGCCCAGCCAGAGGGACTGCGTCGACAAGTCGCGATAGCAAGTAATAGGCCCAACTCCGGAGTGGCACTCGAGGGGCGCGACCCCAACGAGGAAAGTATCAGCGCATCTCTGTCGAGCTCGAATATGGCTCATGCAGGCTAAAGTCCAAACCACAATCACAAGATCGACTAACAACACCAACGCTCACACACAGGCTGGAAAACCACACAGCCGGGGGCCACCGTCCACTAGACGGCCCCCACAAAAAAACACTAAACTCACAGGAAAGACCGACACCATAAGGGTTCGGAAACCCAATAGACCGGTGCTAAGAACCCTATCAAACAAGAACAGACTCTAGGCCCCGCCTATCGAAGTTCCCGATCCCCATATAGTTCGGGAAAGCAAAACCTCGGTACGACACGCCGAAAGCACCAACAGGGCCCGAAAGTCCCGGGTGACCTACACCTACAATCCTATCAAACAAGACAGGTTCCAGGCTCGGCCCCCGTGGCTTTCGTCCCGACAAGGAACGGCCCCTAGAACCCAGATCACTCGAATCCTTTCGAGTGAGGAGATTTACCAGAAAAGGTGACATTTGTTATTGAAAATCATTTTGATCTAGAAGAAATCCATATTTAATGATTTTAGTTCTTTTTAGGAAAACAGTTAGAAAAATAAGTGTTTTACCCAAGCCCCGAAGGGCTGATGCCTTTGTCCAATCAAACAAGAACAGACTCCAGCGGCCCTTCGATGCTTGGAAGAAAACATTGGTAAACTAAAAATCATGTGTATGTCGAAAAGGGTCCTGGGTTCTAGGTCCGGCGATCACTAGAAAACTACCGCCACTAACACAGTGGCGACAACCCAAACAGGGGAAAACCATATCTCCCGGGTCCACCGTTTACCCCAAACGGTTCCCGGTACAGACAAGCGAACCACTGCATCTACCAGACTCCACTCTGCTCCCAAGCACGAGTGCAAATGCATCCCACACTAAAAGAAGTCCCGACCGCTCGGCCCACTACCCGGGCGAGGATAACACTAAGTCCAGGAATGAAATATAAAGTGTGGATGTCTAAACATAAATAACCCTAGCCCAAGTGAGGGTTTTCTACTGGTCTGGTTACACATGCAACATATGACGGGGGTGCTAGGTCAGGTTCCAAGAGAATAAAATATTTAACATGTGGTAGGAAGCAGAAGAGATCATACGATCATCAGATAATTACAAGAATAATAACATTCAAATTCTAGCATGCTACCCAAGTCCAATCACTATCATGCATGATTCTATATCAATAGAATTAGAGCACAGTCCATAGATCTTGAAAGCAAGCCACCCACCTGAAACGCTAACTGTCCGGAGTCGTACAGCTGAGAAAACCAGGAAAATAACAGCTCTATGTCCAACAGGTTCGGCACAGTCCACAATCCCTCCTGGGTACAATACAAAGTCCACAAATACACATAAGTTCCCAAAACTGCTCTTCTAACCACATACAATTTCAGTCCCAAAGATGCTTAAATTTCACCTGCTGATAATGCCCAGAAAATTCCCAAAAAAATATCACAGCGATCCTCGCGTCGGTATCTTCGAAACGGTACCCTGCACGCCCAAATCCGAGGTCCGAAGGTCAAGATACAAATTCGGCAAGGTGGTGTACTCGAAAGATTTCTGCACCAAAACTGTAGCACTGAATACAGGAAAAGCTGGATTTTCACCTCCAATAGAAAGTCTGGAAAAATCCCAGAAAAATACGAGCTTGTTCCTTGTGATCTGTAGATGAAAAACTTGTATAAGCACGCCTCAATCCGACGCTCGTACGCAAAGATACAGCCAAAACACTCTGCTCTGTCACAGAAATCCACACAGAAAAATGGGTCACTGTGTTGCCTCGGGATCCATGCCAAAACCTTGAAACGGGAAGGTGCAAAAAACGAAAGATGAAGCCCTACCTCTTAGGAGTCTGTTGGCGCAAGAATCACAGAAAAAGGATCTCGGGGTAGACCAGGGGAGCTAAAACACTGCTGCTGCGCCGAAGAAGAACACAGGAACCTCCACGTCGCGCCGCGCCGTAAAATGGAGAACCTCGGGATGCGTGCTCCTAAAATCCTAGAACTTGGCAGGAAGATCAAGGATTAAGAGGTGAACAAATCTCCTTAAGGTGGCTCGGGCAGATGATGCGCAGGTTGAGAGAAAAAAGCCAAAGAAGAGGGCTCGGGCAGGTATTTATAGTGCTGGAGGAACAATTGGAAAAAATACCCAATAAGTCCGAAGTTTCGGGCGCCCGGAAATTTCCGGGCGCGCACAGTGCGGCCCGGCCCACCACTTTCGGGCGCGCACAGTGCGGCCCGGCCCACTTCGCGCCGTCGGACGGGATCTCCACTTCGTCCGACCCGCCTCGGAGCCCGCCACGTGTCGCCCGAACAGGCGATAGCCATGCAAGCCCTGCCAGCGCCCGCCACGTGTCCCGGCCCGCGTCAACGCGGTGGTTGGCGCCTGCGAATCAGCGGGCGCCACCTGGCACTGCCCACGACGCCCCTCACCTGCCCGCGTACGGCACCTGCCCCGCGGTACGGCGCCTGCCCCCGACACCTGCCCCGCGCGCTGCGTGGACCGCGCGCTCATGCGCCCGCCAACCGGGTGCTGCCACGTGGCGCACCCCCGGTCCACGCCTCCCCGCACGCACCCGCTGACCGAGCGCACCTGAGCCGCCCAATCAGGCGCTGCCACGTGGCACGCCCCCGGTCCACGCGCCCCGCGGTGCACCCCGGTCCTTACCCTTGCGCTCCGTGGACCCGGCCGCGTGCGCCGGGCAATCCGGGCATGCCACGTGGCACCCCCGCCGGTCCACGGCTCCCCATGCACCAAAAATCCAGTAAATTTTCCGGGAGTCAGTTTTTGGGCATCCGGACTCAGAATTTGGCAAACAAAAAGCCATTTTCAAGCGTTTTTCCGTGCTGAATCCATTTTCGCCGTCTGTTTGGCCTAATTCTTTTTCAAAATTCCGGCAAACCCAGCCGAAAGCCAACACAGCTAATAAAACCCTACAGGGTCCATCTATGGCATCCCATTGATGCACCATGGGCCAGATACACCAACACCAGGTGTTCTAACAGTGGATTCATCGAAAAAATGCTGCATGGGGTTCGGGGGTCCTACATCCTCCCCCACTAAAAGGAAGTTTCGTCTCCGAAACAAAAACACGACACAACAACAAAACTAAAACAATCCAAACAACCAAGAACGCAACACTAAACTAACAAGAAGGATACGGCTCCACCAGCAGGAAAGTCATCAACTTCAACCCTCGATTTAGAAAACAGCTGAAATTAGTGAAAAGTCCAAAAATTTCGAAAAATCAGTGCCTTCCCCCGGGGGCAATCTTTCGAAGTTTTCGTCCTGTTCGTAAATTTCAGTACAAGGCGAGAAAAGGGAGAGAAGTGTTGGTGTCGTTCCTACTGTGGCCACAAAAAGAAAGCTATCACTAACCGAGACTCCTAAGGACATAACCACTAGTCCTAAACATCACGTCTGCTCCCGAGGTGGCGTCTGTCCACAGTCGCTGAAGCCCATGCTGTTGGAAGGATACGCCGACAATCCGAGAAAACGAACTCCTCCAGTCCAACTCCCAGAAGGATAACTGCTTTCATTCCATCATCAGTCGTAGCACAGCACCGCACCAATCAATCCAACCTGGGTGCTCAATCCAAGTCCTGGAGCTGTCCTTGAATCGTCACATCAGCAAGTGAAGTCCCAAGTCTCAACTGCACTGATCATACACCGCGATCCTCCTCTACTCATAGGATACTGGGAAGAATCCAATCGCTAAAACATGTAGCAGAAATTCCTAACCCATACCCATGCAAGGATGCCGATGCAGATACTCAACTAATAAAGCAGAAGAATGCAGCGGTAACAAAATGCTCAACTCAGCTAACTGAAATAAAATCATACCTGCCGCGGCATGATCCGCTGCCGGGGTGTCCTCCAACAGGGCTGCATAAACCCGTCCACTGGGTGTTGCAGGTCGTCGTCCCGTCTGTCCCGACGTCGTGGCCCACTCTGTCCGCTGGTGTGCCGGAGGGGTTCCCGCTGCATGGATGGGCAAGGGGGGTGCTGTCGCAATCGGCCGCACTGACAAAATGGCCTGGGGGCAAGCTGCGCGGAAATGTCCCGACTCTCCACAGAGGAAACACCGCCCCTGTCTCTGATCACACTGTGACGGTGGATGAGGCCCGCCACAAATGACACACCGCTCCTGTCGCTGCTGCCGATACTGCTGCTGCTGCGGGGGCCCACCAGATCTCCGGCGCCTACGAAACCCCCGACCCTCTGGATGAGATCGTGGAGGTCTCGGAGGTCCCTGCCGGCTCGTCTGACCCTCATCCTCCAGTGCTGGGCACTTCGCCCCCGAAATCCCTGCGGGAGCTGGGGCCACCTCTGCCATCACTGCCTCTCCACACTCAACATATAAAGCCTGCTCCATCGAAGCCTCTAAAGTCTGCAATCTATGGGAGCGAACAAGCTGATAAATGTCCTGGCGCAGCCCCCGCTCGAACATGTAGATCCGGTGAGACTCGTCCCTGGCCGCGTGAGGCATACTAGCCAATAGCTGATTGAATTCGGCTATGTATGCATTCACGGGCCGATCTCCCTGACGGAGATTTCTCAGCCGCTCCTCCAATCTCTGGCGAACACTCTCAGGGAAGAAGGCCCCTAGAAGAAGTCTGCGGAACTCCGCCCAAGGAAGAATCTGCGTCCCAGGCGGACCAACAGGCCGCACACGCCGCCACCAAGCCTCGGCGTTGCTCTCCAGGAAGTGTGTAGCCAAGAAGACACGAAATCGATCCTCAACAAACAAACTCTCAAAATGACGCTCCATGGCCGTGATCCAAGACTCTGCCTCCCACGGCTCAGCACTCATACCAGAAAAACGGGGTGGATCAAACCAGCGGAACCTCATCAACAGATCCACCACCGCACTCTGCTCAGCCAAAGTCAAAGGTCCCGTCGACCCTGGCGGTGGTATGCAAGAAACTGGCTCGACAGGAATAGCCGGCGCTGACGGAACCACAGGGGGCGCCACAGCTGGTGAAGAAGGCACAGGCGAACACTCAGGGGGTGCTACCACTGGCTGCGTCCTCTGCTCTAAAAGAAGCATCATCTGACCAAAGGCCTCCTCCTGGCGCCGAGAAGCCTCCTCCTGGCGCTGAGAAGCCTCCTCCTGGCGCCGCACCGCCTCAGACAACTGTGCCACCTGGGCACGGAGCTCCAGAACCTCCCTCTGCTGTCCCTGCCCCGAGTCCTCCTGCTTGGGCTCATCGGAGGGGAAAGGCTGAGAACGCGTCTGTACCCTGCGTCGGGGAGGCATCGCGCTCACCTGCAACACACATGCAAACATCAGGACAGTACCAGATAACACTCGACCCAATTCAGTGAAAGTCAAAGGCATGTCCCCCTTCCCGTAGTACTATGTTGTCTGCAGCCATCATAGTTGCCACCGAAGGAAGACATGTCGGTCACTCATCCCATCCCTTGGAAGAGTTGGAACCCAATCTGGACTCTCGCTAGCAGTCACGACTCTCACGTAGTCATCCTAATGTCCAACCACAAGCCTAGGGTTTCTAAGTCCACAATGACCTACAACCTAGGCTCTGATACCACCTAATCTGTCACGCCCCGGCGTCGAAACTGCGACCCGGGCTCGCCAACAAATCCGCCGCCCATACGGGAAGCCCCGTATAGACGAAGCGACTAGCCTGCAAAAGATCAACTATACTATACAGATATCAGAGCTGAAAGTAAACTGCTAGGAAAGAGAAAATATATACAGCACAAAGCCCTCACCAAAGTACATAAGTCTCTCAAGCAGTAAAATAAAAGTACAACTCTATACCTCACAACAAGATCTCTCAACATGAACTCACAAAAGTAAGGGGTACATCTACTCTCAGGACGATGACTGGTAGGGAACTATCTCGCGACTCCCTTACCTCGATCAGAAGAAGCAGCAACAGGAGCAACAGGAGCAGGAGTAGAAGACCCTGTGGGAAAAGACACCACGACGGGTGTGAGAACTACGTCCCAAGTAGTTCTCAGTGGGTGCCGCCAACAAGCCCGACGGTCTGCCCACTAAGTCTACTAGAGGCATAAAGTAACAATATAAAACTGAAATGAAAGGGCTGGAAAAGTAACTCTACAGCTACTATGCCTCTATCTAGATGCTCAAGAAAATGGAACAGATGGAACATGATGCATCTACTAATACACACAGTACTCACCAGATCTAAACTGACTGCCGCAAAGGGTCCAGTCAAACCTGCGCCCACCTACTGCCGCACATCCTCAACAGGACGGGTCTACCGTAGGGTGTCCGTGACTGCCAAAACTGGCCCAGCCAGAGGGACTGCGTCGACAAGTCGCGATAGCAAGTAATAGGCCCAACTCCGGAGTGGCACTCGAGGGGCGCGACCCCAACGAGGAAAGTATCAGCGCATCTCTGTCGAGCTCGAATATGGCTCATGCAGGCTAAAGTCCAAACCACGATCACAAGATTGACTAACAACACCAACGCTCACACACAGGCTGGAAAACCACACAGCCGGGGGCCACCGTCCACCAGACGGCCCCCACAACAGAACACTAAACTCACAGGAAAGACCGACACCATAAGGGTTCGGAAACCCGATAGACCGGTGCTAAGAACCCTATCAAACAAGAACAGACTCTAGGCCCCGCCTATCGAAGTTCCCGATCCCCATATAGTTCGGGAAAGCAAAACCTCGGTACGACACGCCGAAAGCACCAACAGGGCCCGAAAGTCCCGGGAGACCTACACCTACAATCCTATCAAACAAGACAGGTTCCAGGCTCAGCCCCCGTGGCTTTCGTCCCGACAAGGAACGGCCCCTAGAACCCAGATCACTCGAATCCTTTCGAGTGAGGAGATTTACCAGAAAAGGTGACATTTGTTATTGAAAATCATTTTGATCTAGAAGAAATCCATATTTAATGATTTAAGTTCTTTTTAGGAAAATAGTTAGAAAAATAAGTGTTTTACCCAAGCCCCGAAGGGATGATGCCTTTGTCCAATCAAACAAGAACAGACTCCAGCGGCCCTTCGATGCTTGGAAGAAAACATTGGTAAACTAAAAATCATGTGTATGTCGAAAAGGGTCCTGGGTTCTAGGTCCGGCGATCACTAGAAAACTACCGCCACTAACACAGTGGCGACAACCCAAACAGGGTAAAACCAGATCTCCCGGGTCCACCGTTTACCCCAAACGATTCCCGGTACAGACAAGCGAACCACTGCATCTACCAGACTCCACTCTGCTCCCAAGCACGAGTGCAAATGCATCCCACACTAAAAGAAGTCCCAACCGCTCGGCCCACTCCCCGGGCGAGGATAACACTAAGTCTAGGAATGAAATATAAAGTGTGGATGTCTAAACATAAATAACCCTAGCCCAAGTGAGGGTTTTCTACTGGTCTGGTTACACATGCAACATATGACGGGGGTGCTAGGTCAGGTTCCAAGAGAATAAAATATTTAACATGTGGTAGGAAGCAGAAGAGATCATACGATCATCAGATAATTACAAGAATAATAACATTCGAATTCTAGCATGCTACCCAAGTCCAATCACTATCATGCATGATTCTATATCAATAGAATTAGAGCACAGTCCATAGATCTTGAAAGCAAGCCACCCACCTGAAACGCTAACTGTCCGGAGTCGTACAGCTGAGAAAACCAGGAAAATAACAGCTCTATGTCCAATAGGTTCGGCACAGTCCACAATCCCTCCTGGGTACAATACAAAGTCCACAAATACACATAAGTTCCCAAAACTGCTCTTCTAACCACATACAATTTCAGTCCCAAAGATGCTTAAATTTCACCTGCTGATAATGCCCAGAAAATTCCCAGAAAAATATCACTGTGATCCTCGCGTCGATATCTTCGAAACGGTACTCTGCACGCCCAAATCCGATTTCCGAAGGTCAAGATACAAATTCGGCAAGGTGGTGTACTCGAAAGATTTCTGCACCAAAACTGTAGCACTGAATACAGGAAAAGCGGGATTTTCACCTCCAATAGAAACTCTGGAAAAATCCAAGAAAAATACGAGCTTGTTCCTTTTGATCTGTAGATGAAAAACTTGTATAAGTACGCCTCAATCCGACGCTCGTACGCAAAGATACAGCCAAAACACTCTGCTCTGTCATAGAAATCCACACAGAAAAATGGGTCACTGTGTTGCCTCGGGATCCGTGCCAAAACCTCGAAACAGGAAGGTGCAATCAAAACGAAAGATGAAGCCCTACCTCTTAGGAGTCTGTTGGCACAAGAATCATAGGAAAAGGATCTCGGGGTAGACCAGGGGAGCTAAAACACTACTGCTGCGCCGAAGAAGAACACAGGAACCTCCACGTCACGCCGCGCCGTGAAATGGAGAACCTCGGGATGCGTGCTCCTAAAATTCTAGAACTTGGCAGGAAGATCAAGGATTAAGAGGTGAACAAATCTCCTTAAGGTGGCTCGGGCAGATGATGCGCAGGTTGAGAGAAAAAAGCCAAAGAAGAGGGCTCGGGCAGGTATTTATAGTGCTGGAGGAACAATTGGAAAAAATACCCAATAAGTCCGAAGTTTCGGGCGCCCGAAAATTTCCGGGCGCGCACAGTGCGGCCCGGCCCACCACTTTCGGGCGCGCACAGTGCGGCCCGGCCCACTTCGCGTCGTCGGACGGGATCTCCACTTCGTCCGACCCGCCTCGGAGCCCGCCACGTGTCGCCCGAACAGGCGATAGCCATGCAAGCCCTGCCAGCGCCCGCCACGTGTCCCGGCCCGCGTCAACGCGGTGGTTGGCGCCCGCGAATCAGCGGGCGCCACGTGGCACTGCCCACGACGCCCCTTACCTGCCCGCGTACGGCACCTGCCCCGCGGTACGGCGCCTGCCCCCGACACCTGCCCCGCGCGCTGCGTGGACCGCGCGCTCATGCGCCCGCCAACCGGGTGCTGCCATGTGGCGCGCCCCCGGTCCACGCCTCCCCGCACGCACCCGCGGACCGAGCGCACCTAAGCCGCCCAATCAGGCGCTGCCACGTGGCACGCCCCCGGTCCACGCGCCCCGCGGTGCACCCCGGTCCTTACCCTTGCGCTCCGTGGACCCGGCCGCGTGCGCCGGCCAATCCGGGCCTGCCACGTGGCACCCCCGCCGGTCCACGGCTTCCCCATGCACCAGAAATCCAGTAAATTTTCCAGGAGTCCGTTTTTGGGCATCCGGACTCAGAATTTGGCAAACAAAAAGCCATTTTCAAGCATTTTTCCGTGCTGAATCCATTTTCGCCGTCTGTTTGGCCTAATTCTTTTTCAAAATTCCGAAAAACCCAACCGAAAGCCAACACAGCTAATAAAACCCTACAGGGTCCATCTGTGGCATCCCATTGATGCACCATGGGCCAGATACACCAACACAAGGTGTTCTAACATTGGATTCATCGAAAAAATGCTGCATGGGGTTCGGGGGTCCTACACTCCTGCTTTGGATTTCGTGGATCATTACGGATTCTCCTATGAGTATACAATAATTGTAACTGTTGTGGCTGCTACCTTGGTGAGGTAGTATTGGTGGTGCACTATGACTAGAGAGTCTGATATGTCGATGGATGTTGATAGCTTAAGGATTTGATATTAATCCTAAATGAATTTGATTGGTATTTGATTTGCACATTGTGTGTGAACTGATTGTGGGGTCGCGATCACCCCCGTCGATATTTTAGTCGCGACTAGTGTTGCTAGAGCCATGTTAGCAAGTGGAGATTAATTCCAGGTGTTGGTGAACATTGGAATATGGTTCTTGATTCTTGTGAGTAGCCAGGGTGGCACTCATGACTACGAGGTGGTAGTGACACTTGATATAGGTCTATAGTATCGACATAGAGATTTGTGTTGTGAGGTATGTGTTATACCTTCGGTCGAATTCCGGTGGGAGTCTTGTTCCCAAGTAGATATTGGCGACAAATCTATTATATTTCACTTTTCTTTTGATAAGCACGTTGCCTGCAGATAATGTACTGTCGCAAGAACGGACGAAATACTGTTTCTAGTTAGGGGGTATTGTGATTGGGTCTGAATGAATACCTTTTTACAAGTTAATCTTGAGGTTGTCGTCGATGTACGGTGTTGTCGTTCTGGCCCGTGTGAGGACATGAGGGGTTTCTGGTCGATAATGTGCACAGTTGACTGTTTGTCACTGTAGTTTGTGGGAGTCTGTCCTTGTTAGCGACCTATTAGCCACGTTGATTTTGCCTGGCGTAGTCGATGATCCAGTGACGAGAAAGCCTTGATTAAGCTTTAGAGTTGGACAACATGTCCAAACCAAATATATTAAGTATTACGGATGGTGACCTTGTTGCCTTGTATCATAGTACTAAAAGACTTATCGTGTGAGTTTTAACCGTTAGTAGTTGTGAGCGGTTTGACAAACTAGCTCGACTGTTTAAGGCAGCTGTGTGTCTTTAGGCAGGCTGAGGTTCAGTTTTTGAACCTGGTGGTGAAAATTAATGCCACAAACAGTTATAAATTGCGAGAAGTGATTCTTCACTTTGCACGATTTCACTTAAGAGAGTGAACCCAATGCCTTTTTGGTAGTGTCCTGCATCGATAGTCAGCCTAGATTGGTAAGATTGTTGAGTTGTGCCTGCACAAATTGTAGGTTATGTGAAACCAGAAAGAGTATAGAATTTTGTTGTCACATCGGATGCGATCATACCAGCACTAAAACACCGGATCCCATCAGAACTTCGCTGTTAAGCATGCTTGTGCAGGAGTAGCACTAAGATAGGTGACCCCTGAGAGGTTCTCGTGATGCACTTACATCATAATTGAGTTTAAGTTTCGAAAATGAAACTTCTTTTAAGGAGAGAGTGATGTAGTAACCAAAAAATTTAAATCTAGAATTTGAATTTAAATTTATTATTCTGGATTTTCTATAATTCAAAATTTTGAAATTCCGGAGCTTTCGCGAAACTGTCTCCCGATTTACTTATCCGGACCCGAACTCAGCAAAGTGAAATCGCCACTTGATATGTCTCGTCGAACTAAACGAAATGGCGCGATCCGATTCTCAGTTTGACAAGCCTATTGCCTTGAAAATGGTGCAAAACGGAGTATAGGTCATAACTTAAGCTGTGAATAGTAACCTTTTAAATTTTTGGATTTTTGAATGAAGTCGGTTAACTCTACCAATCAAAATCTGAATCTGATGATTCGAATACTCGATTTGAGCGGTCTTGTTGATCTGAGCGCAGTGGCGCAGTTCAAATTTATGTTTGACGAGCCTAGGTCATCGAAAAGCGTATCAAATAGTGGAATGCACTGTATTTGTGGATTAATTCACCTAACAAAGCTCGAACTTAATAAACCAAAATAGCTACTCGATAGGTTTTGCCGAGCTGGACGTTGTGGTGTCGTCCGTTTTTCTGTTTGACGACACTATTTTCTCGAAAAGCATGAAATATAGTAAATTTCAGTGTATGTTGCGAGTTTCTTTACATTTTGTGGATCAAGTTGGGCGAGACTTCTTAGAAATGGGCTCCTATGCATTTTTCATCTACAACCAAGGACCTAAGCTATAATTCTAAGAGATGGAGTAAGGTGGCATTTTGTTGCAACCAATACATTAAGTCTCTTGGGTTTCCTATTGAAACCCTAGCCTCACCCGTTGAGGGAACCACAGCAAACACCCCCATGCGACCTCTCCTCTCCCTCCTCTCACCTTCCCCGAGCACCAGCACCGTCGGCCACCGGCTGCTGTCCCCCATCGCCAGAAAAGCAAAGAAAGGTAACCTTGTGACGCCCCACTTCCCAGGGGGTCACCCATCCTAGAACTACTCTAGCTCTAGCACGCTTAACTCTCATAACCTCTTGGATCTTGCTACCATCCAAAATGCTATAGCCGGGTTAAGAGATTTAGTCCTATTATATCATTTATATATAGGACTAATCCAAATTCCGGGGGTGTCACATTCTTTCCCCCTTTAAGCCCTGACGTCCACGTCAGGCTCAAGCACACTCACAAGCACCAGGCGATGTGAGACTCGTCTCGCTAGCCTTAGCCGACCTTGTGAGGAGCTCCACTCCACTCACAACGGTCATTAGCCGGGGAGCCTCGCTCTACCCGCTATATAACCCTGGCTCAGCCGAGACTCATCTCACATTTCCGGCTGGTGAATGGCTCTGATACCAATTGTGACGCCCCACTTCCCAGGGGGTCACCCATCCTAGAACTACTCTAGCTCTAGCACGCTTAACTCTCATAACCTCTTGGATCTTGCTACCATCCAAAATGCTATAGCCGGGTTAAGAGATTTAGTCCTATTATATCATTTATATATAGGACTAATCCAAATTCCGGGGGTGTCACAAACCTTGCTTCATGATCTCGGGTGTGAGGGAGGGGGTTGCGCCGAGACCCTTGGGCTTGCATCCAGAGAGCTTTGGAGCCTTCTTCCACCTCCAGAAGTCGAACCCAAGAGGTCCCATCGCCGGGCGTGGCCGCACGTCTTCGAATAGGAGATTATCTTCATCTTCTTCTTCGTCAGATTCAAGAAGAGGTGAGGTTGTTTCTCTCTATTTTTCCTTGCACCTAAGGTACCCCACATGATTCCTTACCTCTCTAGGATGTCCCATGCCCGGCCATGTCGCCAGAAATTCCACGGGTCACCGGCATGAGCAAAGAGCTCGCCGGAACCCTAGTTTGGCCGGATCCGTGCGCGAGCTTCATCCAACCATTAAGATCAAGATTAGGCTCATTGGAAAGCCTCTGCTGATCTCCGAGAAGATCTCCACAAAGTTTCAGGGTCATTGTTTGAGTATCGAAGCCGCAGCCACGAGCCCAGTTCATCTTCATTGTTGCTCGGCCAAGCTTGCTCCGCCGTCGCCGCAGCCACTTTCTGTCGCCGGCCAACCACACAGCTTGCTCCCTCTCATTTAGGGTAAGCCTCTAGTACCCTTGCATGGACCTGTAACCCACTGTGTGAACATCCGCCATTGTTGCACCCTTAGTTTAGCCGCAAAGCTCTGCTCCGGCCATCCGCCGCCACCAGCCGCCGGCGCCTGGCCCCGAGCCATGCCTGGTACTTGCCTTGGCCTCCTCAAGCTGCTGCTTGGCCTTGCAACCCTCAAGAACCCGAGCTCTGTGAAGTTGGGTGAAGTTGAGCTCTTGATGGATTTGGGTTGGTTCACCTTGCTCCCCTTACTATTCCGGCCATCTAGCAACCTCCCTGAGGTGAGCCCTCGACTTAGTGAATCACTCTAAGCATGATGCTCATCACTGATCCCAAGTTGAGTGCTTAGTTAATTGGGTTCTAGCCAACTAAATAGCTTAGCTGCACCTCTAAGGTGAGCTTCTGAGTCCTCTCGACCTCCTGAGGATGGTGCCCATCTCAGATCTGAGATTGGTTGAGTAGTTAGGTCACAATCGCAACCTAAGCCTTAATACATAGTGCAACTTGACCCATTATTGTTATTGGGCTTTGTGCCACCTCCAAACAGCAAGCACGGTGTTCAATGCGTCGTGGCCCAGCTACTCGTGCCCTTGGATCGATCTGAAAATCCTCAGATTACTACAATAAGCCAAAACATTATAATTTTGGGAGTAATTATGCAAATATAATAAACCCTATGGGCCTATTTGCAACTGTAGCCTTATGGGCTGTCTTGGGCTGTCTTGGGCTATGTGCTCATGATCTCTAAACTTTTCCTTAGAGATCCGACGGCTTCTGTTGAGCGAATATTGGTTATCGAACCGTAAATCGGCAAAATCGCAAGTTTTTCGGCGTTTCGGCATTAATCATACAATTCGAGAAATTGTGATGGTTAATTATAGTTGCCAAATGTCCTTGGTTGTCCCCAACGCTGTCCAAGCTGATCCAGTGATTTTAGTTTAGCATTGGTGACTTCCGGAGCCGAATTTGGCTTTCCCGAAAGTGTGTTCAGGTTGTCACCTTTTGGGTACCATATTCGGTCGAACCCCTGTGTTTGTTGCAAGCCCTGGTCCCATTTCTTGAGCTCTTGCCTTTCTTTCAGTATAGTAGCTTACTATCTTCTATTCTGCATGCTTAGCTTATATCTGAAATTTTGCCATGCCTGATTGGTCATTAGCTAGTGATGATTATAGTCCAGTTACTTCAGCTTATCCCTGTTAAGTTATTGCAGTGTTCCCTATTCTAGGGACCAGTTTTTATTGTTCAACATGATGAGATTATACATTTATCAACATCCCTTGTGGGAGTTTCCGGCTTGTTGCCGATTACCCGGTCTTTTGACCGCTAGCTTTGTGCATTCGCATTGTGATCGCCATGCACCTGCTGTACACTCGTGTACACCGATGGTTTGGCCACCGTCGTGGTGTTCTTTATCGGTAGAGTGGTCTAGGTGACCCGTGAGCCCCCTTTGGCTATACTATTGGGTACGGGAAGCCCCTTTGGCTGTACCATTGGATACGGGGAAACCCCTTTGGCTGTACCGTTGGGTACGGGGAGCACCTTTGGTTGTATCTTTGGTACGGGGATTACTGTCAGTTTTTGCTATGTGTTCTGCTTTAGCATTAGACTGAGGTTCTCATGATCAACAGTGGCATTGTGTCACGCCCCGGGGTCGAACTGCGACCCGGGCTCGCCAACAGATCCGCCACCTATACGAAAACCCTACATAGGCGAAGCGTCCAACCTGCAAAGAAAAACTACTATGAAATAAAAAGCTGTAAAACTCAAATCCAACCACTGTACAACTGGAAATAATGATACAATATCCATCTCCCAAAAAAAATTGAATTAAATACAAAATCCTCAGATACAATAACCCAGAACTCAACAGGGAGGGTAACCTGAAATAATACATCGGTGTACAGGCTCTCAGTACAAGTCATATCCTCACTACAATAATCTCTCAAAAGCAGAAATAAAACTAATCTACTGACTGTACTACAAATGTCCAATGTGGGGGTACAGCTACTTTCCAAAGACAGGTAGGGATCTAGCTCGCGACTACCTCGCCTCGAACAGCAACAGCAGAATCAGCATCTCCCACAGATGACTCTGCAAAACAAATAAGAGGAAAGAAAAAGGAAGGGGAGAACCCCCAACGGGTGTGAGAACTACATCAACACGTAGTTCTCAGTGGGTACCGCCACCAAGCCCGACGGTCTGCCCACTAAGTCTACTAGAGGCATAAGATAACAATGTAGTAAAAACTGAACAAGAAAAGCTGGAGATACTCTACAGCTACCATGCCTCTATCTAAATGCTCAATGGATGATACAGATGAAAAGATATGCAACTACTCGCAACCAAGGTGCTCAATCGACCCAATCGAACTGACTGCCTCATAGGGTCCAGTCAAGCCTGCGCCTACCTACTGCCAGTACATCCACGAAGGACTGGACTTACGTAGGGCGTCCGTGACTGCCAAAACTGGCCAAGCCAGAAGGACTGCGTCCGTGACTGCTTAAAAAAAGACCCAGCCAGAGGAACAGCATCGACAAGTCGCGATACGAAAGTAACAGGTCCACTCCGGACAGGGCACTCGAGGGGCGCGACCCCACCGAGGAAAAAGGTATCCGCGCATCTCTGTCGAGCTCAAGGTGGCTCATACAGGCTATAGTCAAAATCCACGCTCACTCTCAGAACGAAAGGACTCAGGATCCTCAAACATCTCGCACGACGGTCGGAGTACTCTTGACGACTCAACTAACCAGCTCTCACGAATCTCGAGACACTAGCGAACACCACCAACTCGTGGCACTAAACTCACTGGCTGGAGATACTCCACAGCCGGGATCGACCCACAACTCAGGGCTAACAAAACTGGTCGGACGACACTCAACGACCCGGGACCACCGCCTACCCAAACGGTTCCCGACAACACTGACCGGAAGACACTCAACGGTCCGGGATCACCGTCTACCCAAACAGCTCCCAAAACACCAACACTGGTCTAAACTCAGCTATCAGACTCCACTCGGCCCCCAAGCACGATTGCAACAATGTCCAACAATAACCTGACCACTCGGCCCACTACCCGGGCGAGGCAACACTATGTCCAGGAAAGATGCAAAGTGTGGGATGTCTAAAGCATAAAAGAACCTAGCCCAAGTGAAGGTTCTCTACCAGTCTGGTTAAACATGCATCATATGACGGGGTGCTAGGTCAAGTTCCAATAATATCCTTTAAATAACTGAAATCATAAAATAGGGAACATTAATAGACATGATCTCCACACACTACAACAAAACTGGCTTTTAGCGGCGATTATTTTTTACTTTCCCGGCGATTATAATTGCCGCTAAATACTTTTACGGCAATTATAACAATCGCCGCTATTGGCAGGGTCGCTAAAAGTTATAGCGGCATTTGTTTCGGCGGTTGGTAAAAGCCTAAACAAATGCCGCTAAATACTATATAATAGCAACTATTATAAATGCCGCTATAATTATCTATAATTGCCACTAAAAATATATTAAATAACTAGTAAATAAGATCTATAGCGGCAATTATTTTAAGAGTCTTTAAATTGAGATTTAAAAATAAATTACTCATGCAAATAATTTTAAATTTGATTACATTCAACAATTGTCAAATAAAAGAAGCCAAATTATTTAGGCAAATAAGAATTTGCACAGTAAAAATATAATTGTCAATTAAAAATTACATTCAAAGCTTTCAATCTAAAAAAAAAAAAAAAAAACCTAAAATGAAATAAATCAGAAGCATTTCAAGCCTCTGATTCATGCAAGCTTCAGCAAGTTGGTTTTTCACATAGCCCTTAATTATTTGCTCCTTTCCCTGCCTTTGGATGCATTGGCCCATTTGTCTACCCTACAATCATCTGTGCATACAATTCACGGTTAATCAAAGATTAATCACTGTGGAACCCAAAGAAAAAAATTATAGCTTTGAAGAGAAAAGCAGAAAATGAATTCATTTGATGCCCACTTGGCAGCCACATAAACAGCTAAACAACTCTAACAGAGATATGAAATTGCTTTTGCCGTCTAAGCAGTTAGATACTACTAGCCTGCCTAGTCGATATATTATAGTAGGAAACAAAAGTACCTGATGTCGGCCTGTCATCCAAACTCCGCTTTCTTCCATTTCCATTCCCCTATAAGTATTGGGACAATTTTTAAAAATATAAAGAAGTAATTCCTACTGCACATGCTTGAAAAGATCTGAAAATGATTTTAAAAGGAGAAAATTGCAGTACCCCAGATTCACTACTTCCATCACTTGAGCCTTCTGTACTATTATACCCACTGTACAATTTGTACCCACAAACAAGAAAAAAAAAGATCAGCTAACAATAGGTAATCTATTAATAAAAGGACAAAAGTAAAGAGATCTAACCTCCCAGCATCAGCACCAGATTTATTTTCAACATTTTCATCATCCGTTGAAACAGAAACTCCATCAAGCCCTTTGAGTTTTTTTGTCGGCCCTTTGTCCTTATTACTTGCTGACTTGGCAGGTAAATCCGTGCTCGAAGGATTCGCCATCTTAGGAATAGACATAAAGTGACAAACAAGATTACCAATCGAAGTACCAAAATCAGGTTCAGCACACAACACAAAATCGGCATTTGAGGTGTAAGACTAGCATAAATTCCAACAACAGTAGTAATAAAACTGACAAAATTATCAATCAGAAATAGGTAAAGAACCCCAAAACAGTATTTGGAATGTAAGAGCAACACATGTTACAGAAACAAATGCCTAACAAACTATGCCTACCACTGGAGCTGCGCCAGCAGCAGAAGATGGTGAGACCCCTTGAGAATGCACATGAGATCCCTGAGCATAAATCAAGTTATTGTTGAGTTGATTCACCTATCTGGACTAGGTATGTGCAGCACTTACAATAGTTCTTTTACAAGATGCAAAAAAAATTCCGCCAACTAGATTCAAATATCAAGTTAAAGCACATATGATGCCATCTCTGACTTACAATGGGCACAGACGGATGAGAGTAGACTCCCCCAGGTGAGTATATTGGAGCATAAGGTGACCCAAAAGGCGGCAGCAAAGGCTGAGTCATACAAAAATTATCAGTAAGAAAATAGCAGTAATAGTGCCAAAATCTGGGTCATGCAACTAATAAAATAGGCTATATTACTAGACAAGGATTTTTCCAAAAGATTGAAAATTTGAATATATGTCCAGTACACACAACATAAATAGGCTAAATTTGAATAAAATAGGCTAAATTTGAAAATTTGAGTATGCCGACTTGTCAACACACAACATAATGAATCCGTTGAAAAACTTTATGCTTTTCATTGTGCGCCGCAAACAAATATTAGAAATTTTTAATAGAAAATCTTTTAGCAAAACCTCTTGGAAATTGCTAAAATACACATTTGGTGAGCTTTTAGTTTCTGCCAATCACTTTCGACCAGGGATTTTAGAAGAAACTCAAGGTCCCATGGAAAGAAATCTTCAAAATAAACATTTTTAATGTACAAATTTGACCTTTACGAACTTGTTTCTTGACACATTCTTAGATCATGTGAGTCCTTCAGATGCAAGTCTTTAACGAAACCCCACATTAACAAAGGGTTTAATTGTTCGCTACGATGATACGAAACGCCTTCACGACATATTGTCTTCCAACATGCAAACAGACAAACTTCATAGTTTAATTTTTTAAAAAAAAATTCAGAGTTTGCAAAATGCTTCAAGAATTCTGAAACTTTATTTATATATAGGATGCCTTGTGTTCAAGTTAAAGTTCCATAAATACATGTTAAACTTACTTAAATACCATGGAAAGTGTGTACTTTATGTTGATATTCTGATTGTCAGTGGAAAAAACCTAGACAGGTATAAATAGCTTCGAAAATAAAATTTAGAAATTTATTATACTTGACTTGTTACAATGTTTAAATATTCTATACAGTATAAGAGTATAATACTATTTTCTTCATACAAGCTTTAAGAAAAAAGAGCACTATCTGAATAAAAAAATACTGGTAACGATGGAGAAAAATGTACTTGCATCAGTCAAACAGAGTGATATTGCCTAAACAACAAAAGGAAGGAACAGTTCTGTTAAATTTACCTCTAGAAGACAAGCATATATAACTTTGATATTCTTCAGAGCTTATGTAAGCAAGAAACTGGTTTTATTGCTATCTTGTAAATGAAATTGTTAAAATTCCCATGAGCAGAAATATAAATGATATTACTAGAAGCACAAGAAAGAAAGGATAGATCTTAGTACCATTAAAAGAGCTTGGCAGACAGCTATGACAATGACTCCTTGGCTGCCAGCAAAATAGTAGACCAACTCAAGGATAAAAAAGGCTTTGGTTCACTACATTACACATTTCTATCACTCTTCGTATTTGAATGCAACAACAAGATGTCTATATTCAGGATTTTGGATCCCTTGGTTTTCGGTGACTACTCGAAAGTCATGAAGACAAACGCTGGCAGAAAAAAAACTTAATAACAAGTAAACTGACTGTCCAACTCTTAGTTCATTCTTGTCACCCCTTTTAGAGCATCACCCCTTTTAGAGCATCAGAAAAAAAAACCCTCAATCTAATCAAACTAAACACATCAATTTGATTCCCTAGAAAATAACTAAAAAATTCATAATCAGGATACATCTAAAAAACTTATCCGGTGGAAGTTGACTCATACGATGGAGCATATTGAAAACTAACAGCGTGGAGTAGGCTACCCCCAAATTAAAGGAACTGAATTGATAAAATCAGGTCAATCTAGCTCACTAATAGAATATAGGATGACTGAGGTGAACCTGCTTGAAAAGTTCAATATTAGGTTCATACCGGGTCAAACTAGCAAGCAGTTTACAACTTTACATAGAGAGAGACAAAAATCAACTCTGGAGATTGAAACAGCAAAGATTTGACTAATGAAGTAGGATTCTGCATGAGTCCTCCCTTTGATTATTTATTCTTTATTTGATGAGGTCTCAATAAAAGCTAGTTGTTTGTCACCAAAAAAAACTTATGCACTTGCCTGGTTTGCACGTGCAGAGGCCACTTGAATTTATAAAAGAATGAGAGATTAGAAACAGTCGACTTGGAAAAGTTCATAAATCACGCGATCAGGCTTATTAGCACCTTTAAGAACACTGTTATGAAGCACTGCACTAACATTAACTGTAAAATACCAGCTTAGCAGTAATTACGTGTTGAAAATTCATACCAGCTGGAATAATCCCAAGCGGCACCTTTATTGCAGTGTCCCAGTCTTCCCTTTGCAGCAAACCATTGACTACCTATAATTGCAAAATAAGTTATTAAGTTGAGAGAGAGAGAGAAAGAGAGGAAAAAAGAAAACGAAAAAAAAGGGATCAATAAAATGTACAGGATGATAGAGATCTACAAATGACACAAACAACTAAGCCTGCTCAGTTGAGCACTAGTTCAAATCGAAAGCAATCAGGTGGTCAAGCTCAGAACAATCTGGGATTGGCCAAGTTCATGTTGTTTGTGAACAGAATAGTTACTTGAAGTAAATTTTAGTGATGCTATACTATGGTGCTGCTAACAAAAGGTACATCATGAACAGTGAAAAACAGAGCAAAACCATCACAATAATTTTTTACATTACAAGGCTCTCACAGCTGTCAAACCCCCATCATACATTAGTCACATTATTCTACAATTTATCATAAAATTAGTGCATATAGTAAACATGTAAAATAAGGAGCATCATTTCCCAAGCTTCTAACAATATGAGCAGACTGGTGTTGTTGTTTCCAACAAAGTCAACTTCCACCGGATAATCCAAACAAAACTGAAACATCTCAGCAAACTTTCAAGCAGGATACATTTATATATCCTGATTATGAATTTTTTAGATGTATCCTGATTATGAATTTTTTAAACTTATCCAAACAAAATTCAAAATCAGGATACATCTAAAAAACTTTCAAGCAGGATACATTTATACATTTAAAAAATTCATAACTAAAAATAACTAAACTTTCAAGCAGGATACATCTAAAAAATTTAATAACAAGCAAACTGACTGTCCAACTCTTAGTTCATTATTATCACCCCTTTTAGAGCATCACCCCTTTTAGAGCATCAGAAAAAACAACCCCTCAATCTAATCAAACTAAACACATCAATTTGATTCCCTAGAAAATAACTAAAAAATTCATAATTATGTAGGATTTGAGCAAATACAGCATCAAACACCCAAAATGCTAATTCTCTAAAATCCCAACACCTACAATTCATTACTCTAAACCAACAATTTGACTAATCTACGAATCGTAATTACAAATTCACAGCAAAACCAAATGAGATCAAGGAAAACCAAATGAGATCAAGGAAAAAAAACAAAATCTATTCAAGAACGAACTATGGATTTGAGATTGAAAGCTCTTACCAATGGATCGGAGACCAAATCGACAAGTTGCACCACCGAGGTCTCGGATCAGATCGCTGTGTCGAGGAAGATCGTCCACGCGGTGCTGAGAAGATCGGAGGCGAAGAGAGGGTGATTTGGGAATGGGATCGGAGCTTGGAGAGGATGCTGAGAGCTCGAGTAGAGGTAAATAGAAGTGAAGGAGAGGGGGAGAGCTCGAGCTCGATCGGAGGTGAGGATCAAGCTGGAGCTGGAGCTCGGAGGTGGGGAGTTCGCGTGAGCTCGAGCTCGGAACGCGTGAGGTGTCCGCGAAGGAGGAGAGGCCAGGTCGTTATCCTTTTCAATATATAATTGTTAATTAATTTTATATTAAATTACAAGTTTACTATGGTTATTGAAATTGGTTTCTTGGTCTAGTGGTTAAGACGTTGGGCTCTGAATTTATTAACTCTAGTTCAAATTTTGAATTTAGGTTTGAGATTTTAAATTTGAATTTAAAATTTTAAAAATTATAATAATTTGCAAATTAAAATATATAATTTTTAATTTTAAAAATTTTAATTTTATCTAATTTTATCTTAAAATATATAATTAAAATTAAAACTTTAAAATTTTAAATTTTAAATTTGATATTTTTAAAATTTTAAATTTGAGATTTTTTAAATTAAATTTTAAAAATCAAAATCACTTTTAAAATACTGAGTCAATTTTTTTAAAGAGGGCGAGCTCGAGTGCGCGCGTGATCGGGGAGGGTTGGGTTTGGTTCGTGGATTACAATTTTAAAATTTAAAATTTAAAATTTAAAATTTTGAATTTTAAAAATTTAAAAATTATAATTTAAAAATTAAAATATATAATTTTAAATTTTAAACTTTAAACTTTAAAATTTTAAATTTTAAATTTTAAATTTTAAATTTTTAAATTTTTAAATTTTTAAATTTTTAAATTTTTAAATTTTTTAATTTAAAATTTTTAAAATTTTAAATTTTTAATTTTAAATTTTTAAATTTTTAAATTTTTAAATTTTAAATTTTTAAATTTTGATTTTAAAAATCAAAATCACTTCTTAAATGCTTTATTGAGATAAATGCCTAAAATCACTTTTCAAATAATAGCCAAACATCCGTTTATTTAGTATAGAATTATTCGTCGCTAAAAATTTGAAGTTTAAAATAATTGCCGCTAAAGCAGTATTTGTAATTATTTAATAGCGGCAATTTTATAATTGCCGCTATTAAATTGCCACAAAAGACCTCTTTTGTTGTAGTGACATCCTCGAAAACATATACCCTAAATAGAGCAGGCATCAATCCACATGATCTAAATCATTTCACATGCTTACATCTCAATCTTATAGATTGTACAATAAATCATGCATGCTATCAATCACAGAGGGCAATACTCCCATAGGTAAGCTTCTATTGATCACAATCATAAATATTTATCCAAATCTTGCAAGTTTCCAATAGGCATAACATGAATAGCATAACTTGCAATTTCTCAAACAAATACTATTACTAAGCTTACATCTCAACCAAAAGTTGGTACACTATCATGCATGCATTCTATCAGATAGAATTAGAGAACCGTCCACCGGTTCTGGAGACGAAGCAACCCACCTGAATCGCTTTCCGCAAGCAAAGCCGAAGTCGGTGAAGTGCGCAGTCACTCACTAACAAAATCCGCCGAAACTGCACCCTCGGCACTCAGTCGCACAAGCCTCTGCTCAAACCAACATCACATCCACAACACACTAATCAATACCCCACACATACAAAATAGCGCTTGCTATTTTTACAATCCAGCAAAGAGAAAGGGGATTTTCACCTGCGTGCAGTCCTTTGAAAAATTCAAAAAAATGACGGTTGCGATCCTCGCGACGAGTAGATCCAAATCGAGTATTTATACTCCTCATTCCGACACCTGTAGGCCAAGATACAAATAGAACATCGCGGTACGCCAATCAATCCACAACTCGCATCTCTACAGAATTCAGTCCCAAAGAAGCTTAAATATCACCTTTGAGAAGTCCTCCAAAAATTCCAACAAAAATACGAGTCCATTCCTCTCGAAGCGTAGATGTCGATCGAGTCCTCATACGTCTCGTTCCGATGCTCGTAGGCCGAGAAATCCCAACAATACTCCACCGCTGTCCAAAACCTCACAACGGTATAAGGGGTCAAAAGATACCTCGGGAACCATGCCAAAAACCCAAAATGAGGTGAAGTGATCAACACAGATATCGAAGGCGTACCTCTTGTGAACGCGTTGCCATAAAAATCAGCTCAAAAGTCCATCGGGGTAGCTCAGGGGGTCTCGCGCACTGAAATACGACGGTAGAAGCCAAAATCAAAGGAGCGTCGCAGTGCTCCACATCGCAGAAAACGCCGATGCCGCGGCCTCCAAAAAATCCGGGAATCCTTCAGGAGTTGCAACACAAGATGAAGAACAAGTCATCTTGAGGGCTCTCTCGCAGGGGAGCTCAAAAAAAGGGTCAAAAGAACGGCCAAAGGGGGCTATATATAGCCAAAACAGAACAATTCACTTAATTCCATCTGGGTCCCCACATTCGGGCGCCCGAAACAGTTTCGGGCGCAAACAGTGCCGCACAGTAGCCCAAAATGTACCCCGAACCATCAGCGGGTTCGGCCAACCCGCTCGCGACATGTGGCCGCGCCCGCGTGCTGCTCCACCCGCGTCAACGCCTCGGTCGGCGCGCCCACGTGCGCGCACGCCGCGCTGTCGGCGCCTACGCCGCACGCAGCCCGAGGCACCTGCCACCCTGCTCCGTGGACTGCGCTGGTGCACCATCCAATCCAAAGCTGCCACGTGTCCACACCGCACCAATAGGAAGACGCCACGTGGCACACCACCCTCGCTGCACCGCGCCAGCCGCTCCTCGCGTGGACGGAGCGCACGTGGACCGGCCAACCAGCGGCCGCCACGTGGCCCCGCCCTGGTCCACGGCTCCCCGCGCGCTTCCGTAGACCGCGCCCCGCGAGCCGGCCAACCGAGAGCCGCCACGCGTCTTCCCCCCCGTTGCACGCCAAGCCCGTGGACCGAGCGGCCCGCGCCTCTGCTCGCAGCTGCTGCCCGCTGCCGCGCCGCCGTGCTCCGCCACCTGCCCGTCGCCGCCAGCGCTGCCCCGGCCGCCGGAACAGCAACCCAAGCCTCGAAATCCGTATTAGGACATCCGGGCTCCGAAAAAAACAAATAAATAGTCTATTTTCATCGTTTTCGCGTGCTGAGTCCAAATCCGATGTCCGTTTTGCCCAATTCCACTTCTAAAATTTGTCGAAGGCATCCGGTTAAGCAAACTTGCTCCCGTTTTCCACATTGAGTCCAATTCTTGGGTCCGATTTGCGCACAAACACCTCTAACACAAAGCAAAGACCTCCAGAAGTTGCCAGACACACTGCAAAAGCTCTGAGGAGATCCGGGTCATCACACATTGATTGGATATTCTATTTTCAGCATTGAGGTATAACTACTTGGTTGTTATTATTGGAGTTATTATTCAGCATGTGTTACTTTCTATTTATTAGTACCTCATGTATATACCCAGCATTGTGATTTACCATGATTATCATATTTGCCAATTTATAGCATGATCAGTTCCTGTCATCAGTACCTTATATGCAGCACTGACATTTATTATTATTATCATATTTGCCTCTTGATTTAGTATACCTGATTTCTTACTATTCGTTGTTTATTGTACACCAGTAGGTGCGAATTGCTATTTTCCGGCCCGTCATTCCCATTGGGATACATTTAGTATATCTCACACCCTTTGGTGACTATTTTTTCAGGTCGATCGGGTGGTGGGATGTCGGGACGCTGTTGAGAGCATATCCGATAGAGCCGTCCCCTATTGCGAGCTTCAACTGGCTGAGCTTTTGTATTACAGATGGATTGTGTATAGTTATGTTAAACTTATGATATTTTGGTGATTGAGATTTTAGTATTGTGGATTATGGTTATGATTTGGTATGTTTCAGTTTATATCATTTAGTACTCTGATTGTATATATTGTACTTGTCTAGCCGTGCATATATAGGGGAGATTCTGTTCGAGTAGACAGAAAATTTTCTATGCATGTGACGATCTATTTATATCCGATTTTCAAGCTTAAACTCTGATTTACAAAAAAAAAAAAAAATTAGACCGCTTTTGCAAACTCGGAGCGTGACACCTAAAAGCTCAAGTTGTTAATTTGGCCTCTTGTCACAAGACAATAATCCCCTCAGCACCTATACAAAGAAATTTGACTTTGATATTACTTGTCGGATTGTTAGCGTTACCTATTAATCCCAAAAATTTGAATTGTCAGAACTATGTCGTTAATTCACTTAAAGCGCATAGACACCATACTCATAAATTTTGATTGTGATTCGATCTAATTAATTTCACGTCACTCCAAACAAAACTCGATCCAGCCTAGCCTCTTATCATTTCGAACATGATTCGACTCGATCTAATCTTCTGCTACAGTACAAATTAATTACTCATATTTTTAAGTCAACAAAAAAACCTCCTACAACTTCGACTCTTATCCGATGAAAAATTAAAAAAAGCGTTCGAAATAAACAAAAAAAAAAAATATTCATAACTTTCTCTGTATTTAACCCAAACAAGCTAGTGCACATTAGTGGCAGAAAAAAAAAACTAAGCCGAGCCATGGGAACATTCTTAGGCCACATTATCCCGGGCCTAGCCTTCGTAATAATAGGCATATGGCACACTCTTAACACCATCAGAACGTACAAACTCAAAGGCCCCTCCAATTTCACCTCAACAACATGGTTTCCTTTCGCAAGTACTCCGGTAACCATTCTGAAACACTCGGAACTCTATCTCCTCTTCTCCGTCTCCGCCATCGCCGTCATCATCCAAATCCTCGACTACCCTCTTCTGACCCTCTCTTTCAAGCCCGACAGCTACGAGCACGCCACCATGTTTCTCCATCTCGCCATATATGCTTCGGTCGCCCTTGCGGTCGACCTCTCTGCTTCCCCTGACGCACTCCGAAGTCTCGTCGGAACTCTCGCCGCCTCCGTTTTTGCGCAGGCATAGTAACAATTTTTTTCTATTTATTTTAAAACTCTAAAGCGAATACATGCACTATAATAATTTTATTTGATTACAGTATTCTAACTGCATCAAAAATTCAATTACTACAAAATATATTTTATTCCATCCGTTCGTACCACTGTAATAATATAAACCGTAATGCTCAGTCAACTATTATCATAAAATTTATAGTAATAATTCATGATAATTCTTATTTGTCTCAAAAAAATTATTATTGCAACTAATAATTATCAATTGTCACAATATTTATTGTTGGTGGAAAAAATGAATTAATAGCTAGTAGTATATAGTTCAGTGCTCGCGAACGAGTTTTTTTCTAAATTATTCATAGGTTTATTTATAGAAAAAGCGCAAGAAAATATGAATAATCAATACATGATTTCAATTATTTTTTTTAATAACCTTTATACATATTTTATAAAAAGAATTTATATAGGTTTCTATTCTAATTTATGTTATTCTAAATGCAGAACTTTTGACTATATTTATATGAAACATTTGCTTATTTATTATTTAATAGGCTAAATTACAGAAAATCCCCAACTAATATTCTCCTTTTTTACTTTACCCCCTGTCTTTTAAAAGTCGACAACCTGCCCCCTCGTAATTATCGAAATATGCATTTACCCCCCTGCCAGATATGAAAGTTCATCCATGAGCCTCTAATGAGCCAATTGCTTGTAACAAATTAGTAAGAAACCAATTCATATCTGGCAGGGGGGAAAGGGTAAATGCATCCATTAGAGGTTCATGGATGGACTTTTATATCTGGCAGGGGGGTAAATGCATATTTCGGTAATTACGAGGGGGCAGGTTGTCGACTTTTAAAAGACAGGGGTAAAGTGGAAAAGCGGGATATTAGAGGAGGATTTTCTGTAATTTAGCCTATTTAATACTATTCAGAATTTTTAAATATATTTTAAAATTATTAAAATATTTTTTTTCAAAATTTAATCTCATTAGTAAACCGTAAAAATAATATAAATATTTAGATTATTTTAAATTAATAAAAATATTTTAACCTTTAAAAAATAAATAAAATATATATTTTTAAAATTTTGAAAATCATATAAGATATTATCGCATGCTTGCAGGAGCTCTTTCTGCTCCACTTCCACTCGGCCGACCACGCGGGCCTCGAGGGCCACTACCACTGGCTCCTGCAGCTCATAGTGGCCTCTTCTTTTCTCGCGACCGTCGCGACTGTGGGGCTCCCAAGGAGCTTCATGGCGGCAACGGTGAGGTCGGCGTCGGTCCTTTTCCAAGGGTGCTGGTTCATCGTCATGGGCTTCGCGCTGTGGCTCCCGCAGTTACTTCCGAAAGGGTGTTACAGTACAGAAAGAGGTAGCAGCACGGGAAGTGGCAGCGGCAGCCGCAGTGGCAGTGGCAGTTTCATGAGTGCGGTTGCATGCGAAACGGAGGAAGCGAGTAGGCGGGCGACGGCGTTGGCAAACTTGCAGTTCAGCTGGACTTTGGCCGGGATAACAGTTTTGGTGGCTTATTTGTGCCTGAGGCCTGATTGGCAGTGTGTTGAGTACAGGAGACTAAGATCAGGGGGTGGGGATGTTTCTTTTATCTCTTCTCCTGACGGCGAAGATCTCAAGCAATCTCAACCGTCCGTTTAGGGTGTAGAGAGAATAATACGTTGTTTGGATGTTTGGAAAGGTATGAAAAAACTATCTATTGCAAGGAGAGTATTTTAAGAAAAAAAAATATTTATGAAAGATTTTCTTTTCTAATTTGCCGTATCTGTTGGGTTTCCCGAAAAACTAATTTTTATAATTCCTTTTTTTCCGAATTTTATGAAAAATTAGTTTTTCGTTTAAAGAATATTTTCATAAAAAAAAATAAAAAAAATAAATTTTCATAAAATTTGAAAAAAAAAATTTATTTTCTTAGAGACCAGTCAGGCAAAAAATTAGAAAAAAAAAAAAAAAATTATGAAAACTATTTTTTCAAAAAATATTTTTTTAACGCTATTCTGAAAAGCCCAACACCTTCTGGAGTGACAGAATTTGCTAGTTTCAATTTTCACTTTTCACAAGTATAAAGAGTTCAAAGAGTTCAAATACCGCAACATAGATTAAATCCTGTTTAATATATATATAAAAGGTTTTGCTAGGTGTACATTCCAAAAGAGATGTACATCCTACACCCCACCCCATCTTGGGGTGGGTATACTTTCACTCGTCACATTAAGTGACGAGTGAAATTCACCCCACCCCAGGATAGGGTGGGGTGTAAGATGTACACCCCCAAGGGGGTGTACACTTATACATTCCCATATATAAATAGGGAGAGATAAAGAACGAGTAGAGCTATTAGACTTTTATGAGTATAAATCTATTTGTATTTATAAATTATTTTTATGATGGAGCTTCCGAATCCACGAGCTATATGTTACATATGATTTAGAATATTTTAAACTTTTAACAAATAAATTTTGTAATCTTTTGAGATTATTATAAAGTCCGTCAAGTAAGAATAAAATACACGGTGAAAATTAAATCACTTCCTAAAAATAAAGGATCGAATTTTTCAATTTAAGATCAGAGTTATAAATTTTTATTCAGATAGTGAATAGAATTTTTTATCAAAAATTTAATTTATTCCGATTTTTTTACACCATTAAACTAGCGAATATTTTATACCGGCCGTTAAAAATTATAAATTTTGAGATCTTTTGATCGTAAAATAAATAATGTCGAAAAATTCTGAATATTTCAAATGATATAAATCATGTTTAACGGTATAGAATGTCGATTCGAAAACTCTATTATCGAAAATAACTTATGAATACGAAGCCGATTGTACTTATAAATGTCGATTTGAAAACTCTATTATCGAAAATAATTTATGAATACGAAGCCGATTGTACTTATAAAAGTATAGCAGCCAAACTATATATATATATATATATATATATATATATATATATATATATATATATATATAGAGAGAGAGAGAGAGAGAGAGAGAGAGAGAGAGAGTCTGACTACTATACTCTTATGAATAAAATCATTTCGTGCTCAAAAATTTTCGGCTCTTGGATGAACGAATGTACGGTTAGAATTATAATAGTAACTAGAATTTATACTATTTCACCAACAACCCACTAAACGCTATATATATATATATATATATATATATATATATATATATATATATATATATATATATATATATATATATATATATATATATATATAGAGAGAGAGAGAGAGAGAGAGAGAGAGAGAGAAAGAGAGAGAGAGAAAGAAAGAGAGAGAGAACGCGCGCTAGGCTCCTATGCTTTCGAAAGTACGCGGACCTCCATACTTATGAGTTGTTTTCAATGATGGGGCATCCGATTAACGATCAATTTTGTTAAACTTGATCTACAATGTTAAAATTATCAAAAAACAAGATTTCATAAATTTTTTACTTCGTTTGCCAAGTGAACGAGTAACACCAAAATAAACGGCTGAAAATAAAAATTTATAAAAAAGTAGTGATAAAAGACTTAAATTTCAAATTGAAAGTTTTGATGTTACTCTTCATATTAAATAGAATTTTTTATTAAAATTTCACGTAATTTGGATTATTTTATATCGTTGAACTTACAAACATACGACATCGGCGGTTAAAATAGTCATTTTTGAGACAAGTCTAACGTAGCCGATCGATGAATCAAATGTCTCATCATTAAAAATAACTTATAAGTATAGAGGCATCCGTATTTTCAAAAACATAGGAGCATATATATATATATATATATATATATATATATATATATATATATATATATATATATATATATATATATATATATATATATATATACTATCGAGTCCAGCTATTATGCTATTGATAGCGCTAAACACTTGGTGCTGCCAAGTTTTTAGCCATTAGATTTACCCTTTTGATCATTTCAACCCGTTAGATCATTCTATTTTTTCAACCACCCACTAAACCCTGGGAGCCCACTATCATCCTAGTCGCACGTCTCTTAATTCAAAAACTAAAAACTTAATAGCACCAATGCCTTTGTGCTATTGATAGCATAGTAGCCTAGTTATATATATATAGAGAGAGAGAGAGAGAGAGCGAGAGAGAGAGAGAGAGAGAGAGAGAGAGAGAGAGAGAGAGTTGAGTTGGGATGCTATCAGTAGTAAATTGGCTCGATTGTCATCCATTTATTTTCGATGATGGAGTTTTCAAATCGAAGATCGACACCGTTGAATATGATTTAGACGTACCACTAGAAATATCTAGAAATTAAATTTCAAATCTTTTCAACATCATTGGCCTTATGATTAAAATGTTACAAAATTTATAATTTTAAAGATAGATATAAATCTTTTGCTTATTTAACAGTGTAAAGAAATCTAAATTAATTAAATTTTTGTTAGAAAATTCTTTAAACCATTTAAAATAATATTTATAATCTTGATCTTGATTACAAGACTCCTATCATCATTTTTTGAAAGATATTTATTTTCAGCCGTTCATTTTTTTGTCCACTTGATATATTAGAAAAAAATATCGAAAAAGTATGAAATTTAATTTCTAAATAGTTTAAATGGTCTAGATCATGTTCAATAGTACCGATCATCGATTTGGAAGCTCAATCATTGAAAACAAATGGGTCGTAAAGGAGCCAGTTTGCTACTAATAGCATTACAGCCTAGCTATATATATATATATATATATATATAGAGAGAGAGAGAGAGAGAGAGAGAGAGAGAGAGAGAGAGAGAGAGGGAGAAAAAGTGAAAGTAATGTTCCTATACTATTAATAGTATTAGGGCCTTACTACTATAGACTTTTTGACCCTTGGAGGAAGGGATGGGCGTTTAGGATTATAGTGGTCCCCTCGAATTTATATTATTTCTCCAACAACCCATTGTTGGGGCCGAAAATGCCGATCGTCAATCTGCCCCGGGGATTCGTTTGACCCTCTGAGATGTGATGCGCCGCGTACCAATGGATCAAGCGATCGGACCGATGAGGAATCCGCTCGGCCGGGTGCTTCTCAGTAACCCTCACGACCGCCCGGCTTAGATTAGCCGAAACGGGTATGGAGGTAGAGAGAGGCCAAGTCCGGCCTAAAGTAGCCGACTGAGATAATAGAGATAAATAATTGACACGGCTAAGGAGCCGATTAGGAATTGTATTGCTTGGAAAGGGAATACAAGGAGGAGGATAGGGATAGAAATTACAAGGAATCTACTCCTAGGAAATGCGGTAAATTTATCGAGAAAAATAGTAAATGCATATATGAAATATATAAAAAGGCAGGGGGTTGTCCTGGCTTACGAGGTTGCAGGACCCCGTTCTCATCGATGGTTTGGGTATTTATACACTTCCCGAACCATATTTATAGGCGCCGATTTGAATTATCAGCGGGATTTAGAGAGTATTACCGTGAACTCGTCAACTGCTTCATTTTGAGTCGAAACTTCTTCAAATAGAATAGTAGTCGTTTTTCTGTCCATATTCGTCCCCTTATTAATGTGTTTGGAATGTGATCTTCGGCGCTCTCTAATGCTGGACGCCACTCGCCGCTCCGGGATCAGTTACAAGATTCGCGCCTCGAATCTCGTACCTTTTCTTTTCGAAGCCTTCCCATTCTAGCCTGGTCAGCCAAAGGATGACTCCGATTCCGCCTTCTTCGTTGCTTGACCGGGGCGGTTTGATATCCTTGTTTTAGCCGAAACCGCTCCTGGATGAGGCGATAACCTTCTTGTCGACTACTCCTTCTATCGGCTGATGCCTTTAACCAACTGGTGTATGTCGCGTACTGCACCATTCCGCGCTTGAAACTGGTCTCAATCGAGACGCGAGCCCTTATTTTTCGACTCAAACCCTTGGCGGCTGATGTCTTTAGCCGATGGTAAACGCCATGTATCACTCGCTCAAGCGGCAAAAAATCTGATCTCAACACCTACTAAACCCTAGGGGACCACTATAATTCTAGCCGCACATCTTTTCTTCCAAAGGTCAAAAAGCCTATAGTAGTAATACTCTAATACTATCAATAGTATAGTAGCCTAATTTTATATATATATATATATATATATATATATATATATATATATATATATATATATATCACTCGCTCAAGTGGCGAAAAATTTGGTCTCAACACCCACTAAACTCTAGGTACCGTTTGGATTGGGAATAAGCCAGAATGAGTTATACCAGATATAAGTATAAAGTAAGGGATAAACCTGGTATAAACCTAAATTGTGTTTGGTTGGGAATGAGGCTTAAACCTGGTATAAGAAAAGTAGTGTTTGGATTGGGGATGAAGAATAAGGAGGTATAAAGTTGACTTTTATGTTTAATGACAATGTGACTTTTACTTTTATGTATATTATAAATTTGATAATTAAAGAATGTATTAGAATTATTTAATTATAACAAATCTTATATATTATATTTAATTAATTATATACTATATAAAATTTTATTTAATTTTAATTTGTGTTAAAAATAATTTTTAACGATTAAAAATTATAATATTTCACGATTAAAAATTTAATTTAATTTCAAACAATAACGATCTCACAATAATATTTCAAATTACCTCATACCCGGAAAATACGAGTTTTTAATTAACAGTCCACTTAACATTACATATAAACAAATTAAACTTTTTTACAAAAATTTTAAGTCGGAGTAAAAAAAAATATTAATTTTAAAGTGTTAAGTAGGAGTAAAAATTTTAATTTATAAATTTATATAAATTTTTAAAAAATTATAAAAATATTGTATAAATTTTAAAATTAATAATTTTTTTTAAAAGAATAAAATTTTTAGATTTATTAAAATATAAAATTAAAAAAAAATTAAAATTTATAAAATTTAAAATTTAAATATTTTTTATAATTTAAAAAAAAAATTTAAAAAAAAAAAAAAAAAAAAAAAACCCGGAAACATAAAAGAAAAAAAAACGAAAAAAAAAAAGGAAAAAAAAAAAAAAAAAAAAAGGAAATGCCCCTTCCCAAGGCATGCCTTGGGAAGGGACGGGGACATAGAGAGAGAGAGAGAGAGAGAGAGAGAGGGAGTAGAGGGTTAGGTTCAAGGGGTTTGGGATTGGCGGTGGGGATATTCCAACCCCAAACCCGGGGATATTCCCGTTTGGGAGGATATCCCCAAACGGGGATATCCCAAACGTGTTTGGGGATAAAGGGGGAATATCCCCCTTTATCCCCAATCCAAACAATAGCTAGGGGACCACTATAATTCTAGCCGCACATCTTTTCTTCCAAAGGTCAAAAAGTCTATAGTAGTAATACTCTAATACTATCAATAGTATAGTACATGTAGACTATATATATATATATATATATATATATATATATATATATATATATATATATATATATATATATATTAGCTCTATATGCTTTTGCATATAGAACTAATATACTCTCTCTCTCTCTCTCTCTCTCTCTCTCTCTCTCTCTCTATATATATATATATATATATATATATATGCAAAAGCATATAGAGCTAATATATATATATATATATATATATATATATATATATATATATATATATATATATATATATATATATATATATGAGTTAGGCTGGAATATTTATTATTAATAGTATCAAGTCATCGGTACTATCAAGGTTTTAACTCTTGGATTAAAAAATATATGGTTGAGATGATAGTGGGCCCTTTGGGTTTAATAGGTGGTTGGAAAATAGTAAAATCTAACGGGTAAAAATGATCAAAGGGGTTGATCTAAGGGTAGAAAACTTGATAACACCAATAACTTGGTTCTATTAATAGTATAGTAGCCGGACTTTATATATATATATATATATATATATATATATATATATATATATATATATATATATATATATATATATATATATATATATATATATATATGAGTAGAGCTTATATACTTTCAAAAGTATAAGCCCAAATATATACTTGTGAATTTTTATCATTGGATTTGCATTGAGATTCGTGTTATTGTAAAGTTAACTAAAAAGAGAGAGAGAAAAAAAAGTAAATTACACAAATCTCAATACAAATTCAATGGTAAAAAATTCACAAGCATAGTTGGGCTGATACTTTTGAAAGTGTATATGTGATGACCCGGGTCCTTGCAGGGCTTCTACAGTGTCACCAGCAGCTTCTGGAGGCCTATGGGGCATCTCGGCGGTGTTCGTGCGCCAATTTGGACACAAGTGCTGAACTCGGGGCTTCTAATGGATCACGTGGGTAACCGGGAGACCCCGTCGGATGTTTAGTGGTGTTTCCGCGCAATTTGGATATCAAATTTGGACTCGGCGCGAAATTCGGATCAAAAATACCTTTCCGGGAGCCTCCGGCAAATTATTAGAGTGGAATTTGGCAAAATGGACACCGTATTTGGAATCAGCGCGCGAAAACGGTCAAGATGGGCTATTTACTTGTATTTTTCGGAGCTTGCTACAGTATTTTTTACTGTTCACGGCCGGAACAGTAATTCCGGCGATCGCCGGCGGCCGGCGGCGGCGCGGGAAGCGCCGGCGGGCGGCGGCGCGGTCTCGGGCAGGCGGCACAGCGGCGGCGCGCGGCGCGGGCAGCGCGCGGGTGCGTGGGCAGGCGCGCGGTCCACGGCGGAGGGCGTGCATTGAGAGCGGGGACACGTGGCATCGTTTAACCGGTCGGCTCACAGCGCGCGGTCCACGGAGTTTTGCGGGTGCACGGTGGACCGACAGTGGGACACGTGGCAGTTTTTGATTGGATGGTGTTGTGCACCCGGTCCACGGAGCAGGAAGCGGGTACCTCGGGGTGCGTGCGCAGCATGCCCGCGGCGTGGGCGCGGATCCCGAGGCGATAGCGCACGGGACAGCGGTGCAAGGGTGGACACGTGGCGCTCCAGGACAGGGCAGTTTCGGTGTTCCCTGTTTTGGGGACACGATGGGTATTTTCCGAAAAGATTTTTCTGGTTTTCCCTTAAGTTGCAATGCGAGGGCTCTTCAAGGGAGATTTTGGACCCCTTCGAGCTCTCAGCTCGAAGGGTGATGAGAAGGAGAAATCTTCTCCATGAAGAGGAGCTTGCACCTACCAAATTTCAGATTTTTCGGCGGCACGGATTTCGAGATTTTGATTTTACGGCGCGGCGCGACGTTGCATTTCCTGTGTTCTTCTTCGGCGCAGCAGTAGTGTTTTAGCTCCCCTGGTCTACCCCGAGATCCTTCTTCTGTGATTCTTGCGCCGACAGACTCCTAATAGGTAGGGCTTCAACTTTGATTTTGATCACGCAATCTCATTTTGAATCCTTGGCACGGATCCCGAGGCATTAATGTGACCCCTTTTTCTGTGAGGAATGTGAGGACAGCATCGGAGTATTTTGACCGTAACTTCGCGCACGAGCGTCAGACGGAAACCAGCTTGTACAACTTTTTCATCTACAAATCGTAAGGAACGCGCTCGTATTTTTCTTGGAATTTTCTGAGATTTATTTCGAGGTGAAAATCACTGTTTTCTCAGTGTACAGTGTGCTGTCTTTTTTTCACGGTTTGTTGTTTGGATTACCACCTTGCCGAATTTATAACATGACTTACCGAACTCAGATTTGGGCGTGCAAGCTACCGTTGCGAAGCTATCGACGCGAGGATCGCCGTGATATTTTTCTGGGAATTTTCTGGGCACTTTCTGCAGGTGAAAATTTAGCAGTTTTGGGACAGATATTGTTTGTGATTATAAGAGCATTAATTGGGAGCCTAAGTGTATTTAGTGGATTTTGTATTGTACCAGGAGTGTTACGGGTGTGCTGAATTTGTTGGAGCAAGGGTTTGGAGGTTCTGGTATTTTCAGCTGTACGGATCCGGACAGTTCGCATTTCAGGTGGGTGGTTGTTGCATGCCTCTACATCTGGCTTACTCACTAAGTTTATTAGAAAACCCCACTATTGAATATATTGATTGAATATCATGCATGTTTGACGGTTATAACTGTGAGCCTATCATTTGAGATTAATTATGTGGATATATCATAGGTGGAATCGCATTGGGATAATGTTACTGAAGGGACATGATTGCGGGGGCATATTTATTAGTGATAATTAACATGCTAGATTAGCACCTAGATTTTATGAAAGTGGATTAAAGGAATTAATTGTTGGGACATAATGACTTATCCATGTGCGGGTTTCATTTTGGGATTTATTATGGATCAGGGATTATTTACATGTGTAGTTGACTGATGATTTTAGCATGATGGGTATATTTATGTGGGTATTATTAATTGTTACACATGTAAAACTGTTATTTGACATTCTCTCTCTTTCACATTTCATGAGGACTTTTGCATGCTTATTTGGACATCTAGATAGGCCACTATTTTATTGCTACACTATCATATTGGGATTTGACTTAGGAGAAACCATAATTGCTTCCTTTCTCCTTCTTATTTAGACTTTTGAGTCATGTAGCTCGGGTTCGAGCAGAGGTTTGGGATAGTGTAGCCGGGACCTGAGGGTCAGAGATAGGGTGTACTTGATGTTGGATTGTGGGTTATTGCGGCAACCGCGGACAGTAGGCGGTTGACCGGACCTTGATTATTTTACCCAATTGCGGGTTGTGGGTTATTGCGGTGACCGGGGACTTTGGGCGGTTGACCGGATGTTTACTATTGCATCAGATTGGGTATCAGTTTTCTCTAGTGGATGGTGTTTCCCACTTTTGAGTACTATTGCATCTGATTGGGGGTTGGGGTTTCTTTAGTGGTCGGAGTTTCCCACTTTGATCATAGTCTCGATCCAGTCCTGCTATATTGAGGTACTGATGACAGAGATACTTGTGATACTGATGACAGAGATATTTTACTCGTGTGGGTCGCTCCCCTCGAGTGCCACTCCGGAGTAGGCTTTACACCGTGCCGAGCACCGGGCACCATGGTTAGTTCTGAGTTCTTGAGTTCGACAGCAAAGCAGGCAGTACCAGTTTTTACTGGTGGCACTAGATTGGGTCTATTTAGCCAGATATTGTTTCCTGATGCATTCATACCGTCATTTCCTTCGGTATTGCATTTAGAGGCATACTTGTTGTGGTTTCCCTTTATTCAGCAGTTCCGTTCATAGCTTTACCACTTACCTCTTCTCTTGCCTCTGGTAGACTTAGTGGGTACGCCGGAGCTTGAGGCTTTACCCACAGGGGGAGGCTACTGGTTTACTGGTGGTTCTCACCCCCATTGTTGTTTCCCTTTCTTTCCCCCCTGTTTTGCAGAGTCCTCTTTGGGAGTTGCTGATCTTCGGTCGTTGTCCGAGGCGAGGGAGTCACGAGCTAGATCTTTACCACCCGAGGAGTGTAGCTGTATTCCCTGGTTGGAGATTCCTGGTAGCTGATGGCTGGTTTTTACTGTTTTATATGATTAGAGAGATATTTTGTATTTGGAGGGACTGATGTTGAGACTGATGTACTATAGTTTTAGTTTATCTCCTTTTATAGTTGAGAGATGTTGTACTGAGGACATTGTATGATGATTATCTATATTTGAGGAGATGGAGATTGTACTTTATTCATGTTGTACAGTGATTGGATTTTATTTTACAGCATTTTATTTCAGCTCTGATATTTGTGTAGCTATAGTACTATCTTTTGCAGGTTAGACGCTTCGCCTATGCGGGTTTTAGCATAGGTGGCGGATCTGTTGGCGAGCCCGGGTCGCAGTTTCGAACCCGGGGCGTGACAGATTAGGTTGGTATCAGAGCTTAGGGATAGGTCAGTGGGGACTGTAGAAACCCTAGGCTTATGGTTGGACCCTAGGATGACTTCGTGAGAGTCGTGATTTTAGCGGGAGTCCTGATTGAGTTTTATACCTCTCCCGAGTGATGGGATGGGTGATTGGCATGTTTATTCTCCTAAGCAATTATGTTGGCTGCATACAACATAATGCTGCGGAACGGTTGACATGCTCTAGACTCTCGCCGGATTGGGTCGAGTTTTGTTTTGTGCTGTGGTGCAGTTGGTCGTGGTGAGCGGTGTCTCTCCGACGCGTTGTGCGGATTGGTGTGCACTCGTCGCAGCAGTGGAGCTCGAGCGGATTGTTTTGGGGCCGGATACCCGGATTGAGGTTAGAGAGCTTCAGGCTCGATGGCAGGATTGTCTGAGGTATATCAGCGGCAGAGTGAGTCGCTGGTCTGGGTGACACAGTTGTCGGAGCAGTGGGCAGCCCGACAATGTTTTTCTCCTGAGACCACCTGGTTATAGTATCCTCAGCGGCAGTGATTTCTGAGGCGCCGATGGAGCAAGTAGCCCCCTCCGTGCCAATATTTTGTGCCAAGGCACCGAGGCGGGGTGGAGAGTTGACAGCTGATGAGCTGTGAGACATCATCGATCGATAGAGCCAGTTTTGGCAGGTGAACCACCCCGATTCATGGATTTGAGTTGGAGCCTTTGGAGGCAAAATCATGGTTGGTGGTGATGGAGTGATCAATTGAGAGTCTCCCTGTGCTAGAGAGTTGAGGCAGTTGTTGAACTGTACGCTCCAGGTTTCGAGGGACGAAGCGCGTAGGATGTGTGCGACTGGGAGTGGATTGCGCCAGGATACCCTTTTAGTTTAACTGATCCCTCTGTTTTGGATTTTGAATTTTGGATGCCTCGATGGAGTTGGCATTGTGTATGGAGCGTACTATTGCAGTTCCTTTGGATAGGGATATGCCGCCAGAGGCGAGTTCTGGATAGAGGCTCCTGGCGCTAAGTGTTGGGGGACAGATCGGCTGGCAGAGGCACTTTCGTTTTCCTTTCCTGGATGGTGGACATCCTTGTGGACGGATTATGTAAAGCTTACCCAAAGGAAGGTTACCCTTTGTGATTGATAACATTCGTGTTTGGGGTACAATAGATGTGCTTGAGGGGTGAGCTGAGTAAGGATAATTGAATGAGGAATTGCATGAATCAATTGTGTTTTGTCATATGACGATTGCAATAATGGATTTTCTGAGATGTCAGAGGTCAGGTGGACCCCGGTGGCAGCATCAGCATCGTTATCAGAGTGGCGCAGCGGTAGCGTGGATTTATTGTCTGCAGAAGACCGTAATCATCGCCTCAGTGTGAGCAAAGGCGGAGAATTGTGCTCCTTTTGTGGATAGCCTTGATTCTCAGGCAGATTAAGTGACGACCACCTGCATTGAGCGGTTGAGACTGTGCCGCCCGATTGGAGGGCACCACGATAGTGGATTGGGTCGTCGCAGGTGCGTTTCCATCACAGCAGTCGGAATAGAGCATGTTGCATTCCTGCATGGACTAGAGGCAGATTTGTTACCACGTGCACTAGAGGTACAGGTTCCTGTTGGTGTGGTGTATGTGGAGGAGGCTTGTGGATCATGTCCAGTGCAGTTGAGACCTCGAGTGGTATCGGCAGACTTAGTGGTATTTGTACCTGGTCAGTGTTGACCCAGTGCGTGGGACTGGTTGGCACAATGCCACATGGTGTATGACTGTGGAGAGAGAAGGTTATGATCTTCTGCAAGCAAGCCTTAGATACTTGTTTATTGATGCAATCAACGCACACAGATTTCAGCGACAATGCGAGAGGTGCCTGCGGCGGTACCGAGACGCAAGGATATTCCTGTTATCGAGAGATCCCGGTTGTGATCCCACCTGAGCTGTTGATGATGCCGCTGATTAGGGAGATTGAGATTGCGGTTGACGTGGTTCTGGAAACCACGCCAACTCCGTTAGCACCTCATTGGATATCACCTGTAGAGCTGTGAGAGCTGATGGCGCAGTTGCAGGATCTGATGGATCGAGGGTCTGTTCGACCTAGTGCCACGTCGTTGACACACGACAGTGAGGGTCCTTGTGTGGCGTGACCGCAGGCAAGTTTGGATACTATTTAGGACCTTTTGATGGAGTTATACTCCGGCAGTTGTTGCTATTGATGCATGTATCTTTTTGGGATCATACAGTTGAGTATCTCGCCAAGATGGTGTTCAGGACCCGGTAGGGGCATTATGAGTGCAGTGAGGACAAATGGAATGACTAAGGCCCTGTCGTCTTAGGATTTGAGGAATTGTGTGTTCCAGCTGCACTTGGAAGAATCATTGGAGATATTCTTCTGGAATATTTTGATTCTACCCCATCTCTGTATGGTTTAGAGCTGGTGGAGTACTTGTAGAGGGTGTAACAAGGTCGGTGAGAAAGAAGCTGTATGCTAAGTTGTTGTGGTACAAGTTTTAGCTTCGAGAGCATATCTTCTTGGATCACTTAGTCTAGCCATAAGAGGCGGTGGTGGAAATCCGGCCAAAATGGACGCTATGCGAGAAGGGCTGAGACCAACAGTTATTGTCGAGGTGATGAGCTTTTGGACCGGATAGTGCCAGCAGAGCTGGACGAACGGATGATGAGACTGAAACCAGTGCCAATGCTAGTATTTTCAGTGTTGGGAGAGAGATCTACGAGTCTTAGTGATGCCTTCCTTAGCGACTGTGGAATTACCGTTGGGTTATTGTTGAGCATTCTGTATTACCCCGACAAGGCCACAGAGATGATGGATACCTGGAGTAGGAAAGCTGTCTGGGGTCGAGTTTGATAATGCCACAACTGGCGCTGTGTGGACTGTCGAGGCAAACGTGGCGTATGATGGTGCCACTGAGGACTCTTTGGATGATAGACCGCGGCTGAATGGTTCGCTCGGATGGTCAAGAGTTGGGAGCGACCGAGCAAGGACCCCCCTCCTGGTTAGGGCTCTTTTCCTTTCGGAGTTGCCTAGCATGTCACTGGTTTGGGAGCTGAGGACACAACTCCCGGAATTTGATGAAGTGATCGTCTGGAGCAGATATCCTTTTTCGAGTCTGGAGGATTGGATTTACCAGCTGCAAGGGTACTGGATCTTCTCGAAGATTGATTTGCGATCTGGTTCTCTCGACTGCTTATAGTTGTGTGCGGATGCCGGAGAGTTGGGGAGATGTTTCTACACCCTGAAGGTTTTTGGATTAGAGATCAGGGTTTACGTGATCAGTTGGAGGACTGATATCGGATGCCTCGGGAGTACAGAGATATTCGGCTCGAGCTTGTGTGCCGATGGACTTGTGGTTGGATTATCTGAGGCCCTGGGAGGAGCGGAGGCTTGTACCGATGCAGATTACTTGGTAGCCCGAGCGGTTAGCCCAGCTGTACTTGGTTGAGTTGGTACGGTTTTTCTGGAGTGCCCGCCTTTATTTTGTTCTAGTTAGAGACCCGAGGACCGCATCGCATCTCTGGAGGAAGTATTTGTCAGCCTTGAGAGCTTGAGTGGTGGATGATTGGATATTTACCCCCCTTTATTTGGTTGAGATTTCGTGTTGAAGAACGACTTTAGTTTCGAGGACGAAACTTTCTTTTAGTGGGGGAGGATGTGATGACCCGGATCCTTGCAGGGCTTCTACAGTGTCACCAGCAGCTTCTGGAGGCCTATGGGGCATCTCGGCGGTGTTCGTGCGCCAATTTGGACACAAGTGCTGAACTCGGGGCTTCTAATGGATCACGTGGGTAACCGGGAGACCCCGTCGGATGTTTAGTGGTGTTTCCGCGCAATTTGGATATCAAATTTGGACTCGACGCAAAATTCGGATCAAAAATACCTTTCCGGGAGCCTCCGGCAAATTATAGGAGTGGAATTTGGCAAAATGGACACCGTATTTGGAATCAGCGCGCGAAAACGGTCAAGATGGGCTATTTACTTGTATTTTTCAGAGCTTGCTACAGTATTTTTTACTGTTCACGGCCGGAACAGTAATTCCGGCGATCGCCGGCGGCCGGCGGCGGCGCGGGAAGCGCCGGCGGGCAGCGGCGCGGCCTCCGGCAGGCGGCACAGCGGCGGCGCGCGGCGCGGGGAGCGCGCGGGTGCGCGGGCAGGTGCGCGGTCCACGGCGGAGGGCGTGCACCGAGAGCGGGGACACGTGGCATCGTTTAACCGGTCGGATCACAGCGCGCGGTCCACGGAGTTTTGCGGGTGCACGGTGGACCGACAGTGGGACACGTGGCAGTTTTTGATTGGATGGTGTTGTGCACCCAGTCCACGGAGCAGGAAGCGGGTACCTCGGGGTGCGTGCGCCGCATGCCCGCGGCGTGGGCGCGGATCCCGAGGCCATGGCGCACGGGACAGCGGTGCAGGGGTGGACACGTGGCGCTCCAGGACTGGGCAGTTTCGGTGTTCCCTGTTTTGGGGACACGATGGGTATTTTCCGAAAAGATTTTTCTGGTTTTCCCTTAAGTTGCAATCCGAGGGCTCTTCAAGGGAGATTTTGGACCCCTTCGAGCTCTCAGCTCGAAGGGTGATGAGAAGGAGAAATCTTATCCATGAAGAGGAGCTTTCACCTACCAAGTTTCAGATTTTTCATCTGCACGGATTTCGAGATTTTGATTTTACGGCGCGGCGCGACGTTGCATTTCCTGTGTTCTTCTTCGGCGCAGCGGCAGTGTTTTAGCTCCCCTGGTCTACCCCGAGATCCTTCTTCTGTGATTCTTGCACCGACAGACTCCTAACAGGTAGGGCTTCAACTTTGATTTGGATCGCGCAATCTCATTTTGAATCCTTGGCACGGATCCCGAGGCATTAATGTGACCCCTTTTTCTGTGAGGAATGTGAGGACAGCATCGGAGTATTTTGACCGTAACTTCGCGCACGAGCGTCAGACGGAAACGAGCTTGTACAATTGTTTCATCTACAGATCGTAAGGAACGCGCTCGTATTTTTCTTGGAATTTCCTGAGATTTATTTCGAGGTGAAAATCACTGTTTTCTCAGTGTACAGTGTGCTGTCTTTTTTTCACAGTTTGTTGTTTGGATTACCACCTTGCCGAATTTATAACTTGACTTACCGAACTCAGATTTGGGCGTGCAAGCTACCGTTGCGAAGCTATCGACGCGAGGATCGCCGCGATATTTTTCTGGGAATTTTCTGGGCACTTTCTGAAGGTGAAAATTTAGCAGTTTTGGGACAGATATTGTTTGTGATTATAAGAGCATTAATTGGGAGCCTAAGTGTATTTAGTGGATTTTGTATTGTACCAGGAGTGTTACGGGTGTGCTGAATTTGTTGGAGCAAGGGTTTGGAGTTTCTGGTATTTTCAGCTGTACGGATCCGGACAGTTCGCATTTCAGGTGGGTGGTTGTTGCATGCCTCTACATCTGGCTTACTCACTAAGTTTATTAGAAAACCCCACTATTGAATATATTGATTGAATATCATGCATGTTTGACGGTTATAACTGTGAGCCTATCATTTGAGATTAATTATGTGGATATATCATAGGTGGAATCGCATTGGGATAATGTTACTGAAGGGACATGATTGCGGGGGCATATTTATTAGTGATAATTAACATGCTAGATTAGCACCTAGATTTTATGAAAGTGGATTAAAGGAATTAATTGTTGGGACATAATGACTTATCCATGTGCGGGTTTCATTTTGGGATTTATTATGGATCAGGGATTATTTACATGTGTAGTTGACTGATGATTTTAGCATGATGGGTATATTTATGTGGGTATTATTAATTGTTACACATGTAAAACTGTTATTTGACATTCTCTCTCTTTCACATTTCATGAGGATTTTTGCATGCTTATTTGGACATCTAGATAGGCCACTATTTTATTACTACACTATCATATTGGGATTTGACTTAGGAGAAACCATAATTGCTTCCTTTCTCCTTCTTATTTAGACTTTTGAGTCATGTAGCTCGGGTTCGAGCAGAGGTTTGGGATAGTGTAGCCGGGACTTGAGGGTCAGAGATAGGGTGTACTTGATGTTGGATTGTGGGTTATTGCGGCAACCGCGGACAGTAGGCGGTTGACCGGACCTTGATTATTTTACCCAATTGCGGGTTGTGGGTTATTGCGGTGACCGCGGACTTTGGGCGGTTGACCGGATGTTTACTATTGCATCAGATTGGGTATCAGTTTTCTCTAGTGGATGGTGTTTCCCACTTTTGAGTACTATTGCATCTGATTGGGGGTTGGGGTTTCTTTAGTGGTCGGAGTTTTCCACTTTGATCATAGTCTCGATCCAGTCCTGCTATATTGAGGTACTGATGACAGAGATACTCGTGATACTGATGACAGAGATATTTTACTCGTGTGGGTCGCTCCCCTCGAGTGCCACTCCGGAGTAGGCTTTACACCGTGCCGAGCGCCGGGCACCATGGTTAGTTCTGAGTTCTTGAGTTCGACAGCAAAGCAGGCAGTACTAGTTTTTACTGGTGGCACTAGATTGGGTCTATTTAGCCAGATATTGTTTCCTAATGCATTCATACCGTCATTTCCTTCGGTATTGCATTTAGAGGCATACTTGTTGTGGTTTCCCTTTATTCAGCAGTTCCGTTCATAGCTTTACCACTTACCTCTTCTCTTGCCTCTGGTAGACTTAGTGGGTACGCCGGAGCTTGAGGCTTTACCCACAGGGGGAGGCTACTGGTTTACTAGTGGTTCTCACCCCCATTGTTGTTTCCCTTTCTTTCCCCCCTGTTTTGCAGAGTCCTTTTTGGGAGTTGCTGATCTTCGGTCGTTGTCCGAGGCGAGGGAGTCACGAGCTAGATCTTTACCACCCGAGGAGTGTAGCTGTATTCCCTGGTTGGAGATTCCTGGTAGCTGATGGCTGGTTTTTACTGTTTTATATGATTAGAGAGATATTTTGTATTTGGAGGGACTGATGTTGAGACTGATGTACTATAGTTTTAGTTTATCTCCTTTTATAGTTGAGAGATGTTGTACTGGGGACATTGTATGATGATTATCTATATTTGAGGAGATGGAGATTGTACTTTATTCATGTTGTACAGTGATTGGATTTTATTTTACAGCATTTTATTTCAGCTCTGATATTTGTGTAGCTATAGTACTATCTTTTGCAGGTTAGACGCTTCGCCTATGCGGGTTTTAGCATAGGTGGCGGATCTGTTGGCGAGCCCGGGTCGCAGTTTCGACCCCGGGGCGTGACAGTATAAGCTCTCCTCATACTTTTGAAAGTGTATAAGCTCTACTCATATATATATATATATATATATATATATATATATATATATATATATATACAATTAGGCTGGAATACTATCTATAGTACCAAGTCATTGGTGCTACCAATTTTTTAGCCCTTGGATTAAGAGATGTGCGGTTAGGATGATAGTGGTTGCCTAGGGTTTAGTGGGTGGTTAGTTGACTAGAAAAAATCTTAGGGGACCACTATAATCCCAACCGCACATACTTTCATTCAAGGGCTAAAAACTTGATAGTACCAATTGTTTGAAACTTGATACTACTAATTGTTTGATACTATCGATAGTATTCCAGCCGGACTATATATATATATATATAGTAGTATGGCCTAATACTATCAATAGTATAGTAGCCTAATTCTGTATATATATAGTCGAGCTAATATACTTTCAAAAGCATAAGCCCAGCTATGCTTGTGATTTTTTTATCATTGGATTTGCATTGAGATCTGTGCTATTGTATTTTTTTTTTTTTTAGTTGAATTTATAATAACATAAATTTTAATGCAAATTCAATGGTAAAGAAATCACAAGCATAGTTGGGCTTGTACTTTTAAAAACATATAAGCCCTACTGTATATATATAATTAGTCTGGAATACTATCGATAACACCAAATCATTGGTGTTACCAATTTTTTAGCCGTTAGATTAAAGGATGTGCGGTTAGGATGATAGTGATCCCCATGGATTTAATGGGTGGTTGGTTGAATAGTAAAAATTCTATGGACCACTATAATTTCGACCGCACATCTTTTCATCCAATAGCTGAAAACTTGGTAATACCAATTGCTTGGTGCTATCGATAGTATTATATATATATATATATATATATATATATATATATATATATATATATATATATATATATATATATATATATATATATATATATAGTAGGGCTTATATATTTTTAAAAGCACAAGCCCAAATATATTTGTGATTTTTTTATTATTAAATTTGTATTGAGATCCGTGTTATTGTACTTTCTCTTTATTTTTTTAGTTAATTTTACAATAGCATAAATCTCAATACAAATCTTATGGTAAAAATTTCACAAATATATTTGCTTTGTGCTTTTAAAAGTATATAATCTCTACTATATACCTATATATATATATATATATATATATATATATATATATATATATATATATATATATATATATATATATATATATATATATATATATATATAAATATAATTAGGCTAGAATACTATCGATAGCACCAAATTATTGGTGCTATCAATTTTTTAGCCCTTAAATTAAGAGATGTGCGGTTAGCATTATAGTGGTCTCCTAGCGTTTAGTGGGTGGTTGGTTGAATGGTAAAAATCTCAGGGGATTACTATAATCCCAACCGCACATCCTTTAAGCTTCCAAATACGATGATAAATTATTTGAAAGTACCTTTAAATATTATTAAATATTATTTAAAAAAAAAATCACCGTACAATAAAATTAATATTTAAACCCAATTATGAAATCCTTGGAAGAAGAGGATGAATCGAAATTGTATTTTTTTTTTTCTTTTTTTAGTTGAATTTATAATAGCTTAAATTTTAATGTAAATTCAATGGTAAAAAAATCACAAGTATAGTTGGGCTTGTACTTTTAAAAACATATAAGCCCTACTATATATATATATAATTAGTCTGGAATACTATCGATAACACCAAATCATTGGTGTTACCAATTTTTTAGTCGTTAGATTAAAAGATGTGCGGTTAGGATGATAGCGATCCCCATGGATTTAATGGGTGATTAGTTGAATAGTAAAAATTCTATGGACCACTATAATTTCGACCGCACATCTTTTCATCCAAGAGCTGAAAACTTGATAATACCAATTGCTTGGTGCTATCGATAGTATTATATATATATATATATATATATATATAGTAGGGTTTATATATTTTTAAAAGCACAAGCCCAAATATATTTGTGATTTTTTTATTATTAAATTTGTATTGAGATCCGTGTTATTGTACTTTTTCTTTCTTTTTTTTAGTTAACTTTACAATAGCATAAATCTCAATACAAATCTTATGGTAAAAATTTCACAAGTATATTTGCTTTGTGCTTTTAAAAGTATATAATCTCTACTATATACCTCTACTATATATATATATATATATATATATATATATATAATTAGACTAGAATACTATCGATAGCACCAAATTATTGGTGCTATCAATTTTTTAGCCCTTAGATTAAGAGATGTGCGGTTAGCATTATAGTGGTCTCCTAGCGTTTAGTGGGTGGTTGGTTGAATAGTAAAAATCTTAGGGAATTACTATAATCTCAACCGCACATCCTTCAAGCTTCCAAATACGATGATAAATTATTTGAAAATACCTTTAAATATTATTAAATATTAAAATAATATTTTTAAATATTAATTTTATTGTACGGTGATTTTTTTTTTTTGAGAGAGAAAGGTAACATGCTAGCCGTTTAGTTTATTTTTAAAATAAACTTAGCTGAAAATATGAAGCAATTAGGTTTCAAATTTGGAACCTCGGTTATCAACCACCAAGTTTTCTATCACTTACGCTACGAACAGCTGATTTCTATTTCTAAATAAAATACAGGTTTTGAGTTCATGTCACTATTTCACTTTTGTTCAGACCCAAGTTAATCCAAGGCCCAATTTTAAGCCCATCATGCTATGATTGGGCCAGATTTGTTATGCATTATTTGTTATTCATGATTGTATTAGTATCAATTTTAAGGTTTTGAATAGCTAGATGTCGGAATAAATTATAATATATATATATATATATATATATATATATATATATATATATATATATATATATATATATATATATATATATATATATATATATATATATATATATATGAGTTCGGCTGGAATACTATCGATAGCACCAAGTAATTGGTGCTATCAAGTTTTTAGTTTTTAGATTAAGGATTGATAAATGAAAAGTCGTTATGTACATACCGATGTTTATGTCAAATCTTAAAAAATTAAAAATAACATTGAACTTTCTCGTTGAATCACGATTCATATGGCAATTTTAAATTAAAAATAACATTGAACTTTCTCGTTGAATCACGATTCATATGGCAATTTTTTTTTTTTTTAAAGCATCAGTATTTTGATTTTCTATATTATAGAAATGCTTAGAGATACTTTTCTTTTAGCATAATCTAAAAAATAATCTTATAATAAAAGTTTCTGATAGTATCAGTATTGATCCAAAAATATTACAAATTCAATATTTTTTTTAATGTCGGCGAGGATTTATTTAGGAATTTGGTTTGATTGCTCCTACTAGTTTTTTATTATGACTGAATGAAAGGGCTAATTAACAATCCAATCGGATTGAACGCTCTGTTTTTATTTTTTTTATATGACTAATCCAAACCTTAAAAGCCCTTACATAGCTATATTGGTAGACTTAACTCTAATGAATTTGAGAGGCAAGTTTTCTATACAGACGGGACAATTTGCAAAAATATTTTTATCGCTTTATAAAATTATGATTAAATATAAGTTAAATATTTAACCAAATTAAGTTAAATATTTAACCAAATTTAGTTTAGAGGTAAAATAGCATTTATATCTTCGTATATATAATTCTATTTCAAATTGAGAAGAGTGTAGTCATCATCTTCGTCGTCGTCGGCATCAGCGGCGGAGGTGAGGGGAGCGTTGTCATTCTTCACTTCACTCATGTTCTGCTTTGGCACAAGCCTCGAAATCCACGACAATGCTAGTTGAGATTTTTTAAAGGATATTTATTTGTACTAGCAAAAGGATCATTGATTCATTGTTAAAAAATTAACAGCAACAAATTTGAAAGGCATATTTTGCATAACTCAATATTTTCTAAATAATAAATTTGATAATTTAAATTTTGTATGAATAAATTTGAAAGGATGGCTCTTTACAGAAAATTGTATTAAATTATTTCTAATTACTTTCTAAAATTTTATGTGGCTCAATTTATCAGGTATATATATACGGTACATGTAACTTGTTTTCTTTTCAAATTTAGTTGGGGAACCTCTTCCATCCCCATAAGCTAACACAAATGGTCAATTGCAACTTCTAGAATGCCTAATTGAACTACGTACACGTAGAATCATAAGATAAGTGACAATTTGTGGAAAAGAAATTACAAAATGTTGTACATTGTTTTGGACAGAGACCACGGTTTCCTACTAGAAAGCAGCACACTGTAATCTTAGTATAATTAAAGAACATAAAAGTCAACTAGTTATATATTCTAGTCACTGTTGCTTATTATTTTAGGTTATCTTAATTCATATGCGACATTAATTACAAAATATAAATGTTTAATAGGAGATTAATGCTTGTAAATAGAAACTTCGTCAACAATTTGATACATTAATCCTAGTGCAAATCCATCCGCTATGAGTCTGTGAGAACGACGTGCTAAGCTGGGCCAAAATAAAGGAATTTGGGTGTCCAACTGTGCCTAGGGAAAAAGAGAGGGGAAAAAAAAAACAATGAGAACAACATGTGTTAATTATACAAAAAATATAGATAATGAACTTACTCATGAGATCAAACCTTAATTACCCTTCTCTTTTTTTAAGATCACGTTCAAAATTTCAAACTTGTAGTTTCTAACTTTCAAATATTGAAGTTTCAAACTTGTTCGACTCGGAACTCTCTAGAGATATCCCAAAACCCATCAACTTAATTAAATCCCCCAAACCCTTTCTATCCCTTCATCAACCTTTCTTTCTCTCTCTCTCTCTCTCTCTCTCTCTCTCTCTCTCTCTCTCTCTCTCTCTCTCTCTCTCTCTCATATATATATATATATATATATATATATATATATATACACACACACACACACACACACACACACACACACACACACACACACAAACACAAGACCTCGTAAAGAACAAAGAGTGTGCATGGTGTACGTAATTGCATGCAATTAATTAATGGGCACATTAATAGGTCACGTAGCTCCGGGCGTTGGGTTCCTCCTCGTTGGGTTATGGCACCTCTTCAACCACATCAAGCTCTTCTCCCTGAGGCCCAAAACCTACGTGGCTCTGCTGTGGTTCCCGGCCCCGCGGCTCCGCCGCCTTGAGCTCATCCTCATCATCACCGGGAGCCTTGCCTCGATCGCCGTGGAGCTCTTCCTCGGCCCTGCAGCACACCAGCCCTTTGACCCTGCCGATAGCACCATCCCCTTCTACCACCTCCAAAACTTCGAGCACGCTGCCATTTCCCTCGCCTTCCTCATCTACGCCGCCTTCGCTATCCACATCGATCGCACCTGCACCTCCACTACCGCCACCGTCGCCATGACGCACTTAATCGGTACTGCACAATAACCAATTACTTTAAAAACGTTATATATATATATATATATATATATATATATATATATATATATATATATATATATGAGAAGTGCTAGGTGTACACACCCAAATGGGGTGTACATCCTACACCCACCCATCCTAGGGTGGGTGTTTATTCACTCGTCACTCGATGTGACGAGTGGAATTCACCCACCCCTAGGATGGGGTGGGTGTAAGATGTACACCCCATTTGGGGTGTACATCTAGCATTTTTCTATATATATATATATATATATATATATATATATATATATATATATATATATATATATATATATATATATTGATAGGCTAGAATACTATCAATAGCACCAAGTTATTGGTGTTACTAATTTTTTAGTTTTTGGATTAAGAGATGTGCTGTTAGGATGATAGTGGTCTCCTAGGGTTTAGTGGGTGGTTGGTTGAATAGTAAAAATCTTAGAAGACCACTATAATTTCAACCGCACATTCTTTCATCCAAGAGTTGAAAATTTGGTAACATCAATTGCTTGATACTATCGACAGTATTTCAGCCGGACTTTATATATATATATATATATATATATATATATATATATATATATATATATATATATATATATAGAGAGAGAGAGAGAGAGAGAGAGAGAGAGGGGGCTATTATGTTTGTAAAAGCACCAAGTAATTGGTGCTTGTACGTTTTCTACCATTAAATTTTTTTTTTGACTAATTTCACTACTTAGATCATGCTATTCTACCACCCACCCACTAAGCCCAAGTAACCTACTATCATTATAACCACACATCTTTTATTTAAGGGCTAAAAACCTACAAGTATCAAGAACTTGATATTTTTAAAAATAATTGGTGTTTGTAAATTTTCTACCGTTAGATCTATCATTTGACTAATTACACAATTTAAATCATATTATTTTACCAACCACCCACTAAACTCAAAAACTATCAACATCAATGACTTGGTAATTTTAAAAACATAGGAATTTTATATATATATATATATATATATATATATATATATATATATATATATATATATATATATATATATATATATATATAGTCTGACTATTATGTTTGTACAAGTACCAAGCAATTGATGTTTGTAAGTTTTCTACCGTTAGATCTATTCTTTGACTAATTTCATCGTTTAAATCATTCTATTCCACCAACCACTCACTAAATCCAAAGAACACACTATCATCCAAACTGCACATCCTTTTATCCAAAAGTTAAAACCTACAAGTACTAATGGCTTGATACTTTTACAAGCATAATAGCTCAATGTTATATATACGAGCAAGAGCAATGTAACCGGTGCACCCACTGTTGGGTGTAAGTTGTACACCGCACCCATTCTAGGCTAGGGACTTATTCACTAGTCACTTCGAAGTGACTAGCAAAAATTACCCCACCCTAGAATAGGTGGGGTGTATATCATACACCTATTTTTAGTAGCAAACGGACTTCGTTGCTATCGATTTGTTTTCGATGATGGAACTTTTAAATTAACGATCGGCATCGTTAAATATGATCTAAATCATTTAAACTATTTAGAAATCAAATTTCATAAAACTTTTTCAATATTGTTCTCTTGTCCATCAAACCGATGCAAAAATGAATGACTAAAAATGAATATCATTCAAAAAGTGAGAATAGAAATCTTGTAATCAAGATTAGAAGTATAGATCTTATTTTAAATAATGTAAAAAAATTTCTAATCAAAATTCAATTGATTTAAATTTATTACATCGTTAAACGAGAAAATGCTCCATATCGATCATTAAAACTACAAAAAAAAAAAATTTGATCATTAGGTTAATGATGTCGAAATGATTTAAAATTTGATTTCTAAATACTTCAAATTATATAGATGATATTCAACGGTATCGATTGTAGATTTGAAAGTTTCATTATCGAAAATAAATTAGTAGCGACGGGACTCTTTTGTTATCGATAGTATTCCAGCGCAACTATATATATATATATATATATATATATATATATATATATATATATATATATATATATATATATATATATAGAGAGAGAGAGAGAGAGAGAAAGAGAGAGAGAGAAAGAGTGCCCGGCTATGATATTTTTAAAAGTACTAAACAGTGACATCTATTTTTTTTACTAATTTTATTTATTAAATTATACTATTCCACCGCCCAGCATAAGAAATTCACTATCATGATAACAGCACGCCCTTTTATCTAAAATCCGAAAACTTACAAACACAAAAGTGACTCGATATTTTTAAAATTATAAAAATTTAATTCTCTCTCTCTCTTTATATATATATATATATATATAATAATAATTTAATATTTATATTTTAATTTTATATTTTATATTTTATTTTTATTATTTTCGCTCATGACCGAACTTAAATTTGGTCAAAAACTTTGGTCAAAAACTTTGAACTAGATGAGAAAAAGCAATAATAATAATAATAATAATAATAATGATGAGTCTGATAGAATTTATTTTATATATATATTTTTAAAAACAAAAGTTTAATTATATTCATAATTTTTTATTATAAAATTTGGATTGAGATCCGTTTTATTATATATTTTTTTAGTTGACTTTACAATAATATGAATCCTAATATAAATATTTCAATGATAAAAAAATTACAAATATATATGAACTTATACTTTTGAAAAAATATATAAACCCTACCCTTTACTTTAATTTTTTTTTTTTTTTTTCTGACACTATGAAATAACTGATTACCAAAGCTTAATTAAGCTGAGAAGAAACTATATGTAGCCTTCTCATAAAGAGACTATTTAATCAATCGTTTATAACCTCTCTAAAATTCATGCCGTTCAGGTGATGAATTATTAATAGGTAAAAATATATGAAATTTATTTGTATTATAAATTATTTGGATTAGATATTCAATATTTCAAAATTTTAATTTTACTAACTAATTTTTAAATTTATTTAATTTTAGTCGGTCAATAATATTTTAATTTTAAATTTTGAATGTATGTTTATTTTTATTGATTTAATTAGTAAATTTTAGATAGTATATTTTATGCAACTCTCACGGCTATAAATTTATTAAAATAAATAATTAACTTAAAATTTTGAGTCAAACTGTTGTTGACTGACTCAAATTAAATAAATTAAAAAGTTAGATGATAAATTAAAAATTTTGAAAGCTTAATTAGCTAAATTCAAATGGTCTATAGCTCATATAAATGTCATATATGTTTCACTACAAGAAAATTAATATTTAAAAATACTTTTTAAATATCTAATCAAGCTTAAAAATATTACAATATATTTTAACATCATAAAAGTATCGATAAAATTATCGATAAATAAAAAATTACCAAATATATGCCAACAATTATACTAAGCTTCGATAAAAATATATTATAACGCTTTGCAATATATATATATATATATATATTTTTAAATTCTGACTCTTTAAACTATTAAAAAATTAAAATAATAATAAATTTTATTATTTAATAAATTAATTTAATATAATAAAAAATAAAAAAATTATATGATAATATTTTTTAAAGTATTGACGTACACTTATATATTATAAAGATGCTCGGAGAGGCCTTTCGTAATTAAACGTTATTTAAAACATGTTCCTACATAGAGGTGTTTTTGTAGTGCTATGCCTTATTATTAATAAGACCATCTTCTCTATGGATACTTCTCCATATAATTAAGTTGAGAGGACAAACAATTATTGCTTAATTTGTTAAGTAATAATATCAAATTTTAATATTTTATATTCAACAGGAAGTGCGGCGTTCGCGCAGCAGCTGCTCCTCTTCCACCTCCACTCCGCGGACCACGCCGGCGTCGAGGGCCAGTACCATTGGCTCCTCCAGCTGGTCATTGCCGTGTCGCTCGCCACCGCGCTCCTCGGGGTCGCGGCGCCGCGGAGTTTCACCGTAAGCTTCGTGCGCTCGGTGAGCATAACGTTCCAGGGGGTCTGGTTCATGGTTATGGGGTTCATGCTGTGGACGCCGAGCCTCATATCAAAAGGGTGCTTCATGAACTACGAGGTGGGCCACATGGTGGTTCGGTGTGGCAGCGAGGAAGCGCTTTTGAGAGCAAAAGCGCTTGTGAACCTACAGTTTAGCTGGTACATGTCGGGTGTTGTAGTTTTCTCCATGCTGGTGTATTTGTTTTTGAGTAAAAAGTATCGTGAAGAGCCCCAGTACGTGCCAATATTAGCAAACTGCGAGAAGGAGGAGGATGCGGAGATGAAAAAAGTTGATGTTGGGAAGTAGATAATTAAAGGCTATAGAGTTACAGTGGTAATGTTAAGTAAGAATTTAGGGTTTATTTTGTTAAAAATTATCATTTGCGTGCAAATGCATATATATATATCTATACAAATATCCATCTACTATTTTATCCAAAAATAGATTACAATTTTTTTTTTTTTTTTTTTTTTGTTTTTTTGTTCTTTTAAAATTTTGATAATATGGAACAAAAATTAATGATACTATAAAGGGTTAATTAGTATGCGGTCTACAATCGTACATATGGAATATTTTTTAATGGGTGAAAGAAATTAATCATTTCTCACTAAACAGTGCTACATTTCGTTACTTTGCTGTCACCTTTCTTTACTATAAGGGGATATTCGTCTTATCATGTATAAATAGTTAGATTTTTATGTTCTCAAAAGTATAGAGATTTTCCTACCTACTGGTTTGAAATTATTTTCAATAATTGCACACACATTCGATTCAGTTTATTAGCCATAATCTATAATATTAAAATTATTTTAGAAATTAAATTTTATAATTTTATAATTTTATTTGCTTTATAAACGAATAGCGAAAATAAGCAACTAAAAAATAAAAATATCATAAAAAATAGTGATTAAATATTTAAATTTTAAATTAAAAAAATTAATTTTATTCTTGATGGCAAGAAAATTATTTTATTAAAATTTTATATAATTTAGATTGTTCTATACCGTTAAATTTACAAACATGCTACATTTATTGGCCATTAAAATAATTATTTTTAAAATTATTTGATCATCAAGCAAATATAGTTAAAAAATTTTAAAATTTAATTTATAAATAATTTTAATTAATAACATAACTGATCGTGAATTTTGCATGTCCCCTCATCGAAAATAATTTAAAAATACGAAGACTTTTGTGCTTTCAAAAACCAGAGGCAACCTACTCATGACACACACACACTCTCTCTCTCTCTCTCTATATATATATAGAGAGAGAGAGAGAGAGAGATCTAGAGGGGGGCTACTATAATTTTTAGTAGCACCAATGATTTGAAGCTATTAGGTTTTCATCTATTCAATGAATAAATGTGCGGTTAAAATGATAGTGAGCCTACTTAATGGATGGTTAGAAAAGTAATATGATTTAAAATATGAAAATAGTTAAAAGAACAAAACTAAAAATAAAAAATTTGATAGTATCAAATACTTCGTGCTATATATATATATATATATATATATATAGAGAGAGAGAGAGAGAGAGAGAGAGAAAGAGCTTATATATTTTTAAAATCACAAGGCCAATTATGCTTGTGAAATTTTTGTCATTAGATTTACATTAAGATTTGTGCTATTATAAAGTCAACGAAAGAGAAAAAGAAAAAATATAATAACACAAATCTCAATTCAAATCTAATGGTAAAAAATTCACAAGTATAGTTGGCTTGTGCTTTTAAAAGTATATAAGCTCTTCTCTCTCTCTCTCTCTCTCTCTCTCTCTCTCTCTCTCTCTCTCTCTCTATATATATATATATATATATATATATATATATATATATATATATATATATACTTTTAAAAGAAATTAATGATAATATAAAGGGTTAATTAGCATATGGAATTTTTTTTAATGGGTGAAAGAAATTAATCATTTCTCACTAAACAGTGCTACATTTCGTTACTTTGCTGTCACCTTCCTTTACTGTAAGGGGATATTCGTCTTATCATGTATAAAGAGTTAGATTTTTATGTTCTCGGGAGTATAGAGATTTTAGATTTTTATGTTCTCCAAAGTATAGAGATTTTCCTACGCACTGGTTTGAAATTATTTTCGATAATTGAACATTCGATTAAATTTTTATGTTCTCCAAAGTATAGAGATTTTCCTACGTACTGGTTTGAAATTATTTTCGATAATCGAACATTCGATTCAGTGATCAATTTTATTAGACATAATCTATAATATTAAAATTATTTTAGAAACTAAATTTTATAATTTTATAATTTTATTTGCTTTATGAACGAATAGCATCAAAATAAGCAACTAAAAACAAAATTATTATAAAAAATAGTGATTAAATATTTAAATTTTAAATTAAAAAATTTAATTTTAATCTTGATGGTAAGAAAAATATTTTATTAAAATTTTATATAATTTAGATTGTTCTATACCGTTAAATTTACATACATGCTACATTTATTGGTCATTAAAATAGTTATTTTTGAAACCCTTTGTTCATCAAGCAAATGTAGTTGTAAAATTTTAAAATTTTATTTAAAAATAATTTTAATTAATAACATAGCTGATCGTGAATTTGCATGTCCCCTCGAAAATAATTTACAAATATGACGACCTTTGTGCTTTCAAAAACCAGAGCCGTTCTACTCTCTCTCTCTCTCTCTCTCTCTCTCTCTCTATATATATATATATATATTTAGAATTGAGCTCCTATGCTTGTAAAAGCACTAAGTTATTTGTGCTGGTGAGTTTTTTATTCTTGGATGTAGGAATGTGTGGTTAGGATGATGGTGGGCCCCTTGTGTTTAGTGAGTGGTTGATGGAATAGTATGATCTGAGGGATAGAATTAATCAAAGGGTTATATCTATCGGTATAAAACTTACAAGTACCAATTGCTTGGTTCTTGTACAAACACAGTAGCCGGACTATATATATATATATATATATATATAGAGAGAGAGAGAGAGAGAGAGAGAGAGACAGAGAGAGAGAGAGAGAGAGATCTAGAGGGGGGGGGGCTACTATAATTTTTAATAGCACTAATGATTTGAAGCTTTTAGGTTTTCAACTCTTCAATGAAGGAATGTGCGGTTAGAATGATAGTGTGCATATTTAATAAATGGTTCGAAATAATAATTTAAAAGATGAAAATAGTTAAAAGAGCAAATCTAAAAATGAAAAACTTGATAGTATCAGATACCTCGTGCTATATATATCGGTATAAAAACTTACAAATACCAATTGCTTGGTTCTTGTACAAACACAGTAGCCGGACTATATATATATATATATATATATATATATATATATATATATATATATATATATATATATATATAGAGAGAGAGAGAGA
>CM055068.1:10926376-11059270 GCA_029204045.2 Tillandsia leiboldiana
AGGATGAGGGCTTGAGGAAGGTTTTGTACGACGATATATGTAAAAGCTCCTTAAATGAAAAGTACCTGCCGTGAGCGACGCGTCGGCCTCGATCGCCCGGATCGACGCGATCAACCCGGTGGCGACGGCGCCGCCCGCGGAGGCGCCGGCAGAGGCGGTGGGGGCGGAGCAATCGGGGCAGAGCCAATCGGCGGCGGCGGCGAGGGTCTCCGGGGGAGCTGAGAGGCACGGGACGTGCCAGGGGGTGGCGCAGGTGCGGCAGGGCACGGACTCTGCCTCGGGGGGCTTCGCCCTGCACACCATGCACACTCCATCGCCGTCGCAGGGGAGATCGGGCGCCATTGGAGGCCGAGAACGACCCGAACGACGAGGGCGACGCGGACCGGTCCTAGGGTTTTGCCAAAGAAGAAGAAGGGTTTTAGAGAGAGAGAGAGAGAGAAAGAGGAGGGAGAGGGAAGGTGAAGAGGCGGGGTTTGGGAAAAAATGGGAGGGGGTTTAAATTTGTATCAGGGGCCCTCTCACTCACACACACACACACACACACGACACACACACACACACACTCTCTCTCTCTCTCTCTCTCTCTTTCTATTTTGAAAGAAAGAGAGAGAAAGAGAGAGAGGGGGGAGAGAGAGAGGTTAATGGGGAAGGAGGAGAGGGTGATGAAGGGGGTTCCCATCTCAAAAAAAAAAAAAAAAAAAGGAAAAAAAAGGTTTTGGTTGGTGGAAAAAAAAGAGGGAAAATTTGGTGGGAAATAAAAAATATAGTGGCGATTAAAGTCGCCACAATATCTCTAATTCCGCTATTGCTAATTTATTGGTGGCGACAAATATATATCGCCACTGTATCTTGTTTATTGGTGGCGACAATTAAATGTCGCCACTATAGCTTTACTCTAATTATATTTTTTACTTTATAAAAAAATATAGTTAATAAGTATTAGTGGCGACATTTTAATGTCGCCGTTATTGTTAATTTATTGGTGGCGACAAATATATGTCGCCACTGTATTTTATTTATTGGTGGCGACAATTAAATGTCGCGACTATAGCTTTACAATTAGTGGCGACAATAATTGTCGCCACAAAAAAGTCGCCACCAAAAGTCCTTTTCCTTGTAGTGACACCCCACCCATTGGATGGGTGGGGTGTGCGATGTACACCCCCAAATGGGGTGTACAAGTAGCATTTTCCATATATATATATATATATATATATATATATGATTTCAAAAGTAGCAAGCATTTTGCATTTATAAGATTTTCACCGTCAAATTTATTTGACCAATTTTATTTTTTGTATCCTATTATTTCACCAATTACCTACTAAACTATAGAAAATTACTATTATTTTAACGTTATAAATTTTCGTCCAAATATCAAAAAATTATAGACACTAATAATTTAATATTTTTAAAAATATAGAATTTCAATTCTCTTCTCTACGCAAATAATCTTTAGAAATTAATTTAGTTGTTTGAAATTTAGATTTCAACTCTAAGTTAAAGAATCATATATACTTTTCGCTGGTAAAATAACGCAATAGCACATTGTTTTGTTAGCAGCAGCTGGTTTTTAATTAGGTGGCAGTGTTGTCATAATTAATGCCAAAAAATTCTAAGCCCAGTTTAACTTTTGTTATTGATCGATCTAAGTATGTGACTCATGCATCAACTTCATTTGCATTAGTTTGCATAAAATGATACTAAAAAGAATAATTAATACTATATATGCACAAAAAAAAGTGGGTACAAATTATATATCATATTCATTCAAAAATTAATATCTGCACACCAATCTTTTCAATTCTTTTTGTAATATTAATATTTTTTAAAAGGGTGTATAAATTTTTAGATTAATGAGTGTAAGATTTATACTCCACTAGCTTTTAAATTAATAAACAATATTTTTCTATGAAAATTAAAATTTGAAAACTAGCTTCTAGCATATTAATGTTGGCCTCGCAAGATAGAGAACATAATGAAAGAAGATTGTAGCCACTGCATATATATAGTTGTGCTCAAACGATTCAATAAAAATATTTTCTAAAAAAGAAAATAGTTCAATGAAAATGGTGCAATTCGTATTGCATATAATGTTTGCATAGCTGTAATTAATGCCACCTTAATTTGTGAGGGGTGAGGGCACACGTTGATTGGACATAATAGACAACTACATGAATGACATCCTCAAAGTTGGTCCATTAATTACGTGTGCATGCATCAATAGGCTTATACAATATATTATACACATACCAACACATCAGTAATTCAGTGTGTGTATATATATACGAAAAATATAAATAATAAATATTAAAGTATATTGCTTTGGTAAATATTGGTAGGAGGGATCTTTCGAAGATCCATTCCAATTTATTTTTTTTAATTATAAGTGAATAACAAAAATAATAATAATAATCTCTTTCAGTCTTAGAGCATATTTGTTATCTTATAGTACCCGTTTGATTCCTCTTTTTGCCGGGTCATGCCAACGGTCGGATTTTTAAAATTTGAATTCGAACTCGATTACCAAACTCGAAATCCGAAATTCGAATCCGCATCCGAATTCGATAGATTTAAAAAATTCAAATCCAAATTCGAACCCGAACAAAAATCTAAAATCTGAATCCGAATCCAAATCCGAAAATCTAAATTCGAAACAATTATTTCTCATTTTTTTCTTTACAATATTTCAAAATATATTAAATTAAATCTAATTTTTTAAAATATAAATTTAAATATAATATCTAATATTTATATACACATATATTATATAATGTAAAATTAATTTAGATTCGGATCGAATTTAGATTTGGATCGGGTATATAGTCAAAATTCATATTCGAATTCAAATTCATCAAGTTTTTATTTTTTATATTCATATTTAAATTCATATCTGTTTAATATCAAATAAATTCAATCCGAATTTTGATTCAGATTAAATTTTAAATATCTGTAACAATTGATATCCCTAGTCAAAACAGGCTTTTTCTAGTTTGGAGGTGTTAGGCGGAGGAGGTGGAACCCCTTCGTAGAAGCTCCGATAATGGTAAAAACTTTGGTGCTTGTTAGGATTTGAGTAGAATTATAGTTGAATTTTAATTGGATTAAAATTAATATTTAAATCTGTTAGAGATAAGTTTATTAAGATTTAAATATTAATTATAATAAAAAATTATTCAGATTAGGATTTAGATAGCTTTTGATGTAATTTATAAATATAGCATATGTATGCTATATTTGACGGTGGTATCCATATCCACGGTGGTAGTAACACTCATGAAAGTGGTGGGGACTAAAATTTAGCCACACCTATATAGTGGTGGTTACACTCATGGAGGTGGTGGGGGTTAGGATTTAACCACATTCATATAGTAGTGGTTACACCCATAGAGATGGTGGGGATTAGGATTTAGCCACATCCATATGGTGGTGGTAACACTCATGGAGATGGTGGGAGTTAGGATTTAGCCGCATCCATAGTTTTCTAGGTTAATAGAAGACGAGAGAAGGGTGAGAGAAATTCAAGATGAGCGCTCGGGTTGAAGCTACTCTATTACAGAAAAGCAATCGGTGTAATTCTTCTCTTGGTTAATGAATTTTATTTCACCCATATATTTTCTGTTTTTATTTTTTTTTTCTCTTTGTGGTTGTGCTGGCACGAGTTATGTTGAGGAGAAGAATTTTTGGTAAAAAACTCGATTTGACGCTTCTGCTGCGGAATTCCAACACTGAGCGGTACCGGATCGAGTAGATTGCGGTATCGGAGCGAGTTGCGGATTCACAGAATCTGGTACCGGGACGAGTACCAGATTACCCAACAATTGGTATCAAAGCTAAAGGTTGCTGATCCTCAGGAGAGATCGACATCAGAGTACTGGATTACCGATCATCACGGGAGACGATCACAATTTGATCTCGCTAGGCGTGTTGGACTCAAAGGTATGCGATTTAAAAGAGTCCAAAAGCGAGATCGGATCATACAGAGAAGCAGTCGCTCAAGGTGGAGCAGCGGAGAGCTCGGTGTACGTAGCAATTAAAGACTACAAATCAAATCAAGGTGGAGATTGTTAGGATTTGATTAGATTTGTAGTTGAATTCTAATTGGATTAAGATTAATTTTTAAATCTGTTAGAGATAAATTTATTAAAATTTAAATATTAATTATAATAAAAATCTATTTAGATTATGATTTAGATAGCTTTCGATGTAAGCTATAAATATAGCATAGGTGCTATATTTGACGGCGGTGTCCATACCCACGGTGGTAGCAACACCTATGAAGGTGGATGGGGCTAGAATTTAGCCACACCCATATAGTGATAGTTACACCCATGAAGGTGGTTGTGGACTAGGATTTAGCCACACCCATATGGTGTTGGTAACACCCATAGAGGTGGTGGGGACTAGGATTTAGCCACACCCATAGTTTTCTAGGTTTATAGAAGACGATAGAAGGGTGAGAGAGATTTAGGATGAAGGGTCGAGTTGAAGCTACTCTATTGCAAAAGAGCAGTCGGTGTAATTGTTCTCTTAGTTAATGAATCTTATTTTACCCGTATATTTTCTATTTTGTTTTTTCTTCTCTTTGTGGTTGTGCTGTTCCAGTTATGTTGAGGAGACGAATTTTTGTTAAAAAAACTCGATTTGACGCTTCTGCTGCGGAATTCCAACACTAGGCGGTACCGGATCGAGTAGATTGCGATATCGGAGCGAGTTGCAAATTCACAGAATCTGGTGCTGGGATGAGTACCGGATTATCCAACAATTGGTATCAGAGCTAAAGGTTGCCGATCCTCAGGAGAGATCGACATCAAAGTACTGGATTACCGATCATGACGGGAGACGATCACAATTTGATCTCGCTAGGTGTAATACTTGAGAAATTAATTTGTAAAATTTTATCAAAAATGGAAAATAAAAATTTAAAAGTCAGATCTTTTTCAGATATAATATTGTAAGTCAAATGACAGTTTCTATAGCAGCTAATAGATCCGGGTCTGATCTCGAAAATCTGATATCACCAGTAGAACCGTCTAGTTAAATTGCTTAAAGAAAGTGCAATCCGATTTTCGATCTGACGGTCGGATCATCGAGAAAACAGCGAAAAGCGACTGGGGCTCGCAGCTTAATTAAGTGATGAATAGTAACCCCTAAACTAATTCCCCTCTCCACCAACGTCGGCGAATTCGCTGTCTGGAGCCCAAACATAGTAGTCCAGATAGTCGATTCTAACCGCTTCATCGTTCCGAACGCAATGGCGCTCACGAAATTTCCGTTTGACGGCTATGGTGCATCGGGATGCGTGCCTTACAGTAAAACTTACTATATTTTATAGACCGAACATTTTTAGGGGCACTAAACTAAGGAACCAAATACGCTACTTGATAGGTCTCGACGAGCTGGACATCGTGGCGAAGTCCATTTTTCGTTTAGGCGACTCGTGTGCCTCGAAATACGTGAAATACGCCGAAAAATGGGGAATTTTCACAGAAACCCTAATATTTTATGTACAAAATTAAGTGAGGTTTCTTGGTGAGGGTTCTGGGTGCATTTGTCACCTACAGCAAGGACCTGAGAGCTAGTGGCAAGTTGTGCAAGGGGGTATTTGCATTTTGTGCAAAATGTGTACAACCAATGCAAGATGGCTCTTGGGCTGCCTGTGGGGAGTACGAGGGGCCAGAATGGAACCCTGTGCTTCTCCTTACTCCTCTGCATGCACCATATCAAGCACGAAAAGTCAGGGTGCCGAGGAGGGGGATCCCATTCATCCTTGGCCGAGCTCGGGTGAGGAAGAGAAAGAGTGCTTCAAGGACTTCAAAAATTGGTCCCTGGACTTGCTGGAAGGTTTATATGCTTCCTGTGAGTGCGCCTGAGGGAGATAGGTGGCCGCGCGACGCCGGAGAAGAACCTCGCTTCATCCTTTCTTCTCCAACTCCGGCGAGGTGAGTTCTTCATTCCCTTCGGTTTCTTTGGCCCGAGACCTTTGGAAGTGACTTCCTCTTGGCCTAAGGAGTCTTTCCAGCTCACCTATGAAATGGGAAATGCTCCAGTTGGCCGGTGGCCAAGTTGCACCGCCGGAAAACCATAGGAGCTCCGCCTCTAGCTTGCTTCGCTCCCGGCGACTTTTAGCGAGAAATAAAATGATTGTATCCTTCCTCTTGTCCTACTATTACTCTTCTCCAAATTTGGAGTGATTTAGTGCACTGTGGACATCACACCATGATGCCCTATTTTGGGGAAGATGAAGGTGCGGCCGAGCTTGTTGCTCCGGCACCGGCAACTCCCCCGACCGCCGGCCAAGTGTCCAGTAAGCTCTCTGTGGCCGAGAAGAACCCACCCATGCACTGTCATGTGGTCCATGTCGTCCGGATCGAGTTCCACCATTAATGGCCCGAGCTTGAGCTCGTTAATGGCGGCCGGCCATCCGCCGCTTGCCGCCGGGCACGGGTAGTCCAGACCTTCCTAAAACCTTGCTAGGAAGCTAATGGTGCTGTCCCTTGCACCTAGAATCCACTGGTTGAGAAGTTGCCATTAATGGGCTAATTAAGCTCTATCTTCTTCTTCCTCGGGTTTGGGGAGCACAGGAACTTTCAAACTTGCTTGGCTGAGGCTTATTCCACCTCTGGAAGTCCCAGAAAGGTGATGCTCACCTTTGTTTGAAGAGTGACCGAGTGGGAGGTGATCTCGGCCATCTTGTGCTCCAAGAAGATAAAGGCAAGGTGTGGTTGCTCCAGCAAATTAACCAATGAGTTTGCAACCTGCTTTAGGTGAACCCTTGAACACTTTTGATGCCCTAGAAATAGTGTTCAGCTTAGTTGCTGTCCAGAACTATTGTTTTGGTTAAAGTTCGAAGTCGAGCTCTTGTTTGGTTGTGTTGATCATACACCTGGATTTGGTGGTTTGTAGAGGTCCAATGGTGAGCCTCTGAACATCTGAGAGCCCTGAGCATGATGCTCACACAAAAATTGGGAAAGACCCAATGGAAAAATGTGTATAGGCATATTGAGCCTCAATGCACAATGATCATGGGCTAATTTGTGTTTTTATGGCCCAGGTTGATTCCAAACTGTGAGCACGAGGTCCAGCACGTTAAAATATAGTCACTGGTAAATTATTTTAGTATAAGAATTCCCGGATTAAAAGTTGGGGCATAATTAGTGAATTTTATATGTATAAGATGTAAATTTAGCAAAGTCCGGGGGTCTAAATATAATTGTAGCCTGGTAGGCTGCTGTAGACAGCGTGCGTGTGGTCGGTGGACCTTTCGCTGGAAGTCCGTTGCTTTTCGTTAGGTGGAAATTGCTTAACGAACCGTAAATCGACAAAATTGTCGGTTTATCGGTGGTTCGCGCTAAACGCGCGTTTCGAGGATTTTGATGAATCCTGTGTTGACACATGACATTATTGTAGGCCCCAATCGTCAAGAGCCAGCATGTGATCCGTCCAGCGGATATCGCGACCGACTACCTTGAGGTGGGTTTATCTTCGGTCCGCGTTTTATCAGATCGGCCCTACGGGTACCGTAGTAGGACGGACCCCTTTGGTACTTGGTTGTTTGATTTCTCTATTGAGATATATCATGCTTATATTCCAGCAGTTGTTTGATTACTCTATTGAGATATATCATACTTTATTCCAGCAGTTGTTTGATTACTCTATTGAGATATATCATACTTTATTCCAGCAGTAGTTATATACATATTCCTGGACACATGCCATGCTTGATTGGTCACTAGCATAGTTCTATACATGTATCTATTCTTCACTGCATGTTTAGAATAGGAGTTACTATTCAGTACTTGGCATGTTATACTTCAGTATCTGTATCCCGGTGGGGACTTTCTTCGGCTTCTTGCCGCCTGTTTGGTCGTTGGACCATGGTTTGAGCATCAGCATTATGATCGCCGCGAGCCAGCTTTCAGTCGCGCACACCGGCGGACTAGCTACCCACAGAGGTGTTCTTTACCGGTAGGGAGGTCACATAGACCCGTGAGCCCGTTGGGGTATTGTTAGCTGATTGGTTTCATTGCGGCTTTTGCCTGACGTCCTGGGACCAACGGTGGCGTGAGATTGGGTATACTAGTATTCGGTTTTGATGCATTATTCATTCATTTACATTATTCTTGTTGATCTTTTCAGCATGCTTAGTTATGTTTCCATATTACTATTCCAGCTTTTTAGTTATCCGCTTATTATGATATCCAGTAGGTACGGCTTGCTATTTCCCGGCCCGTCGTGCCCACTGGGATACACTTATGTGTGTCTCACACCCTCGGGTGACCATTTTTCAGGTCTGTTGGGTGCGGGGACATTGGGACGTCCTGGTGAGGATTCGAGATAGAGTTGTCCCTGGTAGGACTTTACTTTTGAATTTAGTGGATTGCACAACTGTTATTTATATTTTGGAACTGGATTGTATAAACATATGAAACCTTGTGGATGTAATAGAGTAGAACTTAATTAGTTATAGTTAACTATGTATCTACTCTGATTGGATGTATCTGTTAGCCGAGCATATATAGGGGGGACTCTGTCCGTTGTACAGAGTCTTTCCTATATGTGTGGCGGTCTATTCACGCCTTGGAGTATTCAAGTTTGTAACTCTGATTTTTTTTTTAAAAAAAAAAATTTAGACTCATTTTCTAATCTCGGGGCGTGACACTAGGCGTGTTGAACTCAAAGGTATGCGATTTAAAAGAATCCAAAAGGGAGATCGGATCGTACAGAGAAGCAGTCGCTCAAGGTGGAGCAGCGGAAAGCTCGGTGTAGCAAATAAAGACTACAAATCAAATCAAGGTGGACATTGTTAGGATTTAATTAGATTTGTAGTTGAATTCTAATTGGATTAAGATTAATATTTAAATCTGTTAGAGATAAGTTTAATAAAATTTAAATATTAATTATAATAAAAATCTATTTAGATTATGATTTAGATAGCTTTTGATGTAAGCTATAGATATAGCATAGGTGTTATATTTGACGGCGGTATTCATACCCACGGTGGTGGCAACACCTATGAAGGTAGAGGGGGCTATAATTTAGCCACACCCATATAGTGATAGTTATACCCATGAAGGTGGTGGGGACTATGATTTAGCCACACCCATATGGTGTTGGTAACACCTATGGAGGTGGTGGGGGCTAGGATTTAGCCACACCCATAATTTTTTAGGTTTATAGAAAACGAGCGAAGGGTGAGAGAGATTTAAGATGAAGGGTCGGGTTGAAGCTACTCTATTGCAGAAGAGCAGTCGGTGGAATTGTTCTCTAGCTTGGTTAATGAATCTTATTTTATCCGTATATTTTCTATTTTGGTTTTTCTTCTCTTTGTGGTTGTGCTGGTTCTAGTTATGTTGAGGAGACGAATTTTTGGTAAAAAAATTCGATTTGACGTTTCCGCTGCGGAATCCCAACTCTAGGCGGTACCGGACGTGTATTGCGGTACCGAAACGGGTTGCAAATTCAGATAATCTGATACCAGGCCGAGTACGGGATTTCCCAACAGTGCTTTTATTTTTTTGAAAATTAGTTTTGGGGACCAAAATATATATATATATATATATATATATATATATATATATATATATATATATATATATATATATATATATATATATAAGAAGAAATTTTAGGTTTATTTTAACGTTGGTTGGTTCTCAATGCTTGTAAGTGGGTTTTTTTTTTATTTTGGTTCCTAATTTATTTTTTGGAAGTTAATTTTTATGATTTGAAATTTATGAATTTAAATTTATATTTAAAATCAAGTTTAATTATATTTTGAATTTATATTTTTAATTTAAATTTTAAATTTAAATTTGATGGGTTATAATTTTAGATTTAACTTATAATTTTGAAGTTGAATTTTAAATTAATTTAGGATTTAAATTTCATTTCGGATTAGAAATTTAAAGTTAAATTTAGATTTAATTTTAGAATTAAAATTTAAATCTTATACTTTATTTTGAAATTCAAATTTTTATTTTTTATTTTGAATTACAAATACAAAATGTTCATTTGAATTCAAATTTCAGATACAATTTAGATTTAAAATAAAAATTAACTTTAATTTTTAATTGTTATTAAAAAATAAATTTAAAAAAACCACTAAATTAAATTTATAATTTTATTATAGAGTACTTTTAACAAAATCAATTAAACACCGTATAATTTTTTTTTAACATGCCATACTATTTTCTATACTAATTTTTCGATAGTATTATTTCCTACTTACAGTTAGGCCAAACAAGCCCAGAGTATAGTATATAATCGCACTGCACTATGACAACATCCCTCCATAGATAAAAGCTCCTGCAAAATTGATGGCAAATCCTAAAGTACAATAAGAAAACAAAATCCAACCGATTTTTTCTTCAAATACCGTTGGAATTTGATTAGGTTTGTAATTAAATTTTAATTAGATTAGAATTAATATTTAAATATATTAGAGATAAATTAATTTTAATTTAAATTTAAATATTAATTAGAGTATAACTCTAATTTAAGTAATTAAATTTAGGTTTATCTTGGACAGAATTTATATATATATATATATATATATATATATATATATATATATATATATATATATATATATATATATAAAAGTACGTATGATTTTGAGAATGATCATATGATACAAAAAGAGAGAAAAGAGATAAGTTTTGAGGATGATCGTACGATATAAAAAGAAAAAAAAGAGAAAATTTTTCTAGATTTATAGAAGACGAGAGAATGGTGAAAGAGATTTAGAAGGAGATTTCGGATTGAAGCTACTTTATTGCAGAAGATGAGTCGGTGTAATTTTTTTTTTGGTTAATGAATCTTATTTCACCCGTATATTTTATGTTTTAGTTTTTCTTCTCTTTGTGGTTGTGTTAGTTCCAGTTATGTTAAGAAGACGAGTTTATGGTAAAAATTCGATTTGATGTTTTCGCTGCGGAATCTCAACACTAGGCGGTATCGACGCGGATTGCGATACCGGAGCGGATTGCGGATTCATAGAATTTGGTACCGGGGCGAGTACCGGATTTTTCCAACAATTGGTATTAGAGCTAAAGGTTATCGATCTTTGAAAAAGATCGACGGAGATGGCCACGAAGTTCGAAATCGAGAAGTTCGACGGCAAGAACAATTTCGGCATGTGGCAAATTAAAGTTCGAGCCGTTTTGGTACAACAGGATTTGGACCGAACGTTGAACGGGAAAGAGGCAAAGCCGACGGAGATTACGGATGCGGCATGGGAGAAGATGGAGCGGAAAGCGTTAAGTACGCTTCATCTATTATTAGATGATGATGTTCTTTACAACATAGCCAACGAGTCGACACTGGCGAAATTGTGGAAGAAATTGGAATATCTGTACATGACCAAATCCCTAACGAACAGATTATATCTGAAACAGCGACTGTTCACGCTGCGGATGCAAGAAGCGACTAACCTACATGAGCATCCGAACGAGTTCAACAAGGTGGTGACCCAGTTGACCAGTATCATAGTCAATTTGGATGATGAAGATAAGGCACTTATTTTACTTTCTTCGTTATCGGTGACATATGAGCATCTTGTGACCACGTTGCTTTATGGTAAGGAGACCATAAGCATGGAGGCGGTCACGGCGGCGCTTCTCTCGAATGAGATGTGAAAGATGACTCAGGAGTCCGGCATGCAGAGTCATGACACAACTTTGATAGTAAAAGCGAAGAAGGATGTAAAAACATTGGCGACCGGACGTAGACTAAAGAAGCCATTTTCCTAGATGGAGTGCTTCTATTGTCACAAGAAATGTCACATTAAACGCAACTGTCATAAGCTTAAAGATGATCTGGAGGAGCTAAAGCGGCGGAAAGGAAAAATTATCGCGGATCAGGACAAGGAGACGTTAGCGATGATGCAGGAGGCAAAATCGGAGATGATCGATTCTGATGTGCTATATGCGGCGACCGATGAACTAAAATTTCGGATGATGTATGGGTGCTCGATTCGGTATATTCCTTTCACGTCTGCCCGAAAAAAAGTCTTTTGCTATCTATAAGGCGATAAAAGGTGGAAAAACTCTTATGGGGAACAGGACAACGTGCAAAGTTTTAGGAGTCGGTACGGTGAAGATCCGGATGCACGATAGGGTCGTGAGGACGCTGGCAGGTGTATGACATGTTCCTGGTTTGAAGCGGAATTTGATCTCGTTAGGTGAGTTAGACTCGAAAGGTTGTAAAATTTCAGCTTCAGGTGGAGTTATGAGGGTCCAAAAACGAGATCGGGTCATTTGCGTGGCGAACAAGCGCGAGAACTTGTATGTTCTGAACGGGAGCACAATCAGAACCGAAACAAAGTCAATTTGGGTTCCAAAAGTTCGCAGAGGTGCAATCGCTCAAGATGGAGTGATGGATGCGGCAACATCGAGCGACAGAGACAAACTGAAGGTGTAGCTTGCGTGGTGAGCTCGGTGCAACAATTAAAGATTACAAATCAAATCAAGGTGGAAATTGTTAGGATTTAATTAGATTTGTAATTAAATCTTAATTGGACTAGATTAAAATTTAAATATGTTAGAGATAAATTAATTTAAATTTAAATATTAATTAGAGTATAATCCTAATTTAAGTATATTTGGATTTATCTTGGACGGAGTTTATATATATCTCTAATATAGATAGCATATATATATATATAAGTACGTATGATCTTGAGGATGATCGTACGATACAAAAAGAGAGAAGTCTTCTAGGTTTATAGAAGACGAGAGAATGGTGAGAGAGATTCAAGAGGAGGATTCGAAAGACGAGAGAATGATGAGAGAGATTCAAAAGGAGGGTTCAGGTTGAAACTACTTTATTGAGGAGTCGGTGTAATGAATCTTATTTCACCCGCATATTTTATATTTTGATTTTTTTTTTTTTTGAAACTACTTTATTGAGGAGTCGGTGTAATGAATCTTATTTCACCCGCATATTTTATATTTTGATTTTTTTTTTTTTTTTTTTTTTTTTTTTTTTTTTTTTTTTGTGGTTGTGCTAGTTCCAGTTATATTAATAAGACAATTTTATGATAAAAATTGATTTGGCGTTTTCGCTGCGGTATCGACACGAATTGTGATACCGGAGCGGATTACGGATTCACAGAATCTGATACCGAAGGTTACGGATTCACAGAATCTGATACCGATTTTTTCCAACAATAATAAATCTAATAATACTATTAATTTATTTTCGATAACAAATCAAATCAAGACAAAGTAATTTCGCGACCAAATTAACAGCCCAAAAGTTCACGATTAGTGCACTTTATTATCAATAATCCAAAATAAGTACTAAGCACAAACCACTACGACTGATCACTAACATATTATAACCCAAAAACTAATGCATTTATAATTTTTGTTATAATTAAACCCAAATCTCTCTCTCTCTCTCTCTCTCTCTCTCTCTCTCTCTCTCTCTCTCTCTCTCTCTCTCTCTCTCTCTCTATATATATATATATATATATATATATATATATATATATATATATATCAAGCAACCTATAAAGCATAATAAAACGTAAACTATTTTGGAGGATCTTCGCAGTAGTAGTAGCAGCGGCAAACGCCGTTATAGCACTCGCCGTTACCGTTAGTCTCCAAGGTACACTCCGCGTCGCATGGGCCCTCACTGCACTTGCCCGAGCCAATGATCTTCAGACACGTGTGCTCCGGTAGCCATTGCTTATGTGCCTTGATTTCGACCACCATTACTATATCAAATAATAATAATAAAAAAAAGTGGTAACTAGTCTCATATAATGTTTCTTCTTATCTATATTAAAGTTTTGATATACAATATGACATGTATTTAATATACAACATTACATATTTTTCTCCCACTCCTCTCCCCCTACTCACTCACTCACTCTCTCTCTTCCTGATAGTCCTACTTTTTTTTTCCCATTCTTCTCCCAATCCTTTTCCTGATTATATTTATTTTACAAAAAAATTTTAAAAAAATTAATTATTTCACTATTTGTGTAGTATAATATATAGTCTCTGAAAATTCATAATTTATTTATTATGTATTAGATTTTTAACTAGCTACTTAATTTTATTATTAATTATTTAAACTTTTATTTGTAAGAAAATTTGAATATTAAAATTTTATTTTATAATATTAAAAAAAATTAAACTCACTTTACAAAATTCTGAACTCAACATAAAAAAATTAAATAATTAATTTCAATAAATTTGAACGTAGTTTAAAAAAAAAAATTAAAATTTGAACTCAGTTTTAATAGTTTAAAAATATGAACTCGGATGAATAAATATAATCTATAATTAAAATAAATTTTAATATAATTTATTTTAAAATATAAAAAAAATTTGAACTCAGTTTAAAGCTTTTTAAATTTTTGTTAAATAAAAATAGATCTGAAATAATTTCAAGTTTTTTCGAATCTGTTGTGGGTGTTTTGGATCATGTGTAAAAAGTGAGAAAGAACAATTTTGTTTTTGTTTTAATTATTATTAGTTATTATTATTTTATTTGAGGGGTGGTTTTGGTTTGAATCACCAATGGCTCAAATTGAATTTTTTTGAGTTGCCTCATTTTAAACACAACTTTAAAAAGTAAACAATATTACAAATATATTAAGTATATATTAAAAATTTATTTATTTATTAAGGATAGATAAGATTTGAAAAGATATTATAGTCACACCTAATATATTCCAGTCGCATCAAATAAGATTTTTTTTTTCTTTTATTTTTAAATTTTTTTCTAGAATATTTATTCTACATTTATTTTTTAAAGTATTTTTAAAAAATTTAATTACCATTTTTTCGTCAATTTTATAGTTTTTACTTGATTTGTTTCTATATTTATTTTATAAAATATTTCTTTAATAATTTAATTATTTTATTATTTATATAGTGTAATATATGTTTTCTAAAAAATTATAATTTAATTATTATATATTAAATTTTTAGCCCTCTCTACTAACGTCCTACTCTCTCTCTCTCTCTCTAGATTAGTCAATTATCCCTTCTACCATTCTTTCTCTCTCTCTTTCTTTCTCTAAATAAAATTTTACATAATCTATTTTTTTAATAAAATGTTACAGAATCTCTCTCATAATAAAATTTCATAAATTTATATTTCTTAATAAAAACAAAGATTTATTTTTTAAAAAAAAATTAGACAAATATTTTACATAATTTTTATTAAAAATTTTAAAATCTTACAAAATCTCTCTACAAATATTTTATATTTATTTTATAAAATATTTTATAATAAAATATTTTTTATTGCTCTTTCTCTCTCTTAACAAAATTTTACAAATCTTTTTTTTTTCTTTCTTAATAAAAATTTATAAAATCTTCTTTTTCTCTCTCTCCCCCCTCCCACCCACCCTCCCTCTCTCCCTTCCCAGCATATAAATATTTTTATTAATAAAATGAATACTACTTTCTTAGTATGTACACTCTAAAATATACTCTATAAAATATTTTTATTAATAAAATTATCGTATGTATTTACATCTAATATATATATATTGCTTTTCTTAAACAAAATTAATTATATTAAAAATTAATTTGAAGCAACTCATATAAATATGGTTTATTTATCTGTTTTTTTTAAAAAAGTACAAATAATTGAGAGTTAAAAATTATTTCATATATGTATTTGCTTGCTTCTCTTTAAATTAGAAATAGCTAAATTTTCATAATATTGTAGATTATTATTATTATTATCAAAAAAAAAATGTTAAGTAGACAAAATTATTGTTGGATAAAATAAATATCAATTTTAAAGATCAAAAGTTAAATTTAACTGAAAAGCAATCATATTTAATTAAAAAGATAATGTGTTAATTAATTAGCCTAATATCTGAACTTTATGATTGTTACAAGTTCGAATGTAAATATATGTGTGCGTATATATATATATATTTAAAATATATTTAATTATTTTAATTAATTCGTAAAATTGGCGAAGGTGCACCGTGAAATGTAGAGAAAAAAAAATATAAAGATGAAAAAAGAAAAATTGTTAAAATTGTATTATATTTAATACTATATATTGTTTGAATATAAATATTTTAAATTTTATTTTGATACAAATATTAATATATATTAATTATAATTTTTTTAACGGCAGCGAAGCGCGGGACGTCCTATACTAGTGTAAAAAATTTTAGAGTAACACTCTCCCGTACAATGCTTAGATTCTAATCATTAATTTTTTTAAATATTCAATAACTTTTTTTAATTTAATTATTAAAAAAAAATTTATTTTTAATATCTTGATTATTATTTTTTTTACTATATTTCTATTGGAGGGAGAAATCTTTCCTTCTTATTCATGCTTTAAATTACATTCAAATTATAAATTTATTATTAAAAAAAATTAAAAATTAAAAATTTAATCAAATTCAAAATTATTTTAAATATATATTACTAATTCAAATAAAATTTTTAGATCAAATTTAAATTTTTAATTTTAATTCTAAGTAAGAATTTGGTTTCATAAGCAATAGTACAAATTAAATTTTAAATAAATATTTAAAGTTGACTTTATAAGTAACAATATATATTAAAATCGAATTTGTATTATGAATTTAATTTTCAAACATAAAAACTATATATTTAAATAAATAATAAATTTTGAGTTCAAATTATTAGTTTAATACTTGAACAATATAAAAGTAGGCAATTTTAATCAAATTCAAAATTTTCTTGAATATAAAATATAAATTGAATATAAAACTTTTGATTCAATTTTGATCAAAAGTTTATATCTCAAATTAAATTTTAAATTCAAATTTCATTTATATACTGAGAAGTTAGCTACTTAACCAATTATTCACTATCTAATTTGATAAGTATCAAAATTAAATAAGAATAAAAAAAATTAGGGCACTATCAAATTTGCTAGTTGGCTAGTACAGGGAAATAAATTAGTCACTTTCAATTCAAATTTAAAATTTTAATTTCAATTTAAAATAAATAAATTGGTTTCATAAGTAGAAACAATTTCAATTTAAATTTAAATTTTTAATTTCAATTTAAATTTGTCTCAATATTGGATTAACAATTTGAATTTAATTTTAAAAATAGAAACCTTTTAATTAAATAAATAATTAAAGTTAGATTTATAAGTATAGAATAAATTAAATTTTAAATTAAAATAAATTAATATTTTTGAACTTTCATGTTATTTTAATATTGAATTAAGAATTTGAATTGAAATGTATTACTCATTTAAAAATATATATATATTTTTAAAAAATAAATTTAAATTTAATTTATATTATTATAAATATAAAGTTTTAATTGAACTTAAATTTTAAAATCAAATTTATAAAGGTTTGCTACTCTTCAAATAAGCCACTATCTTATATAATAAGTAACAAAATTAAATAAGAAAATAAAGATTTGTTAGATGTTATTAAATTTGGTAATTGCGTAATATGTGTTTTCTAGCTTTGTCATTATGATTGATTTTGATGGGCAATCTGTTGAGTATATTACTAATGTTTGAAAGTCACTTAACCTTAAAAAATAAATAATTAAACTTAAATGAACTGGTGTATCAAAGCATTACTCAAAATTTTATTATAAAAATATTTTATAGGCGGTGTGTTTAAATGTCATCCCGTGAATCTTCTATTGTATCAAATTAATTTGTTGAATGATAAATTTTACAATTACTTTTAATTTGTTAACGTCTTAAAGCGTTAAGATCATTTTAAAAATTTATAATACTATAAAGCATCGGAATATATTTTACCAGCATTAAGTATAAGAGTTAGTATATATACATGATGATTTTTTATTTACCGATATTTTTAAATATAATGATTGGCTATTTTGAAACCCTTTAAAATATTATTAAATATAAAAAAATATTTTTTTAAAATTAATTAATTAATTAATTAATACACAATCTTCAAAAGTACCATACAAAATTACTAACACAACAATAATCTCTGAAATGGTCACAAAGTTTTTACATTTAGAAAAAGAAAACTCTTAAAAACTATAAGCCTCGTTGGGGGTATCATCATATGAATTTACATGATATATATAGATGAGTAAGTTAATGGGCTTCTTTGTTCTTATAATTGCTAGATAATGAGTGTCTTCTTTAAAAAAAATAATAAATAAAGTAAAAAAAAAACAAATAAAATAAAACAAAATTACACCTTTTTCATTTTGACCAAACAAATTTCATAATTGCATGTTTTGGTATTAGAATTTACTAATTGAAAAATATATAAAGTAAAGAATAATAACAATTGTTTCTAGATGATAAAGAATTTAATGATTATCATTCAAAAATCTAAGTTTTAAATATAATGGTTTCATACTTTTAACTAAATTTATTTTTTAAAAAAAATAAAAATAAAATAAATGACGTATTATCTTTCTCTTTCAAAACACATAAAAAATAAAAAATAAAATAAAAAATGATACAAGAAGAGCCCTGAATTTAAGACTTTAGGATACATACTTGAGGACACCACAAGAAGCGCCAGGAGTAGAAAGGAGATGCGGTTGTCGCTCTTCATTGTAATTAATGTTGTATCAAACAACGTGCAGAGGTAAATGTATTATTTTTGAAATCAACAAATTAAGCAAGTTAATGGGTTTGCCAATACATTTATAGTGAGATTTTCAAATCATTTTTAGGCATGAAATTAATCAATTATTGGCCAAACATTTGATGAATTTGAATCCTGGAACAATATTGATTGATTATTTAGTATTCTATATTAGCTGTGAAGATATAGTGGAAGCCAAATTAGGTATTTAGGAAAATAGATTATGATTCCTAACATATATATAGAAGCATATAAAGGAACACTATCCCTTAATTATGTGAGGATTGTATTGCTTAATAAAGTATGTCGAAAATGATATAAGGTTCTTGCTGCTGTCTTTTTTTTTTTTTTTTTTTTTTTTTTTTTTTTTTTTTTAAATTCTAATATATTGTGCTGTTAAATGAGCTTAAGCTTGTGTACTTTTAAAAGTACGGTAGACTTCGTATTGATTAAGTTATTTTCAATCTTGAGACTTTTGAATTAATGATCGATTTTGTTAGATTTGATTCAGAGTATTTAAAGTAACTAGAAGATAAATTTCTTAATTTTTCGATATCATTTGTCTAGTAATCGAAGGGGCTGAAAATCAATAATTTTAATGATTATGTTGAGCCGTTTGCAAATTTAATGGTATATAAATACCTAAATCACGTAAAATTTTCATAAATTTTTTTAATACTATATTGTTGAGGTAAAAAAATATGGTTGCGTCAAAGTGCGACACGTGGCGTATGCCATCGGCTGAGGGTATTAGTCGATAGAAGAAGCGGCCAACAAAAGAATTATCGCCTCATCCAGAACCGCCCGCGGTCGAAGACAAACGTCAGACCGCCTCAGTCGAATGAAGAAAAAGACGAGGTCAGGGTCAACTCTCGGCTGCTCAAGCTGCAAAAGGAAAAAGGCTGAAAGGAAAGAGTACGAGATCTGGGCGCGAATCTCGTAACTAATTACGGAATGGCAAGCGGCTCCAACTATTGAAAAGCGCCGAAAATCATGCTTCGATTTGCCGTTTAGGGGATGAACATGAATGGAAAACGGCTACTGAGGAGAATCGACTCAAAAAGAAGTGGTTGAAAGATATGCGATAATTCCCCTTAGATCACACCGATTATTAAAATTGACGGTTATACACATGGTTCGAACGGGTATAAATAACCAAACCATCGAAGACAAAGAGTTCCTGCAACCTCGTAAGCTAGTGACCACCCCAGGATTTCAATACCTTTCAATACCTAAATTTACCGTTTTTCTAAACTAAGTTTACCGCTTTCCTAGATATATTTACATACCCGCATCTACAGCTTTTCCTAGGAGTAATCATACTTATAACTGGCCCCTTGTAACCCTTTTTCGAGCAATACAATTCTAAAATCGACTATTCAGGCCGTATCAATCTTTGCCTCCAAACCCCAGTTCGGCTCCTCTGGGCTGAGCTCTGTGAGAGTTTAATTGAGAAGAATCTGACCGAGCAGATCCCTCCTCGGCCCGATCGCTTGATCCTTTTGGCACGCGGAGCATCACATCTCGAGGGTCAACCCGAGGGCCGATCGCGGACCGCACCTGGTCAACAGTTAGCATCACATTTCGGCCCTAACAACTTTTTGGCACGCTTGGTGGGACACTTAGGTAAACTCGTACCTTTTTTCCTACCGACAAAATGTCAAATGACAACGGTTTGAATCTCAGAAGTAGAGTCGTTCCCAGACATTCGGGGAACGACCAAGCTAGCAGCGCCGAACATGCGGATAACCCCGCCACCGATGCTACCAGAGATTCTCGAGACCAACGAGAGGTTGTCACCACAGGAGCCGACCCTATCTGAGTTATTTAGGCAAATCGCCCGAATGCTAGAGACTGTCGAGAGGACACAAACGTACCTCGAGAGAAGCAGCCACGTGCAAGGCGCTCGCCTGTTCTTAGTATTGGTCGCGATAACGGCCTCAAATGAAAATGTGGCTCGAATCGGGTAAGCGTTGACCCAAAATGAGCCATACAATGGAGGGTTTGCCTCCACACTACCCCAGCAATTACCGATGCAATCGATTCCGATGGCGCCGACAATGCCGACAGTGCAACCACAAGGAGTTGCACCGCCGGCGACTACTTATCAAGCGGCGCAGCCGCTGGGGGCAGTACAGCCGCAAATAGCCCCATACCAGACGGGAGCAAGGACGATGGGGCAAAACATCGACTATCAACCAGAGAACTACTGGGGGACTCCTCTGCCTCCCCCGTGGCCGTTTGTCTAGACTCAGGCTGGGAGCAGGAACGACAGACAGGTCCTGGCACAGGGACCGGCCCAAAATCATGCTGGCCAATACGTGCAACCACCTCCAGAAGCGCAACTGGCGGCCCCAGTACCTCAAGTAGGGTTCGCCGATATCCACACCCATGTGGAGAAGATCATCCGTAATTCCTTCAGCACAGGGGCTAGGCCGGCAATTCAGGCAGTGTTTAGCTCTTCGTATCCTGCTTATATAGATACGGATCACCTATACCCGGCAAACTGGAAGATACCGAAGTTCGACAAGTTCTCATGCGAAGAGAATGAGAACACGATTGAGCACATTGCTCGGTTCATATGCCGAGAGGTGGCCACAAACCTAATCTTAAAGATGAGACTTTTCAACACGTCGTTAACTAAAACGGCGTTCTCATGGTATACAAGCCTGCCTCACAAACTCGATCCGCGACTAGGACGAGCTCGAGGCTAAGTTCCATGAACAGTTCTATCGGGTCGTGCCCGAATTATCGGTTGTCGATATTGAATTGTATCGGCAGAACGCCGGAGAAACGATCGAGGAATATCTCAATCGCTTCAAAACAGCGAGAAACCGATGCTTTGTAAGGATGCATGAGTCCGAGTTCACGAAAATCGCGTTCAACGGGCTCCACTTCAAAACGCGCGATTATTTTGAGGATCGACAGCTTGCCATACTCTTCGATCTAGGCATCCGGGTTGCTCAATATGAGCAATTTTGCAAAAATAATAATGACAATCGGTCATATTGGAGTCGAGGGAAAGATTGGAAGAAAGCGAGAGAAAATGAAGTCGCCTTAATCAATAAAAATTCAGCACATGATGTAGTAACCATGATTTTAAAATCCAGAATTCAGGTTTAAATAATTTCCAGAATTATTTAAATAGCAAAAATTGGTAGATAGTAGTGCAACAGTGGCCCTAAAATATCGACTTTTGATCGGGGCCTGATCTCAAAAATCTGAGAGCACCATTGCGATCGTCTCGTCGAAACATGAAAGTTTCATATTCACTTGTCGACGATCTGACGGTCGGATCTTCCGCAAAACAGCGAAGAAACGGGTCCCACAACTTAAGTTGTGAATAGTAACCTTGTATTTTTAATCCCCTTTCGACCACTATCGGCCGTTCAACTGTCCAGAATTTGAAGATAGGGGTATGAGTAATGAAACCTAACTATTTTCGACGTTCTGAGCGCAATGGCACTGACGGTTTCCACGTTTGGCGATCCGAGTGCATCGAAGTGCGTGTGTCGGATTGCGACCTACAAGAACTAGTTGGCCCGAGATTTTATCCGAGCGCCAAATTAATCAAATAAATATGCTACTTGACAGGTCTCGACGAGCCGGACGTCGTGGCGAAGTCGGTTTCGCAATTCGCTGAGCGGATTTTTTCGAATTGCGTGAAAAGTGTCGAAAAAATTAATATTTTCTTAAAGAATCTAAATATTTTATGTATCAAAGTTAATGAGGTTAATTCCTTAAGGTTCTGGGTGCATTTTGCACCTCCTGTGAAGATTCCAGAGCATAGGGTTTTGAGTGTGAACCGGGTTTGGGTTATTTTGCAAAGGAATCTTACATTAAATGTTGAAGTGCCTCTTGGTCTGCCCGTGGGGGAAACACGAGGGGTTTGGGATTGAATCCAAAGCATCACTTGGGTCCTCTGAGTTTCCAGATTAATCCCCTAAGTGCCGGTGGCTGTGGGACACAAACCCTTTGAGTGTTAACCCGAGATAGTGAGAGGAAGAAGAAGGTTGGATCAAACCTTCCCAAAGTTGGAGTTGAAGTTCTCTGGGTTGTTCCCTGGTGACTGAGGACTCTGCTGGAGCTTGCTGTGGCCGCACGAAGGAGGAGGAAGAGAACCGGCTTCTTCCATCTTCTACAACTCCGGCCAAGGTGAGGCTATTAAACCATCGGTTGTTTAAACCCAAGACCACTAGCAGTAGGTTAGTTAAGTCCTAAGGATGCTTCGTGCAAAGCCCGAGCTTCCCATGCACGCTGGTTGGCCGGCGGGAGCAAACCCTCGCCGGAAACCTAAGGAAGCTCCGCCTCGGCCAAACTCTTCAACCAGTGGACCAAAATGAACAAAGGTTGGTGGAAAAATACTGTAGGAGATGAGGATCAACCCCACCAAATTTGGTGAAGTTTGATCAAGTGTGGAAGTCGCAGATCAAAACCCTAATTTTTGGGTATTTTGCACTTGGCCGAGCTCTTTGCTCCGGCGCCGGCGAGCCTCTCCACCGCCGGCCACTTGCCCAGAACACTTGCTGGGACCTAGAGGAGTGCCCCCATGCATTTGCATGGCACCCATGCAGCACCAAATTGGTGCGGCCATGGTTGACCCGAAATTGCACCATGTTGCGGTCGCCGGCGCTCCGGCCATCTTTGGCCGGGGTGAGATGGTCGGGAAGCTTCATGTGGCCCAGTAGATCAACTCCATCCATGTTGGAAGTCTCCAAAATGCCCCGTTAAAAATCCGCCATTAACGGTGAAGAAGCTCGAAATGGAGCTTACTCCGCCGCCGTCGCCGACGTGCCTCGTCGCCTGGCACGGGTCCAGGCAAGCTTACTTTGAGTTTTGGGGAAGGTTTGGTTAAGTGGTTGAGCTCCAGAGTCACTGGTTGAGTGGTCACAGTTTTCAAGGTGAAGAACATCTTCTTCAACCTCGGGCTATGGCTAACCGAGGGTGCAAAGTGGAAATCTAAATGCTGGGAATGTTGCCTGTGTTCTGTAGAGCAATTCCCTTCAAGTTTCACCGGATTTGGTCCAGTAATTGCTGAGAACCAAAGCTGGGAATAGCTTGGGTACTTGTATGTTAAGTGTGCATGCCATGTGTTTGTTATAATGCCACAGTGAAAATTTATTTGGATTTAGGCTTCGATGTAAATATGAAAGTTACTCAGAAATGTCCCTTGAGCTTGATGCTCACTTCAGATCAAATTAGATCTGTGTGGACTGCTGTATGGAGCATTGTGCTTGATGTTAGAGAGCTAAGGCTTGGATCTCTTTGATCCAGCCAGTTCTGGGCTGCCCAAAGGTGAGCCTGGGTGTTCTTGAGTTCCCAGAAGACTTCTGCTCCAATTTATTCCATGGTTGCATTGTTGGTTTAAAAGATTTGGTTAAACAAGCTCTAAAGTGAATGTTTTGGCCCAAGGTTGGTTCTGGGTTGTTTGCGAAGTCGCGACAGTGAGTTCTTGACTAATTTGGGGTCACTGAACGCGATGCTCGCATTTAAATTAGGTTTTGTTGATCCAAAGAAACAAAATGGCTTTTAGGCTATGTTAGTGCATATATTATGGGCCAAAATTTGCCTCGGGACCCGTGCTGCCACAAATGAGTGAGCACGGTGTCCAGCAAGACATAAGTGACCTGTTGGAAGTGACGGAATGTTAAAATGAATCTCCAGTTGAAAGAACGAGCGAAAACAGTGCCCAAACTGGCATTAAAAGTGAAAATTTAAAAGCCCTAGGGGTCTAGATGCAAAAGTCACATCATTTACTGGTTAGTAAGTTGATTCCTGAACCTTAATTCACATTCAGGGTTATTCGGTAGCATCTGGTGTGCTGAGCGTACAGTTGGTTCAGTTTAGCCGCCTGCGTTATATCAGGTGGGTTATCTTCGGTCCGGGCTTTATCAGTTCGGCCCTCGGTGTACGGTATTGGTTGGACTCCTGTTTTTGGTAACCTAGTTTATCTTGAGCCTGTCTGCCTTTGGTTGCAATATATATTACTGTTAGTTGCTTTGACTGATTGGCCATTTCGTAGTTGCACTCCTATGCTTGATTATTATATTGATCTACCAATGCTTGAGCCTGCCCTTCCTTTGATTCAGTTATTTGCTACGTTATACCTGCTTTATGCCTGATTATGATCTTCTTTAGTGATCTTTACCATATCTGCTGATTAGTTGTTTCCAGTGGTTATATTATTGCTCTACATATTGCCATGCATGTTTGGTCATCTGATAGTTGAGCTTGCTTCCTTGTTGTTCGCCTGTTATGCTGCTAAATACATGATCTTCTAAAATAAATATTTTTACCAAGCCTTGTAGGGTAGCCTGAGTCTGTTCTTGTTTGATAGGACAAGGGCAACGCTCTACGAGGTTTGGGACCCAAAAACCTATTGTTTTCAAAGGTTTTCTTAAAAACATGTGTTTAGCTGCATAAGGGGTTAGTCTGTCTGATTGGTTGTTAGATGTTGAGCTACGCCTGTTATCAGTTCTATTCTGCATTACATGATTATTCATTGTACCTCTGATATTTATATCTTATCTTGGAACATTTCCATGTTGGATTGGTGAGCTTGCTTGTCCTGCTGATCAAATGATACACTGCTGAACACATAGATTTATTTAACTGATGTTTTACCGAACTTCGTAGGGTCGCCGGAGTCTGTTCTTGTTGGATAGGACAAAGGCACTACTCTGCGAGGTTTAGACCTAAAACCCAAGCTTCGTAGTGTCGCCTGAGTCTGTTCTTGTTTGATAGGACGAGGGCAATGCTCTTCGGGGTTTGGACTTTTCAAAACAGTTTTCTTAAAAATATGTGTTTAAGTTTTGTATCATTTGGTTGGTCTGCATGATTGAGTTGAGTTTTTCGGTTGAGCTTATGCTGAGTTGAGATTTTCCTTGGTCTTGCATATGAGTTGAGATTCAGTTGATTTTGCCCTTACATCCCAGTGGGGATTTCCCGGCTTGTTGCCGATTACCCGGTCAGTGGACCGAGAGCTTGAGCATTTGCATTATGATCGCCCGCACCGTTGTTCTTCACGTACACTAGCGGGCTGATCCCTCGTAGCGGTGTACTTTACCAGTAAAGTGGTTAGCTGTGGCAACCCGTGACCCTCAGTGGAGGGAATGTCAACCAGGTTGGTGCTAGGTTGGGCAGCCTTGCCTGAGGTCTTGTGAAGGCCAATATGGTAGCTTGTGATTGGGTCTTTGTGTTTTCATCTATTTGATGCATGTGTTGTTAAGTTGCTTTAACATGTTTCTTTGATTCTTTGATCTGGCTTCTAGTTATCTACCTATATATGATTCCATGTGATGCCTTTGATTATAATTTCATTGTTATCTTGCTGATTGTCCTAACTCCTTGATGCCTTGATTATAATTTCATTATTATCTTGCTGATTGTCCTAACTCCTTGATGCGTTGATTATCCTGATACATGTTTGTCCTATTTTAAATTCTGCTAAAAGTATCTCCTATGCTTGTACCCAGATTATAAGTTTTGCTTTCTTTACAGCACCAGTTATATATCTGCATATCCTAACTGTGATTATATATCTGTTGATCTTCATAATTGCCTATCTGATTATTCTAACCCCTGATTATTACTATCCTCTAGTATTGTATACCAGTAGGTACGATCTGCTATTTCTCGGCTCGTCGTGCCCACTGGGATACTGTGGTGACCCGGATCTTTGCAGGGCTTCTACAGTGTGACCAGCAGCTTCTGGAAGCCTACGTGGCATGTCGGCGGTGTTCGCGCGCCAATTTGGACACAAGAGATGGACTCGGGGCTTAAAATGGATCACGTGGGTAATCGGGGGACCCCGTCGGATGTTTAGAAGAGTTTACGCGCAGAGTGGATATCAAATTTAGGCTCGGCGCGAAATTCGGATTAAAAATACCTTTTCGGGAGCCTCCAGCAATTTATAGGATTGGAATTTGGCAAAATGGACGCCGGATTTGGAATCAGCGCGCGAAAACGGTCAAGATGGGCTATTTACTTGTATTTTTCGGAGCTTGCTACAGTAATTTTACTGTTCATCGCCGGAACAGTGTTTCCGGCGATCGCCGGCGGCGCTGGCGGCGGCGGGCAGCGGCGGAAGGCGGCGGAAGGCGCTCGGGCAGGCGGCTAGCGGCCGCGTGCAGGCGCTGAGGGCACGGGCAGGTGCGCGGTCCACCGCGGAGGGCGTGCGCCGGGAGCGGGCCACGTGGCGCTTTCCTGTTGGCCGGTGCAGCAGGCGCGGTCCACGGAACTTGGGCCCGGGTGCACGGTGAACCGGGTGGACACGTGGCAGATGGTTATTGGTTCGGTGTTGTGCGCGCGGTCCACGCAACGCGCGGGGCAGTTGACCGGGGCAGGTGGCCGTACCGCGGGCAGGTGGCCGTACGCGGGGCAGGCGCGGGCGACGTGGGCAGTGCCACGTGGCGCCCGCTGATTCGCGGGCGCCACCTACCGCGTTGACGCGGGCAGGGACACGTGGCGCTCTCAGCGGTGGCTTGCACAGCTGCAGCGTGTTCGGGGGACACGTGGCGGGCGCTGGGGCGGGTCGGACGAAGCCGGGATCCCGTCCGACGGAGCATTTTGGACTGGGCCGCACTGTGCGCGCCCGAAAGTTCTGGGCCGGGCCGCACTGTGTGCGCCCGAAAGATTTCGGGCGCCCGAAAAATCGGACACAAGGGGAATTGTTCCAATTGTTTTCTGCTGCCTATAAATAGCACCCGAGCCTTCTTCTTTGGCTCTTTTCTCTCAACCCGCGCATCTTCTGCCCGAGCACCTTGAAGAAGACTTGTTCATCTCTTAATTCTTGATCTTCCTGCCAGGTTCTACGATTTTAGGAGCATGCATCCCGAGGTTCTGGATTTTACGGCCCGGCGCGACGTTGCATCTCCTGTGTTCCCCTTCGTCGCAGCAGCAGTGTTTTGGCTCCCCTGGGCTACCCCGAGATCCTTTTTCTGTGATTCTTGTGCCGACAGACTCCTAAGAGGTAGGGCTTCATCTTTCGTATTGATCGCGCTTTTCCGTTTCGAGTTTTTGGCACGGATTCCGAGGTGACACTGTGACTCTTTTTCTGTGTGGAATTGTGGGCAGCATCGAGGTGTTTTGGCCATATCTTTGCGCACAAGCGTCAGCTGGAAACGAGCTTATACAACTTTTTCGACTACAGATCGTAAGGAACGCGCTCGTATTTTTCTTGGATTTTTCTGAGATTTCATCAGAGGTGAGAATCACTGTTTCTCTGTGTACAGTGCTACAGTCTTTTGTGCTGAAATCTTTTGAGTGTACCACCTTGTCGAATTTATATCTTGGCTTACCGAACTCAGATTTGGGCGTGCAAGCTACCGTTGCGAAGCTATCGACGCGAGGATCGCGGTGATATTTTTCTGGGAATTTTCGGGGCTCTTGCTGCAGGTGGAAATTAAGCATTTCTGGGACTGTTGTTGTATGTGTGTGTGAGAGCAGATTTTGGAATGTATGTGTAATAGTGGACTTTGTATTGTGCCAGGAGAGTTACGGGTGTGCTGAACTTATTGGAGCAAGGGATTAGAGTTATCTGGTGTTTTCAGCTGTTGGGCTTTGGACAGTCAGCTTTTCAGGTGGGTGCTTTGTTCCGAGAACCGGTGGACGGTTCTCTAACTCTATATGTTAGAATTGCATGCAGGTGTAGGGTACAATACCTGGGATTGATTGGTAAGCTTAACAATGTTGATTTATGGGAATTGCAAGTTAATTATTCATATTATGACGATGGTATTAATCAGACATTTAGGTTGATGATTAGTGGAAGCTTACCTAAGGCAAGGTTACCCTATATGATTAATTATCATGCCATGTTAGCATATAACCCTTTTATGAGGCTGGTTTATACAATGGGATAGGATTATGTAGTTATGTGCAGGTTCTACTTCAAGGAGTGATTATGGATCGAAAATCATGGATAGGTATGGCCATTGCTAATTCTGGCATGAGGTTTATTTTCTTTATCCTTCTTGAGGACAAATGCATGCTTGTATGGACATATGTGTATGGACATATAGTTAGGCCATCTTTTACTGATACACTATCTTTTGGGATTTGACTTAGGAGAAACCATGATTGCTTTCTTTCTCCTTTTTATTTAGACTTTTGAGTCATGTTGCTCGGGTTCGAGCAGAGGTTTGGGATAGTGTAGCTGGGACCTTAGGGTCAGAGACAGGGTGTGCTTGATGTTGGATTGTGGGTTATTGCGGCAACCGCGGACAGTAGGCGGTTGACCGGATCTTGATTATTTTACCCAATTGTGGGTTGTGGGTTATTGCGGTGACCGCGGACTTTGGGCGGTTGACCGGATGTTGACTATTGCATCAGATTGGGTATCAGATTTGTTCTAGTGGATGGTGTTTCCCACTTTTTGAGTACTATTGCATCGGATCGGGGTTTTGTTGGTGGACGGAGTTTCCCACTTTGATCATAGTCTTGTTCCAGTCCTGCTATTATGAGACAGTGGTTACAGAGATACTCGATACCGTGATACTTGATACAGTGATGCTTGATACAGTGATACTTTACTCGTGTGGGTCGCTCCCCTCGAGTGCCACTCCGGAGTAGGCTTTCCACGGTGTGAGCGCCGGGCACCATGCGGGGTTCTTGAGTTCGACAGCAGAGCAGGCAGTACCAGTGATTACTGGTCTATCGATTGGGTTTATTCAGGCAGATACTTTTTGTTACACTCGTGCCTGGGGGACCGAGTGGAGTCTAGTAGCTGTGTTTAGACCAGTGCTAGTATTGTTGGGAACCGTTCGGGGTTTGACGATGGTCCCGTGGTCGTTGTGGGTTCTTTGACCATTGTGTGAGAGGTTGAGCATCTTGAGTCTATCCGTTCTGAGAGAGAGAGCATGGATTATGACTATAGCCTGCATGAGCCACTACTCAATAGCGAGTTAGTCCGTTTGGACGCCCTACGTAATTCCTGCCCGTCAGCGGGAGGTGGTTGTAGGTGGGCGCAGGTTTGACTGGACCCGATGTGGCAGTCAGCTCGATTGGGTCGATTGAGCACCTCGTGTGCGAGTGTTGCATATATTTATCAGAGTTTCCCCATTTGAGCATTCAGATAGAGGCATGGTAGCTGTAGAGTGTCTTCTGCTTCTTCTTTAAGTCTTACTGCATTAGTTATCTTTTGCCTCTAGTGGTCTTGGTGGGCAGATCGTCGGGCCTAGTGGCGATACCCACTGAGAACTCCCTTTTTGCGTAGTTCTCACGCCCGTCGGGGGTTTTTCCCCCTTTTTGTCCTTTCTCTCCTTTGTTTTGCAGAGTCTTGGCGGGTGTTGCCGTTCTGTGGTTGCTGTGCGTGGTGAGGGAGTAGCGAGCTAGATCCAGACCCATCTATGGAGAGTAGCGGTACCCCCTTTGGAGGAGATCTTCAGTATGGTCGGTAGATTGGTATTTATTTCCTCTTTTGAGAGACTGATGTAGTGAGGATATGATGTATTGAGAGCTTGTACACTGATGTTTTATTTGAGATATCTCCCTGTTGAGCTATGAGTTTTGTACTCGAGGTTATTATATGATCATCATTTTTTTGGGAGATGGACCTTGTTATTTTATCTTCAGTTGTACAGTGGTTGATTTTATTTCTATAGCAGTTTTATCTTTTAGCTCTGATATCTGTTAGCCGTAGCTCTTTTTGCAGGTAGGACGCTTCGCCTATGCGGGTTTGGCATAGGTGGCGGATCTGTTGGCGAGCCCGGGTCGCAGTTTCGACCCCGGGGCGTGACAGATTAGGTGGTATCAGAGCCTAGGTTGTAGGTCATGGTGGACTTAGAAACCCTAGGCTTGTGGTTGGACCCTAGGATGACTTCGTGAGAGTCGTGATTTGTAGCGAGAGTCCTGATTGAGTTTTACACCTCTCCCGAGGGACGGGATGAGTGATTGGCATGTTTATTCTCCTAAGTAGTTATGTTGGCTGCAGACAACATAACGCTATGGAATGGGTGACATGCTCTAGACTTTCGCTGGATTGGGTCGAGCGTTGTTGGGTGCTGATTTGTGGTTTCGTCGTGGCGAGCGGTGTCTCCCCGACGCTGGGTTTGGGACCCTTGTGCATCCTGTCATGGCAGTTGAGCTTGAGCGGTTGGTTTTGGGCCGGATACCCGGATTGAGGTCAGAGAACTCCGGACCCAGATGACAAGATTGTCAGAGGCATATCAGCGGCAGAGTGAGCAGCTAGTTTGGTGACGCAGTTGTCAGAGCAGTGGGCAGCCCGACAGTACTTTTCTTCTGAGACCACCAGGATGTAGTATCCTCAGCGGCAGGGATTTCTGTAGTGCCAATAGAGCGAGTGGCCCCTCCGTGCCAATGTTTAGTGCCAAGGCACTGAGGTAAGGTGGATGGTTGACATCAGAGGAGCTGTGGGGCATGTTTGATTAAGTGAGCCAGATTTGGCGGATGAACCACCCCGACTCGTAAGATTAAGCTTGGAGCCTTTGGAGGCAGAGTCGTGGTTGGGGGTGATGGAGTGATCAATTGAGAGCCTCCCTGTGCTAGAGAGTTTATGCAGTTGTTGAACTGGCGCTCCAGGTTTCGAGGGACGAGGCACATAGGATAAGTGAGATTGGGAGTGGATTGCGCCAGGATACTCTTTAGTTTCTTTTCGGTCCCTCCTGTTCGGGTTTTGGACCGTGGATGCCTCGTCGGAGTAGGCATTGTGTTTGGAGCTGGACACTGCAGTTCCTTGGATGGGGATCTGCCGCTCGAGGCGAGTTCTGGAGGGAGGCGCTTGGCGCTAGGTGATGGAGGACAGATCGGCAGGCAGAGGCGTTTTCGTTTTGCTTTCCTGGGTGGTGGATATCCTTGTGGATGGTTAATGTAAAGCTTACCCAAGGGAATTCTACCCTTTGTGATTTATAACTTGCATATTTTGAATGTATTATATGGGATTGAGGGGTGAGCTTAGTAAGGATAAGTGTATAGGGAATTGCATGGATTAATGGTGTTTTGTCTGATGACGGTTGCAATGATGGATTTCTGAGATGTTGGGGATCGGGTGGACCCCGATGGCAGTATCAGTGTCTATATCAGAGTAGTGCAACGGTAGCGTGGTTTTGCTGTCTGCGGAGGATCGTATCTGTTGCCTCAGCGTGAGCAGAGACAGAGGTCGTGCTCCCTTGTGATTGATTGGATATTCTCTGGTGGACTAAGCGACAACCGCTTGCATCGTGTGGATGAGTTTGTGCCGCCTGGTTGGAGGGCGCCACGGCAGTGGATCGGGTTGTTGCAGGTGTGATTTCATCACAGTAGTCGGAGTTAGTGCACTTTGCATTCCGGCATGGACTAGAGGCAGAGTTGTTACCACGTGCACTAGAGGTACAGGATACCATCGGTGTTGTGCATGTGAAGGAGGCTTGTGGATTATGTTCAGTGTCGTTGAGACCATGAGTTATACCGGCAAACCTTTTGATATGGGTGGCAGTTCGATATTTTGACCCAGTGCTTGGGATTGGTTGGCACAGCACCACTGGATGGTTAAGTGCAGAGAGGGTGCTGATTGTGACTTTTGCGAGGCAGACAAGGGAGGCTTGTTATGGGGAGATTGTTCGAGCACACGGGGTTTAGCGACTGTGTGAGAGGAGCTTATGGTGGCGCCGGGACCAAAGGATATTTCTATTACTGCGAAATCCCGGGTGTGAGTCCACTCGAGTTGATGATTATGCCGCCTGTTAGGGAGATTGAGATTGCGGTTGACGTGGTTCTGGAAACCGCGCCAACCTCAATAGCACCACTTGGATTATCTGTAAGAGCTGGGAGAGTTGATCGCACCGGTGCAGGGATCTGTTGGATCGAGGGTCTGTTTGACCTAGTGCCACGTCGTTGATACACGACGGTGAGAGCCCTTTGGGATTGGAGCCCAGGCAGGTCCAGATATTATTTTGAATCTTTTGATGGAGCTATGTACAGGCAGTTATTGTATGATGCCTGCACCAATTTGGAATTTCAACTGAGGGCTTTGTCTAGATGGTGTTCAGGGCACAGTAGGGGCATTACGAGTACAGTGAAGCCAATGGATTGACTAATGCCCTGTTGCCTCTAGATTGAGGAATTCTATGTTTCAGTTGGCCTTGAACGGTTTGATGGCGGCATCCTCCAGGAATATTTTGGTTTTACCCCCCTCCCTGAGTGATTTAGAGCTTGTGCAGCATTTGTATATGGTGTGACAAGGTCTGTGGGGAAGAAGCTTTTTGCCAAGTCGTTGTGGTGCAAGTTTTAGCTTCGAGAGCATATCTTCCTGGATTACTTATTCTAGCCGAAGGGGCGGCGGTGGAAATTCGGCCAAAGTGGATGCTATTTAAGACTGGCCGTGATCGACGGTCATTGTTGGGGTGAGGAGTTTTTGGACCGGATAGTGCCAGCAGAGCTTGATGACCGGGTGATGAGATTGGTACCAGCGCCGATTCTAACCTAGTCAGTGGTGGGAGATGGATTTGTGAGTTATAGTGATACCTCCCGTGGTGGCTGTAGAGCCACCATTGGATTTTGTGAGCATCCAGTATCACCCCGACAGAGCCACTGTGGTGGCGGATGCCTGGAGCAGAAGAGCTATTGGGAGTCGAGTTTGACGGTTCCATAGCTGGCACTTTGTGGGGCCATTCTAGTGTGCAGGGTTTGAGTTTGTGTCCCAGAGGATCCCTTTTGATGAAAGGCTGCGGCTGAGCAATCCACTTGGGTGGTTGAGTTTTGAGGGTGACTGAGTGTGAACCCCTGCTTGTTAGGGCCCCTTTTCTGTGCAGGTGTTTGTGTGGATGTGTTTCGGGTCGCTTGGGTTAAGTTGGCTCTTAGGAGTGACGTTAGAGCGTGTGGCTCGGGCTATTTGTTCCTTTTCCCCCCGCCTTTTGTTGGAGTTTTTGAGGTTTTCTGCGTCTCAGCTCAGGAGTGTTATGTTTTGGACCCCTCGCCCGTGTTTGACTTGTTCCTTTTGGGGTCTGTGAGAGTTTGGAGTACGATGGACGCCCGTTGCGAATTCCGGCTCGTGAGGTGAGGGAATTGCGCGATCGGGCTATGCCGTTCTGGTTGTTGCTGATGTTGTTGCTGAGTAATCACGGGGTGTGATTGGTGACTTGGGAGCTGGGGACGGCAGTGTTGGGTATCAACCCCTGGTTTCTGAGACTCCTTGGGAGTTGCTCTAGTTTCGAGGACGAAACTTTCTTTTAGTGGGGGAGGATGTGGTGACCCGGATCTTTGCAGGGCTTCTACAGTGTGACCAGCAGCTTCTGGAAGCCTACGTGGCATGTCGGCGGTGTTCGCGCGCCAATTTGGACACAAGAGATGGACTCGGGGCTTAAAATGGATCACGTGGGTAATCGGGGGACCCCGTCGGATGTTTAGAAGAGTTTACGCGCAGAGTGGATATCAAATTTAGGCTCGGCGCGAAATTTGGATTAAAAATACCTTTTCGGGAGCCTCCGGCAATTTATAGGATTGGAATTTGGCAAAATGGACGCCGGATTTGGAATCAGCGCGCGAAAACGGTCAAGATGGGCTATTTACTTGTATTTTTCGGAGCTTGCTACAGTAATTTTACTGTTCATCGCCGGAACAGTGTTTCCGGCGATCGCCGGCGGCGTTGGCGGCGGCAGGCAGCGGCGGAAGGCGGCGGAAGGCGCTCGTGCAGGCGGCTAGCGGCCGCGGGCAGGCGCTGAGGGCGCGGGCAGGTGCGCGGTCCACCGCGGAGGGCGTGCGCCGGGAGCGGGCCACGTGGCGCTTTCCTGTTGGCCGGTGCAGCAGGCGCGGTCCACGGAACTTGGGCCCGGGTGCACGGTGAACCGGGTGGACACGTGGCAGATGGTTATTGGTTCGGTGTTGTGCGCGCGGTCCACGCAACGCGCGGGGCAGTTGACCGGGGCAGGTGGCCGTACCGCGGGCAGGTGGCCGTACGCGGGGCAGGCGCGGGCGACGTGGACAGTGCCACGTGGTGCCCGCTGATTCGCGGGCGCCACCTACCGCGTTGACGCGGGCAGGGACACGTGGCGCTCTCAGCGGTGGCTTGCACAGCTGCAGCGTGTTCGGGGGACACGTGGCGGGCGCTGGGGCGGGTCGGACGAAGCCGGGATCCCGTCCGACGGAGCATTTTGGACTGGGCCGCACTGTGCGCGCCCGAAAGTTCTGGGCCGGGCCGCACTGTGTGCGCCCGAAAGATTTCGGGCGCCCGAAAAATCGGACACAAGGGGAATTTTTCCAATTGTTTTCTGCTGCCTATAAATAGCACCCGAGCCTTCTTCTTTGGCTCTTTTCTCTCAACCCGCGCATCTTCTGCCCGAGCACCTTGAAGAAGACTTGTTCATCTCTTAATTCTTGATCTTCCTGCCAGGTTCTACGATTTTAGGAGCACGCATCCCGAGGTTCTGGATTTTACGGCCCGGCGCGACGTTGCATCTCCTGTGTTCCCCTTCGTCGCAGCAGCAGTGTTTTGGCTCCCCTGGGCTACCCCGAGATCCTTTTTCTGTGATTCTTGCGCCAACAGACTCCTAAGAGGTAGGGCTTCATCTTTCGTATTGATCGCGCTTTCCCGTTTCGAGTTTTTGGCACGGATTCCGAGGTGACACTGTGACTCTTTTTCTGTGTGGAATTGTGGGCAGCATCGAGGTGTTTTGGCCAATCTTTGCGTACAAGCGTCAGCTGGAAACGAGCTTATACAACTTTTTCGACTACAGATCGCAAGGAACGCGCTCGTATTTTTCTTGGATTTTTCTGAGATTTCATCAGAGGTGAGAATCACTATTTCTCTGTGTACAGTGCTACAGTCTTTTGTGCTGAAATCTTTTGAGTGTACCACCTTGTCGAATTTATATCTTGGCTTACCGAACTCAGATTTGGGCGTGCAAGCTACCGTTGCGAAGCTATCGACGCGAGGATCGCGGTGATATTTTTCTGGGAATTTTCGGGGCTCTTGCTACAGGTGGAAATTAAGCATTTCTGGGACTGTTGTTGTATGTGTGTGTGAGAGCAGATTTTGGAATGTATGTGTAATAGTGGACTTTGTATTGTGCCAGGAGAGTTACGGGTGTGCTGAACTTATTGGAGCAAGGGATTAGAGTTATCTGGTGTTTTCAGCTGTTGGGCTTTGGACAGTCAGCTTTTCAGGTGGGTGCTTTGTTCCGAGAACCGGTGGACGGTTCTCTAACTCTATATGTTAGAATTGCATGCAGGTGTAGGGTACAATACCTGGGATTGATTGGTAAGCTTAACAATGTTGATTTATGGGAATTGCAAGTTAATTATTCATATTATGACGATGGTATTAATCAGACATTTAGGTTGATGATTAGTGGAAGCTTACCTAAGGCAAGGTTACCCTATATGATTAATTATCATGCCATGTTAGCATATAACCCTTTTATGAGGCTGGTTTATACAATGGGATAGGATTATGTAGTTATGTGCAGGTTCTACTCCAAGGAGTGATTATGGATCGAAAATCATGGACAGGTATGGCCATTGCTAATTCTGGCATGAGGTTTATTTTCTTTATCCTTCTTGAGGACAAATGCATGCTTGTATGGACATATGTGTATGGACATATAGTTAGGCCATCTTTTACTGATACACTATCTTTTGGGATTTGACTTAGGAGAAACCATGATTGCTTTCTTTCTCCTTTTTATTTAGACTTTTGAGTCATGTTGCTCGGGTTCGAGCAGAGGTTTGGGATAGTGTAGCTGGGACCTTAGGGTCAGAGACAGGGTGTGCTTGATGTTGGATTGTGGGTTATTGCGGCAACCGCGGACAGTAGGCGGTTGACCGGATCTTGATTATTTTACCCAATTGTGGGTTGTGGGTTATTGCGGTGACCGCGGACTTTGGGCGGTTGACCGGATGTTGACTATTGCATCAGATTGGGTATCAGATTTGTTCTAGTGGATGGTGTTTCCCACTTTTTGAGTACTATTGCATCGGATCGGGGTTTTGTTGGTGGACGGAGTTTCCCACTTTGATCATAGTCTTGTTCCAGTCCTGCTATTATGAGACAGTGGTTACAGAGATACTCGATACCGTGATACTTGATACAGTGATGCTTGATACAGTGATACTTTACTCGTGTGGGTCGCTCCTCTCGAGTGCCACTACGGAGTAGGCTTTCCACGGTGTGAGCGCCGGGCACCATGCGGGGTTCTTGAGTTCGACAGCAGAGCAGGCAGTACCAGTGATTACTGGTCTATCGATTGGGTTTATTCAGGCAGATACTTTTTGTTACACTCGTGCCTGGGGGACCGAGTGGAGTCTAGTAGCTGTGTTTAGACCAGTGCTAGTATTGTTGGGAACCGTTCGGGGTTTGACGATGGTCCCGTGGTCGTTGTGGGTTCTTTGACCATTGTGTGAGAGGTTGAGCATCTTGAGTCTATCCGTTCTGAGAGAGAGAGCATGGATTATGACTATAGCCTGCATGAGCCACTACTCAATAGCGAGTTAGTCCGTTTGGACGCCCTACGTAATTCCTGCCCGTCAGCGGGAGGTGGTTGTAGGTGGGCGCAGGTTTGACTGGACCCGATGTGGCAGTCAGCTCGATTGGGTCGATTGAGCACCTCGTGTGCGAGTGTTGCATATATTTATCAGAGTTTTCCCATTTGAGCATTCAGATAGAGGCATGGTAGCTGTAGAGTGTCTTCTGCTTATTCTTTAAGTCTTACTGCATTAGTTATCTTTTGCCTCTAGTGGTCTTGGTGGGCAGATCGTCGGGCCTAGTGGCGATACCCACTGAGAACTCCCTTTTTGCGTAGTTCTCACGCCCGTCGGGGGTTTTTCCCCCTTTTTGTCCTTTCTCTCCTTTGTTTTGCAGAGTCTTGGCGGGTGTTGCCGTTCTGTGGTTGCTGTGCGTGGTGAGGGAGTAGCGAGCTAGATCCAGACCCATCTTTGGAGAGTAGCGGTACCCCCTTTGGAGGAGATCTTCAGTATAGTCGGTAGATTGGTATTTATTTCCTCTTTTGAGAGACTGATGTAGTGAGGATATGATGTATTGAGAGCTTGTACACTGATGTTTTATTTGAGATATCTCCCTGTTGAGCTATGAGTTTTGTACTCGAGGTTATTATATGATCATCATTTTTTTGGGAGATGGACCTTGTTATTTTATCTTCAGTTGTACAGTGGTTGATTTTATTTCTATAGCAGTTTTATCTTTTAGCTCTGATATCTGTTAGCCGTAGCTCTTTTTGCAGGTAGGACGCTTCGCCTATGCGGGTTTGGCATAGGTGGCGGATCTGTTGGCGAGCCCGGGTCGCAGTTTCGACCCCGGGGCGTGACAGATACACTCCGGTGTATCTCACACCCTCGGGTGACTGTTTTTCAGGCCGAGCGGGTGCTGGGATGTCGGGACGTGTTGGTGAGATTCCGTGTTAGATGTTGACCCTGGACAGCCGAAAGTTCATGTATTATTTGATGTTAAAGGAAAGAGTTGTAATTCAGAGGTAAATAATTGTAAAGTTAATTGTAACTTTTGCTTGTAGTTGTACGTAGTTAGTACTCTGATGTTGTTGCCAAGCTAGCCGTGCATATATAGATAAGGCTCAATTCCAAAGGGGATTGGGACTCTTCTATATATGTGGCGGTCTGTCATTGCCCTGACTGTTTTTGCAACTCTGATTTTAAAAAAAAAATAATAATAAATAAATAAATTTATACACTGGTTTTTGAACTCGGGGCGTGACAGATTAGATGGTATCAGAGAAATAGGAATACGATGTCTAGGTTTGGCTAGGAACGAACCCTAGGATGACTTGTGTTCACGAGAGAGCGCTGGGTTTTGAATAGTGGTTTGGAACTTTGATGTGTTTTGTGTTCGTGTTTTAGGAACCGTTGTTAGTGAAAGGTTAGTGGCGCTCAAGGTTTCGACCGTGAGCCTGATGTTTCAGTGGAGCCAGAGGGCTCAGATCAGTAACAGTACTTGTGGTTGAAGGATTGACCTTTTAGTATCCTTGTGGCATAATTCAGTGGCCTAAGTGCCCGATGGTAATCCTGATTTGGGAAGAATTTGAATTTTGTCCTTTGTGTCAATTCTATTGAGAAGTAGAGACTCTTGGTAGAGGTTATATTATCGGCATAGGGATTGCGAAGGAAGGTATCTGATGCACCTTCAGATGTGGGTTGTGTCCCCAACTAGTTGTTGGCGACAGATCTATGGTATTTCGCCTTTCTTTTGGTAAGCACGTTGGGCGGCCGACAACGTACTTCCGAAAGAACCGAGAAATACTCTGCCCTGTAAAGGGGAATATTCAGATTGGGTCTAAATGAGTAATCTGAGAGTTGTCAATATTTTGTGACTGATTGTCACTACTGTGAACCTGTTAGAGGCGTAATAGTGGATTAGTTAAGTTTAAGTTTCGGGGACGAAACTTCTTAAAGTGGTGAGTGATGTAGTAACCATGATTTTAAAATCCAGAATTCAGGTTTAAATAATTTTCAGAATTATTTAAATAGCAAAAATTGGTAGATAGTAGTGCAACAGTGGCCCTAAAATATCAACTTTTGATCGGGGCCTGATCTCAAAAATCCGAGAGCACCATTGCGATCGTCTCGTCGAAACATGAAAGTTTCATATTCACTTGTCGACGATCTGACGGTCGGATCTTCCGCAAAACAGCGAAGAAGAACGGGTCCCACAACTTAAGTTGTGAATAGTAACCTTGTATTTTTAATCCCCTTTCGACCACTATCGGCCGTTCAACTGTCCAGAATTTGAAGATAGGGGTATGAGTAATGAAACCTAACTATTTTCGACGTTCTGAGCGCAATGGCACTGACGGTTTCCGCGTTTGGCGATCCGAGTGCATTGAAGTGCGTGCGTCAGATTGCGACCTACAAGAACTAGTTGGCCCGAGATTTTATCCGAGCGCCAAATTAATCAAATAAATATGCTACTTAACAGGTCTCGACGAGCCGGACGTCGTGGCGAAGTCGGTTTCGCAATTCGCTGAGCGGATTTTCTCGAATTGCGTGAAAAGTGTCGAAAAAATTAATATTTTCTTAAAGAATCTAAATATTTTATGTATCAAAGTTAATGAGGTTAATTCCTTAAGGTTCTGGGTTCATTTTGCATCTCCTGTGAAGATTCCAGAGCATAGGGTTTTGAGTGTGAACCGGGTTTGGGTTATTTTGCAAAGGAATCTTGCATTAAATGTTGAAGTGCCTCTTGGTCTGCCCGTGGGGGAAACACGAGGGGTTTGGGATTGAATCCAAAGCATCACTTGGGTCCTCTGAGTTTCCAGATTAATCCCCTAAGTGCCGGTGGCTGTGGGACACAAACCCTTTGAGTGTTAACCCGAGATAGTGAGAGGAAGAAGAAGGTTGGATCAAACCTTCCCAAAGTTGGAGTTGAAGTTCTCTGGGTTGTTCCCTGGTGACTGAGGACTCTGCTGGAGCTTGCTGTGGCCGCACGAAGGAGGAGGAAGAGAACCGGCTTCTTCCATCTTCTACAACTCCGGCCAAGGTGAGGCTATTAAACCATCGGTTGTTTAAACCCAAGACCACTAGCAGTAGGTTAGTTAAGTCCTAAGGATGCTTCGTGCAAAGCCCGAGCTTCCCATGCACGCTGGTTGGCCGGCGGGAGCAAACCCTCGCCGGAAACCTAGGGAAGCTCAGCCTCGGCCAAACTCTTCAACTAGTGGACCAAAATGAACAAAGGTTGGTGGAAAAATACTGTAGGAGATGAGGATCAACCCCACCAAATTTGGTGAAGTTTGATCAAGTGTGGAAGTCGCAGATCAAAACCCTAATTTTTGGGTATTTTGCACTTGGCCGAGCTCTTTGCTCCGGCGCCGGCGAGCCTCTCCACCGCCGGCCACTTGCCCAGAACACTTGCTGGGACCTAGAGGAGTGCCCCCATGCATTTGTATGGCACCCATGCGGCACCAAATTGGTGCGGCCATGGTTGACCCGAAATTGCACCATGTTGCGGCCGCCGGCGCTCCGGCCATCTTTGGCCGGGGTGAGATGGTCAGGAAGCTTCATATGGCCCAGTAGATCAACTCCATCCATGTTGGAAGTCTCCAAAATGCCCCGTTAAAAATCCGCCATTAACGGTGAAGAAGCTCGAAATGGAGCTTACTCCGCCGCCGTCGCCGACGTGCCTCGTCGCCGGGCACGGGTCCAGGCAAGCTTACTTTGAGTTTTGGGGAAGGTTTGGTTAAGTGGTTGAGCTCCAGAGTCACTGGTTGAGTGGTCACGGTTTTCAAAGTGAAGAACATCTTCTTCAACCTCGGGCTATGGCTAACCGAGGGTGCAAAGTGGAAATTTAAATGCTGGGAATGTTGCCTGTGTTCTGTAGAGCAATTCCCTTCAAGTTTCACCGGATTTGGTCCAGTAATTGCTGAGAACTAAAGCTGGGAATAGCTTGGGTACTTGTATGTTAAGTGTGCATGCCATGTGTTTGTTATAATGCCACAGTGAAAATTTATTTGGATTTAGGCTTCGATGTAAATATGAAAGTTACTCAGAAATGTCCCTTGAGCTTGATGCTCACTTCAGATCAAATTAGATCTGTGTGGACTGCTGTATGGAGCATTGTGCTTGATGTTAGAGAGCTAAGGCTTGGATCTCTTTGATCCAGCCAGTTCTGGGCTGCCCAAAGGTGAGCCTGGGTGTTCTTGAGTTCCCAGAAGACTTCTGCTCCAATTTATTCCATGGTTGCATTGTTGGTTTAGAAGATTTGGTTAAACAAGCTCTAAAGTGAATGTTTTGGCCCAAGGTTGGTTCTGGGTTGTTTGCGAAGTCGCGACAGTGAGTTCTTGACTAATTTGGGGTCACTGAACGCGATGCTCGTGTTTAAATTAGGTTTTGTTGATCCAAAGAAACAAAATGGCTTTTAGGCTATGTTAGTGCATATATTATGGGCCAAAATTTGCCTCGGGACCCGTGCTGCCACAAATGAGTGAGCACGGTGTCCAGCAAGACATAAGTAACCTGTTGGAAGTGATGGAATGTTAAAATGAATCTCCAGTTGAAAGAACGAGCGAAAACAGTGCCCAAACTGGCACTAAAAGTGAAAATTTAAAAGCCCTAGGGGTCTAGATGCAAAAGTCACATCATTTACTGGTTAGTAAGTTGATTCCTGAACCTTAATTCACATTCAGGATTATTCGGTAGCATCTGGTGTGCTGAGCGTACAGTTGGTTCAGTTTAGCCGCCTGCGTTATATCAGGTGGGTTATCTTCGGTCCGGGCTTTATCAGTTCGGCCCTCGGTGTACGGTATTGGTTGGACTCCTGTTTTTGGTAACCTAGTTTATCTTGAGCCTGTCTGCCTTTGGTTGCAATATATATTACTGTTAGTTGCTTTGACTGATTGGCCATTTCGTAGTTGCACTCCTATGCTTGATTATTATATTGATCTACCAATGCTTGAGCCTGCCCTTCCTTTGATTCAGTTATTTGCTACGTTATACCTGCTTTATGCCTGATTATGGTCTTCTTTAGTGATCTTTACCATATCTGCTGATTAGTTGTTTCCAGTGGTTATATTATTGCTCTACATATTGCCATGCCTGTTTGGTCATCTGACAGTTGAGCTTGCTTCCTTGTTGTTCGCCTGTTATGCTGCTAAATACATGATCTTCTAAAATAAATATTTTTACCAAGCCTTGTAGGGTAGCCTGAGTCTGTTCTTGTTTGATAGGACAAGGGCAACACTCTACGAGGTTTGGGACCCAAAAACCTATTGTTTTCAAAGGTTTTCTTAAAAACATGTGTTTAGTTGCATAAGGGGTTTGTCTGTCTGATTGGTTGTTAGATGTTGAGCTACGCCTGTTATCAGTTCTATTCTGCCTTACATGATTATTCATTGTACCTCTGGTATTTATATCTTATCTTGGAACATTTCCATGTTGGATTGGTGAGCTTGCTTGTCCTGCTGATCAAATGATACACTGCTGAACACATAGATTTATTTAACTGATGTTTTACCGAACTTCGTAGGGTCGCCGGAGTCTGTTCTTGTTTGATAGGACAAAGGCACTACTCTGCGAGGTTTAGACCTAAAACCCAAGCTTCGTAGTGTCGCCTGAGTCTGTTCTTGTTTGATAGGACGAGGGCAATGCTCTTCGGGGTTTGGACTTTTCAAAACAGTTTTCTTAAAAATATGTGTTTAAGTTTTGTATCATTTGGTTGGTCTGCATGATTGAGTTGAGTTTTTCGGTTGAGCTTATGCTGAGTTGAGATTTTCCTTGGTCTTGCATATGAGTTGAGATTCAGTTGATTTTGCCCTTACATCCCAGTGGGGATTTCCCGGCTTGTTGCCGATTACCCGGTCAGTGGACCGAGAGCTTGAGCATTTGCATTATGATCACCCGCACCGTTGTTCTTCACGTACACTAGCGGGCTGATCCCCCGTAGCAGTGTACTTTACCGGTAAAGTGGTTAGCTGTGGCAACCCGTGACCCTCAGTGGAGGGAATGTCAACCAGGTTGGTGCTAGGTTGGGCAGCCTTGCCTGAGGTCTTGTGAAGGCCAATATGGTAGCTTGTGATTGGGTCTTTGTGTTTTCATCTATTTGATGCATGTGTTGTTAAGTTGCTTTAACATGTTTCTTTGATTCTTTGATCTGGCTTCTAGTTATCTACCTATATATGATTCCATGTGATGCCTTTGATTATAATTTCATTGTTATCTTGCTGATTGTCCTAACTCCTTGATGCCTTGATTATAATTTCATTATTATCTTGCTGATTGTCCTAACTCCTTGATGCGTTGATTATCCTGATACATGTTTGTCCTATTTTAAATTCTGCTTAAAGTATCTCCTATGCTTGTACCCAGATTATAAGTTTTGCTTTCTTTACAGCACCAGTTATATATCTGCATATCCTAATTGTGATTATATATCTGTTGATCTTCATAATTGCCTATCTGATTATTCTAACCCCTGATTATTACTATCCTCTAGTATTGTATACCAGTAGGTACGATCTGCTATTTCTCGGCTCGTCGTGCCCACTGGGATACACTCCGGTGTATCTCACACCCTCGGGTGACTGTTTTTCAGGCCGAGCGGGTGCTGGGATGTCGGGACGTGTTGGTGAGATTCCGTGTTAGATGTTGACCCTGGACAGCCGAAAGTTCATGTATTATTTGATGTTAAAGGAAAGAGTTGTAATTCAGAGGTAAATAATTATAAAGTTAATTGTAACTTTTGCTTGTAGTTGTACGTAGTTAGTACTATGATGTTGTTGCCAAGCTTGCCGTGCATATATAGAAAAGGCTCAATTCCAAAGGGGATTGGGACTCTTCTATATATGTGGCGGTCTGTCATTGCCCTGACTATTTTTGCAACTCTGATTTAAAAAAAAAAAAAAAAAAAAAAAATTTATACACTGGTTTTTGAACTCGGGGCATGACACATGAAGAGTCGAATGATCGTAGTGAAAATGGGAGTTCGGCTGATGAGGCCGAAGTATACGCGACTGGCTTGTTGAAAGATCATCAGTCGTACAAATGCCAGTTGTTGAAGCCGGTAAGGATTCGGGAGTACAAAGCCCGAGCATCGACTAATGCATACTCGTTTGATACCTCTAAGGCCGATCAAATTTTCGATCGGCTGCTTCAAGATGGGAGGATCCGACTCCAGGATGGTCAAAAGATTCCCCCATACAAGGAGCTCCGAAAGCGGAAGTATTGTAAGTGGCACCATTTAGGGAGCCATCGAACAGGCGATTGCACCGCCTGAAAGAAACAAATCCAAAAGGAGATCGATGAGGGTCGGCTCATTTTTGCCGACCATGAAAATAGCAATACTAAACCTTCTCCTTCGTAGGTAAACATGGTGGATTCGAAGGGAAAGAAGCCGACGTCGAAATCCAAGTCCCTTGAAAAAATGACGCCAACGAGTGGCATACCTCGATTCTGCGTACGATGTAAGGCCGAGATGACCAGCGAAGACTGGGACGCATTTTTCCTCAGCATGCCCCAGGAAGTCAAGCAATGGTTCGCCTTCCCAGACCTGGGCAAGTGCATAGCTCGCCGTGACCCGGCGTCGGATCATTATTCGACCAAGGGGTCCAATAGACAACCCCCCAAGAAAGAGGACGGGAATGACGAACGGGATCAAGCCATCCAACGGGTCTTGTGTGATCTTTACGGCCGACCACGGTCGAGGCTGTAGACAGGCGGCTGTGAGGGGCTAGGGGCCCCACTACGACAACAAAGCCCCCACTACGACTACAAAAAAGGCCGAAACGAGAGGGCATCCCGAGGAGTTGTCGTCCGAGAGGCCAAAAAAGGACGAAGGTATGAGCCACAGCCGCGCCTATATCAAGTCGGGCCTCACGAGAGGTTTGGCTCGGCTACCCGCGCATGGGGCCGAAGCCCCGAGTCTCTTATCACGGAGACAGCAGGCTGGGGGCATGGGCTACCCCTTTAATGCCTGACATCGAATTTCCTTGGCTGACGGAAGGGAAAATCGATGCCTTGGCCATCCGCCTAGTTGAGGAGCTCAGAATTCAGCCATGGCCGAAACCATGCAAAGGCGAGAGATCCTCAGGGAGCACCTGAGGGAAGTAGACCTACCGGCCGATAGACCGGCCGAATAACAGTCCACTTCAGATAGACCAACCTGGTGGTATGGTTTGGGCCATGATGAGGACACAGAAACGTCGGTAGCAACGAACCCAAGTCGATGCGATGAAAGAGGCGGCGGCGGCTCAAGGGTCGTAGCCTAGCCCGGGTGAAGTACGATCCATGCTTCGTCATGCTCATCTTCTTCATCTTCTTCTTCTTCTTCTTCTTCTCCTCCTCCTACCCCTTATTCTCCTCCACCTTCTGTCTCCTTCTCGGTCTCTCCCGGCTTCGTTTCATCAATTTTGCGAGCCGCTTCGATAGGAAAGACCCGAGAAATATCCGATTGATGGCTAGACCCAGCCACCGGAGGCGGCACATTAGGTGTAATATGTTGAGGGGCGACAAAAGACCTAGGTCGAGGGGTAGCCTCGGCCGGTGCGGGCACAGGAGGACCACCGCGGCCAAGTTTCGTCGGCCTTGGTGCAATGACGATCTGTTCGACAGAACGTTTGGCCGAAAGACGGGGCAACTGTAAAAAAGAAAAGAATATAAGCCGATCGAATGGCAAGGAGTTTGGCCGAACGATGGCATAACTGCAAAAAGAAAAGAATATAAGCCGATCGAACAGCAAAGAGACGAAAAACGAGTGAAATACCTGAAGAGGTTCTTCGGGAGGGAAGGCCTCGTCCTTAGGCAAGGCAGTTGCTTGAGCCACCGTCGGCTCCACAATAGCCGCCGTTCCCTGATCTGAGCTCCCAGCGACTGACTCTTCTCTGGCCGAATGCGAAGCAACCGGAGTGTGCCTAGAAGAGCGTCTAACCAGAGGAAAGCCACGAACCGGCCTTTTGGTCGAGCGAGGTGGCTAAGAAACATGAATGGGTTAATCAAAATCAAGACTAGATAGGCCCTGAGTGAGGAGAAAGCTTACCGATAGAACCCGAAATAGAGGCGTGCTCTCCTCAAGGACTAGTCTGGAAGCCGAAGTTGAAGGTCCAGCTGAAGATGATGGAAAAATCCAATAAGAAGATGTCGAGAGAACTCGAAGGAAGAGTAGCAGACATACCTTCGGATTTGGATAGAGGGTCGACATCAAAATCAAATCGATCGACCATTTCGACAAAGACGATGCCGAACAAGGTGTTATAGGCGTCGCTCCATGACCGCCTGAATAGCTCGTCAAAGGAGCCTTAAGAAACTGCTTCGAACGACACGGGGATGAAATATCGTTTTAAGCGGTTCTCGGCAGCCGTAATCCGATCCACCTCAGCTACTCCCTTTATTGGATGACGACCGCGATAGGATTTGTCAGTGAAGTAAGAGGTCGGGGCCGGAAGTGCTTGAACCAACCCGAATTGTCGGGCTGCGAAGTGAGGCGAACAAATCTCGGTGCTCGGCACCAGTTTGGATTAGCTTTTAAGGCCGATGTGCATGTCTCGGGGAGCAAGAAATGAGTACTACACAGCGGTATGCTGGGTGAGCTCCACCGACTCCGCCTGGTTGCGGATGTGTTCAAACCTTTCTCGAAACTAGGAAGGTCCATTCTTTCTCGAGGCAAAAGGCGCCCAACGGCCCTTCGGCCATTTCTCCTCAGTGTAAAACACCCGGAGGTAGCACGAAAAATTAAGGGAATTATCTAAGGAAAAAGGCTCTGGACAATCAAAGGATTAGCCGAAAGAAACCGAGGGTTGAGAAGAGACTGGAGGAAACTCCGTACGGCGAAGGAGCGAAGGAAAATAAAACCGGAGGCACAGCTGCAGGAACCACAGAACACCGCACCCTGAGCCAATCACAAGATAATTGTCATTGCAAGAGGCAGGTTTAATCGCCTCAAATAGTTCTCGATGCACGAAGGCGAGAAAATAAGGACCGAGGGTGAGTTTCTGACCGTTGGCTAGTGCCACGGCTATCGACAAAAAGTCCCCGTTCATTTTATGGGATCTGGTACAGAAGAGGCTATAGCACAACCAATACCAAAGGAAGGCAATGTGCTCATCCTTGGATACCAGCTCAGCTCAGTCTTGCGACCGGTGAAGATCTTCACGAACCTCCCGTATGCGAGATCCGTATTCGGATCTAGACTGGGAGCGAAGTCGTCTATACCTTCGGCTGAGAGGGCTGAAGAAAAAATAACGCCATGAGAGCGAAGGCCGGTGATAGCGGCCACATCCATCAATGTCGGGGTAAATGGCCCCGAACGGAATAAGAAAGTAGTGGAGCGCAGCGACCAGAAGCATAAGGACAACGCTAGAAGCAGCGGATCGGTCTTGTCACGCCCCGAGTGTAAATCAGAATCCGGGCCCGTCTACAGATCCGTTGTGCACACGAAATTTTTCGCGTACACGAAGCGCCGGTAACCTGCTCAGATATAAGAGATAAAATAAAAGAGCACACATACAGAGCTGAACTAAAACTACTACATCTCAGACTGAAACTGGAAGTAAAATAAAGTACAATAGTGAAAATAATGCATATGTCTCTCCCAGCTCACCAAAAATATACAACTAGCTGGCTAAACCCAGACCCGAAAGATAAAAAGGGGATACATCAAGTCCAGCTAAACTCACTGTCGGGGCAGACGATCTATCTACTCAGCTATCCTCTCACCTCGATCCGCCGGTGAAAGCCCAGCAGCTCCCGCAGAAGTCTCCGCAAAACAATGGGGGAGAAAAAGAGGAAAAGAATAATGGGGGTGAGAACTTCTAGTAAAACCAGTAGCCTCCCCTAATGGGCAAAGCCTCAAACTCCGACGTACCCACTAGGTCTACTAGAGGCAAAAGGGAAAGAAGAGTGGTAAGCTATAAAGACTGCTGATAAAAGGAAACTACCACAACTATGCCTCAAAATGCAGTGCCAGAAAAGTACTATATGAATGCATCAGTAAAAGTATCTGCCTGAATAAACCCAATCAATGGACCAGTAAAAACCGGTACTGCCTGCTATGCCGGCCGCATCAGGTACGCTAATGACGTACAACACCGGCGCAAAGAAGGAGTATCAAGTACTCAAAGATTGACCGGCACCTATCCGGTACAGTCGCACACTCCGGAGTGGCACTCGAGGGGAGCGACCCACACGAGTAAAGTATCACTGTCACTAGTATCATAATATAGCAGGACTGGATCACGACTATGCTCAAGTGGGAAAACCGATCCACTAAAAAAATCCAGATCCCCAATATGATGCACAAGTAAACATCCGGTCAACCGCCCAATGTCCGCGGTCACCGTAATACCCTACAACCCACAATCAAATCCAACCACCGACATCAAGTCAACCGCCCAATATCCGCGGTCGCCGCAATACCCCGCAGCCCACAATCAAGTCCAACCTGTCCCAGACTCCAAGGTCCCGACTACACTATCCCAAACCCATGCTCTAACCCGAGCAACAAGTAACGAGAGTCTAAATAGAAAGGAGAAAAAAACAATCATGTTTCTCCTAAGTCAAATCCCAACATGATAGTGTAGCAGAAAAAGATGGCATATCTAGATGTCCATGCAAGCATGCAAGTGTTCTCAAGAAAGGTAGAAGAAGGAGTATCAAGTAATAATCTCGCAAGGAATAAGTCATCGGTCATAATCACCATCCACCTATGCATGTCCATAAAATCCTCAAGTAATACCCACCAACAGGATGAATCACCTTGTCCCAATATAATAGTTAACTTCACATGCAAGGTTAAGTGCTAGCATAGCAAAAATATGTCCATACAAGCATGCATAAGTTCCAACCAAGAACTAATCAATAATCCTAACACAGGGGGATCTCTCTAATATTCCTAGTGAGCATGTCGAAATAGAGGTACACAACAACCACCCACCTCGGTCGCGAAGAATGGATCCAAGCTCGCCCTCTCACAAGGAAAACCCCCGGCTCACTGTGAAAACTGCAATAACAACCAAAACGGTGCACAATTAATCCCATAATTATCACAATGCCGCTGCCCGCGCAACCAGTCCAGAAGTTGGTCGATTTTCACCTGCGAGATGACCTCTGAAAATTCCAGAAAAATCACCGCTGCGATCCTCGCGACGAGTAGATGCAAATCGAGTACTCGCACGTCCCGTTCCGATACCTGTAGGCCAAGATACAATCGAAATACCGCGGTAAGCCAAAACTCCCCACGATCACAAGTCTGTGGAATTCAGTCCAGAAGAAGTTAAAACATCACCTTTGAAACGTCCTCCAAAAATTTCAGAAAAATCACGGCTGCGATCCTCGCGACGATTAGATGTAAAATGAGTACTCACACGTCCCGATCCGACGCTCGTGGGCGGAGAAATCCCACAAATACTCCTCCGCTGTCCAAAAGTCCGCTACAGAAAAAGGGGTAACAAGATGATCCATAAAGCCCAAGAAAAGCTCGGAATGGAGGGAAGCGGTAAATAAAATAAATGTAGCTCTACCTGTCGTGGAAACACCGACGCAAAAATCACCTGAAAACTCTTTCGGGGTAGCCCAGGGGAACTTGCGGACCGAAATGCTACGGAAAAGGCTGCCGAAGAAGGAACGTCGAAGTGCGCCGAATCGCCGTAGACGTCACTGTTGCGGCCTCCAAAAATCCTAGAACTCCTTCACAAGGTGCAGATCAAAGTGGGGAAGAAGTCGTCTAAAGAGAGCTCTTGTTGGAAAAGCCCAGAAAATGGGGCAAAGGTGCTGCAAGGGGCCTATTTATAGGCCCAGCCCAAAAAGAGAAGGAAAACAGTTTTTGGGCCGAAGTTTTGGGCGCCCGAAACTTTCGGGGGCCGAAAGCCCGATCCAAGAGCCCGTCCGACCAGCGCCCGGATCTTCCTGCGCATGACAGGTGTCCTGAACATGGGACGGCGTGTGCAAGCGCGCCCGGGCGCTGACGCATGGTCCGCGCTCGGTCAAACGGGTAACTGGCGCCCGTGAATCGCAGGGGCCACGTGGCCCGCACTAGACGGCGGCCCACGTGCACCCTGCCGCACCGCCTGCCCCCCTGCCACGCAAGCGTCCCGAGGTGCCCACGTGCGCCTCCGTGGACAGCACCTACGTGAGCCCGCCAATCCGAGGCTGCCACATGTCCCCGCGCTCGATCCACGACACCTGCGCGGGTTCCGTGGATCGCGCCGCGTGCGCCAACCACACCGGGGACGCCACGTGTCCCCCCGCCCCGGTCCATGCACCACCCGCGCCTCACCGTGGACCGCGTCACGTGAGCCGGCCAATCCCAGGCCACCACATGGCACCCAACCGGTCCACGGCTTCCCCAATGCACTCGAATCCACAGAAAACTTCTGGGTGTCCGTTTCTAGGCATCCGGACTCAGAAAAATACAAGCAAATAGCCATTTTTCAACTTTTTTCCGTGCTGAATCCAAATCCAACCTCCGATTAGCCTGAAACCTCTTCCAAGATTCAACAAAAGCAGCCGAAACTCAGGCTTGATTCAGGAACCTCACTGAGTCCATCTTACACATCCATTTGACGCGTTACGGGCCCGACACACCAATAATAGGTGTTTCACACCACGGATCACGGGGGAAAGCTACACGGGGACCTGGGCCACTACATCCTCCCTCACTAAAAAAAGTTTTGTCCTCGAAACAGAAGTCATACCTCAAGCCGGAACCTCGAACAGGAAGGGGTAAGTGTCCAACATCGTCTTCTCAAGCTCCCAAGTAGTCTCGCGCTCGTCATGGTTGCTCCACAAGACCTTCACGTAAGGAATGGCGCGACTGCACAATTCTCTCACCTCTCGATCCAGAATTCGCAGTGGGTGCTCCTCGTACCTCAAGTCCTCGCTGGTCTCGAGTGGGGTGAAGTCGTTGACGTGCGACAGGTCGAAGACATACCTCCTCGGGGTAGAGACATGGAACACTTCATGTACACCGGCAAACCTCGGGGGAAGTGCAAGTCTGTAGGCAACTTGTCACGCCCCGGGTGTAAACCAAAACCCGGGCCCGTCTACAGATCCGCCGTGCACACGGTATTTCCCGCGTACACGAAGCGTTGGTAACCTGCTCAGATATAAGAGATAAAATAAAAGAGCATAAAATCAGAGCTGAACTAAAACTACTACATCTCAGAATAAAGATGGAAATAAAGTAAGGAACATCTGTAAATAAATACAAGTATCTCTCCCAGCTCACCACAATTATACAAACAACTGGCTAACGCCAGACCCAAAATAAAGTACAATAAGACTGTCTGAGAAGATAGGGGTACATCAAAAGTCCAGCTAGCAACTGTCGGGTGGACACTCTATCTAGTCCGCTATCCTTTTACCTCGATCCGATGCTGACGGCCCAGCAACTCCTGCAGAGGACTCTGCAAAACAAATGGAGAAACAAAGAAAAAGACGATGGGGGTGAGAACTACTATAAAAACAGTAGTCTCCCCTAGTGGGTTAAGCCTCAACTCAGACGTGCCCACTAGGTCTACTAGAGGCAAAAAGGAAAGGAGAGGTGGTAAGCTATAAAACTACCGATAAAGGAAAGCTACCACTACTATGCCTCTAAATGCAGTATCGAAAAGAGTAACCGAATGCATACATCAGTAAAACTATCTGCCTGAATAGACCCAATCGAAAGACCAATAACCCCTTGTACTGCCTGCGCAAACTGTCTCAAGTATCTGCTCATAATCGGTACTCACTGACCGATACTCAATGTCTGGCACTCACTGGCCGATGTGTCAATTGCCTACTCCGGAGTGGCACTCGAGGGGAGCGACCCACACGAGTAAAGTAACCATGTCTCACAAATACAGTAACCATGTCTCAATATCTCACTGTAGCAGGACTGGATCACGACAATGATCGAAGTGGGAAAACCCCTCCACTAAAAAGAATAACCCAAACCCCCAGTCTAATGCAATAGTACTCAAAAAGTGAGAAACTCCATCCATTAGCGAAATTCGATCCCCAAATATGATGCACAAGTAAACATCCGGTCAACCGCCCAATGTCCGCGGTCGCCGCAATACCCCACAACCCACAATCTGGTATGACAAATCCACTCAATAGACCCGGCTACACTATCCTACAACCCTGCTCAACCCGAGCAATACCACATGTATCTCAATAAAAAGAGAAGAGGTGCCAACATGGTTTCTCCCAAGTCAAATTCCAATGATAATGTAGCAGAAAAAAGGTGGTCTATCTAGATGTCCATACAAGCATGCAAGTGTCCTCATGATGATAAAAGAAAGACAATTACCATTGTTCATACATTGATTAGGGCATGCTATTCCAGGATAATAAAGATCTCATAAGAATACAAGTACTAACATAGCACAAGTCCAACTATACAAGCATGCATAATAACCATGATATACTAATCAGCATTCAACAACGGGGATCACTCTAATATTCCTAGTGAGTAAATCAAAGATGAGGTCCACAACAACCACCCACCTCGAAAAGTGTGAACTATAATAATGCGAGATCCCTCGCTGTCCAAGATCCTCAATCTCCGCAAACCTCCAAAATGCGAGAACTGCAGCAACATAGATCGCACACGGCATAAATGAACAACTTCCACAACAGTAATTACTGTTTACAAAACAACACAGAAAATGAGGAAATTCACCTCAGTACAGTCCTCAAAAAAAGTTGAAAAAATCACCGTTGCGATCCTCGCGACGAGTAGACGACAAACGAGTACTTACTCGTCCCGTTCCGACACCTGTAGGCCAAGATACAAATTAATCATCGCGGTACACACGAAACTTCCAATGATCAGAAGTCAGCAGTACTCTCTCCAGAAAAAGTATAATTTTTACCCTCGAAGCAACATCAGAAAAATCCAAAAAAAATACGATGATGTTCCTTGCGACGCGTAGATATAAATCGAGTACTTGCACTCCTCGTTTCGACTCTCGGTTGCTGAGAAAACCCACAAAAACCCTGGTGCTGTCCAAATTCCATCACAGAAAAAGAGGTCACAGAAATGGTCCAAAAAGCCCAAGAAAACCTTGAACTACGGAGAAGCTGAAAATACAAAAGTCGTAGCCCTATGTGTCATGAAATCGTGGGCGCAAGAATCACCCAAAAATTCCTTCGGGGTAGCCCAGGAGAGTCCACAGACCGAAACGCGACAAAAAAGGCTAACAAGGAAGGTGCGTCGCAGTGTACCGAATCGCAGTAGACGTCGAAGTAGTTCCTCCAAAAATTCTAGAACTTTTCCACAAGATGCACAGCTGAACAAGGAAGAAATTCTCTAAAGGGATCTCCCTGCGAAACTGCCCAGAAAAAGCACAAAAGAAGGCCCAAGGGGCCTATTTATAGGCCCAAGCCCAAAAGTACTCACTATTGGATTCGGGAGCAACTTTTCGGGCGCCCGAATCCAATAGTCGCACCAGCACAGCCATCCGACCAGCGCCCGAAACCACCTGCGCTTGACACGTGTCCCAAACAGGGAACAGCAAGTGCAAGGCCCTTCGGACGCCGCCACGTGGCACGCCCCCGTCAACGCGGGTGGGTGGCGCCCGCCAATGGCTGGGCGCCACCTGGCCAGCCCGCGCGACCCGCCGACCGGTCGCGTGCCTCGCCGGCCGCGCCGCCTGCCCCCCACGCGCGCACGAATCTTGAGGCGTTGGCGTGCACCTTCGTGGACCGCGCCGCATGAGCCCGCCAATCACCTGCTGCCACGTGTCCCCGCACCCGGTCTATGCACCCGAGCGAGGTTTCGTGGACCGCGCATCGCGCGCCGGCCACTCCTGGGGCGCCACGTGTCCCCGCGCCGGGTCCATGCACCACCTGACACTGCTCTGTGGACCGCGCTCTATAAACCGGCCAATAACAGGCCGCCACGTGGCACCCAGCCGGTCTACAGCCTCCCCTATGCATTCGAATCCACTGAAAACTTCCGGGAGCCCTTTTTGGGCATCCGGACTCAGAAAAATACAAGCAAATAGCCATTTTCAAGCGTTTTTCCGCGCTGAATCCAAATCCAACCTCCGTTTGGCCCAATACCCTTTCTAAAATTTGGCAAAAGCAGCCGAAAGCCAATCCAGCTCTGGATACCTCACTGGGTCCATCTGTGGTACCCCTTTTGATGCACTATGGGCCAGACACACCAATGATAGGTGTTTCACATAGTGGATTCACGGGAAAAAGTTACATGGGGTTCTGGAGCCCTACACAACTGGCCCAATACACTCAAACACCTCGAGAGGTCCAATATAACGGGGGCTAAGCTTCCCACGGATGCCAAATCTCCTGATCCCTTTGGACGGCGAGACTTTCAAAAATACATGGTCTCCAACCTGAAACTCTAAGTCTTGTCGCCGTAAATCAGCATAGCTCATTTGTCGGCTCTGGGCGGTCTGAAGGTGCTGTCGGATCACTCTGACCTTCTCCTCTGCCACAAGCAATAACTCGGGCCCCAAAGTCCGTCTCTCACCCACATCACTCCAATAAAGAGGTGATCGACACTTGCGTCCATACAACGCTTCAAACGGAACCATCTGAATGCTCGCTTGAAAGATGTTGTTGGACGCAAACTCTGCCAAAGATAAGTGTTGAATCCACCCTCAGCCGAAATCCAAGACGCAAGCCCTCAGCATATCCTCAAGAATCTGTATAGTCTACTCTGACTGCCCGTCGGTCTGTGGGTGAAAGGCTGTACTGAATCTAAGCTGAGTCCCCAAGGTGGTCTGCAAACTCCTCCAAAAATGCGAAGCAAACCTCGGGTCTCTTTCTGATACAATAGAGGCGGGCACTCCATGTAATCTCACTACCTTATCCAAATACAGCTAAGCTAGCCGTTCGAGTGACCATGTAATCTGCATCGGCAAAAAGTGGGCGGACTTGGTGAGTCGATCTACGACTACCCAAATGGCAACTGCTCCTCCCAAGGCCCCTCGATAATCCAACCATAAAGTCCATCGATAAGATCCCATTTCCACTCAGGGATTGGGAGACTCTGCAACTTGCCAGCTGGCACCCGATGCTCAGCTTTTACCTGCTGGCAAGTTAAACACTGAGCCACAAACCTCCCAATATCCCTCTTCATGCCGTTCCACCAGAAGTGTGCCTTGAGGTCCTTATACATCTTAGTCCCACTAGGAAGAAGGGTATAAGGTATATAGTGGGCCTCTCTCAAAGGCTACTCTCTGATCTCGCAGTCCACTGGCATCCACTGTAAAGTCCCCTGACTGATCGCTCGGAATCTGATCTCTAATCCTGGTCAAGTGGGGGTCCTCACTCTGTCTCTCTCTGATCCTGTCCAGCAAAGTGGGCTGCACGACTAAAGACGTCAGTCTAGTAGAGACCCCAGGGGACACAGCCTCTAGCTCGAGCCGCCTCATCTCCTCTAGTAGTGGTGCCTGGTCTGTAATCAACATAGATAAGCTCTGCCGCTCTCCTACTCAGGACATCTGCAACTACGTTAGCCTTGCCAGGATTGTAAAGGATATCCACATCATAATCCTTCAATAACTCCAACCATCTGTGCTGCCTCAGGTTCAACTCTTTCTGTGTAAACAGATACTTCAGGCTCTTGTGGTTAGTATAAATCTCACAATGCTCCCCATAAAGAAAGTGGCGCCACAACTTCAGTGCAAATACCACTGCAGCAAGCTCCAAGTCATGGGTAGGGTAATTCTTCTCGTAATCCTTAAGCTGTCGGGATGCATAAGCAATTACCCTACCCTCCTGCATTAGAACGCAACCAAGTCCACTGTGCGACGCATCACTGTAGATCACATATCCTTTCCCCATAATAGGGAGGGAAAGGATAGGAGCTGACATCAATCTGCCCTTCAATTCCTCAAAGTTCCTCTGGCAATCCTCACTCCAAAAAACTTAATTCCTTTACGAGTCAAATGAGTGAGGGGTGTGGAGAGCTTCGCAAAGCCCTCTCACAAACCGACGGTAATATCCAGCTAAGCCCATGAAGCTGCGCACCTCAGACACGGTCATCGGTCGGGGCCAATCCCGAACTGTCTCCATCTTCGCCGGATCCACTGCCACACCCACGGCGGAAATCACATGGCCCAAGGAAACCACCTCCCGGAGCCAAAACTCGCACTTCACCAACTTGGCGTACAACTTCCTCTCTCATAGAAGTTGTAGCACAATCCTCAAATGCTCCTCATACTCAGCCTCACTCCGGAAGTAAACCAGGATATCGTCGATAAATACCACAATGAATCGATCCAAGTACAGTCGAAAAATCCTGTTCATCAGATCCATAAATGCGGCAGGGAAATTAGTTAATCCAAAAGGCATGACGGTGAACTCATAATGCCCGTACCGTGATCTGAAAGTTATCTTCAGAATATCCTCGGCCTTCCACTTCAGTTGGTGGTAACCAGATTGCAGATCAATCTTCGAGAAGACACAAGACCCTTGCAGCTGGTCAAACAAATCATCAATGCGCGACAAAGGGTACTTATTCTTGATGGTCACTTTATTCAATTCTCGGTAATCCATGTAGAGTCGAAGTGAACCATCCTTCTTCCTCACGAATAGCACCGACGCTCCCCAAGGCGATACACTTGGTCTAACAAAACCCCTATCCATCAAATTCTGGAGTTGTGCCTTCAACTCTCGCAGCTCAGCCGGTGCCATTCGGTAAGGAGTCTTAGAGATTGGCGCAGTTCCCGGAACTACGTCAATCAAAAACTCAATCTCCCTATCCGGCGGCATGCTAGTCAACTCTAGTGGGAAAACATCCGGGAACTCGCGAACAATGGGGATATCCCTGAGTCCCGGCGCCGTCGTAGGCCCCTCAATAACACTAGCCAATAAGGCTATGCATCCACTGCGGATCATCTGCCTCGCTCGCGAAGTCGAAACTATAGAGGCGAAGAAAGCACTCTGGCATCCCCGGTACACGAACACCTCCTGGCCTGGCTCTCTAAAAGTAACTGTGATGACCCGGATCTCCACAGAGCTTTTGCAATGTGTTTGGCAGCTTCTGGAGGCCTAGGCTGTGCGTCGGAGGTGTTTGTGCGCATATCGGACCTCAGGATTGGACCCAGCGCGAAATTTAGATTAAGATTACTTAGCTGGGTGCCTTCTGTTGGTTTTTAATAGGAATCCACAAGGATCTAAATAGGTACTATCAAACAACTAGAGGGGGGGGTGAATAGGTGTAATACTCAAAAACCAATCTAAGTGCAAAATAAAAACCAATGCGGAAAATAAAAAATAGCACACCGAGATTTACGTGGAAACTCCAATCCAGGAGAAAAACCACGGGACCAACACATAATAACAATCCACTAAGAAAAGAAGAATAACAAGGTGATTACCGACTCCACGGACTCAAACCCCTCCTTCAAGTTCTTCGGATCTTGCACTCCACCAATTGCACGTCCACTGCACACGTTCGAATCCACGAACGCCACTCGAATCCACGAGCACACGTTTCAAATCCACGAAACGCCTTCAACACATCGAATCCACGATGCCGATTTAGGAAATCGTTGTTTTTCTTAGTGATGATAATCCACCGAATACTTAGATTAAGAATAGATCAGAAAACACCATCTAAGTATTCATCAATTTGATTCTACAAGAATTAGGAGTTTGGAAACCCTAGAATCAAATTGATCAATATAGACGAAGAAACATGAATTAATCGTGTTTTCCTTTCTTCTCTATATGTGGGTTGATCCCTTTTTCCGGATACCGTAAAAGATGAAATTAGGGTCTATTTATAGGTTAGAAACCTTTGGAAAGAGATAAGCATCAAAAACTGACTTAACAGAATTTTTTCCGCACGACGATCCGGACTGGATTTGGCTGATCCGGACTGTCGTCTTTTTTCAGCAATTTTCTTGAAAAAACAGTTCGGGGTCCGGACTGGAATTTCCTGATCCGGACTGTTCATGCGATTTCATTAAACACATAGTTCGGGGTCCGGACTGAAACAGGGGAGGTCCGGACTGGATTTCCGCATGAACTAAACTATGTTCGAGGTCCGGACTGGAATGGTCTGATCCGGATCCTGGACATCCAACTTGTCCAGTTTTTGATTTTTAAGCAATGAAAACTTATCCAAGTGTTTCTAAACTACACAAATGTATTCGGATCACCAAAATTATTTAGTTAAACGTACCTGATCATTCCGAATCCATTTTCCTTGAGATTGATGTATATGATCCACAATTCTTCAACTTCAATCTTCAAGACTCAAAACATTGAGTGTCAACTTGAGCTCTTGTTGAATCTTCTCTGAGTCTTCGATTGCTGATTGACAATTTGATCACTTCAAGACTCCGACTCAACTCACGAAATATGCCAACACAAAAAACCGTAACAACCTCCCCCTTTGGCAATTTCGTGACAAAACCCAAAAATACATAAAACGCTCAAGACACTCATCTTAAACCAAAAAATCGAAACTCAATGTCATCACCAAAACATTGACTTTCTTTGCGTAAAAGATCCAATAAATAAAAAATACATTTGAACCAAACAATCCTAGAACATACTCTATGACTTAGGACTTGGAGTCTTAAAGTGATGTATATCCTGCAAAACAAAAACTCCAAACAAAGTCAAACGTTTAGTCGTTAGAAATGGAATCCTACATTTGATTCGTCCTTTTGATTCTTTTTGTTTTTCAGCTCTTGTCCTCAAATCTTTTCTTTATCTCATTGTTTCATCTCCCCCTATCTTGAGCATATCTTTTCATCTTCTCTGTTCTCCCCCTTTTTGATTCGTCCTAATCATTTCTGTTCTCCCCCTTTTTGTCACAAATTGTCAAACAGTGAACATACTAGACAAAAGGAAATCACTAACAACATTAGTTCATAGAGAAAGAGAGATAAAAGCTCAGTTCCGGTATATAAACAAAAACGCAGATTGCGTACCAGTACTCAAGAGCAAAAATAACAAAAATTCTTGAAATAAATACAAATTTTGAAATCTTTCAAATACCGATTTGTGTTCCATCAAGAAAACAATTTAAGTGCTTTGAAATATAATGAGATACATAGATGTCATTCAACCCAATTAATTTTACAAAAATTAAAAAGATTTACTCCAAAATCATGAAAAACAAAGATAAAACATTATAAACCGTTTTTCATGTTATAAGCGTCAAACACAAGTCATCAAAAATAATCTAGAGATCCAAACTCTATCAAGATGTAACGGATTTACAAAGATGACTTACAGAGGTTTCCAAATGACATCAACTTGATTTCTACCCTTTCAAATTTGAGATAAGCACTAAAATACCTAAGGGTGGCACTTTGAGCATCTTTTAACTATCCCACCTTATACCAACCAGGAGATTGTTCAAAATATACGAACTTTGAATATGAATCTCCAAAAGCTTCATCTAAAGATTTTATCAAAAATATTATCAAGCATCCATAACATGTGGTAGCTTCACACACTAACCGGACGACCGGGGTGGCAGCTCTTTCCAACATGTGGTGGTAGTTTTCAACACTCCTTTCGGATGTAACTCTTTCCACATCTTTTACAACTCATTTATTTACCCTTGTAATAATGCAATCTCTTACGTGAAAGAATTAAATCCCAAATTTTAGTCTATCGGTTGTCTCATGTTTATCACAATGAATTCACACAACCGAGATAGGTTAAGCATCTTAAGATCACACAAGATTACTAAAATTTGATGAACATAACTATCAAAAACTCCTATAATGGAATATCTTCAAAGATTATGATTATGGAGTAAAGTTGATAATTAATATTAAATTAATTAGGATTGAATGAAAGTAAACCCTTTTTGTATTCAATGCACTCGTTCGTTAAAACCCTTTTGTTTGAAAACAAAACATAAATAAAAACGAAAAGCATTGAAATCATGTAATGCAAAGATCAAGAAAAATATGAAGGGAAAACCAATCAAAGCATTACATATAGTCAAAAGCTATTTAGAACTTAAGACAAGGAAAGATATCACTTTTTCGAATCCAAAATCGTCGGATTTTGGGTTGTCTTGATTCATTGTGGCCTTGAGTTGATAGCTTTGACTGTTGGTCCACCTTAGGTCTTTGCGTTGAAATGATCCACTTGAATTATTGATGTTGTGGCTCGGACCTTTGGTGGATTGAGGGAACTCCATTGAATTGATGTTGCTTTTGAATCCGTGGAGTCCGCTCCGTAGATGAAGTTGCCGAAAAATTCTTCTTTCTCTTTTTCGGGCACGTCTTCATCAAGTGTCCTTCAATTCCACATTTGTGACATGTTCTTCCTTTCCATTTAGTTGTGGAACTTGAAGCCTTCATAGTTTGATTCTTTTGAATCCCAAACCAACTTTGCTTGTTTGCCCTAATCCGGGCATACCGTCAAGTTTCTTGGAACCGGTTGAAAGCTTTTGTATGTCTTGCTTGGTCAAACCTTGGTTGGTGACATGAATTTCCTCAAACTGCCTTTCAAGAAAATCAATCTTGTTAATATGGGAATTAATGATAGTTTCCGATTGATTTATCTTTTCTTGGAGGATTTTATTATTATCCAATAAAAGTTCTCGTTCCTCCTCGAGATCATGAAGTTTGATCTTTAAAGTACGGTTCTCGTCCTGAACCTCAAGTCATTGCTTCCTCAACTTCTTAATATGCTTGGCCATCTTCTTTGATTCCGTAAGAAGTTGTTGATATGCCTCAACGAGTTCTTCTTCGTACGACTCCCCCTCAATTGATGACTCTCCATCGGATGTTGATGTTTCATGCAAAATCAAAGGAATAGAGTCTGTAATTAAAGATGATAAGCAAAAATTAGAAGAGGGAATTTGAGAAGCATGCAAAGCAACAACTTTATCATTTTCCTCTTTACTTAAGGTCGATTCATCGGAAGTAGAATCGTCCCAAGTTTTCGCTTACAAAGCCTTCTTTTTATATGATTTTTTAGAAGGACAATCCGTTGAAATATGGCCGTAGCCTTTGCATCTATAGCATTGAATTTCCCCTTCGAATTCATCTTTTTCTTTTTCTTTAGAAGGTTTTGCACAGCTTTTGAGTTTGGAGGATTTAGAACCCGATGATCCTTTAGAAGGTTTCGAGGATGAAGATCCATCGGTTCGATTCTTCCAAAACTTCCGACGAAAATTCTTTGTGATCCGTGCCAATTGTTCTTCAAAATCGGCAAAAGAGATTTCATCGTCGGAACTTGATTCGCCATCTTCTTCCTTTGTTGATTTGAATGCAATACCTGTAAGCTTAGAAGAAGACTTGGAAGAAACTTGATTAGTAGGAAAAGTCATCTCATAAGTTTGTAAAGCACCTACTAATTCCTCTACTCTCATATCATCCGGATGACTAACGGTTTCAATGGTGGCAACCTTTGCCCTAAACCGTTCCGGAAGAGTCCGAAGTATCTTTCTTACAACTTTCGACTCCGGGATCTTTTCTCCTAAATTAGCACATGTGTTGACTATATCTTGAAGTATAGTGTAATAATCAGTAAACAATTCATGCTCATCCATAAGAATAGAGTCAAATTGACTTGTACGCATCTGGAGCTTTTAAATTTTTACTAGATTAGTACCCTCATGTGTAATTTTGAGAATATCCCAAATCTCCGTTGTAATTTCACACGCGGAAATTCGTGTGAACTCGGTCGAGGAAAGAGAATTAAATAAAGCGTTCATACCTTTCCCATTGTAAGAAGATCCAATACGCATAATTGGTCCCATCAAAAAGAGGAGGTCTATAAATATTACCACTTTCACCCGACATGATAGATAAATCTAAAACCCGCTCTGATACCAATTGTTGGTTTTTAATAGGAATCCACAAGGATCTAAATAGGTACTATCAAACAACTAGAGGGGGGGGGGGGGGGGGGGGTGAATAGGTGTAATACTCAAAAACCAATCTCAGTGCAAAATAAAAACCAATGCGGAAAATAAAAAACAGCACACCGAGATTTACGTGGAAACTCCAATCCAGGAGAAAAACCACGGGACCAACACGCAATAACAATCCACTAAGAAAAGAAGAATAACAAGGTGATTACCGACTCCACGGACTCAAACCCCTCCTTCAAGTTCTTCGGATCTTGCGCTCCACCAATTGCACGTCCACTGCACACGTTCGAATCCACGAATGCCACTCGAATTCACGAGCACACGTTTCAAATCCACGAAACGCCTTCAACACATCGAATCCACGATGTCGATTTAGTAAATCGTTGTTTTTCTTGGTGATGATAATCCACCGAATACTTAGATTAAGAATAGATCAGAAAACACCATCTAAGTATTCATCAATTTGATTCTACAAGAATTAGGAGTTTGGAAACCCTAGAATCAAATTGATCAATATAGACGAAGAAACATGAATTAATCGTGTTTTCCTTTCTTCTCTATATGTGGATTGATCCCTTTTTCCGGATACCCTAAAAGATGAAATTAGGGTATATTTATAGGTTAGAAACCTTTGGAAAGAGATAAGCATCAAAAACTGACTTAACAGAATTTTTCCCGCACGACGGTCCGGACTGGATTTGGCTGATCTGGACTGTCGTCTTTTTTCAGCAATTTTTCTGAAAAAACAATTCGGGTCCGGACTGGAATTTCCTGATCCGGACTGTTCATGCGTGCCGGATTATGTATAATATGGATCTAAATAGGGGAAAAAACACCTAAAGGGGGGTGAATAGGTGTAAACGTTTAAACACTCAAAAATCGTTGCGCAATAAAACCCAATGCGGAAATAAAAAATAACACGCAAGATTTTTACGTGAAAAACTCCAAACCGGAGTAAAAAACCACGGGACCGATAACACGGTGAAATCCACTAGAATTATAACACGTACAAAGGTGATATAGCGTACTCACAGATGACTCAACCTTTTTCCATACGCTCCTAGTTGATCTTCTCCGCTCGCTCCGCAACGCTTCTCGAATCCACGATCTGCGTCCAACGCCGAATCCACGACGTCTGACCGAATCCACGGTCTTCACCCAGTAGCACGTCTCGAATCCACGAACGTACCTCGCTCCGAATCCACGAGAGCGGTAGCACCTTGAATCCACAAGGCCACGCGAGTCCACACGCCGATTTTGGGGAAATCGTTGTTTTTTGGGTGGTGATGATCCGCCGAATACTTAGATTAGAAATAGATCGGAAATACCATCTAAGTATTCATTGATTTGATTCTACTCAAAATCTGAGTATGAAAACCTAGAATCAAATCAATCAATATAGATGAAGAAACATAGGATTAAGTCTATTATTTCCTTTCTTCTCTATAGGTGGATTCTTCTTTTTATGGCCGTATTTTGATTTATTCGGCTTTTACGGCTTATGCGGCTTACCCTAGAAAAAGAATCATAGGGTTTATTTATAGGTTAGAAACTGTTGGAAGAGGATAAGAATCAAAAACTAACATTTTCTGGAATTTTACAGGACGACGATCCGGATCGGATTTACGACGATCCGGATTGTCGTAACGAAAAAGACAATTTCCAGAAAAACAAAGGTTCAGGATCCGGATTGAAATGCCTGATCCGGACTGTTCATACATTTCAGCAAAAACCAATGTTCGGGATCCGGATCAGAAATGGCTTGTATCCGAATTGGATTTGCGTATGAATCAACACCCTCGGGATCCGGACTGCTGTGTCTGATCCGGATCCTGAACATGTCCCATGTCTAGTTTTTGATTTTTATGCAATTAAAAATTCATCCAAGTGTTTCTACACTATAAGAAGTATTCGGATCACCAAAAATAATTAGTTAAACATACCTGATCCTTTTGAATTCTTCTTTCTTAAGATTGAGTTATATGATCCAAACTTCTTCATCTTCAATCTTCAAGACTTAATACTTTCACGAAATGCGCCAAAACAAATTCCTTAACAATCTCCCCCTTTGGCGGTTTCGTGACAAAACACAAATCCACTTAAGAAAATTCAAAAAGATATTTTTGTTGCTATCACCATACAACAAAAATTTACAATGGAGATCCAAAATTAAATACATGAGATAAACTCCTAAAACAGACTCTAGACTTAGACATCTGCACTCTCTGCAAAAAGAAATCATTCTTGACAAAAAAAGATCATTAGATACCTCAAGAATATTTAGCATTCAAAACCTAACAGAGATAGAGTTTATACTCACCATGACATTCACGAATTCAGATATGTAATAAGATGACAATCAAACATCGACATATCTTCTAAGCAGTAAAATTTAAAATGTCATAACTTTGTTAGTAATCAAACAACTTGTTAGTAATATTACATGCCCAAATAGTTAGTCGAATAGTTAGTCGAGACATGCATGCAATCACGATACAAAACCAAAAGTTGTGATACTTACCTTCAAGTTGAGGTTATACTTACCTCCATAGTTTCAAGTTTCTCACAGTCTCAAGCATTGTAAAGTAACACATTGTTGTATCATTGTTTATACTTCTCTCCCCCTTTTTGTCACTAAAGTTAGCCAAAATTACAAAACGTAAGGAGAGTTAAAAGTTCAGAAAATGTGAAAAACCTGAGAACTAAACAAAAATACTAAAAGCCTGCAAAAGAAAAATGAAAGTTAGAGCACAAATCAATCATCTGAGTCTGATTCATCTGAGGCGCTGCACCCCATTTTCGACAACATTTTCTTCATCAACTTCTTCATCGAAGAGACTGTCTTGGTCAATGTGATGTGGGATGCGGTGATGATTTCAAGTTCCTCTGAAATACGCCTCTATTCTTTTGTAATTTGTTCTTGTTCAAAAGATAAGCGTTGTTGCTGTTTATAAATTGAGGTGACCGACGCTTCATCATCTGGTGTGGGTGCTTACCGTGACGGAGATGCAGAGGTGCCGACACAAGGTTTCTTTCCGGATGAGGGAGCCGTAGTGACGTGTGGCAGTTTATGAAGAGACTTAACAACAGTGGATTCATTTATCATGCCTAGGCAATGTTGATATGATGTTGAGCTGATGTCAATCTGGAACTTCTTCAAGATCCTCATAATGATCAATGGAAAAGGAAGTCTTTCGGTAGGATGAGGATGCTCAACATATCTAGACATCCTGTTCCAGATAATGTATGGGATATTCATGTTCAATCCCATTGTTTCAGATGGGTGTCCTAGAAGGTACAAAAATAGCATTCGATCCCATCTCACAACCTTTGTCTGCATGTTTGGGAGAATGTTATAACAAGTGATGAAATTGAGAAACCGGCATTCAAGCCGAAGTTGCTTGGACTTAACAGATTTCTCCGTTGATTCAGTGCCTTCCAAACATATTCCTTTTATAACTGTTTGCCACAAAGCATTCGTCAAGCTTCTTCCAGTTAAGTAGTTCAACCCTGATCTGCTCGATTGCATCCCTAGGACTTCCCCGATTAACTGCGGAGTTATCTTGAGTCTTGTCCCTTGGATGTTAGTATAGAACTGCATAGAGCCGTGATCATCTTCCTGAAGATGTCTTGAATTTGTGTAGAAAGTTCTCACTCGGTGCAGACAATATCCAAGTAATTCAGGGAATCTGCAAACTTGAATAAGATTGGCTTGTTCTATTAAAGTCCCGAATTCCGGTGAGTGATCACGAAGAGCACCAATATTGACATGTCTTTCGCCAATGCATTCTCGATGTTCAAATGCCCTAAGACGGTCAGTATTAACGAACACTTCTTCCAAGCGAGGTGGAGAATCAGGAGCCACTGGTTCATTAATTTCAATACCTCGCGCTCGTCCAAGCCGTCTAGCAAGTCTTTTTCTTTTTATCGAGATGGATGAAGAGGTCATTGGTGCTTTTCCTTTATCCATGGCAGTTTTTCTTTTTGATGAGACGGGTGTCGTCTTAGCAGGCGTCGCTTCCTCATTTAATAATTCGTCCCAATTCACTTCATCCTTTTCTGATTCGGTCTCTGAATCTTCAACAAGAAGACATTCTCCCTTTTTTAAAGGTTTCTTTGCCCGCTTCAATTTATTAGTTGCTCTCGTGTGCACCATTGCAACCAAAAGGAAGATTATCCAAGCAAACGCCATTGTTGTTATTCAAACTCAAGAATCTGTGAGCAACAACTCAAGAACACGAGAAATTCTTTACTTTTGAAAAATTTAAAAAATTGCACCTAAACAATCATTATCGTGTAGAGAGACTAAGAATCAAATTAGTTTTCCAAAAAGAATTTTAAAAATAGATCAATCCCATGATTTTCAGAAATTCCTATTATATGCCCTAAAACCGAATTTTTAGAAATCGAAGCCTAAAAATCCGTTAATCAGGAGAATACTTAGCATATAATCAAAACTAATCTACCCAGATTTCTTATTTCAAAAGAAATTTGATCAAAAACCAATCCAAAACGAAAAAGATACAAAATTTTCATCACGTTTTGAGGAAAAACATGAAAAACTGTGAAAACCGAGATTTTGATCAAGAAAACTTACTTAGAATCGAAGAACTTGAGTTTGGAAGCCTCCAAAATGGATGAATTCTAGAGAGAGAAGCTCTGGAGACTTAGGAACAAAAGATTGAAGTAAAAGAAATCAAAACCCTTTTGTTCTATATAAAACCCTAGTCGCGATCCGGATCGGATCGTGAATCCAGTCCGGATCGGCTACCCGCAGGAAATACCTGCGTTCGGGATCCGGATTGGCTTGTCCAGTCCGGATCGGCTCCAACTTTTTCTTCAAAATAATTCAGAAAAATTCCACAAAATCCAGAAAAAATATGTAAGCATTTTTGTGTATCAACTTTAAATGAAAAACATCGTTTCATACAACAAGAAATAGATTATGTCAAATCTATCAACAATATCCAACAAATGAAACGAAAATTTATAAAAATTAAATCCCTTAAAGTTGAACAACTTCAATCACATCTAACATAATCTTATGAGTAATGCCTTTATCAAATCATCAATTTGGTAAAGAAAATGAAATACCAAGATCAATAGATGTCTGAAATCCCAGATAAGTTAGATAATATATCTAGTCAATTTATTGTAAGGAGTGGCTCTTTGAGCATCTTTCAATAAAATCCCCACCTTATACCAACCTTGGAATTTGGCAGAGTCAAGTATTCCAAAAAGCATTTTATTTAATCAACTCGAACAACCATGCTTGGTATACATGTGGTAGCTGCACACAGTACTCGGACGACCGAGGTGGTAGCTCTTTCCTCCATGTGGTGGTAGTTTTCACACTCCTCATTGGGATGTAACTCTTTCCACATCTTTTGAGCATAACACATTTTCTTTAACTCCCCCTCAATTGGCTATCAATTATTTAAAATATAAAGTATTCAACCAAAAATTGATCTCGATTTCATACTCGACTAAATAGTCAAATAAGATAAAAACTATACCAAGAGATCATTGAGAGAGAAATTGACTTTGATCAAAATAAAGATGATTTAATTGACATAAATGATCATTGCATCAAATGAATTATTATGATATCCAAAGTATAATAAATTTCTAAATAGACGAAAAGATGCTATTAAAGTCAATAATACACATGCTCAATTAATGTTCTATGTCTAAGCATAGATAATGAACAAAAACACAAAACAAAACCTAACCTAAGCAAAAGTTTCAAAAAGAGGTTATTTCAAGGAAAGCATTCCAATTGCCTTACGCAAATGAATAAAACGTTTTTGATCCATAGGTTTTGTTAAAATGTCAGCCAATTGATCTTCAGTTGAAATGTAGGAAATTTGAAGAATATTTGATTCAACTAGCTCTCTTAGAAAATGATATCTAAGTTCAATGTGTTTTGTTCTCGAGTGCAACACAGGGTTTTTAGAAATGTTTATAGCACTTGTGTTGTCACAAAGAATTGTTACCGAAGTTGCTGAAATTCGAAAGTCGCTCAACACACTTTTCATCCAAATGAGTTGGGTTGAACAACTACCTGCTGAAATATATTCCGCTTCGGCAGTCGAGAGTGCAATGCAGTTTTGCTTTTTACTATGCCATGCAACAAGGCAATGGCCAAGATAAAAACATGCACCACTCGTGCTCTTCCGATCATCCACAGATCCTGCCCAATCGGCATCTGAATATCCTATAATGTCAAGCATTGTTCCCATAGGATACCAAATTCCGAAATTCAAAGTTCCTTTGATGTACCGGATGATCCTTTTCTCCGCTTTCAGGTGAACCTCCTTTGGTGCTGATTGATATCTCGCGCAAATTCCAACACTAAAGGATATATCCGGGCGACTAGCCGTGAGATAGAGTAGACTACCGATCATACTGCGATAAAACTTCTCGTCTACACTTTCACTAAGAGATTCACTTCCTAATCCCTTATTGCTAGCTCCCATAGGAGTCGGAAAATCTTTAGAATCTTCTAATCCGAATTTCTTCACCAACTCCTTTGCATACTTGGATTGACATAGATGAATGCCTTCTTCATTTTGTTTTACTTGTAATCCAAGAAAGTATGTCAGTTCCCCCATCATGGACATCTCAAATTCGCTTTCCATGGTTTCAGCGAATTTAGAAGCATCATTGTCTCTAGTTGCACCAAATATAATGTCATCGACATAAATTTATGCTACAATGAAATTATCTTGATAATGCTTCACAAAGAGAGTCCGGTCTGCTCCCCCTCGAGTGTAGCCCTTTTCCAGTAGGTGTTTTGTTAGCCTTTCGTACCATGCTCGCAGGTGCTTGTTTTAGACCGTAAAGAGCATTTTTCAAACGAAAAACATAGTTAGGTTGTTTATAGTCTACAAAACCTTTCGGTTGAGCCACATAAACTTCCTCATTTAAAAATGCGCTCTTGACGTCCATTTGAAAGAGTTTGATTTTAAAATAACAAGCAATAGCGAATAATATACGTATTGACTCGAGTCGAGCAACTGGGGCGAATGTCTCATCAAAGTCTATTCCTTCAATTTGCGAGTAGCCCTGAGCAACTAATCGTGCTTTATTCCTGATGATGTTACCATCCTCGTTTTTCTTATTCTTGAAAATCCACTTGGTACCGATCACGTTGTGTTGCTTTGGTGGCTTCGTTAATTCCCAAACTTTGTTTCGTTCGAACTGATGGAGCTCTTCCTGCATAGCTTCAATCCAGTAGTCATCCTGAAGAGCTTCATCGATGTTCTTTGGTTCAATCATGGAGACGTAGCATGCGACTCCACAAACCAACTGTCTCCGAGTTCTAACTCCTTCTTGTGGGTCTCCAATAATGTTAGATTCCGGATGATCCTTGGAGATGCGTAGCGTTTGCGGTAACGGAGTAGTCGGAGGTACATGTGATACTTCCTGCACATTAGATACACTTGAAGAACCATTAGATGCATCAACTTTATTTAAAGAGTTATTACGAGAAGATGCACTTACAGGAGTATCATCATCTAGAGACATATCAAGGGTAGATTTATCAGATGCAAAGTGGAAAGCTTCATCTACTTTAACATTTATAGATTCTATCATCGTTTTAGATTCCAAGTTAAATACCCGATATGCTCTACTGTTAGTAGAATAACCCATGAAAATCCCTTCGTCGCTTCGAGAGTCGAACTTACCAAGGTTTTCGCGATCACGCAGAATAAAACATCGACTCCCAAAGATACGAAAATATTTGATATTCGGTTTTCTACTAAACCACAGCTCATATGGTGTATTTAAAGTTCCAGGGCGCAAATACACTCGATTAATTACATAGATAGCGGTGTTCACAGCTTCAGCCCAAAAATATAACGGTAAATTTCGGCTATGAAGCATAACACGTGCCATCTCTTGAACAACCCTGTTTTTGCGCTCGACAACACCATTCTGCTGAGGTGTATAGGGTGCTGAGAATTCATGTTTTATCCCATTGGAAGCGCAAAAATCAATAAATTTAGAATTAATGAATTCTCCACCTTTATCACTTCGAACATGAACGATCTTTTCATTTCTTTCATTCATAATACGATGACAAACCTCATGAAAAGAGTCGAAAGTATCCGCTTTCTCTTTTAGAAAAGTTACCCATGAATACCTAGAGAAATCATCAACCAAAAGGAAAATATACCATTTACCTCCCAAAGATGGTTGACGAATCGGCCCCATCAAATCCATATGCAGTAATTCCAAGGGCCGTTTGGTACCGACGTGGTTCAAGTTCTTGTGTGCAACTCTTGATTGTTTTCCCTTTTGACAACCACCACACACAATATTTTCTTTAAATAAAAGTTTAGGAACCCCCTTAACCACGTCCTTATTTGAAATCCTTGCTAGTTCTTTAAAATTCATGTGACCTAGTCTTTCATGCCAAACAGTTTCATTATCCAAAGAAACTAGGTTACATTTTTCAGAAACTTTGTTTGAAACAACATAGCAATTATTTTCCGATCTAACCCCTTTTAAAAAGAATACCTGGTCCTTATCAGTTACAACACATTCTACAGAAGAAAAATTAACTGAGAATCCATTGTCACAAAGTTGACTTATACCGATGAGGTTAGTCTTAAGGCCTTCTACAAATAAAACATTGTTTAGAACCGGGCCATCTGGAATAGCGATAGTTCCTTTTCCAACAATTTTGGAAGAACGACCGTCTCCGAAAACTACACTTCCTCCGGAGAGTTTTTCAAAAGATTGAAAACAGTTTTTGTCACCGGTCATATGACGGGAACACCCGCTATCCAGATACCAAGACGAGTTGTCATAAGCATGTAAGGAAGTATGAACAACAAGACAAGGGAAGATTTCACCTTTGCGTACCCAAACCTTTTGAATTTTGGAGTACGTCGGAAATGATTGTGAAGTTGATACCTTTGGTGAAAGCGCCTTGATTGATCCATCGCTTTTCCTTGACGTCGTCGTCTTGTTTGATGTACTACCAATGTTCTTTCCTTTTGAAAGATCCTTCTTTGATTTGCGGGAAATGAACCCATTGGTAGTAGTTGCAAGATGTGCTTGATTTGATCTTAGCGCTCCATTCTTGCAATTCCTTCTTATGTGCCCTGCAAAACCACAACGAAAACATACCTTAGTGCTTGACGATCCCGAAGAGGGTGAAGTAGGTTTGTTGTCGCTGTTTGTCGTCAATTCCGGTGTCGGAGGAGGAGATACCGACTGGGGCACGAAGACTGTCCCAACCGAACTAAAATTGTCTTCAGTTCGATTGTATCAAAGGCCGAATTTGTTTGTTTGACCAAGACCAAGCATCTTATCCAACTTACTCCTTCCAGAAGAAAATTGCTTTTAATCATCCTTGAGTTGGAAAATGGTCTCCGTCATTTCCATTTTTTCCTGTCGAGCCTCGCCGTAGAGCTTCAAGAAGTAGTTCGCTTTGTTCATCATATCTACATAATTCTTCTCGAAATGCTCATTGGACTCTTGAAGGGAAACATTTACTCTAATCAGATTATCCCTTTCCACTTCAAGAGCGTTTGAGAGAGAAGTTGCCCTTTTTACTTCTTCTTCGAGATCCTGCAATCTCCCTCTCAAACTCTTGTTTTGCTTTGCCAGTTTCTTTGAATCCCTCAGAAGTTTATGGTAGGCAAGAGCAAAGTCTTCACCTTCCGAATTATCCGATTCATCGTCCGTTGCAATCTTTTCAACAGTGGGGTTGGACAGTGAGTCGGATGTACTTGCCATTAAGCACATGAAGGGTGAAGATGTGGACGCGTGGAATGCCATTGCGTTGTTCTCTTCATCACTTGAAGATGACTCATTTGTCGTTGAGGTGTCATCCCAAGTGACGGCTTGCATCGCCTTCTTCTTGGACGGATTCTTATTTGGACACTCCGTTGAGATATGGCCGTATCCTCGGCACTTGAAGCATTGGACTTGTCCTTCTGAGCTTTTCTTATCCTTTGAAAAACTTTCTTACTTTCTTGACTTTTGGCTTGAAAAACCTTTGCCTTTCTTCCACTTTCCGGAGGATGAAGTTTTACTTGAATTACCCCTTCGAAAGTTTCGGCGAAAATTTCTTGTCAAGAGAGCAAGCCGCTTCTCAAAGTCCTCCATAGATAGGTTCTCGTCATCGCCTGAGGAGGATGAATCCGCGTCTTCTTCTTTTGTAGTTTTCAACGCAAAACCTGAAGACTTAGAAGTAGATGCTTTTCCAGAAGAATAGTTAGTAGGAAATGTCATTTCATATGTTTGTAATGAACCAACTAATTCTTCTACACGGATTTCGTCCGGGTGTTTAATAGTTTCAATGGCCGTAACCTTGGAACGAAATCTTTCAGGAAGAGTTCTTAAGATCTTTCTTACAATTTTAAATTCTGGAATCTTCTCTCCCAAGTTAGCACATGTGTTTACGATGTCTTGGAATCGTGTATAGTAGTCTGTGAATGATTCATTTTCTGCCATGAAAATAGAGTCAAATCTGCTCGTAAGCATTTGCAGCTTTTGAATCTTCACAAGGTTAGTTCCCTCATGTGTAACTTGAAGAACATCCCAGATTTCTTTCGCAGTCTCACATGCTAAGACGCGAGAGAATTCAGTTTGAGACAAGGCATTAAATAAAGTATTGATTCCTTTGCCATTGTAAGAAGATAAGTCTATCTCTTCCTTGGTCCATTTCGACCTAGGTTTGATGGTGTGAACATCAACAATAACTTCAGTTGGATTTGACCATCCTAACTCGATAGATTGCCACACCCGTTCGTCGATGGAAATAAGAAAGGCTTTCATCCGCACTTTCCAGTACGCATAATTTGTTCCATCGAAGAACGGAGGTCTGTTGATGTTTCCACTTTCAGCCATTGTTTACAACCCTATTCCCGCTCTGAGACCACTTGTCGGGTTATGTATAATATGGATCTAAATAGGGGAAAAAACACCTAGAGGGGGGTGAATAGGTGTAAACGTTTACACACTTAAAAATCATTGCGCAATAAAACCCAATGCGGAAATAAAAAATAACACGCAAGATTTTTACGTGGAAAACTCCAAACCGGAGTAAAAAACCACGGGACCGATAACACGGTGAAATCCACTAGAATTATAACACGTACAAAGGTGATATACCGTACTCACAGAAGACTCAACCTTTTTCCATACGCTCCTAGTTGATCTTCTCCGCTCGCTCCGCAACGCTTCTCGAATCCACGATCTGCGTCCAACACCGAATCCACGACGTCTGACCGAATCCACGGTCTTCACCCAGTAGCACTGTCACGCCCCGGCGTCGAAACTGCGACCCGGGCTCACTAACAGATCCGCCGCCCATACGGAAACCCCGTATAGACGAAGCGACTAACCTGCAAAAAGAATCAACTACAGCTATACAAATATCAGAGCAAAAATAAAAGCTGCAGGAAAACTGAAATCCAATCACTGTACAACTGAAAATAATACAATATCCATATCCCAAATACGATCGTATGAAAAGTCCTCTGATACAAAACCCAAAAGGGAGATATCTCTAATAAATACATCAGTGTACAAGCTCTCAATACAACCATATCCTCACTACATCAGTCTCTCAAACTGTAAAATAAAATACAACTCTATACCTTGCAACAAAGGTCTCTCAACAAGAAACTCTCAATATATAAAAAAGGTACATCTACCACACTCTAAAGGAACTATGCTGGTAGGGAACTATCACGCGACTCCCTGTCCTCGGTCCGTCAAGCCAGCTCGGGCAGGAACGGAAGGAAAGCCTCAGCAACCTGTCACCGACAGAGGGTGTGAGAACTACATCCTACAGTAGTTCTCAGTGGGTACCGTCTCCAAGACCCACGGTCTGCCCACTAAGTCTACTAGAGGCAAGATAACAGAAAAAGACTGGGATAGGAAAACAAAACTGGATAAGTATCAACAGCTATCATGCCTCTATCTACTATGCTCAAGGGGAAAAACACAGATGATGGTATGCAACCACTCACTACTAGATGCCTCAAGTACCCTGCTCAAAGGAATACTCATCTAAGAGCAAGCAATACACCACTCGCACACAAGGTGCTCTCAAAACCCAAATCTCAGTGACTGCCACATAGGGTCCAGTCAAGCCTGCGCCAAACCTACTGCCACTACGCCCAAACAGGACTTGGTCTTACGTAGGGTGTCCCACATGGACTAACTCAATCTCAAGCGAACTCTAGTGTATCAACTAGTCGCATCATCGCAGCCTTGTCAGGCTCGGTATCATCATCGCACCCGGGGCGTAGCTCGAGGGGAGCGACCCCACCGAACTCAAGTATCTCAAGTATCTCATAACTGGCATAGAATGCCAGGCTCAGCAGGCTATAATACTCGATCAAACAGATCGGTACTCAATGCTCAACTAGCATAACTCAGTCGGAGAAAGACTCCACGACTCGATCTCACAACACTAACCCACTAAAAGAAGGTACAACACAGCTGGGACCGCCGTCACTCCAAACGGCTCCCAAAACGACTCCCCACTCATAAGCGAGAAGAACCGACTGACGCAGCAAAGGTCTGAGAATCCCGTTAGGCCGGTGCCTAGAACCCCAATCAAACAAGAACAGACTCTAGGCTCAGCCTATCGAAGTTCTCGATCCTTTACCGTTCAGGGATTCGGCCCCTCTCGGTTAAAGTGGGAACCCATCTCAAACTACAAATCTCACGGGCTGGAGATGCTCTACAGCCATATCCACGAAGATGTCCGAAAACCCCGGGAGACTAATACCTACGACCCCAATCAAACAAGAACAGGCTATAGGCGTAGCCTCCCGTTGCTTTCGACTTGCTTTCGACCCCAGAAAGAAATCAGCCCTTAGAACCCAGACCACTCTAATCATCTCGGGTGGATAAGTTTATAAGAAACAGTGATATTTATTACAGAAACCATTTGATCTGAGAGAAATCCATCTTTTTAATGATTTTTAGTCTTTTTAGGAAAACAATTGAAAAACAAGTTTTATGTCCAAACCTCGAAGAGCTAATGCCCTCGTCCTATCAAACAAGAACAAACTCACGCGACCCTGCGAGGCTTGGAAGAAAACATTGGCTGACAAAAATCATGTGTGCGCCCAAAAAGGTTCTGGGTTCAAGATCCTGCTGTCACTAGTACACCACTGCCACTACCACTGTAGTGACAATCAACTCCAGAACACAACGTCTCGGGACCTCCGTCTACCCAAACGGCTCCCGCCAGAACTAAACAACTGGCTCTAACTACCAAACTCCACTCGGCCCCCAGGCCCGAGTGCAACATACGTCCCACAATGTCCTGACCACTCGGCCCAATACCCGGGCGAGGAACTCTAAGTCCAGAAAGAAATGCACTGTGTGGGATGTCTAAAGCATAAAAGAACCTAGCCCAGATTGAGGTTCTCTATCGGTCTGGTTACACATGCAACATATGACGGGGGTGCTAGTCAAAGTTCCAATGAAACACTTAAACTATCATGCAAAATCCTATCATAATAGAATTAGAGAGAAGTCCGCAGACTTGGAGATAAAAACCAACCCACCTCGGTAAGCCACCAATTGCTCGTAGACACTTGCAATTGGCCTCCACGCGATTCCTTGCCTCCACCGGAGTTCGCACGCAAAACGGTGCACGCCGCCGGAGTCCGCACGCAAAATGGAGCACGGTGCTGAAACCCGCGCGCAAAACAGAGTCTGCACGCAAAATGGTGCACGCCGCCGGAGTCCGCACACAAAACAGAGCACGGTGCCGAAACACGCGCGCAAAATGGAGTCCGCACGCAAAACGATGCACGCCGCCGGAGTCCGCACGCAAAACGGAGCACGGTGCCGAAACCCACGCGCAAAACAGAGTCCGCACGCAAAACGGTGCACCGTGCCGAAATCCACACGTAAAACGAAGTCCGCACGCAAAACGGAGCATGCCGCCGGGATCCGCACGCAAAACGGAGCAGTAAAAATACGGTTCCTAACACAGATAAGAACAAGGGGTCAATCCAATGTCCAAAAGAACGCCCCCAAAACTGTGCCAAAAAAATACCGCAAAAACAACGCGCGGGACCTACCTCGACTGCGCCGCACCGCCCAGCCGCCCCGTTGGAAAACCTTGCGCGCTCCACGAGGGCCACGACGCGCCGCCGCACCACCCAAAATTCCCTCCCTCACACCCTCTCGCACTCGGATGGAGAAGAAAGAAAAGAAAAGGGAGGAGAAAGGTGCTCGGGTGGAGAAGAAAGAAGAAGAAGAAGAGAAAGAGAAGGAGAAGGGGGTGGTCCACGGACCCGGTCCACGGCGGCCACCCAACGGGGAGCCACAAAGCGCGGTCCACCAGGCCGGGGCGCGTGCACCGGGTCCATGCACGCGCCCCGCCACCACGTGGCGCGCACCCAATCGCGCCACGCGGGCGCGCAGGCTGCGCGCCACACGGGCGCGTGACACCGTGCCCCGCGCAGGCGCGGGACACCACGCGCGCCACACGGGCGCGCGCCCCCCTCACGCCCGCGCGGGCGCCAACGGGGGGCCGCCACGTGGCGTCCTCTGCGCTGACCCGAGCAGGCACGCGTTCCGAACGCGCGCCTCGAGCCGCCTCGGGATCCGTGCCGCACCGCCACGCCTCGGGATTCATGCCGCGTCGCCTCGAAAAACGCGCACTTCATCCGGGCTCCAAAACAAACAAGTAAATAGTACATTCTCAACGATTTCGCGCGATGAATCCAAAAACGATGTCCATTTCTCCAAATTCTCATTCGAAAATTTGCCGAATGCCCCCGGATAGCCCACTTATTCCGATTTCCCCGCCGGGCCCAATTCTGAAATCCGATTTGCCAAATTCCAACTCTAAAAATTCTCGAAGGCAACCGGAGAGGTAATCTCTTATCCAAACTTCGCCCGGAGTCCAAATTTGACATCCGCGTCGCGCGAAACCACTTCTAAACACTCGACGGGTCCTCCAATTTCCCACGGGATCTCCTTTTAAGCCCAAAGTCCAACACTTGTGTCCAAATTGCGCACAAACACCACCGACGCATCACGCAAGCCTCCAATGATGCGAACTAAAACCGGAATTGCACCACAAATCCATTTCTCGGGCCCGACTTGCGCACAAACACTCCTAACGGCCACCAAAAGCTGCCCAACAACCAGCAAACCCTACGCGGGGGATTCCGGGACCTCACAAGCACGTCTCGAATCCACGAACGTACCTCGCTCCGAATCCACGAGAGCGGTGGCACCTTGAATCCACAAGGCCACGCGAGTCCACGCGCCGATTTTGGGGAAATCGTTGTTTTTTTGGGTGGTGATGATCCGCCGAATACTTAGATTAGAAATAGATCGGAAATACCATCTAAGTATTCATTGATTTGATTCTACTCAAAATCTGAGTATGAAAACCTAGAATCAAATAAATCAATATAGATGAAGAAACATAGGATTAAGTCTATTGATTTCCTTTCTTCTCTATAGGTGGATTCTTCTTTTTATGGCCGTATTTTGATTTATTCGACTTTTACGGCTTATGCGGCTTACCCTAGAAAAAGAATCATAGGGTTTATTTATAGGTTAGAAACTGTTGGAAGAGGATAAGAATCAAAAACTAACCTTTTCTGGAATTTTACAGGACGACGATCCGGATCGGATTTACGGCGATCCGGATTGTCGTAACGAAAAAAACAATTTCCAGAAAAACAAAGGTTCGGGATCCGGATTGAAATGCCTGATCCGGACTGTTCATACATTTCAGCAAAAACCAATGTTTGGGATCCGGATCAGAAATGGCTTGGATCCGGATTGGATTTGCGTATGAATCAACACCCTTCGGGATCCGGACTGCTGTGTCTGATCCGGATCCTGAACATGTCCCATGTCCAGTTTTTGATTTTTATGCAATTAAAAATTCATCCAAGTGTTTCTACACTATAAGAAGTATTCAGATCACCAAAAATAATTAGTTAAACATACCTGATCCTTTTGAATTCTTCTTTCTTGAGATTGAGTTATATGATCCAAACTTCTTTATCTTCAATCTTCAAGACTTAATACTTTCACGAAATGCGCCAAAACAAATTCCTTAACAATGCGATTTCATTAAACACATAGTTCGAAGTCCGGACTGAAACAGGGGAGGTCCGGACTGGATTTCCGCATGAACTAAACTATGTTCGGGGTCCGGACTGGAATGGTCTGATCCGGATCCTGAACATCGAACTTGTCCAGTTTTTGATTTTTAAGCAACAAAAACTTATCCAAGTGTTTCTAAACTACACAAATGTATTCGGATCACCAAAATTATTTAGTTAAACGTACCTGATCATTCTGAATCAATTGTCCTTGAGATTGATGTATATGATCCACAATTCTTCAACTTCAATCTTCAAGGCTCAAAACACTAAGTGTCAACTTGAGCTCTTGTTGAATCTTCTCTGAGTCTTCGATTGCTGATTGACAATTTGATCACTTCAAAACTCCGACTCAACTCACGAAATATGCCAACACAAAAAGCCGTAACACATTTGACAAATTTTAGAAGTGGAATTGGCCAAAACGGACATCGGATTTGGATTCAGCGCGCGAAAACGATAAAAATAAACTATTTACTTGTATTTTTCAGAGCCCGGATGACCAGGCACAGATTTCGAGGCAATGGGTACTATTCCAGCGGCCGGGGCAACGCCGGCGGTGACGGGCAGGCGGCGGAGCAGGGCGGCGCGGCTGCGGGCAGAGGCGCGAGCCACTCGGTCCACGGGCTTGGCGTGCACCAGGGCGGGGCCACGTGACGGTCGCTGGTTGGCAAGTACACGTGCGCTCGGTCCACGCGAGGAGCGGTGCAGGCACGGTGCAGCGTGGGTGGTGTGCCACGTGGCGTCTTCCCATTGGTGCGGTGTGGACAGGTGGTGGCAGACCATTGGATGGTGCACTGGGTGCGGTCCACAGAGCGGGTGCGGCGGTGCCTCGAGAAGCGTGAGTGGCGTGGGCGCCGGCAGCACGACGTGCGCGGACGTGGGCGCGCAGACCGAGGCATTGACGCGGGGAGGCGGGCGCGTGGGCGCGGCCACATGTCGCGAGCGAGTTGGCCGAACCCGCTGTTTACTGTTCGGGGCCACGTGGCGCAACGGGGTTGTTTCGGGCGCTGATGGTTCGGGGTACATTTTGGGCTACTGTGCAGCACTGTTTGCGCCCGAAATTGTTTCGGGCGCCCGAATGTGGGGACCCATTCGGCATTTCTCGATTTGTTGGGTTTTCGCTATAAATAGCCCCCTTCCGCAGCTCTTTTGGCCCTTTTCCCGAGCTCCTCTCCCTGTGAGGTCTTTAGTAAAGTTGTTCTACCTTGTGTTCTTCATCTTGTGGTGGATTCCTGGATTTTTTGGAGGTCGCAGCATCGTCGTTTTCTACGACGCGGCGCACTTCGACGCTCCTTCATTTGTTGCTCCTTCCGTCGCTTTTCAGTCCGCGAGGCCCCCTGGACTACCCCAATGGACTTTTGAGCTGATTTTTGCGGCAGCACGTTCACGAGAGGTACGTCTTCGATTTCCTTGTTGATCACTTCGCCTTATTTTGGGTTTTTCACACGGTTCCCAAGGTATCTTTTGACCCCTTCTACCGCTGCGAGCTAATGGACAATGGTGGAGTATTGTTGGGATTTCTCGGCCTACGGGCATCGGAACGAGACGTATGAGAATCGATCGACAAGTACGCTTCGAGGGGAACGCACCCGTATTTTTATCAAAATTTTTGGAGGTCTTTTCGAAGGTGATGTTTAAGCTTCTTTGGGACTGATTTCTGCAGAAATGTGAGTTGTGAATTGATTGGCGTACCGCGATATTCTATTTGTATATTGGCCTACAGGTGTCGGAACGAGGAGTATAAATACTCGATTTGCATCTACTCGTCGTGAGGATCGCAACTGTGATTTTTGTGGATTTTTCAGAGGGCTGCATCAGGTGAAAATCCCTTTTTCTGTGCTGGCTTGCATAACGACAAATACTGTTTGGGGTATTGATTGTGTTGTTGGCTGTGTTGTTGGTTTGAGCAGAGGCTTGTGCGACCGAGTACCGAGGGTGCGGTTTCGGCGGTTTTCGATTATGGTGACGGCGCACTTCACCGACTTCGGCTTTGCCTGCGGAAAGCGTTTCAGGTGGGTTGCTCGTCTTCAGAACCGGTGGACGGTTCTCTAATTCTATCTGATAGAATATTTGCATGTTAGTGTTCCCTGTTTGTGATGGAGAGGTAAGCTTAGTATCGGTAATTATTTGAGAATCGCATGAGTAGTATTCCATATTATGTTTTATGAGAATTGCGATAGTGGATGTCACGATGATGATTAATAGAAGCTTACCTAAGGGAAGCATTACATTATGTGATTGATAGCATGCATAATTTAATGTACAACCTATAGGATTGAGATGTAAGCATAAGAATGATATAGTTCATGTGGATTGAGGCTTACATGATTTATTGTACATGTTGTGTACCTTCGAGATTTTATATATATTTAATAGTTGTATTCACCTATACTAGTTGAGAGCATGTTTAGGGAGATGAGGCTTATCTTGATTGATTTTGGTAATCATATCTGTTAATGTTCCCTGCTTATGATTCAATTTCTTTAAATGCTATTATTGGAACTTGACCTAGCACCCCGTCATATGATGCATGTTTAACCAGACTAGTAGAGAACCTTCACTTGGGCTAGGTTCTTTTATGCTTTAGACATCCCACACTTTGCATCTTTTCCTGGACATAGATTTTGCTCGCCCGGGTAGTGGGCCGAGTGGTCAGGTTACTGTGAGAAATTGTTGCACTCGTGCCTGGGGGCTGAGTGGAGTCTGGTAGCTCAGATTAGACCTGTGCTAGTGTTGTTGGGAGCCGTTTGGGTAGACGGTGGTCCCGACCATCGAGTATCTTCCGGTCAGTGTTGTTGGGAACCGTTCGGGTTGACGGTGGTCCCGGGTCGTGGAGTGTCGTCCGACCAGTTTTGTTAGCCCTGAGTTGTGGGTCGGTCCCGGCTGTGGAGTATCTCCAGCCAGTGTGTTTTGTACCACGAGTTGGTACAGTTCGTTAGTGTCTCGAGATTCGTGAGAGCTGGTTAGCTGAGTCGTCGAGAGTACTCCGACGGTCGTGCGAGATGTTTGAGAATCCCGAGTCCTTCCGTTCTAAGAGTGAGCGTGGATTTTGACTATAGCCTGCATGAACCACCTTGAGCTCGACAGAGATGCGCGGATACCTTTTTCCTCGGTAGGGTCGCGCCCCTCGAGTGCCCCGTCCGGAGTGGGCCTATTACTTTCGCATCGCGACTTGTCGATGCTATCCCTCTGGCTGGGCCTTTTTTTAGGCAGTCACAGACGCAGTCCTTCTGGCTGGGCAAGTTTTGGCAGTCACGGACGCCCTATGTAAGTCCAGTCCTCCGTGGATGTACTAGCAGTAGGTAGGCGCAGGCTTGACTGGACCCTATGAGGCAGTCAGTTCGATTGGGTCGATTGAGCACATTAGGTGCGAGTAGTTGCATATATTTTCATCTGTGTCACCCATTGAGCTTTTAGATAGAGGCATGGTAGCTGTAGAGTATCTCCAGCTTTTCTTGTTCAGTTTTTACTGCATTGTTATCTTATGCCTCTAGTAGACTTAGTGGGCAGACCGTCGGGCTTGGTGGCGGTACCCACTGAGAACTACGTGTTGACTTAGTTCTCATACCCATTGGGGGGGGGGGGGGGTTCTCCCCTTCCTTTTTTTTTCCTCTCCTTTGTTTTGTAGAGTCATCTGTGGGAGATGCTGATTCTACTGTTGCTGTTCGAGGCGAGGGAGTCACGAGCTAGATCCCTACCTGTCGTTGGAGAGTAGCTGTACCCCCACATTGGTGATTTATAGTACAGTCAGTATATTAGTTTTATTTCTGCTTTTGAGAGATTATTGTAGTGAGGATATGACTTGTACTGAGAGCCTGTACACTGATGTATTATTTCAGGTTACCCTCCCTGTTGAGTTCTGGGTTATTGTATCTAAGGATTTTGTATTTGATCATTTTTGGGAGATGGATATCGTATTATTATTTCTAGTTGTACAGTGGTTGGATTTTAGTTTTACAGCACTTGTCTTTACAGCTGTGATATCTGTTTAGCTGTAGTACCTTTTTCCTTGCAGGTTGGATGCTTCGCCTATGCGAGGTTTTCGTATAGGCGGCAGATCTGTTGGCGAGCCCGGGTCGCAGTTTCGACCCCGAGACATGACAGATTAGAGTGGTATCAGAGCCTAGGATGTAGGTCATCGTGGACTTTAGAAACCCTAGGCTTGTGGTTGGACCCTAGGATGACTTCGGGAGAGTCGTGATTTTTAGCGAGAGTCCTGATTGAGTTTTATACCTCTCCCAAGTGATGGGATGAGTGATCGGCATGTTTATTCTCCTAAGTGGTTATGTTGGCTGCAGACAACATAATGTTGTGGAATGGGGACATGCTCTAGACTTTTGTTGGATTAGGTCGAGTGTTTGTTGTGTGCTGTTTGTGGTTTTTGTCGTGGTGAGCGGTGTCTCCTCGACGCTGGGTTTTGACCCGTGTGCACCCTTGGTGGCTGTGGAGCTCGAAAAGTTAGATTTGGGCCGGATACCCGGATTGAGGTCAGAGAACTCCGGACCCAGGTGACAGGATTGTCAGAGGCATATTAGCGGCGGAGTGGGCTGCTGGTTTGGGTGACACAGTTGTCGGAGCAGCGGGCAGCCCGACAGTGCTTTCCTCCTGAGACCATCCGGTTGCAGTATCCTCAGTGGCAGCGATTTCAGTGGCGCCGATGGAGCGAGTAGGCCCCTCTGTGCTGACGATTAGTGCCGAGGCACCGATGCAGGATGGATAGCTGACAGCTGATGAGCTGTGGGACATCATCGATCAGTTGAGCCAGTTTCGGCAGATGAACCACCCCGATTCATAAGTTTGAGTTTGGAGCCTTTGGAGGCAGAATCGTGGTTGGTGGTGATGGAGAGACTACTTGAGAGACTCCTTGTGTTAAAGAGTTTACGTAGTTCTTGAACTACGCGCTCCATATTTAGAGGGACGAGGCGTATAGGATATGTGTCTCTGGGAGTGAATTGCGCCAGGACATCTTTCAGCTCATTCGATCCCTCCGTTTCAGATTTTGGATTCCTCGTTGGAGTAGGCGTTGAGTGGGGCATGGCGTTGTAGTTCCTTTGGATAGGGATCTGCCGCCAGAGGCGAGTTCTGGATAGAGGCGCTTGGCGCAAGGTGATGGAGGACAGATCGGCCGGCAGAGGCATTCCCGATTTCCTTCCCCAGGATTGGTTTTCTGAGACGCCAGAGGTCGGGTGGACCCCGATAGCAGTACCAGCATTAGTATCAGCAGCGGCGGTAGCGTGGATGTGTTATCTGCGGAGGACCACATTCGTCGCCTCAGTGTGAGCAGAGGCAGAGGTTGTGCTCCCTATGTGATTGGGATAGATATTTTCTGGCAGACTGGACTTTGATGACGAGGCAGACTGAGCGACGACCACTTGCATCGAGCGGATGAGTCTGTGCTGCCTTGTTGTAAGGTGCCACGACAGTGGATCAGATTGTCGCAGGTGTGATTTCATTACAGCAGCCTGAGTTAGAGCATTGTGCATTCCTGCATGGACTAGAGGCGGAGTCGTTACCACGTGCACTAGAGGTACAGGTTCCTATCGGTGTTGTGCATGTGGAGGAGGCTTGTGGATCATGTCCAGTGCAGTTGAGACCACGAGTTATACCGGCAGACTTATTGGCATTTGTGGCAGTTCGGTGTTTTGACCTAGTGCTTGGGATTGGTTGGCACGGTACCACATAATGTTTCACTGCGGAGAGAGAGGACTATGACCTTCTGTGAGGCAGACAAGAGGAGGCTTATTTGTAGAAACAATTTGAGCTCACAAGTTACAGCGACAGTGTGAGAGGTGCCTACGGCGGCACCGGGACTCAAGAATATTCCTATTGCTGTGAGATACCGGGTGTGAGTCCACCTGAGCTGATGATGATGTCGTTGGTTAGGGAGATTGAGATTGCGATTGACGTGGTTCTGGGAACCACACCAATGTGGAAGGCACCTTGTTGAACGGCACCAGTAAAGCTGAGAGAGCTGATAGCGCAGTTGCAGGATCTGATGGATCGAGAGGTCTGTTGGACCTAGTGCCACGCTGTTGATACACGGTGGTGATGCCATGTCGTTGGTACACGACTGTGAGGGTTCTTTTGTGGTTTGAGCGCTCACAGGTCCGGGTTTTATTTAGGACCAATTGAGTGAGTTTTACACTGGCAGTTGTTCTCCTTTGAGGCATGTATATCTATTTGGAATCTTACAGCTGAGGATTTTGCCAAGACGGCGTTCAGGACACGGTATGGGCATTATGAGCTCATAGTGAGGCCAAGTGGATTGACTAATGCCCTGCTGCCTTTATGATTTGTGGAATTGTGTGTTCCAGCTGTACTCGGACGGATTGGTAAAAGTGCTCTGCATAGATATTTGGATTTACTCCCAGAGTGACTTGGAGTATAAGGAGCACTTGTGGATAGTGCTACAGTGTCTGTGAGGAGGAAGCTGTATGCCAAGTGGTTCAGGTACAAGTTTTAGCTTCGGGAACATACCTTCTTGGGCCACCTTATTCTAGCCGTAGGAGCGGCTGCAGAAATCCGGCCAAAATGGATACTATTCGAGATTGGCCGAGATCGACATTAATTGTTGAAGCTATGAGCTTTTTAGACTGGACAGTGCCAGTAGAGCTTGACGGATGGATGATGAGACTGATACCAACGCTAATTTAGTATTGCCAGTGATGGGTGATGGATTTGCTTGTTATAGTGATGCCTCCCATAGTGGTTGTGGACTTACTGTTGGATTATGGATGAGCATCCAGTATCACCTCGACAGGGCCACTGTAGTGGCGGATACCTTGAGCGGGAGAGCTGTCTGGGGTTGAGTTTGATGATTTCACAGCTAGCGTTGTGTGGTGTTATTGAGGCGAACAGGGCTTGAGGTTGTGTCCCTGGGAGTCCCCTTTGATCGTAGACTGCGGTGGAGCTGTACTCTCTATTAGTCAGGATGCGGGAGTGACTGAGTGAGGACCCCAGCTTGTTAGGGCTTGTTTACTTCTTGGATGTTTGTAGGGGTGTGTTCCGGGTCGCCCAAGTTGAGTTGGCACAAGGGTGTGGTGTTGGTGCGCGTAGCACTTGTTGTTCGTTCCTTTCCCCTAGTCTCCTTGTTGGAGTCCCTGATGTTTTTCCACGTCTCAGCTCAGAGGTGTTATGCTTATGGATCCCTCGCCCGTGATTGACTTGCTCCATTTGAGATCTGTGAGTATCTGGAGTACGAGGGACGCCCGCTGCGAATTCTAGCTCGTGGGACGAGAGGATTGCGCAATCGGGCCAAGTGAGTGGTGACTTGGGAGCTGGAGACGGTGATGATGAGTACCTACCCTTTGTATTTGAGACTTCCTTTTGAGTTGTGTTAGTTTCGAGGACGAAACTTTCTTTTAGTGGGGGAGGATGTGATGACCCGGATCTCCACAGAGCTTTTGCAGTGTGTTTGATAGCTTCTGGAGGCCTAGGCTGTGTGTCGGAGGTGTTTGTGCGGATATCGGAACTCAGGATTGGACCCAGCGCGAAATTTGGATTAAGATTACTTAGATGGGTGCCTTCGATAAATTTTAGAAGTGGAATTGGGCAAAACGGACATCGAATTTGGATTCGGCGCGTGAAACGATGAAAATAAACTATTTACTTGTATTTTTCAGAGCCCGAATGCCCAGACATGGATTTCGAGGCAATGGGTACTGTTCCGGCGGACGGGGCAGCGCCGGCGGCGACGGGCAGGCGGCGGAGCACGGCGACGCGGCTGCGGGCAGAGGCGCAGGCCGCTCGGTCCACGTGCTAGGCGTTGACCAGGGCGGGGCCACGTGGCGGTCGCTGGTTGGCCGGTTCATGTGCGCTCGGTCCACGCGAGGAGCGGTGCAGGCGCGGTGCAGCGTGGATGGTGTGCCACGTGGCGTCTTCCCATTGGCGCGGTGTGGACAGGTGGCGGCAGACCATTGGATGGTGCACTGGGCGCGGTCCACAGAGCGGGTGCGGCTGGTGCCTCGGGAAGCGTGAGCGGCGTGGGCACCGGCAGCGTGGCGTGTGCGCACGTGGGCGCATCGACCGAGGCATTGACGCAGGGAGGCGGGCGCGTGGGCGCGGCCATGTGTCGCGAGCGGGTTGGCCGAACCCACTGTTTGCTGTTCGGGGCCACGTGGCGTAACGGGGTTGTTTCGGGCGCTGATGCTTCGGGGTACATTTTGGGCTACTGTGCGGCACTATTTGCGCCCGAAATTGTTTCGGACGCCCGAATGTGGGGACTCATTCGGCATTTCTCGATTTGTTTGGTTTTGGCTATAAATAGCCCCCTTCCACAGCTCTTTTGGCCCTTTTCCCGAGCTCCTCTCCCTGTGAGGTCTTTAGCAAAGTTGTTCAACCTTGTGTTCTTCATCTTGTGGTGGATTCCCGGATTTTTTGGAGGCCAAGACATCAGCGTTTTCTGCGATGCGGTGCACTTCGATGCTCCTTCATTTGTTGCTCCTTCCGTCGCTTTTCAGTACGCGAGGCCCCCTAGACTAATGGACTTTTGAGCTGATTTTTGCGGCATTGCGTTCATGAGAGGTACGTCTTCGATTTCCGTGTTGATAACTTCACCTCATTTTGGGTTTTTGGCATGGTTCCCGAGGTATCTTTTGACCCCTTGTACCACTGTGAGGTATTGGACAGCGGTGGAGTATTGTTGAGATTTCTCGGCCTATGGGCATCTGAACGAGACGTATGAGGACTAGATCGACATCTACGATTCAAGAGGAACGCACCCGTATTTTTATCAGAATTTTTGGAGGTCTTTTCGAAGGTGACATTTAAGCTTCTTTGGGACTGATTTCTGCAGAAATATGAGTTGTGAATTGATTGGCGTACCGCGATGTTCTATTTGTATCTTGGCCTACAGGTGTCGGAACATGGAGTATAAATACTCGATTTGCATCTACTCGTCGCGAGGATCGCAATCGTGATTTTTTTGGATTTTTCAGAGGACTGCACGCAGGTGAAAGTCCCCTTTTCTGTGCTGTCTTGCATAACGGCAAATGCTGTTTGGGGTATTGATTGTGTTGTTGGCTGTGTTGTTGGTTTGAGCAGAGGCTTGTGCGACCGAGTACCGAGGGTGCGGTTTCGGCGGTTTTCGATTGTGGTGACGGCGCACTTCACCGACTTTGGCTTTGCCTGTGGAAAGCGTTTCAGGTGGGTTGCTTCGTCTCCAGAACCGATGGACCGTTCTCTAATTCTATATGATAGAATATTTGCATGTTAGTGTGCCAATGTATGTGATGGAGAGGTAAGCTTAGTATCGGTAATTATTTGAGAATCGCATGAGTAGTATTCCATATTATGTTTTATGAGAATTGCGATAGTGGATGTCATGATGATGATTAATAGAAGCTTACCTAAGGGAAGCATTACATTATGTGATTGATAGCATGCATAATTTAATGCACAACCTATGGGATTGAGATGTAAGCATAAGAATGATATAGTTCATTTGGATTGAGGCTTACATGATTTATTGTACATGTTGGGTACCTTCGAGATTTTATATATATTTGATGGTTGTATTCACCTATGCTAGTTGAGAGCATGTTTAGGGAGATGAGGCTTATCTTGATTGATTTCGGTGATCATATATGTTAATGTTCCCTGCTTATGATTCAGTTTCTTTAAATGCTATTATTGGAACTTGACCTAGCACCCCGTCATATGATGCATGTTTAACCAGACTAGTAGAGAACCTTCACTTGGGCTAGGTTCTTTTATGCTTTAGACATCCCACACTTTGCATCTTTTCCTGGGCATAGATTTTCCTCGCCCGGGTAGTGGGCCGAGTGTTCAGGTTACTGTGAGACATTGTTGCACTCGTGCCTGGGGGCTGAGTGGAGTCTGGTAGCTGAGATTAGACCTGTGCTAGTGTTGTTGGGAGCCGTTTGGGTAGACGGTGGTCCCGGCCGTCGAGTATCTTTCGGCCAGTGTTGTTGGAAACCGTTCGGGTTGACGGTGGTCCCGGGTCGTGGAGTGTCGTCCGACCAGTTTTGTTAGCCCTGAGTTGTGGGTCGGTCCCGGCTGTGGAGTATCTCCAGCCAGTGTGTTTTGTACCACGAGTTGGTTGAGTTCGTTAGTGTCTCAAGATTCATGAGAGCTGGTTAATTAGCTGAGTCGTCGAGAGTACTCCGACGGTCGTGCGAGATGTTTGAGAATCCCGAGTCCTTCCGTTCTAAGAGTGAGCGTGGATTTTGACTATAGCCTGCATGAACCACCTTGAGCTCGACAGAGATGCGCGGATACCTTTTTCCTCGGTAGGGTCGCGCCCCTCGAGTGCCCCGTCCGGAGTGGGCCTATTACTTTCGCATCGCGACTTGTCGATGCTATCCCTCTGGCTGGGCCTTTTTTTAGGCAGTCACAGACGCAGTCCTTCTGGCTGGGCAAGTTTTGGCAGTCACGGACGCCCTATGTAAGTCCAGTCCTCCGTGGATGTACTAGCAGTAGGTAGGCGCAGGCTTGACTGGACCCTATGAGGCAGTCAGTTCGATTGGGTCGATTGAGCACATTAGGTGCGAGTAGTTGCATATATTTTCATCTGTGTCACCCATTGAGCTTTTAGATAGAGGCATGGTAGCTGTAGAGTATCTCCAGCTTTTCTTGTTCAGTTTTTACTGCATTGTTATCTTATGCCTCTAGTAGACTTAGTGGGCAGACCGTCGGGCTTGGTGGCGGTACCCACTGAGAACTACGTATTGATGTAATTCTCACACCTGTTGGGGGGGGGGGGGGGGGGGGTTGTCCCCCTCCTTTTTCTTTCCGTTCCTTTGGTTTGCAGAGTCATCTGTGGGAGATGCTAATTCTGCTGTTGCTGTTTGAGGCGAGGGAGTCGCGAGCTAGATCCCTATCTGTCGTTGGAGAGTAGCTGTACCCCCACATTGGTGATTTGTAGTACAGTCAGTATATTAGTTTTGTTTCTGCTTTTGAGAGATTATTGTAGTGAGGATATGACTTGTACTGAGAGCATGTACACTGATGTATTATTTCATGTTACCCTCCCTGTTGAGTTCTGGGTTATTGTATCTGAGGATTTTGTATTTGACCATTTTTGGAAAATGGATATCGTATCATTATTTCCAGTTGTACAGTGGTTGGATTTTAGTTTTACAGCACTTGTCTTTACAGCTGTGATATCTGTTTAGCTATAGTACCTTTTTCCTTGCAGGTTGGATGCTTCGCATATGCGAGGTTTTCGTATAGGCGGCGAATCTGTTGACGAGCCTGGGTCGCAGTTTCGACCCCGGGGTGTGACAGTCACCGTCCTCGCGGCACAGTCAACCGTCGTGTAATACCGAGCCAGCCAGTCCATCCCAAGTACCACATCAAAATCCTGAAGGTGTCTCAAGACCATCAGGTCTGCTGGCATAATCCACGACTCAATTTGCATCGGGCAGGACCAACAACACTCCTCCACGTGCGAAGTGTGATCGAAAATCTGAACCTCTCGTGCACGTGGTAACCGTCCTACCTCTAACCCATGCAATGATGTAAAAGCTCTACTAACAAAGAATGAAATGCTCCTGTATCAAATAAGATACGAATCCTAATGCCAGAAATAAATCATACCTGCCATCACACAGTGTGAGGGCCTGAATCCCCGCAATAGGATTACTGCGGATCAGCAGCTTTTGGAGGCCTATGTGGTGTGTCGGCGGTGTTTGTGTGCAAATTGGACACAAGTGTGGACTCAGTGCGTTGAATGGATCCCGAGTGTATTCGGATGCCCCCGTCAAATTTTAGAAGTGGTTCCGCACGAAACGGACGTTAGATTTGGATTCAGCGCGGAAAAAACGATGGAAATCGACTACTTGGTTGTATTTTTCTGAGTCCGGACGCCCGAAAACGGACACCCGGAAGATTTCTAGTGTTTTCGGGTGCACGGTGGACTAGTGGACCGAGGTGGTGCCACGTGGCGGCTTCCCGTTGGCACCGTATGCCACATGGCGGAGCAGGAGGCGCGGCGCAGTGGGCCCGGCCCACGGGCCCGGCGCGGGCCGGGCAGGCGCGCGGGCAGGCGTGCGGGCGAGCACGGTGCGCGGGGGCGGCGTGCCACGTGTCGTCTCCTCGTTGGCTCGCAGTTGACGGGTGGCGGCAGCAGGTTGGTTGGTGCGGTGATCGCGGTCCACGAGGGTGCGCGGGGAGCGCCTGGGGATGCGTGCATGGCACGGGGCGTTGGCGGCGGGCGCAGCGCGCACGTGGGCTGGCAGGCGGGCATTGACTCGCGGTTCCCGCGCGTGGGCGCGCCACGCGTCAGCGTCCGCAGGGGGCCACGCGGCGCAAGGCGGGTGGAGGGATCGGCTGTTGGCTATTTGGCGGTGATGTGGCGCATTGATGTGGTTTCGGGCGCACCACGCGGTGAGCATTGTGGGGGATTCGGGCGCCCGATTGAGGTCCGAGCGCCCGAATCCCGGGACAGATTTGGCATTTTTGGAATTGTTCGGGTTGGGCCTATAAATAGGCCCAGTACTACTCCATTGCTGGGTTTTCTGGCTCATTTTTCATAGAGGTGTCTTCAGGGATTCTCTTCTTCCTTGAGTTCTACAGATTGTGGAGGATTCCTGGGATTTTTGGAGGTCGCGGCATCGGCGTTTTCTGCGATGCGGCGCACTTCGACGCTCCTTCAATTTTTGGCTTCTACCATCGCATTTCAGTGCGCGAGGCCCCTTGAGCTATCCCGATGGAATTTTGAGCCAATTTTCATGGCAACACGTTCACGAGAGGTACACATTCGTTTTCCGTGTTGATCACTTTGCTCCGTTTCGAGGTTTTGGTGGTGTTTCCAAGGTGTTTTTGTGACCCTTTATACTGCTGTGAGGTACGGGACAGCGGCGGCGTATTGTTGGGATTTCTCAGCCTACGGGCATCAGATCGAGGCATGTGAGGACTCGATCGGCATCTACGCTTCGAGAGGAACGCACCCGTATTTTTACCGGAATTTTTAGAGGACTCTTCTAAGGTGATAATTAATCTTTTTCGTGGCTGGTTTTCCGCAAATTTGCGTATTCGGGATGCTTTGGCCTACGACGATGTTCTAATTGTATCTTGGCCTACAGGTGTCGGAACGATATGTATAAATACTCGATTTGGATCTACTCGTCGCGAGGATCGCAACCGTGATTTTTTTGATTTTTCGGAGGGTTGTACGCAGGTCAAAAAGCCCATTCTTTGTGCCGGTTGGTAAAAAGAGCGAGTGCTGTTTGGTTTGTTTGTGGAGTTGTTTATTGTGTTGTTGGCTGTGTTGTTAGTTGGAGCAGAGGCTTGTGCGACCGTGTACCGAGAGTGCGGTTTCGGCGGTTTTTGGATAGCGAGTGGCTACGCACTTCACCGACTTCGGCTTTGCCTGCGGAAAGCGTTTCAGGTGGGTTGCTTCGTCTCCAGAACCGGTGGACGGTTCTCTAATTCTATATGTTAGAATGCATGCATGTTTAGGGTACATTGTATGTTATTGAGAGGTAAGCTTAGTAATGATGATTGTATAAGGGAATTGCAAGATTAACATTCATGTTAGATATTATTGAGGATTTGTAAGATTTGGATAGTCGTGAGGATGAATAGTAAAAGCTTACCTAAGGGAATTTGCCCTATGTGATTGTTAGCATGCATGATTAAATGTATAATCTCTAGTATCGAGATGCAAGCTTGAGGAATGGCCTAGATCATATAGATTGACATACTATAGTAGTGATCTTTTAGCATGCCATGTCGCACATAGTCTTTTATGATATGATTACTCGATGGGGTAGGATGCTATATCTATGTGCGGGTATCATTCTGATGATTTATGATGGACCACGGATTATGGACGGGTGTAGCGGATTAGTGGATTTGGCATGTGGTGCTACTATCTGTTTTACTCCCTTTTATGTTACTTGAGGACATTTGCATGCTTGTATGGACATCTAGATAGGCCATCTTTTACTGCTACACTATCATGTTGGAACTTGACTTGGGAGAAACCATGTTTGCTTCTTTTCTCCTCTTCGTTAGTCAGGTGATTCTTGTTGCTCGGGTTCGAGCAGGGGTTTGGGACAGTGTAGTCGAGATTTTCGAGTTTGGGACAGGTTGGATTTGATTGTGGATTGTGGGTATTGCGGCGACCGCGGATATTGGGCGGTTGGCCGAGTGTCGGTTGTACCTGATTGTGGATGGAGGGATAGTGCGGCAACCGCGAATATTGGGCGGTTGACCGGAGGTCGGTTACGGGTTTATGGATTGTGGGGCATTACGGCAACCGCGAATACTGGGCAGTTGACCGGATATTTACTTATACATCCGATTGGGTATCAGATTTCTCTAGTGGACGGAGTTTCCCACTTATTGAGTACTATTGCATCTGATTGAGGACCGGGGGTTTTCTTTAGTGGATGGGTTTTTTCCACTTTGATCAGAGTCGTGATCCAGTCCTGCTATATTATGATACTTATGATACTTGTTACTGAGATACTTTACTCGTGTGCGTCGCTCCCCTCAAGTGCCACTCCGGAGTGTGCGACAGGCAGGCATTGAGTCCTTGAGACTCCTTCTTCCTATCGGTGTTATGCGTTGGCCAGTATACCCGATATGGCAGGCACAGCAGGCAGTACCGGTGTTTACTGGTGATTAGATTGGGTTTATTTAGGCAGGTACTTCCTTTGTTGCACTCGTGCCTGGGGGCTGAGTGGAGTCTAGTAGCTGTGTTCAGACCAGTGCTAGTGTTGTTGGGAACCGTTTGGGGTTGACAGTGGTCCCGGGGTCGTTGTGAGTGTTTCGACCGTTGTTGTCACGCCCCGAGTTTAAAAATCAGGTCTGAAATTTTTCTTTTTTTTTTTTTTTTGTTTAAATCAGAGTTTGCAAAACAGGCGTAACAGACCGCCACACATATAGGAAACTCTCTATTCCGCGAACAGAGACTCCCCTATATATGCACGGCTAGGCTAGTAATCAGCGACAGATATCTCAGTACAACTACTAATCTATTCAGCAGGAATAATCAGAATTAAGTTATTACATCATCAGTTTTAAATGTCTAAATCAAGATAAGCTGGAATGAAATACAAAAAGTAAATGTCTGCAAAAGTCATCAATGTGTAATGCTCATGGGGACAGCTCTATCGTAATCGGCTCACTGGATCGTCCCGACATCTCACCACCCGACGGACCTACAACAGTCACCCGAGGGTGTGAGATACACCGGAGTGCATCCCAGTGGGCACGACGAGCCGAGAAATAGCTAATCGTACCTACTGGGTACTAAAATCTGCGGATAGTAAAGATCTGTAGGAAAAGCTGGAAACATAGATGTCTACTAATAATCAGAAATAAAACTGCAGGTAAGTATGCTGAACAATCAGGGTGTCTCAGAGATAACTATCATGAAAACTGTAGAGCATGCAGGCCGGAAATCAAAGTCAACTATAAGGATCATGTATAAGAACTACAAGTGATACAAGCATGTCTACAGGTAATAGTGCTGGAAACAACTGAGCAGCAGTACGAGTAAAAGTAATGCGTCAAAGGTACAAAAAACCAAATATCCAATCATGTGCCAATATTGGTCTCAGAGAACCTCAGGCAATGCCACTGTTCGGCACCTTTTTCGGCTGACATAACCTTGTCGAGGGCTCACGGGTCTATCATCAGACCACTTTACCGGTAAAGAACAATCTCCACGGGGAGCTACCCCGGCCATGTTCGTGAAGTACAGCAGTGCATGGCAAATCATAATGATCAATCTCACGGTCTAGTGACCGGGGAGTCGGCAACATGCCGAGATCCCAACAGGGAATCATCTGTCTATATCTATCCATCGGAATCAATCAATCATGCATATCGAGTAGTGTCTATCAATCAGGATCAATCAATCGTGCATATCAATAATATCTCGAATAACATCTCAATGACAGGAATCAACAGGTATCATCTAATCATGCAAATCTATATATATCAATCAATCAGGATCAGTCAGGAATAATCAGGGATCATGTAGATAATAATCGGCTGACAGGAATCAACAAGTGTCATCAAATCATGTAGATCTATATACTGAAAAAGCTGATGAACAGATATGTATATGGTATGTCTCATGAAGATCAAGGTCTATCAGAAATATAAAAACTGATAAACAGGTACGTAAGATATGTCTCACGTAGATCAAGATCTATCAGGACTAATCATAGGGCATGTCAATACAATCATCAAGGCTCATCTAGATAAAATCAGCAGGTATATATGATGAGTCTAAAAGAATCAATGTCTATCAGGGGATCATGTGATATATATTCAGTCATCATAGGTCGTATCGGTATAATTCGCAGGCTGATTAAAAAAAAAGGGTGTCCGACTGGACTAAAGCAACCAGAGGGCCGAATAGATCAAGCCCGGACCGAAGCTAACCCACCTGGATGAAGGCAGACCCTCGAACTCCCGCACAGCTACTGGGAGGCTGGTGCTGAACAACTGGGCCCTGTATAAAGAGCTATAATCAGTATTAGACTCACACAACCCTTTCCCGTCGACGTTATACTACGGAAAGTTAAACGGGTCAAATCGGTCAATTTATCGATCAATATCTAATTCCTGGTCAACGGGGACCATCGGAATCCTACAAAATGGCCAGGTAGTGCGTAGGTACTGTCTAAGGTCAGCTAGGGTGACCATCTTGCATTTAAGTCCAACAGGTATCAAAATTTGCATAAAATAGTAAGTTCTTTACTGTTTCGGCTTGTTCGTAAAATCCGGGAATCCAAATGTGACACCGTAAGTGCCAGCGTGTCACATTTTATGCGAAGAACCCCGTGCTCATCATCTTGGGTCAGCGCGAAACCCCAGGGCAAAGTTAGCCTTTTATCTCGCGATTTTGGACACAGTGTTTTGCCCCGTTCTTACAATCCGGGGGTCCAAAATCGACGCCGTAAGTTTCAGCGGGTTCGTTACGTCGAGACGGAGCCCGTGCTCACGGGGTTTAGTCGACACGGATCCCGAGTTAAAAGTTGGCCCAAAGTGGATTTATGTCAATTTTACAACTTTGATAAACTCTAATATACACTTGATCAAATTGAGCCCTAACAGGAGCATCATGTTCAGCATGCATAAAGAAGTGGAGGGCTCACCTGAGGGGTGCCGGAGGTCGGCCGGAAAGATGGCCGGAGCAAGGTAGAGCTCCAACTAGGCTCGGGTTGGCTACCACTTGGATCAACTCTGACCCAGACCTGTACCAGAGGTAAGCATAGGTTAGAGGAGAGTCCCAGAAGGGCTCGGGTCCATGGCTGGTCGAGCCCCGGCGGCCGGAGGCGACGGCGGCCGGAGGTGAGCCCGAGAGGGTGTTCTCGGGTGCATGAAATAGACCAAGGTACAGGGGTCTCTGGCCCCAAACTAAAATGATGGGAATCACAGGAGGGGTGTTTAGATCCTACCTGAGTGGTTGCCGGAGTCCCGGAGCGCCGGGGATCACCGGAGTTGGATCTTGAACCGAGCTCGGGTGCAACTGTAGAACATGCAAATCCCACGTTACATGCTTCATGCAAATGCATGAAAAGCTTCATATAAGACCAACGAACTCACCTGGGTCGTTTTCCCACCGTGCGGAGCCCCGGCGATCGCCGGAGTTCAAGCTTGGAAAAATCCGAGTGCTCTAATGGCGGATTCCGGCCGGCGGTATTCGGGCCGGCGCAACCTGGACCAAAGTACTCCCCTTGGTACCAGGAAGCTTCCTGCAGTGGTGGCCGGCGACGGGGATGCACGGCGGCGCCGGACGGCGGCTGTCGGCCAAGATTGAAGAAGACCGGTTTCTAGGGCATCACCGATCGGTTTCGATCTTGATCCGATCACCCCCAGACCTCATGGAGGGGTTGTAGTCGATGAGAAGAAATGTTTCAACGGTGCTGATCTTAAGTTGAACGGTTGGATCACGGCGGCGCGAGGCGACGGCCCAAAACGATAATTTCCGGCGTTTATGGCCTCTGCCGGCGATCGGGACGGCGGTCGCCGCCCAGCCTGCGCTCGGAGGGTCAACTCGACGTCAGAAGCATGATGGTCATGCCAAAAAGCTCGAATAAACAAAAGATCCCACGCACTCACCTCGTCGGAAAATTGAGAGAATGGAGAGGTTGGTTGCGGCGGCGCACGGCGGCGACGGCTGGGGACCGGATCACCACAGCCCGACAGAGGCTTCCCAGGGGACTCCTCCAGACACAATCTTGATCCTCCCAGACCCTCTAGTCACCCTCCTCTCCTCACACCCGAGCCCAAGGTGTTTCTTGATTCCCTCTCGTTTCCAGCGACGGGGGGTTTTGCAATGGCTGGTACGGGCTGGCGAGGAGTGGGAAGTTGGGTGAGGTCGTGGGTTACAGGCTGGTACGGGCTGCGGTTACCATACAGGTGAGGGCACGATCCCGAGTCGTGCAAGTATTGCACAATTGCAATAAACCCCCCAGCTTTTGGCGTTTTGGGTTTTGGTCCCTCACAGCAGCACAATCTCGCACTCAGGTCCTTTCTCAAGGAGCAGCACGCAGTTCGAGGCAACTTATATAGGGTTATATGTGCAAAAATCGCATTTTTCGCTGTGTTTCATGCTTTTCGAGGCGATCCGTTCGTCGAAACGGAAAATGGACTGCGCCATGACGTCCGGCTCGACGAGACCTATCAGGTAGCGATTTTTGATTTTCGAAAAACTGCCCGGATTAAATCTCGGTCCATAAAATACAGTCCCGAAATACAGTTTTCGCGTTTTTCGAGACTTAGAGTCGTCAAACGGAAATTCCGTCAGTGCCATTGCGTCCAGAACGTCGGAGCCATTCAAATCGACTACCTGAAGTGCTATGTTCGGATTCCAGATAGTGAATTGGCTCAACGTTGACGCAAAGGGGGTTCGAAATTTAGGGTTTACTGTTCATTGTACCCTCGACTTAAGTCGCGGGTCCCGCCCGCTTCTTCGTCGATTTCTGGAAGATCCGACCGTCAGATCTGAACAAGCTTAATATGGTTTTCACTCAGTTCGTCATGACGGTCGCACTCGTGGTCTCGGATCTTCGAGGTTAGGCTCGGATTGAAAGGCGATATTTCTGGCCCACTAACTGTGCAAATTACACTGCAGAAAAGGGGCACTTAGACTACGGGTGCTTTTCATGATCCAAATTCAGCTTGACTCAAATCAATTTCATTTCTTTATTTATTTTCAAAATTCAAGTTCTTACAGTTGTGCGAGATGTTGAGGGTCTTGAGTCTATCCGTTCTGAGAGAGAGCGTGGATTTCGACTATAGCCTGCATGGGCCGCTTTTCGATAGCGAGTTAGTTCGATTGGACACCCTATGCGATACACTAGGGAGGCGCAGGCTTGACTTGACCAGATGTGGCAGTCAGCTCGATTGGGTCGATTGGGCACCTCGTGTGCGAGTGGTTGCATACCTTTTTTTGGTTTTTCCCATTTGAGCATTTAGATCTCCAGCTTTATTGTTCAGTTTTTACTGCTTGGTTATCTTATGCCTTTAGTAGACTTAGTGGGCAGATCGTCGGGCCTGGTGGCGGTACCCACTGAGAACTCCCTTTTTTGTGTAGTTCTCACACCCGTTGGGAGTTTTCCCCCTCCTTTTTATTTCCTCTCCTTTGTTTTGTAGAGTCCTAGCGGGTGTTGCTGATTCTGCTGTTGCTAATCGAGGCGAGGGAGTCGCGAGCTAGATCCCTACCCGTTTGTGGAGAGTAGCGGTACCCCTACAGTGGAGATTTGTAGTACAGTCAGTAGATTATTTTATTTCCACTTTTGAGAGATCATTGTATTGTGAGAATCTGACTTATACTGGGAGCCTATACACTGATGTATTATTTCGGTTTACCTCCCTGTTGAGCTTCGGGTTATTGTATTTGAGGATATTGTATGATTATCACTTATGGGAGATGAATTTTGTATCATTATTTTCAGTTGTCCAGATGGTTGGTTTATAGTTTTACAGCATTTCTTTTTTTATAGCTCTGATATCTGTTAGCTGTAGTCCCTTTTATTGCAGGTTGGACGCTTCGCCTATGCGGGGTTTGTATAGGCGGCGGATCTGTTGGCGAGCCCGCGTCGCAGTTTCAACCTTGGAGCGTGACACACAGTCAGCTGTAGCAGAGTCCTCCGCCTGCGCTAAGCCATCATGACCGCTCGACAATGACTGTCTCTCACCAGATGGGTGGGGAAACGAAACTCGGCCTGTCTGGAGATCTATCTGTGAAGCTCCCGGTCGCAGCTGGGAAGTAGTAGGAACAAATGCCGAAGTGGGTGCTGCAGCTGTCCACGTGGGGCACGTAACTCGAATGTGCCCAAGCTGTCCACACTTATAATAGCGACCCCACCTCTGCTCACAAGTATGGGCGGAGTGCTGGCCCCCACAAAAGATACACCTGTCAGCCTGCTGGGGCTGCCTCTGTTGCTGCTGTCATCTCTGCTGTCGTGACCGTGACCTCTGTTGGTTTTTATATATAGGATCCACAAGGATCTAAATAGGTACTATCAAACAACTAGAGGGGGGGTGAATAGGTGTAATACTCAAAAACCAATCTTAGTGTAAAATAAAAACCAATGCGAAAAATAAAAACAACACACCGAGATTTACGTAGAAACTCCAATTCAGGAGAAAAACCACGGGACGAACACGCAATAACAATCCAATAAGAATAAAAGAATAACAAGGTGATTACCGACTCCACGGACTCAAACCCCTCCTTCAACTTCTTAGGATCTTGCGCTCCACCGATTACACGTCCACTGCACACGTTCGAATCCACGAACGCCACTCGAATCCACGAGCACATGTTTCGAATCCACGAAACGCCTTCAACACACCAAATCCACGGTGCTACGTCGAATCCACGACGCAAACTCAGCCGATACAGAATATAGGCTTCGATGGTGATCCTTTGCTTAGATTAACATTGAAGAACCATAGATGGAATCTCTAAGCAAAGACTAGATCAATTCGACAAAAAGTATATCTTGGAAGAACCGTCGAATTGACCTAAAAGAGGCTAAAGAGAAGAACAATACAAACCTAGCCTCTAGGGTTGCTCTCGAGTGTTTCTGAATTAATCGGTAGTTCTCGAGAAACCCTAAGTGTCTATTTATAGGTTAGAAACATTTGGAAAGAGATAAGCATCAAAAACTGTCTTAACATAATTTTTTCCGCACAACGGTCCGGACTGGATTTGGTTGATCCGGACTGTCGTCTTTTTTCAGCAATTTTCCTGAAAAAATAGTTCGGGGTTCGGACTGGAATTTCCTGATCCGGACTGTTCATATGATTTCAGCAAACACATAGTTCGGGGTCCGGACTGAAACAGGGGAGGTCCGGACTGGAATTCCGCATGAACTAAACTATGTTCGGGGTCCGGACTGGATTGGTCTGATCCGGATCCTGAACATATTACATGTCCAGTTTTTTATTTTTATGCAATTAAAAATTCATCCAAGTGTTTCTACACTATAAGAAAGTATTCGAATCACCAAAATTATTTAGTTTAACGTACCTGATCATTCCGAATCCATTCTTCTTGAGATTGGTGTAATTGATCCACAAATCTTCACCTTCAATCTTCAAGACTCAAAACACTGAGTGTCAACTTGAGCTCTTGTTGAATTTTCTCTGAGTCTTCGATTGTTGATTAACAATTTGATCACTTCAAGACTCCGACTCAACTCACGAAATATGCCAACACAAAAAGCCGTAACAATCTCCCCCTTTGGCAATTTCGTGACAAAACCCAAAAATACATAAAATGCTCAAGACACTCATCTTAAACCAAAAAAAAAAAAAAAAAAAAAAATCGAAACTCAATGTCATCACCAAAACATTGACTTTCTTTGCGTGAAAGATCCAATAAACAAAAATTACATTTGAACCAGTTCTTGAACAAACTCTATGACTTAGGACTTGGAATCTTAAAGTGATGTAAATCCTGCAAAACAAAACTCCAAACAAAATCAAACGTTAGTCGTTAGAAATTAAATGTAAATCCTACATTTGATTCGTCCTTTTGGTTCTTTTGTTTTCCGGCTCCTCATCTTCTTTTTTTTATCTCCCCCTATGTTGAGCATCTCTTTTTATCATCTCTGTTCTCCTCCTTTTTGATTCGTCCTTATCCATTCCTGTTTCTGTTCTTCCCCTTTTTGTCACAAATTGTCAAACAGTGAATATAGACAAAAGAAAATCACTTACAGCATTAGTTCATAGAGAGATAAAAGCTCAGTTCCTGTATATAATAAAAACGCAGATTGCGTACCGGTACTCAAGAGCAAAAATCACAAAAATTCTTGAAATAAATCCAAATTTTGAAATCTGTCAAATACCGATTTGCGTGCCATCAAGAAAACAATTTAAGTGCTTGAAAATCGTGAGTTCACACAGATGTCATTCAATCCAATTAATTTTACAAAAATTAAAAAGATTTACTCCGAAATTATGAAAAACAAAGATAAAACATTATAAACCGTTTTTCATATTATATACGTCAAACACAAGTCATCAAAAGTATCTAGAGATCCAAAATCTATCAAGATGTAACGGATTTACAAAGATGACTTACAAAGATTTCCAAATGACATCAATTTGATTTCTACCCTTTCAAATTTGAGATAAATACTAAAATACCTAAGGGTGGCTCTTTGAGCATCTTTTAACTATCCCACCTTATACCAACCAGGAGATTGTTCAAAATATACGAACTTTGAATATGAATCTCCGAATGCTTCAACTAAAAATTTCAAAAATATTTTTCTAGCATCCAAAATATATGGTAGCTTCACACACAAACCGGACGACCGGGGTGTCAGCTCTTTCCAACATGTGGTGGTAGTTTTCACACTCCTTTCGGATGTAACTCTTTCCACATCTTTTGCAACTCATTTATTACCCTTGGAAAAAAAAATGCAATCTCTTATGTAAAAGAATTAAATCCCAAATTTTAGTCTATCGGTTGTCTCATGTTTATCACAATGAATTCACACAACCGTCATAGGTTAAGCATCTAAAGATCACACATGATTACTAAAATTTGATGTATATAAATATCAAAAACTCCTATAATGAAATATCTTCAAAGATTATGATTATGGAGTAAAGTTGATAATTCATATAAAATTAAATTGGAGTGAGTGAAAGTAAATCCTTTTCAAACTCAATGCACTCGATCGTTAAAACCCTTTTGTTTAAAAACAAAACATAAAAACGAAGAGCATTGAAAACATGTAATGCAAAGATCAAGAAAAATATGAAAGGAAAACCGATCAAAGCATTACATACAGTCATAAGCTATTTAGAACTTAAGACAAGGAAAGATATCACCTTTCCGAATCCAAAATCGTCGGATTTTGGGTTGTCTTGATTCATTGTGGCCGGGAGTTGATAGCTTTGACTGTTGGTCCACCTTAGGTCTTTGGCTCGCAATGATCCACTTGTATGATTGATGTTGTGGCTCGGACCTTTGGTGGATTGAGTGAACTCTATTGAATTGATGTTGCTTTTGATTCCGTTGAGTCCGCTCCGTAGATGAAGTTGCCGAAGAATTCTTCTTTCTCTTTTTCGGGCACGTCTTCATCAAGTGTCCTTCAAGTCCACATTGGTGACAAGTTCTTCCTTTTAATTTAGTTGTGGAACTTGAAGCCTTCACAGTTTGGTTCTGTTTGAATCCCAAACCAACTTTGCTTGTTTGACCTAATCCGGACATACCGTCAAGTTTCTTGGAACTGGTTGAAAGCTTTTGTATGTCGGATTTGAGTTGACGAACTTGCTTGGTCAAAGCTTGGTTGGTGACATGAATTTCCTCAAACTGCTTTTCAAGAAAACCAATCTTGTCCATATGTGATTTAGCGATTGTCTCGGATTGGTTTAGCTTTTCTTGGAGGATTTTATTATTATCCAATAAAAGTTCTCGTTCCTCCTCGAGATCATGAAGTTTGATCTTTAAAGCATGATTCTCGTCTTGAATCTCAAGTCGTTGCTTCCTCAACTTCTTAATATGCTTTGCCATCTTCTTTGATTCCGTAAGAAGTTATTGATATGCCTCAACGAGTTCTTCTTCGTCCGACTCCCCCTCACTTGATGACTCTCCATTGGATGTTGATGTTTCATACAAAATCAAATGAGTAGAGTCAGTAATTAATGATGACAAGCAAACATTAGAAGAGGAAATTTCAGAAGCATGAAAAGCAACAACTTTTTCCTCTTTACTTGAGGTCGATTCATCGGAAGTAGAATCGTCCCAAGTTTTCGCTTGCAAAGCCTTCTTTTTATATGATTTCTTAGAAGGACAATCCGTTGAAATATGGCCATAGCCTTTGCATCTATAGCATTGGATTTCTCCTTCGAAATCATCTTTTTCTTTTTGTTTAGAAGGTTTTGCAAAGCCTTTGAGATTAGAGGATTTAGAACCCGATGATCCTTTAGATGGTTTCGTGGATGGAGATCCATCGGTTCGATTCTTCCAAAACTTCCGACGAAATTTCTTTGTGATCCGCGCCAATCGTTCTTCAAACTCGGCAAAAGAGATTTCATCGTCGGAACTCGATTCACCATCTTCTTCCTTTGTTGATTTGAATGCAATGCCTTTAAGCTTAGAAGAAGACTTGGAAGAAATTTGATTAGTAGGAAAAGTCATCTCATAAGTTTGTAAAGCACCTACTAATTCCTCTACTCTCATATCATCCGGATGACTAACGGTTTCAATGGCAGCAACCTTTGCCCTAAACCGTTCCGGAAGAGTCCGAAGTATCTTTCTTACAATTTTTGACTCCGGGATCTTTTCTCCTACATTAGCACATGTGTTGATTATATCTTGAAGTCTAGTGTAATAATCAGTAAACAATTCATGCTCATCCATATGAATAGAGTCAAATTGACTTGTAAGCATCTGGAGCTTTTGAATTTTTACTAGATTAGTACCCTCATGTGTAATTTTGAGAATATCCCAAATCTCCTTTGCAGTTTCACACGCGGAAATTCGTGTGAACTCAGTCGAGGAAAGAGAATTAAATAAAGCGTTCATACCTTTCCCATTGTAAGAAGATCATTCGATTTCTTCTTTGGACCATCTAGAGCGAGGTTTTGGGGTAGTAGAATTTCCTACTTCCTCAACATGATGCACCCAACCGTATTCCACGGTTTGCCATACCCGCTCATCAATTGCGATGAGAAAAGCTATCATCCGCACTTTCCAATAGGCATAATTGGTCCCATCAAAAAGAGGAGGTCTACTAATATTACCACCTTCACCCGACATGATAGATAAACCTAAAACCCGCTCTGATACCACTTGTTGGTTTTCATATATAGGATCCACAAGGATCTAAATAGGTACTATCAAACAACTAGAGGGGGGGTGAATAGGTGTAATACTCAAAAACCAATCTCAGTGTAAAATAAAAACCAATGCGGAAAATAAAAACAGCACACCGAGATTTACGTAGAATCTCCAATTCAGGAGAAAAACCACGGGACCAACACGCAATAACAATCCAATAAGAATAGAAGAATAACAAGGTGATTACCGAGTCCACGGACTCAAACCCCTCCTTCAACTTCTTAGGATCTTGCGCTCCACCGATTGCACGTCCACTGCACACGTTTGAATCCACGAACGCCACTCGAATCCATGAGCGCACGTTTCGAATCCACGAAACGCCTTCAACACACCAAATCCACGGTGCTACGTCGAATCCACGACGCAAACTCAGCCGATACAGAATATAGGCTTCGATGGTGATCCTTTGCTTAGATTAACATTGAAGAACCATAGATGGAATCTCTAAGCAAAGACTAGATCAATTCGACAAAAAGTATATCTTGGAAGAACCGTCGAATTGACCTAAAAGAGGGTAAAGAGAAGAACAATAAAAACCTAGCCTCTAGGGTTGCTCTCGAGTGTTTCTGAATTGATCGGTAGTTCTCGAGAAACCCTAAGTTTCTCGAGAAACCCTAAGTGTCTATTTATAGGTTAGAAACCTTTGGAAAGAGATAAGCATCAAAAACTGACTTAACAAAATTTTTTCCGCACGACGGTCCGGACTGGATTTGGCTGATCCGGACTGTCGTCTTTTTTCAGCAATTTTCCTGAAAAAATAGTTCGGGGTCCGGACTGGAATTTCCTGATCCGGACTATTCATGCGATTTCAGCAAACACATAGTTCGGGGTCCGGACTGAAACAGGGGAGGTCCGGACTGGAATTCCGCATGAACTAAACTATGTTCGGGGTCCGGACTGGATTGGTCTGATCCGGATCCTGAACATATTACATGTCCAGTTTTTTATTTTTATGCAATTAAAAATTCATCCAAGTGTTTCTACACTATAAGAAAGTATTCTGATCACCAAAATTATTTAGTTTAACGTACCTGATCATTCCGAATCCATTCTTCTTGAGATTGGTGTAATTGATCCACAAATCTTCACCTTCAATCTTCAAGACTCAAAACACTGAGTGTCAACTTGAGCTCTTGTTGAATTTTCTCCGAGTCTTCGATTGTTGATTGACAATTTGATCACTTTAAGACTCCCACTCAACTCACGAAATATGCCAACACAAAAAGCCGTAACAACCTCTGCTGTCGCGACCGTGACCTCCGCTGTCGCGACCGTGACCTCTGCTGGGATGTAATAGGAGCCAACGCTGAAGAAGATGCTACTAAGGTCGAAAGGGGGCATGTAGCTCGGATGTGGCCAGACTGTCCACATATAAAACAACGACCCCACCTCTGATCACAGGTGTGCGGCAGATGAGGTCCTCCACAGAAAATACACCTGTCGCGAAGCCGTGGCCGTCTCCTAGAACTGGCCTGTCCATCAACATCTGGGGCTGGGCGTTTCCTCTCTAAACGCTGCTCTGGAGCCCTGGCCCTCTCTCCGACTTCCGAATCACCCCTCTGCGCCAACAGCTGCTCCAGGCGTTGGTCCTGTTGAAAGCTCCTCACCACCAAATGGGTCACCAAGGCCCGCAGTTCCCCCAGCTCGGCGGATAACGCCTGCCCAGGCTCCTTAGGGGGTATGGAGGTACCCCCGGCAGAAAAACGACGCCGAGGCGATATCCTGCCACAAGAAACCACAAATCAGCAACATAACCACACTCGACCCAATCTAGCGAAAGTCAAAGACATCCCCCAATTTCTGTAGCTTTATGTTGTCTGCAGCCAACATAATTGTTCAACAGAAATAGGATATGTCGATCCCTCTTCCCTAACTGGAAGAGTCAAATAAATAAATCACCGACTTTCGTAAAATATCACGCCACTCATGCCCTATCATCCTAGGGTCCGCCAAAAATCTAGGGTTTCCTAAGTCCCAACTGACCTATCCCTAAGCTCTGATACCAACCCAATCTGTCGCGTCCCGGGTGTAAATCAGAACCCGGGCCCATCTACAGATCCGCCGTGCACACGGAATTTTCCGCGTACACGAATCGCCGGTAACCTGCTCAGATATAAGAGATAAAATAAAAGAGCACAAATACAGAGCTGAACTAAAACTACTACATCTCAGACTGAAACTGGAAGTAAAATAAAGTATAATAGTGAAAATAATACATATGTCTCTCCCAGCTCACCAAAAATATACAGCTAGCTTGCTAATCCCAGACCCGAAAGATAAAACTGCAACAACCTGAGATAAAGGGGATACATCAAGTCCAGCTAAACTCACCGTCAGGGCAGACGATCTATCTACTCAGCTATCCTCTCACCTCGATCCGCCGCTGAAAGCCCGGCAGCTCCCGCAGAAGTCTCCGCAAAATAATGGGGGAGAAAAGGAGAAAAAGAAGAATGGGGGTGAGAACTACTAGTAAAACCAGTAGCCACCCCTAATGGGTAAAGCCTCAAACTCCGACGTACCCACTAGGTCTACTAGAGGCAAAAAGGGAAAGAAGAGTGGTAAGCTATAAAGACTGCTGATAAAAGGAAACTACCACTACTATGCCTCTAAATGCAGTGCCAGAAAAGTATTATATGAATGCATCAGTAAAAGTATCTGCCTGAATAAACCCAATCAATGAACCAGTAAAAACCGGTACTGCCTGCTCTGCCGGCCTGTAATGACGCTAACTTTTTACTATTTCTTTATCGACGTCTTTTGGATTTAAGCTTGTTTTTTTGTGGATTTTTCTTGGTATTGGTTCGCTTGGATTTTGGGTTGCGGTTACTATATCGCAATAGAGCTCGTTAAACGGAGAACGACGATGCGATCGGATCGGAAATCCGACTTACGAATCTTCCGGAACGAGGGTTTCATTGTTAGCGGGTCCGAAAAGGTAAGTTCGGTAGTTTTCGGGACCCGTTAGGTGTTATCGGTGCATCGAGATCTGTGCTATCGGGTATGGGACGTTTCAGAGAATCGGCACGCTTATCGAGGAAGTCGTGAAAAAATCCTTTTTGATTTTAAATACCGGATTTTAGGTTTTTTGTACGTACAACAAAAATAATAATTAAATAATAAATAACCCTAATTGTTTTGGGAAAAAGATCGCCTCTTCTTTCTTCTTCCCCGCCGTGCGTACCAAAGACCGAGACCGGAAGCGTCGCCAATACCGGGGAGCGGATCCAGAAACACCACCGTCTGCAGAGATCGGGATCGCGTTGTCTTTTTCGTCGAAGCAAGGTTAGCGATCGTTAGTCCTCTTTTATCGTTTTGATCGTTGGTTCGTTCGATGGTTTTCGTTCGTCGGTTTTGATCGTAGGTTTTCGTTCGTTGGTTTTGATCGTAGGTTTTCGTTCGTTGGGTGGGTCGTTGCTTTCGTTCGCTTAGCGGCATTTCTCTCTCTCGCGTTTTCGTTGCTTTCGTTTTGCGTGTTCTTGGCCGTTAGGGTTTTTTTGCGTTTTGGGTGTTGTTGCCGTGCGACGTTAGGATGCCCTAGCCGCCGCCGCGCGGGGTTGCCGCGCTGCTTGATGCTTGCGCCCGCGCGCGTTGCTGCGTGCGGTTTGCGGGCGCCCGCGTGGGGCTGGGCCCGCACAGGGCTGCTGTGCTGCGCGCTGCTTGCGCAGTGCCCGCGCGGGGCTGACGCGCTGCTTGCTGCTTGCGTGTGCCCGCGCGGGGCTGCCGCGCCGCCACTAGGTCCACATGGGTCAAGCCGCTGCCGTCAACAACTTGGCTTGACGGCTTTTGGTTTGACGGTGTTACTTGGTGTTTTCGTCGACGGTTTTGCGTGACGGTTTTATTTGGCTTATTCATTGACGGTTTTTGGCTTGACGGTGCAGTCCGCTTGACGGTGCAGTCCGCGTGACAGTGCAGTCCGCGTGACGGTGCAGTCCGCTGGACGCAGATGTTTTCGTTTCCGTCAGATGATCCTCCGCTTAGTTTTTCGTCGCGGACTTCGTCAAGGCAACGATTGGAGCCCGATTTTCGTAAATTGCCTCGTCGACAGTCGGATCGCGTCGGAGGTGCGGTTTTGTAGCCTGAGGGATTTTTGGACACGGAGTCTTTCGTCGGTTTATTGTTTTGGGTTTTGCTGGGCACCGTTTTTAAGTCCGGTCTTTTGTTTCGCCACCGGGATTTTATCTGGTATTTTCGGTACACCTATAGAATCCCCTTTTTCGGTAATTTTGGGTTTTCGCACGGTTTTCCTATCTTTTGACGTTAGGGGTATTGTTAGAATGTTTTTACCTTCCGGGTGGCCGGTTGTCGCTGTATGAGGTCCGGTGGGCTGTTTGCCCATATCCTAACAATGGTAAAATTGTTCGGGGAATTAGTTGATCAGGTTTTGATCAGTGCGACAATCGGAACACCGGAGGCAGTTTCTGTTTTGGAATAGAATGGATTTCTAGTACAGTAGTCGGGACCACTGAATTTGCCAGTTTGGGGTAATGTGTTGATTTTGTGTTTTTGGATATTTTATTAGGCCTGCGTGTGGTGTTGAATGCTTAGGAGGGTCGCGGGCGCGATCGTTTATCTCTGTTTCAGGTGGGTGCACTCTTAGAACCCCTTTGTTGCATAATTCATTATTGTTATGTTGCATCATATTAAGGGATACTGTGAGTGATCGTGGCGGCTTTTCGGAAGTCGGAAGGTGGGTTCGGTAAGGTAAAATCTGGTGTTATTGGTGGACCTGGGTACGTCCGGGGGGATTTGTAGGAGCTCGTAGAGGAGCCTCGTACTCAGGATGACTTACAGGTAGAGATTGATCCCCCGACTTGCAGTCGGGAACTCTGGTGAACTGGTAATATCTGACCTTACACTTTATTGGTTTCCTTTATGACATATTATGATACATCACTTGGGCGACTTTCGTCGCGACACATGGATTTGGATCCGAATAATGTTTTGAGTTGATGACTAACCCCATGTTATGCATGTGTATTGGTGTTTATACTTTTTGGAGCAACGAGTGTCGCAGGTGTTTATGACACTCGTTTTATTATGGTTACTATGCTCATGGCGCTTGCACGCATACCAGCAGTTTGGCCACCGTGTCGGTGTACTTTTTCTAAAAGGTGGTCTGAGGACACGTGAACCCCACGAGGTGACGTTAGTGGGGGCCCCTTGCGGTTATTTGCGGTGCTGCACTTGTGCAGTGGGGGGTTTTAATGCACCAAAGGTGAGAGCGGGGTAGTTTTCTTTTGCCTGAGGTCCCCGGACCGAAATGGCAAGTTGCTTAGTTCAGTTCCTCGGGGATGATATGATTGATTGCAGGATGGGATTATGGATGCTCTGGTTTTACAGTTTGATTTATTATCTGCACCTTTTAGCATCGTACTTGTAGTTGTGTTTTATCTCTACTCTTCATGTCACTTACTCCCACTGTGTGATAGGTTTGGTCGGGTCTGGGGATCAGGACGATAGTGAGGACGCTATTTGCCGAGGTGTGAGATTACCTCAGTCAGGTTCCTTTTCCTTCTTTCGTTTTTAGTTGGTTATTTCCTTTATGGTCGAATACTGTGCATGTGGACGTGTATATTGTGGATGGTGTAGATGTTGAGACAGACCTTATGTTTTTGTCAAATGAATATATTTTATAGAACTATGCTTTCAAAATATGGTTTACGGACGCGTCGTGTGGACGCGGGTTTTCATACCCAATAAGGAATTGCGAAAATGGCTTTAGAAAATTAAGTGTCGTGTGGGCACTGTTTTTAAACAATGGGATTTATCCTTTCGAACATATTAAGGCACTAGGTATGCGCCGTTTTATGAAACGAGATATTAGTATTTTCAAATCATACTCTGGCCTTTGTAACTTTTAAGGCAAAAGTGGTTGATGTTTTCTTCGGGCTATGTGAAGTACATAAGGACGCCGTGCATATACAAGGAAGACCTTGTATATGTGGCGGGTTTGTGCACGTGCCTGGGTGGGAGTTTAAAAAAGAAAAAGAAAAAAAAAATAGGGTCGCTTTCCACTTTTAAATTGCTCCCGGGGCGTGACATGGCCGTATCGGGTACGCTAATGACGTATAACACCGACGCAAAGAATGAGTATCAAGTACTCAAAGACTGACCGGCACCTATCCGGTACAGTCGCACACTCCGGAGTGGCATTCGAGGGGAGCGGCCCACACGAGTAAAATATCCCTGTCACAAGTATCATAATATAGTAGGACCGGATCACGACTATGCTCAAGTGGGAAAATCCATCCACTAAAGAAACCCCGATCCCCAATCTGATGCACAAGTAAACATCCGGTCAACCGGCCAATGTCCGCGGTCGCCGTAATACCCCGCAACCCACAATCAAATCCAACCATCGACATCCGGTCAACCGCCCAATATCTGCGGTCACCGCAATACCCCACATCCACAATCAAGTCCAACCTGTCCCAGACTCCAAGGTCCCGACTACACTATCCCAAACCCATGCTCGAACCCGAGCAACAAGTAACAAGAGTCTAAATAGAAAGGAGAAAAGAACAATCATGGTTTCTCCTAAGTCAAATCCCAACATGATAGTGTAGCAGTAAAAGATGGCCTATCTAGATGTCCATACAAGCATGCAAGTGTTCTCAAGAAAGGTAGAAGAAGGAGTATCAGGTAATAATCTCACAAGGAATAAGTCATTCGGTCATAATCACCATCCACCTATGCATGTCCATAGAATCCTCAAGTAGTACCCACCAACAGGATGAATCACCTTGTCCCAATATAAAAGTTAACTTCACATGCAAGGTTAAGTGCTAGCATAGCAACAATATGTCCATACAAGCATGCATAAGTTCCAACCAAGTGCTAATCAATAATCCTAACACAGGGGGATCTCTCTAATATTCCTAGTGAGCATGTCGAAATAGAGGTACACAACAACCACCCACCTCGGTCGCGAAGCACGGATCCAAGCTCGCCCTCTCACAAGGAAAACCCCCGGCTCACTGCGAAAACTGCAATAACAACCAAAACGGTGCACAATTAATCCCATAATTATCACAATGCCGCTGTCCGCGCAACCAGTCCAGAAGTTGGTCAATTTTCACCTGCGAGATGACCTCTGAAAATTCTAGAAAAATCAGCGTTGCGATCCTCGCGACGAGTAGATGCAAATCGAGTACTCGCACGTCCTGTTTCGATACCTGCAGGCCAAGATACAATCGAAATACCGCTGTAAGCCAAAACTCCCCACGATCACAAGTCTGCGGAATTCAGTCCAGAAGAAGTTAAAATATCACCTTTGAAACGTCCTCTAAAAAATCCAGAAAAATTACGGCTGCGATTCTCGCGACGAGTAGATGTAAAACGAGTACTCACTCGTCCTGATCCGATGCTCATGGGCCGAGAAATCCCACAAATACTCCTCCTCTGTCCAAAAGTCCGCCGCAGAAAAAGGGGTCACAAGATGATCCATAAAGCCCAAGAAAAGCTCGGAATGGAGGGAAGCAGTAAATACAAGAAATGTAACCCTACCTGTCGTGGAAACACCGGCGCAAGAATCACCCGAAAACTCCTTCGGGGTAGCCCAAGGGAGCCCGCGGACCGAAATGCGACGGAAAAGGCCGCCGAAGAAGGAACTTCGAAGTGCGCTGAATCGCCGTAGACGTCGCTGTCGCGGCCTCGAATAATCCTAGAACTCCTTCACAAGGTGCAGATCAAAGTGGGGAAGAAGTCGTCTAAAGAGAGCTCTTGGATAAAAAGCCCAGAAAATGGAGCAAAGGTGCTGCAAGGGGCCCATTTATAAGCCCAGCCCAAAAGAGAAGGAAAATAGTTTTTGGGCCGAAGTTTCGGGCGCCCGAAACTTTCGGGCGCCGAAAGCCCGATCCAAGAGCCCGTCCGACCAGCGCCCGGATCTTCCTGCGCTTGGCACGTGTCACGCCCCGGGTGAAAACCAGAACCCGGGTCCGTCTACAGATCTGCCGTGTACGCAGAATTTCCCGCGTACACGAGCGCCAACAACCTGCTCAGATATAAAAGATAAATAAAAGAGCAATAAAAACAGAACTGAACTAAAAGTAATACATCTCAGACTGAAGCTGAAAATAAAATACAGTACATCTGTAAAAATAATACACCTGTCTCTCCCAGCTCACCAAAAGTAAATACAACCTGCTGGCAAAAGCCAGACCCAAAAGTAAAAGTACAACCGTCTGAGGAAAATGGGTACAAAATGTCCAGCTAAACACTCTCATCCTACTAAGAGATCTATCTACTCAGCCGTCTCCTCTCCTCGACCCGCCGCTGAAAGCCCAGCAGCACCCGCAGAATACTCTGCAAAACAAAGGAGAAGAAAAGAGAAAAAGAAGAATGGGGGTGAGAACTACTAGTAAACCAGTAGCCTCCCCTAGTGGGTAAAGCCTCAAACTCCGACGTGCCCACTAGGTCTACCAGAGGCAAAAAGGAAAGAGGAGTGGTAAACAACAAAACTGCTGAAAAAGGAAACTACCACTACTACGCCTCTAAATGCATCAGTAACCAAAATGCCCCGGTAACCCAATCTATCCACCAGTAAAAACTGGTACTGCCTGCTGCCGCCCTCATCATCGGGCAAATAAAGCGGCGCCGATATGAAAGCAAAACTCAATAACTACCTGACCCCGACACTCCGGAGGGGAACTCGAGGGGAGCGACCCACACGAGGAAAGCATCACCGGGCATATAAAGCCGCGCCGGTGTGATAACAAACTCAATCACTGTCTGACCCCCACGCTCTAGAGGGGAACTCCCCAACGCTCTAGAGGGGAACTCGATATCTCACTATAGCAGGACTGGATCACGACTCTGATCAAAATGGGAAAACCCATCCACTAAAGGGAAACCCGATCCCCAATCTGATGCATAAGTAACCATCCGGTCAACCGCCTAATATCCGCGGTCGCCGTGATACCTACTGTCAACCATCAAGCCCAACAACCATCACCCGGTCAACCGCCCAATATCCGCGGTCACCGAAATAACCCACAATCACAATCATGTCCCACATCCGACATCCGGTCAACCGCCTACTATCCGCGGTAGCCGTAATAACCCCCAATCCAAAAAATCGGGTAAAATAATCCGTATCCGGTCAACCGCCTACTATCCGCGGTAGCCGCAATACCCCACAACCCATAATCAAACACAACCTGTCACCGACCCTAAGGTCCCCGCTACACTATCCCAAACCCCTGCTCGAACCCGAGCAACCAGACTCAAGGTCTAAATAAGAATGAGAAAAGGAAACAAACATGGTTTCTCCTAAGTCAAGTCCCAATATAATAGTGTAGCAATAAAAAGTGGCCTATCTAGATGATCATACAAGCATGCATATGTCCTCAAGAACGATAAAAGAAAGTGTGACAAATAGTGGTTCCACATGTGTATCAATTAATAGCTCCGCATGGATATAACCATTAATATGCTAAAATCATTATTCAACCACACATGTCTATAATCCCTGATCCATGATAAATCACCAAAGTGGTACCCGCACATAGATATGTCATAATGTCCCAACAATTTATCCATTTAACCCACTTTCATAAAATCTATGTGCTAACATGGCATGTTAATTATTACTATTAAAATATCCCAATAATCATGTTCCAACATGCTATGTCCACCAAATTAATCTCACATAAATTATCCACCTATGCATGTACAACAGATCCTCAAGTGGTACTCTCCCACAAGACATTTCATATTATCCCAACATGAAAGTAAATTCCACATGCAAGGTTAAGTGCTAATATTCTATCCATACAAACATGTATAAGTCCCAACCACTATCAGATATCCACAATAGTATTTTCCATATGATAGGCTCACAATTATTTTACTTTAAGCATGCATGTCCATTAGGTGATCATTCGATATGTCCAATATGGGAGTTCTCTCTAATACACATAGTGAGCAAGTCGGAAATTAAGGTATGCAACAACCACCCACCTCGAAAAGCGCGATCTACACCAAAAGAAGCTCCTCGCTGCCCGCAGTACTCTAACACAGCAATCCACCGAAAACTGTGCCCCACTGCACAAAACATCGCACCCGATGTAAACACACCACCAAAACAGCATTTGCTGTCTTCCAAACAGCACAGAAAAGGGTAAATATCACCTCTGTTCAGTCCTATGAAAAATCTAGAAAATTCACGGTCGCGTTCCTCGCGAAGAGTAGCCCCAAAATGACTACTTATACGCCCAGATCCGATACCTGTAGGCCAAGATAAAAATAAAACACCGCGGTAAGCCGCACGCCACACATCCAGAAATCCTGTGGCAAACAGTCCAGGAAAAGCTTAATTATCACCTTCGAATCATCCTCAGAAAAATCCGATAAAAATATGATCACGTTCCTCTCGAAGCGTAGATGCCGATCGAGTCCTCAAACACTCTGATCCGATGCCTGTAGGCCGAGCAATAAATCAAACAAGCCCATGCTGTCCAAAAAGTCACCACAGAAAATGGGGATCAAAAGGTGCCTCAGGAACTGTGCCAAAACCACAAAACCAAGCAACGCGATCAACACAAAAAATCGAAGGCCTACCTCTCAAGAACACGCTACCGCAAAAATCGCCCAAAAATTCCATCGGTGCAGCCCAGGAGAGCTCTCTGACTGAAAAGCGACTGAAAAGGCCCACTGTAAGAGAATCGTCGCAGTGCGCCGAAACACAGATAACGCCGATGCTGCGATCCCAAAAATCCCAGGAATCCATCAAAAAGTAGGGGACAAGGTGATGAACAAATTACCTTAAGGCTCCAACCCAAGAGAAGCTCGGGAAAAGGCCCAAAAGAGCAGCCCAAGTGCTGTATTTATAGCCCAAACCAAACATTTGAAATAATCCCCACTGTGTCCCTAAATCCGGGCGCCCGAAAATTTTCGGGCGGCTACAGTGGGCCGATCCGGGCCGTCCGTACTAGCGCCCGAAACCACCAGATTGCGCCACGTGTCCGCCAGCTGCCCGCAAACAGCGGACAGCCGCCCCGGCCACCCGCAGCGCGACACGTGGCGGCTCCCGCGCTCCTGCCCCCGCGCGTCAACGCCTCGGGAACCGCGCCCACGTGCGGCGCGCGTGCCCCGCCGCGCGTGCCTGCCGCGCCACCTGCCGCCCCACCTGCCGCCAGTACGGCCACCTGCCGCGTACGGCCGCCAGCCCCGCTCGCCCGCGTGGACCGAGTGCACGTGGACCGGCCAACCACCGGCCGCCACGTGGCCCCACCTCGGTCCACGCACCCGGACGAGCCCCCCGTGGACCGCGCCCCCTGCGCCGTCCAACCGGGAGGCGCCACGTGCCCCCCCACCCCAGTGCACGCTCGGCCCGTGCACCGGGTGGCCCGCGCCTCTACCCGCTGCACTGCCCGCGGCCGCTCCGCCGCCGCCGGCGCTGCCCGCCGGGCGGAACAGTGGCCAAATGCCTCGAAATCCATGTTTTGGCATCCGGGCTCTGAAAAATACATGTAAATAGTCCATTTTCACCGTTTTCGCGCGCTGAGTCCAAATCCAGTGTCCGTTTTGCCAAATTTCACTTCTAAAATTTGTCGAAGGCAACCAAATGACCGATTTTAATCCAAATTTCGCGCTGAATCCAATTCTTGGGTCCGATTCGCGCACAAACACCTCTAACACCCATCAAAGGCATCCAGAAGCTACCGATCACACTGCAAAAGCCCCTGCAGAGATCCGTGTCTGTTACGGAATTTGAGTTGGCGTATTTCGTGAAATTGGTTAAGTCTTGAAGATTGAAGATGAAGAAAGTTGGATCATATACCTCAATCTCAAGAAAGAAGAATTCAAAAAGATCAGGTACGTTTAACTAAATGCTTTTGATGATCCGAATACTTCTTATAGTGTAGAAACACTTGGATGAATTTTTAACTGCATAAAAATCAAAAACTGGACATTTTACATGTTTAGAGTCCGGACCGGGCATTACAGTCCGGACCCCGAACATAGGTTTGTTCATGCGCTGTTTCAGTCCGGACCCTGGTAAATTCAGTCCGGACCCCGAACGTGAAATTATTGAAATTACATGAACAGTCCGGACCGTGGATTGCAGTCCGGACCCCGAATGTCGTCTTTTCTGGAAAAAGTCTGTTTCGCTGAGACAGTTCGGACCGTCAATTCCAGTCCGGACTGTCGTCCTGTAAAATTCCAGAATTGGTTAGTTTTTTATGCTTATCTTCTTCCAACGATTTCTAACCTATAAATAGACCCTACGATTCATTTTTTAGGGTAATCCAAATACGGTCAAAAATAGAAAAATCCACCTATAGAGAAGAAAGGAAATCAATAGATTTAATCCTATGTTTCTTCATCTATATTGATTGAATTGATTCTAGGTTTTCATACTCAGATTTTGAGTAGAATCAAATAAATGAATACTTAGATGGTATTTCCGATCTATTTCTAATCTAAGTATTCGGCGGATCATCACCACCCAAAAAACAACGATTTCCCCAAAATCGGCGCGTGGACTCGCGTGGCCTTGTGGATTCAATGTGCTCCCGCTCTCGTAGATTCGGAGCGAGGTACGTTCGTGGATTCGAGACGTGCTACTGGGTGAAGACCGTGGATTCGGTCAGACGTCGTGGATTCGGCGTTGGACGCAGATCGTGGATTCGAGAAGCGTTGCGGAGCGAGCGGAGAAGATCAACTAGGAGCGTATGGAAAAAGGTTGAGTCGTCTGTGAGTACGGTATATCACCTTTGTACATGTTATAATTCTAGTGGATTTCACCGTGTTATCGGTCCCGTGGTTTTTTACTTCGGTTTGGAGTTTTCCACGTAAAAATCTTGCGTGTTATCTTTTATTTCCGCATTGGATTTTTATTACGCAAAGATTTTTGAGTGTTTATTGTTTACACCTATTCACCCCCCTCTAGGTGTTTTTTCCCCTATTTAGATCCATATTATACATAACCCAACAAGTGGTATCAGAGAGGGAATAGGGTTGTAAACAATGGCTGAAGGTGGAAACATCAACAGACCTCCGTTCTTCGATGGAACAAATTATGCGTACTGGAAAGTACGGATGAAAGCATTTCTTATTTCCATTGAAGAACGGGTGTGGCAATCTATCGAGTTAGGATGGTCAAATCCAACTGAAGTTATTGTTGATGTTCACACCATCAAACCTAGGTCGAAATGGACCAAGGAAGAGATAGACTTATCTTCTTACAATGGCAAAGGAATTAACGCTTTATTTAATGCCTTATCACAAACAGAATTCTCTCGCGTCTCGGCATGTGAGACTACGAAAGAAATCTGGGATGTTCTTCAAGTTACACATGAGGGAACTAACCTTGTGAAGATTCAAAAGCTGCAAATGCTTACGAGCATATTTGACTCTATTTTCATGGCAGAAAATGAATCATTCACAGACTATACATGATTGCAAGACATCGTAAACACATGTGCTAACTTGGGAGAGAAGATTCCAGAATTTAAAATTGTAAAAAAGATCTTAAGAACTCTTCCTGAAAGATTTCGTTCCAAGGTTACGGCCATTGAAACTATTAAACACCCGGACGAAATCCGTGTAGAAGAATTAGTTGGTTCATTACAAACTTATGAAATGACATTTCCCACTAACTATTCTTCTGGAAAAGCATCTACTTCTAAGCCTTCAGGTTTTGCTTTGAAAACTACAAAAGAAGAAGACGCGGATTCATCCTCCTCAGGCAATGACGAGAACTTATCTATGGAGGACTTTGAGAAACAGCTTGCTCTCTTGACAAGAAATTTTCGCCGAAACTTTCGAAGGGGTAATTCAAGTAAAACTTTATCCTCCGGAAAGTGGAAGAAAGGCAAAGGTTTTTAAAGCCAAAAGTCAAGAAAGCAAGAAAGTTTTTCAAAGGATAAGAAAAGCTCAGAAGGACAAGTCCAGTGCTTCAAGTGCCGAGGATACGGCCATATCTCAACGGAGTGTCCAAATAAGAATTTGTCCAAGAAGAAGGCGATGCAGGCCGTCACTTGGGATGACACCTCAACGACAAATGAGTCATCTTCAAGTGATGAAGAGAACAACACAACGGCATTCCACGCGTCCACATCTTCACCCTTCATGTGCTTAATGGCAAGTACATCCGACTCATTGTCCAACCCCACTGTTGAAAAGATTGCAACGGACGATGAATCGGATAATTCGGAAGGTGAAGACTTTGCTCTTGCCTATCATAAACTTCTGAGGGATTCAAAGAAACTGGCAAAGCAAAACAAGAGTTTGAGAGGGAGATTGCAGGATCTCGAAGAAGAAGCAAAAAGGGCAACTTCTCTCTCAAACGCTCTTGAAGTGGAAAGGGATAATCTGATTAAAGTAAATGTTTCCCTTCATGAGTCCAATGAGCATTTTGAGAAGAATTATGTAGATATGGTGAACAAAGCGAACTACTTCTTGAAGCTCTACGGCGAGGCTCGACAGGAAAAAATGGAAATGACGGAGACTATTTGCCAACTCAAGGATGATTTAAAGCAATTTTCTTCTGGAAGGAGTAAGTTGGATAGGATTCTTGGTCTTGGTCAAACAAATAAATTCGGCCTCGGATACAATCGAACTGAAGACAATTTTAGTTCGGTTGGGACAGTCTTTGTACCCCAGTCGGTATCTCCTCCTCCGACACCGGAATTGACGGCAAACTGCGACAACAAACCTACTTCACCCTCTTCGGGATCGTCAAGCACCAAGGTATGTTTTCGTTGTGGTATTGCAGGGCACATAAGAAGGAATTGCAAGAATGGAGCGCTAAGATCAAATCAAGCACATCTTGCAACTACTACCAATGAGTTCATTTCCCGCAAATCAAAGAAGAATCTTTCAAAAGGAAAGAACATTGGTAGTACATCAAACAAGACGACGACGTCAAGGAAAAGCGATGGATCAATCAAGACGCTTTCACCAAAGGTATCAACTTCACAATCCTTTCCGACGTACGCCAAAACTCGAAAGGTTTGGGTACGCAAAGGTGAAATCTTCCCTTGTCTTGTTGTTCATACTTCTTTACACGCTTATGATAATTCGTCTTGGTATTTGGATAGTGGTTGTTCTCGTCACATGACCGGTGACAAAAACTGTTTTCAAACTTTAGAGAAAATCTCCAGAGGACATGTTGTTTTCGGAGACGGTCGTTCTTCTAAAATTGTTGGAAAGGGAACAATCGCTATTCCTGAAGGCCCCGTTTTGAATAATGTTTTATTTGTTGAAGGCCTTAAGACTAACCTCATTAGTATAAGTCAGCTTTGTGACAATGGGTTCTCAGTTAATTTTTCTTCTGTAGAATGTGTTGTAACTGATAAGGACCAGGTATTCTTTTTAAAAGGGGTTAGATCGGAAAATAATTGCTATGTTGTTTCAAACAAAGTTTCTGAAAAATGTAACCTAGTTTTCTTTGGATAATGAAACTGTTTGGGATGAAAGACTAGGTCACATGAATTTTAAAGAACTAGCAAGGATTTCAAATAAGAACGTGGTTAAGGGGGTTCCTAAACTTTTATATAAAGAAAACAGTGTGTGTGGTGGTTGTCAAAAGGGAAAACAATCAAGAGTTGCACACAAGAACTTGAACCACGTCGGTACCAAACGGCACTTGGAATTACTGCATATGGATTTAATGGGGCCGGTTCGTCAACCATCTTTAGGAGGTAAATGGTATATTTTTCTTTTGGTTGATGATTTCTCTAGGTATTCTTGGGTAAATTTTTTAAAAGAGAAAGCGGATACTTTCGACTCTTTTCATGAGGTTTGTCATCGTATTATGAATGAAAGAAATGAAAAGATCGTTCGTGTTCGAAGTGATAGAGGTGGAGAATTCATTAATTCAAAATTTATTGATTTTTGCACTTCCAATGGGATAAAACATGAATTCTCAGCACCCTATACACCTCAGCAGAATGGTGTTGTTGAGCGCAAAAACAGGGTTGTTCAAGAGATGGCGCGTGTGATGCTTCATAGCCGGAATTTACCGTTATATTTTTGGGCTGAAGCTGTGAACACCGTTGTCTATGTTATTAATCGAGTGTTTTTGCGCCCTGGAACCTTAAATACACCATATGAGCTGTGGTTTAGTAGAAAACCAAATATCAAATATTTTCGTATCTTTGGGAGTCGATGTTTTATTCTGCGTGATCGCGAAAACCTTGGTAAGTCACATGTACCTCCGACTACTCCGTTACCGCAAATGCTACGCATCTCCAAGGATCATCCGGAATCTAACATTATTGGAGACCCACAAGAAGGAGTTAGAACACGGAGACAGTTGGTTTGTGGAGTCGCTGTCATGCCCCGGGGGCTCGAATCGCGCGGAAGAAGAGCCACCGATGCTCCTGATTCAGCCATATATTTTTTTTTTTGTAAACCAACGCTCCCCGGTGCGTGTCCAGACCCGCCGCATACACAAATTAACTCTGCAAACGGGCAGAGTTTCCTTTGTATATGCACGGCGTCTCACATACAAAATGTCTCACAAGGCGTAGCACATACAATCTCTAACCACATCAGTTGGGGTCTCGTGCACATACAACCAAACGACTCACATGATATTCTAATATTCACTTAGAACATAGAGGCCGATGTTTTGAAAAGATAAATAATCACAAGGTTTTGAAAACGGCATCCACACGATGCCGATCTTTGTGAAAACATTTCGCAAGCACATAAATCCCACAAGGTTTGTAAAATTCGGTGCCCACACGACACCCACGTTTTAAAAGTAGTTTTCGCAACCGGTTTTCTTTGCTTTTCATTGTTTAAAACGGCCAAGTAAGAAAGAATGCAATAATCATTCGTTTATTCAAAAAGGGAAAAAGGCAACATCCACTTCGACCCCACGGGGGTGTCGCAATCCACAACTAGCTAGCATGAGTAATAAAAGAAAAAGGAAAGGAAAGTCACTGTATCTGAAGTCACTAAAAGCCAGAACAGCACTCTCGCGGCCTCACCGGCGCCCTAGCACTCGCCCCTGGACGAACCTATCACGGAGTGGGAAATCAGTGACTAGAAATAGCATGAAAAGCATAAAAGAACAATAATAGGGCAAACCACAAAACCGGAGCAACCATCCCTCTCACGCATCATCCACCATAACCACACCCTGTATCAAAACAACATCGGGCACCTTTCCCGATGTCCACCGCCGAGCACCTGCCTCGGCCGCCGAGCACCTGCCTCAACATCACCGCTCACACCCCCCACCCATGGGGGCCCCCATTCCTAACGCCACCCTCGCGTGGGGTACACGGGTCAACGTACCACTTTTCCGGAAAAGCACACCCTTGCGGTGGCCAAACCGCTGGTGTGCGTGTAGCAAAACTTGAGCCTCAGATTGATATTAAGTATAATAACATAACAGGGTTAGTGCATAATCAGAAGGAGACTAACAATTCCACCTTGCCCCAACATGCTATTTCTAACAGTAAATCCCTATTCCCACAATCCCCGGGAATGTACCCACCTTGTGTGCGTCGTCCTGCGTTCGTCCAGTCCGCGTCTGTGCACCAGTCGCCAGCAGCGTCCCGCGCTCCTGAAGGAACATGGGCAAGTCAAGACTTAGAGGTCCGAAACTTACATCGACTCCCAACAGCGTGCGGCGGAGTTCCCCGCACGGCACCGGCCCGTGCGGCGTACACTCCGCCTGGGCGCAGCCCCGCGCGGCACCAGCCCGCGCGGGCGCCCCTCCTGCGGGCGGCCCCGCGCGGCCGAGCGCCGCGCGGGCGCGCTGCCCGCGGTGCGGGGCGACCCCGCGCGGCACCAGCCCGCGCGGGCACCCCTCCTGCGGGAGGCCCCGCGCGGCCGAGCGCCGCGCGGGCGCGCTGCCCGCGGAGAGGGGCGGCCCCGCGCGGCACCAGCCCGCGCGGGCGCCCCTCCTGCGGGCGGCCCCGCGCGGCCGAGCGCCGCGCGGCGCGCTGCCCGCGGTGCGGGGCGGCCCCGCGCGGCACCAGCCCGCGCGGGCGCCCCTCCTGCGGCGGCCCCGCGCGGCCGAGCGCCGCGCGGGCGCGCTGCCCGCCGTGCGGGGCGGCCCCGCGCGGCACCAGCCCGCGCGGGCGCCCCTCCTGCGGGCGGCCCCGCGCGGCCGAGCGCCGCGCGGGCGCGCTGCCCGCGGTGCGGGGCGGCCCCGCGCGGCACCGGCCCACGCGGGCGCCCCTCCTGCGGGCGGCCGCGCGCGGCCGAGCGCCGCGCGGGCGCGCTTCCCGCGGTGCGGGGCGGCCCCGCGCGGCACCGACCCGCGCGGGCGCTCCTCCTGCGGGCGGCCCCGCGCGGCCGAGCGCCGCACGGGCGGGCTGCCCGCGGTGCGGGGCGGCCCAGCGCGGCACCGGCCCGCGCGGGCGCTCCTCCTGCGGGCGGCCCCGCGCGGCCGAGCGCCGCGCGGGCGCGCTGCCCGCGGTGCGGGGCGGCCCCGCGCGGCACCGGCCCGCGCGGGCGCCCCTCCTGCAGGCGGCCCCGCGCGGCCGAGGGCCGCACGAGCGCGCTGCCCGCGGTGTGGGGCGACCCCGCGCGGCACCCGCCCGAGCGGGCGCCCCACCCGCGGCCGGCCCCGCGCGCGGCGGTGCGCGACGGCGCCGCCCCTCCTCCCTCCTCGTGACCAACAAAACGAAAGGAACAAGATTACCCGAACAAAAACGCACCCCGACTCACCTCGATGTGCGAAAGAGGAGGAAGGAGAGGGATCGTCCTCTTGCCTCCACCGGTCCACCCTCGCCCGAGTGCTTGGTTACTCCTTGACGGCGGCTACGAGGGAAGAAGTAAAAGAAAAGAGGCGGCCACAAAAACAAATGAAACCCTAATACTCTTTCCCATCCGGCTATATATATATATATACTAAAAAGTTAGGGTTTACCTTAAAAGGTGTGCGGGTTGCCAACACGGATCCCGAGACGCCTAAGGGGACCCCAACTTCAAGAATTAATTTTGGTCAGACCGGAAGTCGGAATTTGAAACCGATCGCGCCCGCGCACTCCGCTCCGCGAGCTCTACCGCCTAAAATTATCTGCGGGCCCCGACGGTCTGTCCGGAAAAACACCAAAATGAGGCCCCCGGTCGGACATTACAAGAAGAGGGTGACCAGAAAGGTTAAGGAAAGACCGGGTCTTACACCACTTACCGCTAAAAACAAGTTTCGTCCCCGAAACTTAAACTTCCCCAGCGGCGAACAGGTCCGGGTAGCACTCCCTCATCTTTGACTCGGGTTCCCAAGTTGCCTCGCGCTCTTCCTGATTGCTCCAAAGCACCTTTACGTAGGGAATTGTCCGACTACGCAGCTTTTTGTCCTCCCGGGCTAGGATCCGTACCGGTACTTCCGCGAAACTTAAATCCTCTTTTAGCTCAATCGCAGAGACGTCAAGCACTCACGATGGATCGGGGAGGTACTTCTGAAGCATGGATACGTGGAACACATCATGAACTCGGTCCAGGTTCGGTGGTAGGGCGAGGCGGTAGGCTACTGGGCCGATGCGCTCCAGAATCTCAAACGACCCCACGTACCGCGGGCTCAACTTGCCTCTCAACCCAAACCGCTTTACCCCCTTTGACGGCGACACCCGCAACAACACGTGCTCTCCCACCTGGAATTCCAAGTCGCGACGTCTCTGGTCTGCATAGCTCTTCTGCCGGCTCTGGGCGGTCGCCAATCGTCGCCTGATGAGGCGCACCTTTTCCTCAGTCTCGGCAACCAGGTCCGGCCCCAAAAACTTTCTCTCCCCCAGATCGTCCCAACAGATCGGGGATCTCCAGCGTCTGCCGTACAATGCTTCGTACGGCGCCATCTGGATGCTCGCTTGGTAGCTGTTGTTATAAGCGAACTCTGCAAGGGGTAGGTTGCGCGACCATCCGTCTCCCAAATCCAGTACGCACGCTCGAAGCATGTCCTCGAGTATCTGAATCACCCGCTCGGATTGCCCATCCGTCTGGGGGTGAAAGGCTGAGCTGAAGTGTAACTTGGTCCCCAAGGCTCGTTGTAGACTCTGCCAAAAGTTCGAAACGAACCTTGTGTCTGTGTCCGAGGTTATCGTTGTCGGCACCCCATGTAGCCTCACAATCTCGCTGAGGTAGACTTGAGCCGGCCGGTCGCGTGTCCAGGTCGTGTGGATGGGTAGGAAATGAGCTGACTTCGTTAACCGATCCACGACAACCCAGATGGCGTCGTGTCCCTGCTGCGAACGTGGGAATCCGGTGACAAAGTCCATTGTGATTTGCTCCCATTTCCATTCGGGCACGGGTAGAGGTTGCAATTTCCCCGCCGGCCGTTGATGCTCGGCTTTCACCTGTTGGCAATTCAAGCAGTGAGCCACAAACAGCGTCACGTCTCCCTTCAATCTTGGCCACCAGAAGGTCTGTCGGATATCCCGGTACATCTTGGTGCCTCCAGGGTGCGCCACGTAGGGGGCGCAATGTGCTTCAGTCAGGATTTCCTTCTTTAGGTCCGGCAGATCAGGCACGCAAATCCGCCCTCGGAACCGAAGGGTGCCGTCTGTTCCCACTGCAAAGTCTCCTTTCTGCTCCGGTGAAATCTTATCTCGTTCCAGCTGCAGCTGTGGATCCGCACCTTGGCCTTCTCGAATCCTCTCCAATAGGGTCGGCGCGACCGTTAAGGACAAAAGCCGTTCGACCGTCCCTGCTGGTACCACCTCCAACCTCAGTCGTGAGAACTCCGCGATCAAGTCATTCTGCTGCATGATCGTGCCCGCCGAAGTTCCTTCTGCTTATCCCTTCCTGCTTAGGGCATCGGCTACCACATTTGCTTTCCCCGGGTGGTACTGGATGGTTAAGTCGTAATCCTTCAGTAGCTCCAACCACCTCCTCTGCCGTAGGTTAAGCTCCTTCTGGGTGAAGAGGTACTTAAGGCTTTGGTGGTCCGAGAACACGTTGCAATGCACACCGTAGAGATAGTGCCTCCACAGTTTCAGAACGAAGACTACTGCGGCAAGCTCCAGGTCATGGATCGGGTAGTTCTGTTCGTAATCCTTGAGTTGCCTTGAGGCATAGGCTATGACTCTTCCTTGCTGCATTAGTACTCCTCCCAGTCCGATTCGCGATGCATCGCAGTAGACTTCGTAGTCTTCCCCGGGGGTTGGTAGGGCAAGCACCGGCGCTCTTGTTAACCGCTTCTTAAGTTCTTCGAAATTCTCCTGGCATTGGGCCGTCCAAATGAACTTTACTCCTTTCCGGGTTAGGCGGTTCAGAGGGGTCGCAATCTTCGAGAAACCCTCCACGAAACGCCGGTAGTACCCTGCAAGGCCCAGGAAGCTGCGCACCTCTGTCACCGTGGTCGGCTGGGGCCAGTCGGTCACCGACTCCACCTTCTTGGGATCCACCGCGACTCCCGCTGCTGAAATGATATGCCCCAGAAATCCCACCTCGCGAAGCCAAAACTCGCATTTCTTAAGTTTTGCGAAAAGCTCCTGCTCCCTAAGAGTCTGTAGAACAATTCGTAGGTGCTCCTCGTGCTTCTCATCGGTGGTGGAGTAAATTAGGATGTCGTCGATGAAGACCACTACGAACTGATCCAGGAAGGGTCTGAAAACTCGGTTCATCATGTCCATGAACACTGCTGGGGCATTGGTAAGCCCGAATGGCATTGCTGTGAACTCGTAATGGCCATACCGACTCCGGAACGCCGTCTTCGGAATATCCTCGTCTCGAACTCTAAGCTGGTGGTAGCCCGACTGCAGGTCAATCTTCGAGAAGACAGTTGCACCCCGCAGCTGGTCAAAGAGGTCATCAATCCTAGGTAGGGGATACTTGTTTTTCACTGTGACCTTGTTGATTTCCCGGTAGTCGATGCACAACCGCAAGCTCCCGTCTTTCTTCCGAACAAAGAGTACAGGTGCGCCCCAAGGGGACACACTCGGTCTGATAAACCCCCTGTCCAGAAGGTCCTCCAGCTGCGCCTTAAGTTCTTTCAGCTTCGCGAAGGCCATCCTGTAGGGGGCCTTCGTGATTGGTCGTGTGCCGGGTGGAAGCTCAATAGGAAAAACAACTTCACGCTCAGGGGGTAAACCAGGTAGTTCGACCGGAAAGACATCTGGGAAGTCCCTCACCACAGGGATGTCGGAGAGTGCCGTAGAGGATCCGGCGGCCAGGGCCACCGACACCAAGTAGGCCATATACCCGCCCTCAACCAACTTCCTGTCTCGGGATGCAGGAATCATGGAAGAAAAGGAAACGCTCTTGCAAGCTAAGTACACGTTCTCCGGAAAATCGGGGTACATCAGTCGCACCTCGCGCTTCTCGCAGTCAATGACTGCAAGGTACCACGTGAGCCAATCCATTCCGAGCACTACATCATACTCTTTCAATGGAATGACTACCAGATCCCAGGGGCACGGGAGCCTTCCCATCCATATAGGGCAGGAAGGTACAAGGTTGCGTGCCTCCAAGGATGTCACGCCCCGGGTGTAAACCAGAACCCGGGCCCGTCCACAGATCCGCCGTGCACACGGTATTTTCCGTGTACACGAAGCGCCAGTAACCTGCTCAGATAAAAGAGATATAATAAAAGAGCAATAAAAACAGAGCTGAACTAAAACTAATACATCTCAGACTGAAGCTGGAAATAAAATACAATACATCTGTATAAATGATACATCTGTCTCTCCCAGCTCACCAAAATAAATACAACCTGCTGGCAAAAGCCAGTCCCAAAGTAAAGGTACTACCGTCTGAGGAAACATGGGTACACCAACAATCCAGCTAACATGCTCATCCTGCCTCGAGATCTATCTACTCGGCCGTCCTCTCTCCTCGACCCGCCACTGTAAGCCCAGTAGCACCCGCATAAAACACTGCAAAACAAGGGAGAAGCAAAAGAGGAAAGAAGAATGGGGGTGAGACTACTAGTAAACCAGTAGCCTCCCCTAGTGGGTAAAGCCTCAACTCTGACACGCCCACTAGGTCTACCAGAGGCAAAAGGAATAAAGGTGGTATGCAACGAGTATGACTCCTGATGAAAAGCTACCACTAGAATGCCTCTAAAAACTGAGCTAAAAGAATAGCTGAATGTATGCATCAGAATGTCAACGCCTGCCTGTCTAGACCCAATCGATACACCAGTAAGCACTGGTACTGCCTGCTCTGCCTGCCAAATCGGGTATGCCCGCCTACGCATAACACCGATAGGAAAAGGGAGTCTCGAAGACTCGAAGCCTGTAAAAACGCACACTCCGGAGTGGCACTCGAGGGGAGCGACCCACACGAGTATAATGCCTGGGTAACAAGTACCAAATCAGCAGGACTGGATCATGACTCTGATCACGGTGGAAAACCCATCCACTAAAAGAAATCCAAATCCTCTATCCCAATCTGATGCAATAACCACTGTCCGGTCAACCGCCAAAGATCCGCGGTTGCCGCAATGCCCGGCCCTCACAGCCTGCCTGTCCCAAAGCCCACAACTGTCTGACTACACTATCCCAGTCCCTGCTCGAACCCGAGCGCGCTATCCCCCGAATATAAATAAAAGAAGAGAAAAGCATGGTTTCTCCTAAGTCAATTCCAGCATGATAGTGTAGCAGAAAAAGGTGGCCTAACTAGGTGACCATACAAGCATGCAAATGTCCCAAGATGATATAAAAATAAACAGATGTCGATAACCTTTATAATGTTAGAGCATGTATAGAACAGTATGAGAATAGTAAATATGAGATAGCCTGTGCCTGCCTATGCCACATACCCAAAGCCCACAATTATTGATTAGCCTTACCTTTTAACATGATGTTACTGTCCTACAATCATAATCCCCAATCCAGCAAGTTCTAACAATATCTGTTTAATCACAATAAGCCTGCCATTGCCACACATAAAGTGCATTTATCCTTTTAATCAAAGAAGCTACTCAAATGCCTAGCGGGTAATCAAGAGATGGAGGGTTAACAACCACACCCATAATGACAATCCTGACCCAGGTCCGACATCCGGTCAACCACCTACTATCCGCAATAGCCGCAATACCCCAAAAGCTAAAATTCAAGCCCCGGCTACACTATGCCGATCCCTGCTCAAACCCGAGCAACAAATAGCCGCCTGCCTAAGGAATAGGGGGAAGAAGAGACAATAGGGTTCCTCCCAAGGCAGTCCCAACATATAGTGTAGCGGTCAGAAATGGTCTAACTAGATATCCCTGAAATCAAGCCTATCTCCTCATGGAAGAAAGAAGGGGAGTGACAAATAGTGGTTCATCATGTGTATCAAGTAATAACTCCACCTGGGTGTAATCATCATGCTAAATCATAATCCAACCGCACATGTCCATAACCTGCTAATCACCCTCACATGAATCATCCACCTATGCCTGTCCAAAAATCCTCAAGTGGTACCCTCCCACAAGACGCCTCACAATATCACAATATGAAAGTACATCCCCCCCTTATGCAAGGTTAAATGCTAAAACGATGTCCATGAAGCATGTATAAGTTCCAACATGTCAAGTTTCCAATATAATGTTTTCCATATGATAGGCTCACAATTATCTAGTTAAGCATGCATGTCCATTAGGTGACCATTCAACATGTCCAATAAAGGGGATCACTCTAATATTCCTAGTGGGTATATCAGAAAAGAGGAGTAAAGCAACCACCCACCTCGAGCGCTAAACCCTGGTCCCAACAGCGAAGTCCGCGCCCGGTCTCAACGATCACCACGGTGCTGCACAAAAATACCCCAAAAGAACAAGCACAATTAATCCACCATGCTCACACCAAAATCTGTCCCAAATACAATCAGTCCACAGTTTTGCCTTTTTCACCTGCGAGATCTGCTCGAGAAATTCCAGGAAAAATACCGTCACGATCCTCGCGACGAACCGGTCGAAACGAGTACCTGCACGTTCCCACACGAGTTTTCTACGCTGAGATCCAAAATCGACAAGAGAACTACCCCGAACAGTACTTCCACCCAAAACTGTGCTACAAAGTTCTGTAAAAAGGGGTTTCTCACCTTCGGGGAAAATTCCAGAAAATCCAAGAAAATTCAGAGAGACTCCTTGCGATGCGTAGATGCAAATTGCCTTTTGAATCACCTCAATCCGATGTCTGGTTGCGGAGATATCGCCGAAATACCGAACCGCTGTCCAAAACTCCATCACAGCAAAAAGAGGTCACAAGATGATCCGAAAAACCCATGAAAACCTCGGGATGGGAAAAACCAGCAACCACGGAAAACGTAGCCCTACCTGTCGTGAAGACGATGGCGCAAGAATCGCTGAAAAAGAGTGCCGGGGTAGCTCGGGAGAGTCCGTGCACTGAAATGCGACGAAGGGAATCACAAGGGAACGAGCGTCGCGCCGCGCCGTAAAATCCAAACCTCGGAGTGCGTGCCACCACAAATCTTGGAAATCCTCCAGAAGATGTAGAACTCGAAGGGGAACAACTTTGCTGAAGACACCTTGGTGAGAGGAGGCTCGGAAATGGTGGAAAAAGTGAGAAGAAAGGAGCTCGGGCTGTTTAAATAGGCCTCCCAAACAAATAGCAAAATGCCATCCGGGTCCCAATTTTCGGGCGCCCGGAAGTTTCCGGGCGCGCACAGTGCGGCCCGGCCCAAGACTTTCGGGCGCGCACAGTGCGGCCCGGCCCAAGGCGCGCCGTCGGACGGGATCCGCGGTCCGTCCGACCCGCCTCAGCGCCCGCCACGTGTCGCCCGAACAGGCGACAGCCCAAATCCTCCACTCCCGCTGCGCCACGTGGCCAACCCCGGGAGTCGACACGCGTCCCCGACAACAGTACCGTCGCGCCTGCGCGCCTGCCCGCGCCAGCTGCCCCTCCTGCCCGCACAGTTGACCAGCCAATAGGGAAGCGCCACGTGTCCCTGCCACTGACCGCTGCACCCGGTGCACGAGCCTCCGTAAGCCGAACCAATGGTAACCTGCCACGTGTCCACTCCGGTGCACCGTGAACCAAAACCCAACCATCATGCTCCGTAGACCGTGAGCTGTGAGCCGGCCTATGGGGTGATGCCACGTGCCCCCGCCTTGGTGCACGACGGCCGCGTGGACCGCGCGCCTGCCCGCGCGCCGCGCGCGCTGCCCGCGCCCTGTGCTGCCGCCGTTCCGCCTGCCCGAGGCCGCGCCGCCGCCCGCCGACGCTGCCCGCCGCCGCCGCCGCCGCCGGCGATCGCCGGAGTTACTGTTCCGGCGGTGAACAGTACCCGAAGCTCAGAAAAAAACCAGCAGATAGTCCATCTTGACCGTTTTCGCGCGCTGAACCCGAATTTGACGTCCGCTTCGCCAAATTCCCATCCAATAAATCGCCGGAGGCTCCCGAAAAGGCATTTTCAATCCGAATTTCGTGCCGAGTCCAAATCTGATATCTGATTTGCGCGAAAACACCTATAAACATCCGACGGGGTTCCCTGATTACCACGTGATCCACTTTAAGCTCGGAGTCAATCACTTGTGTCCAAATTGGCGCACGAACACCGCCGACATGCCCCGTAGGCCTCCAGAAGCTGCCGGTCACACAGTAAAAGCCCTGTAGAATTCCGGATCATCACTCCTCCCCCACTAAAAGAAAGTTTCGTCCTCGAAACTAAAGCAACTCTCAACGAGTCTCAGAAACCAGGGGTAAGTACTCAACACCGCCGTCTCCCGCTCTCAAGTCGCCTATCACTCCCCGTGATTACTCCTCAGCAACAATAACAGCAACAACCAGTACGGCATAGCCCGATCGCGCAATTCCCTCATCTCACGAGCCGGAATTCGCAACGAGCGTCCCTCGTACTCCAAACTCTCGCAGGGCTCCAAGGAAGTGAGTCAATCACGGGCGAGGAGTTCAAAACACAACACTCCTGAGCGAAGACGCAGAAAAACCTCAGGGACTCCATCAAAAGCCTGGGGGAAAAGAACGAACAGCCAGTGCAACACGCACTAAAATCACCCTCTAGAGCCGACTCAACCAGGGCAAACCCGAAACAACATCCACACAAGCACCCGCACAGGAAAGGGGCCCTAACAAGCAGGGGTTCTCACTCGGTCACTGATACCAATCTTACCATCCGCTCGTCAAATTCTGCTGGCACCATCCGGTCCAAAAGCTCCTCACCTCAGTAGTAACTGCCGATCTCGGCCCATCTCAAATAGCATCTATTTTGACTGGACTTCCACCGCCGCCCCCGCGGCTAAATACGTAATCCAGGAAGATGTGCTCTCAAAGATGAAACTTGTACCAAAACCATTTAGCATAAAACCTTATCCTCACAGACCTTGCCACAGCATCTATAAATGCTTCACAAGCTCTAAATCACTCAGGGAGGGGTAAAAGCCAGATATCCCTGAAAAATTGCCGCTATCAATCCGTTCAAGCCCAACTGGAACACAGAATTCCTCAATCTTAAAGGCAATAAGGCATTAGTCATTCCATTGGCCTCACTGTACTCATAATGCCCCTAGCGTGTCCTGAACGTCATCTTGCGAGATACTCAGCTGTAGTTTCCAAATTGATGCAGGCATCATAATCGACATCTGCCGGAGTATAACTCCATCCAAAAGGTCCTAAATAATACCCGGACCTGCCTGGGCTCCACTCACAAAGAACTCTCACAGTCGTGTATCAACGACGCGGCACTAGGTCCAACAAACCCTCTATCCATCAGGTCCACGCACCTATGGCCCACACTCTCACAGCTCTACAAATGATATTTAACGAGGTGCTATCGAGGTAGGCGCAGTTCCCAGAACCACGTCAATCGAAATCACAATCTCCTAACCGGCGGCATCATCATCGGCTCAGGTGGAATCACACCCGGGATCTCACGGGCAACAAGAATATCCTTACGTCCCGGTGCCGCCGTAGGCACCTCTCACACTATCGCCTGTAACCTGAGTACCCAAACAGTCGCAACAAACAAGCCTTCTATTGTCTGCCTCGCAGAAAACAAGGTCCTTTCTCTCAGCAGTGTAACACATCCAGTGGCACTATGCCAACCAGTCCTAAGCACTGGGTCTAACACCGAACGGCCACAAATACCAATAAGTCTGCCGGCATAACTTACGGCCCGTCTACTGCACTGGATATGATCCACAAGCCTTCCCCACCTGCACAAACCCACAGTAACCTGTACCTCTAGTGCACGGTGCAACAACTCTGCCTCTAGCCCATGCCGGACGCAACATGCTCTAACTCTGACTGCTGTGATGAAATCACACCGGCGACACTCGATCCACTACCGTGGCGCCCTCCAACCGGGCGGCACAAATTCAGCCTCTCGATGCAAGTGGTTCGTCGCTCAGCCTGCCAAAACATATCTAGACCATCACAAAGGGAGCTCGACCCCTGTCCCTGCTCACACTGAGGCGACGAATGTGGTCTCTCGCAGACAGCCAATCCACGCTACCGCTGCACCACTCTGAAAAAATGGCTGATGCTGTCATCGGGATCCACCCAACCTCTGACGTCTCAGGAATCCACCGTGATATCATCGTCAGTACGACAAAGCACCATCAATTCATGCAATTCCTTATACAATTACCCTTACTAAGCTCACCCCTCAATCACATATGTTGTACCCCAAACATGCATGTTATCGATCCACAAGGGGTAAACATCCCCCTGGGGTAAGCTTTACATAATCCATCCAAAAGGATATCCAACATCCTGGAAGGGAAACGAAATGTCCTTGCCGGCCGACCTGTCCACCAATACCTAGCGCCAAGCGCCTCTATCCAGAACTCGCCTCTGGCGGCAGACCCCTATCCAACGGAACTGCAATGCTACGCGCCATACCCAATGCCTCCACTATCAAAGCACCCCAAAATCTAAACCTGCAAAAGAGGGTCCGAATACACGGAAGGGCATCCTGGCGCAATCCACTCACAGTCAAGCATATCCTATGCGCCTTGTCCCCTAAATCATAGAGCGCGTAGTTCAGTAACTGCGTAAATCCTTTTGACACCAAGAGGCTCTCAAGCAGTCTTTCCATCACCACCAACCACGATTCTACCCCAAGAGGCTCCAAACTTAATCTATGAATCGGGGTGGTTTATCTGCCAAAACTGGCTTAACTGATCAATGGTGTCCCATAGCTCATCGCTGTCAACAATCCACCCTGCCTCGGCGCCTCGGCACTAACCATTGGCACGGAGGGCTACTCACTCCCTCAGTACTACAAAAATCCCCGCCCCTGAGGATACTGCAACCGGGGTGGTCTCAGAAGAAGCACTGTCGAGCTGCCCGCTGCTCCGACAACTGTGTCACTCAAAACCAGATGCCCGCTCACTCTGCCGCTGATAAGCCTCTGACAATCCTGTCATCAGGGTCCCGAGTCCTCTGACTCTAATCCGGTATCCGGCCTGAAACAACTAGCTCAGACCCAACTGCCGCACCAAGGTGCGCCCGGGTCAAGGCCCAACGTCGGGGAGACACCGCTCGCCACGACAAACCGCAAATCAGCACACCCCAAAACACTCGACCCAATCTAGCGAAAGTCAAAGACATCCTTCTATTTCTGTAACCTTATGTCTGTTGCAGCCAACATACTGTCCCACAGAAATAGAGTATGTCGATCCCTCTTCACTCACAGGAAGAGTAAAACAAATAAATCGCCGACTTTCGCAAGGTGGCGTCTCTCGCGTCCTATCATCCTAGGGTCTGCTAAAAGCCTAGGGTTTCCTAGTCCCAACCGACCTATCCCTAACCTGGCTCTGATACCAACTTAATCTGTCACGCCCGGGTGTAAACCCGAACCCGGGCCCGTCCACGATCCGCCGTGCACACGGGTA